>CM053030.1:185334567-186019567 GCA_028564925.1 Lithobates sylvaticus
GGGGGAAATGTGGTCATTATGACCACTGAGGTGTATTTGAAGATGTGCTATAAAATTATAATACCTCATGGCACCGAAAGATTTTGATTTCTATGATTTTAGATATTCAGAGAATTTTTTTTGCATTATTGACAAGGCATATTTGGAGGGCCTCATATCCAAACAGGAATTTTTAAAAGTTAGATCACCAGTAATGCAGATGTTCTATGCACTGCCTAAGACACATAAGTTGTTGACAGCACCACCAGGGAGACCCATTATTTCCAGGGTAGGATCTTTAAGTCACCAAGCCAGTCATGCATGTTCCATCAGAGGCCTTCCTAGCCTCAACTGATATTGAGGCACTATATTCCCCACGATAAAGCGTTTTAATTACCCACACTGGAGCACATTATGTCTTGCTAGTATACATATATATATAACCACTTCTATGTTTTCATTATTTAAAATGTGTTTATGGATTTTACCCCCTATAGTGGGGGTGGTTGAGGAGAAGGTGGTAGTATTTGAAGACAGGTTTTTTTCAAATATTTTTTTTTTTTTCCTTTTTTCTCAATTTGGTGGGTGATTTTTGGGATGTTTATCCGCAGCTGGATTTGTTTGATGCTGTGCACTATTCCTATTCTACCGCACATGCATATATTTTTGAATTGCAGCTATGCGGTTGTATATGGGAGATATATAATACATATATTTCCTGTTTTTAGTGTGGAACGATTTTCTTCCACCTGCGCTTCAACCAGTGGTCATTGGATGCGATGGGCACTAACATCTTTTGCCTATACAGCAATCCTTCACCCATCAGGTAAACTTCATAGTTACATAGTAGGTGAGGTTGAAAAAAGATACAAGTCCATCAAGTCTAACCTGTGTGTGATTATATGTCAGTATTACATTGTATATCCCTGTATGTTGCGGTCATTCAGGTGCTTATCTAATAGTTTTTTTAAAATATCGATGCCCCCCAGCTGAGACTACTGCCTGTGGAAGGGAATTCCATATCCTTGCCACTCTTACAGTAAAGAACCCTCTACATAGTTTAAGGTTAAACCTCTTTTCGTCTAATATTAATGAGTGGCCACCTGTCTTGTTAAACTCCCTATTGTGGGGTCACCAGTATGGTATTTGTAAATTGAAATCACATGCCATCTCAAGTGTCTTTTCTCCAGCGAGAGTAAGTTCAGTGCTCGCAACCTTTCTTCATAACTAATGTCTACCAGACCCTTTATTAGCGTTGTTGCCCTTCTTTGTACTTGTTCCATTTCCAGTACATCCTTCTGGAGGACTGGTGCCCAAAACTGCAAAGCATACTCCAGGTGCGGCCGGACCATAGTCTTGTAGAGTGGGAGAATTATCGCTTTATCCCTGGAGTTAATCCTTTTTTAATGTATTCTGTTTTCTTTGTTAGCTGTTAAATAATTTTGTGGCAGAGCTGCACTTTAGGATGTCTGTGTCTTTGTGACCCCCCTTAATCCCCCTTTAAAGTACAGTGGACATATCCTCTGTGCGAGAACCTGCAGCAGTAGATGACCCCTCCTTTACATGAGATAGAGAAAGAGCTTATAGTCTATAAAGCAAAGTGAAAAAACAAATGGAAAGGCACTCTGGGTGCAATAGTTTTAACAAAGGACAAATTTTAATAAGACTCAATAGTATCACTCACAATTTATGCAAGGAATCAGGCATGGTATACAGGCATGGATAAACGTATCTCCGGCGCTGTGCTGTGTCTCTCTGTACTCGTATCCACTTCCGTGTAGATGGTATAGAGAACACAGAGATCAGTTAGCAGAAGCAGCACATTTTACACACATTACATATAGTTAGGCACATATTTAACCCATTGATCACCCTAGATGTTAACCTCTTACTAACCAGTGTCATTAGTACAGTGTATGGTATAGCACTGATCAATGTATTAGTGTCACTAGTGATGTCAGTGGTCAGTTCCCCCCAGCATCAGTTGTCAGATTGCACCGCCCCAATATTGCAGTCCCATTATATGTTGTTGATCGCCACCATTAGTATAAAAAATAGAAATACAATTTCCAGTATATAGACCATAGTTTGTAGGCACTATAACTGTCATGCAAACTAATCAATATACACTAATTTTTATTTTATTTTTATTTATCAAAAACATGTGGCAGAATACATTTTGGCCAAAATTTATAAGGAATACATTTTTTTACATTTTTTGATTTGATATGTTTTATAGTAGAAAGTAAAATATATTGTTTTTTATTTCAAAATTTTATTTTAGTTTATATTGCAAAAAATAAAAAAAGTGTGATGATCAAATATCACCAAAATAAAGCTCTATTTGTGTGAGAAAACATTATGCAAATTGTGTTTGGGTACAGTGTTGCATGTCCGCATAATCGCCAGTTAAAGTAGCACAGTGCCAAATAGTAAAAAATGGCCTGGTCATGAGGGAGGAAAATCTTCTGGGGCTAAAGTGGTTCAATATGGGTAATAGAGAGTGCACTCATAAGTCAACAAAATAATGGCCACATGTTTTGTTTTTTGTGGAAAGTGTTTTGTGCAATGCATGTTTGCTGCTAACCATTAGTTTATTTCTAGGAGGGAAATGTAATTTATATCACACTAAGACGGTTTATTTTGTTTAGTTCCTAGATAGTATTAAACAGCATCAATCCACATGTCTGACATGGTTTGATGTCCAAGAACTAAAGACTTAGATTACAACTTCTGTGTATAATCTGTGTCATTTTATTGTTTTTGTTATTTTTATATAGTATGTGAATGTAATGAAAGTTTTTGTTAGAGCCGATTTAAAACAGAGCAGCAAATAAGCTTGAATGCTGCATGATGGCTATTTAAGATTTTTTTTCTAATTACCCTAAGTTGAATATAAAACAACAATAGAGGAAAAAGAAATGTGTGTTTGATGAATGGTAATATTATTTTCACATTTTGGATGGTTTACTTATTTTTAATGCTTTAAAGGGTGTAAGAAACCGAAACATTTACACTAAAAATGTTGTTGTACATCTTCCTGTATTGTCCTCTCCTGTGTGTGCTCAAGTTAGATTATGGCAGCCAATGTACTTTGGTACATTCTGCCATAGTCATTGTAGTGGAACTGTAATGCAGAACCACTGGCTGAGTGAAAAATAGAATCCACAGGATGTTCATAGTACAGGGAGAGAAAGGGTGGTATATTGTATGTAAAACTTTATCTGCTTTGAACTTGCGGTTTTACACATAACTGGTGTTTGATTTGAAGTACATTTTTCAACATGAATGACAGTTTGAATTTAAGCTAATCCTTTTGTCAATTAAGGAATTCATTCATAATCGTTGGTTTTGGTTAATATCATAATCCTAATCAAATATAATCATGTTATTGCAATGGATGCAATTTTTAAAAGTAAGTCCTTCAAGATGAGTATTTCTTATCTATACAGTCAATTATATCTAACACTAAGCGTTCTTTTGGCCACCACGTTTGATACACTTGATTGAGTTTTCATAAAATGTTCTTGGTAAATCATTATGAAATAGGTTCCCAGGTGGTGACACATATGCATGGCCAATTTGTAGGCACATACTTGGACCAGAGTAGAAAAGAGCCAGTTAGTCTGCCAGAATATCTTTAGAGTGTAGGAGGAGACCAGAGTACACAAAGAAAACACACACATTTGGTATTGTTATACTGTTAAGTTGGGCCCACAGTTTGAGACAGTTTAGTTTAGATACAGAATGTAGTGTTCAGATGGTAGATGGGTAAGTGTCCCTGTAACAATACTTCACCTTTAACGTAGACAGCTAAATGTTCTTTTACTAGTGATCATTGATTTACCTGTTCAGAAATCTATAATGGGTTATATGGGCATTGTTGTTAATTATGAAATGTTGGACTAACAATCTGAGTAACACCTGCCTTGACGTCAACCATAAGCATGTTGGAGGAGGAGACAAATGCTTTTGACAGCAGCATCCATCTATAAAGACTTTGCAACTTATCAGCAGCTGAACTGTGTGTGTAAGCTCCATCTGCTCTGATGGTCAAATACCTGAACTGTTCCATCTGCTCTTATGGTCAAGTATTAGAACTGCCTGCACATCTATGGGTTTTGAACTGCAATAATCCACTGGATAAAATAGACTTTGCTCTACAGGGTTGCAATTGATGTGTTGCAGCTGCCATCTGATCACTGGATGTCTAAAGCTCTGCCGTCCATCACCAGATATGGAGGACTTTGACAAGCTTCTATTCTTCTAAACTCTTGAAAATGAAAGTTGGGTGTTCCTATCTGCTTTTGAATTCATGAATGAGAAGTTTGGTGTTTTTTTTGTTGGTCCAACATGTAGTTTTTTATATATTATTGAATTTTTTTTTACATTTTTCAGTCCTAATATAGCCGAATTAGATTTTCTATATAGGTAAATCAGGTAGGGAAAGTAGGTAGATACACTTTAGACCCCCTAAATTTAACCGGGGGCTGGAAGAATGTAAAATAACTAGGTACCTTCCTTCCAATGTTGATATGTTGCCTTTACAGTATGTACAGTTGGAGGCATTGCTTTATGATATTTGTGAGCCGGGGGGTGGAGTGGCGGTAAATTTTCATATTTCCTTATTAAAGTTGTCTCACAATATCTAAGAAAGCCTCCAATATCCTGGTTACCTTAGCTGACTTCATACCAAAGGAATGTCATTACAAACTGACCAAGTCCTCAAAAGGTCATGTTGCTTGCAAGGGGAGAAGGCCATTTTCTTTACATACAAGTCCTTTATATAATACAGATAAAAATTTGGAATATTTATTCTCTACCAGGGCAAGCATGCGCCTGGGTCTAAACATCTGTGCCATGTTGTATAAAAGTGGGCAGGACTTTTTGCCGAAAAAGCATCTATAGTTAAGTATTCTTGTTATATTTTCTAATATTATTACATTTGTTATCAATATCTGTCATTACTTAATTAAATGTTAAACCAAAAAGTGTTTGTGTGATCTTTCTTTGCACATCTCGACTACAACCCCAAAAATTTAAACTATCACGTAACCATGATAAAACAGCAGGAAGGGGGTGAAACAGTCTGGTCTTAAAGTGGTTAAAGTAAAATTCCACTCTAAACTTAACTATTCTAAAAAGTGCTCCCTCCTAACACCTATGCTGACTACCCAGCATAAGAAATATGTATATACAATGTACTTACTGTACATATTTTTAGCCCACTTTTGGTACAGTCACTTGATCCGTCTCCCTATCAATCAGGTGACTGCAGGTCAGAGGGGAGCACTAACAAAGGATAAGCCATAGGAGCGTATGGACAATGCCATCGCTCCAGGCTTTACCCTCCTCTTGTTGAGCGCTCTCCCCTGCAACCGCCACTTGCTGACACAGGGGATCATGGGACCAGAACAGGCTGAAAATAGGTAAGTATATACATTTCCTTACACAGGTTAGTAAGCAGAGGTGTTAGGAAGAGGGACCATTTTTAAGACTAGTCATGTTTAGCCTGGAATTCTACTTTAAGCTGTCAGTTAAAATTTTGCCATAGGATTTTTTTTTACATTTTTCAGTCCTAATATAGCCGAATTAGATTTTCTATATAGGTAAATCAGGTAGGGAAAGTAGGTAGATACACTTTAGACCCCCTATCTCTGAATTGAGATAAATTTAACCGGGGGGTGGAAGAATGTAAAATAACTAGGTACCTTCCTTCCAATGTTGATATGTTGCCTTTACAGTATGTACAGTTGGAGGCATTGCTTTATAAGCTGTCAGTTAAAATTTTGCCTTTTTCAATCAGAATTCCAATAAAAACAAAAAAAACAAAAAGACTAAATAAGCAGCCCAGTACATGTTGAGAAATAAGCAGCAGCTTTTGCTGCAATACTCACCTATAATCTGGCACTGCCCCCTGCTGAATGTTCTTTATGCCATTATATGGTGTTCTTTTTTCAGAACGAATGACAGCCAACATCTTATTAAGGTCTCTGCATATAAGGAGGGAAGCCCCGACTGAGTTTCTTGAGTTTAGTTAAGAATTTGTTCAAAAATTTCAGCTGGTGAGTGTTGGGAGCATAGATATTTGCTATTGTATACAACATGGAGTTCAATTCACAGATGAGGTTGAGGTAACAACCTTCTGGGTCAGATATTTGGTCATAATAAGAGAGAGTTAATGAGACTGAATCTCTTATGGCCATCATAACTAACCTTTTTTGGTTACCATGTTGGCAGTGAAAATGTGTGGAAATTACTTGTTGGTACATTTTGGAGAAGCATCTTGGTAAAAGTGGGTTTCTTGAGCACATATTAAATTGCAGTTGTGACGTTGAGCCTCTTTCCATAGAGATGCCTGCTTAGCTGTGCCTTGGTGTTAATGGATAATATTTTGATGCTCATAGAACCACAGGATAGTGTAAGCTGCTGTAAAAATTATTGGAAGGTATTCACTGTTTTGCAGAGATGCACCTGCAGTAGGAGGAAACGTAACTGCCATGTTGCTGGTAGATCCATAATAGGGTACATCACTGAGCAATATTTGTGGAGTAGAAGGCACTTTAGAGCTCCATAAAAGAAAACTAAGACAAAAAACTAAAAGAAACAGGTCAGAACAATTGGCTAACAGGCCAACACACATGTAAAAGAGTGCTTTGCGACCACTGCTGCTCAGGAGTTGGAGGGGAAAAGTTTGAGGCATTGGTATGGTCGGGGGTATGCTGTGTAAGCCAATAAAAGCCAATGAAAGATATTAAGCAAGAATAGATCAGTGAGGTCTGTGTCCAAGTTTGTTAGAAACCCGTTTCCAGCTAGGATCCAGTTTGTATGGATGTTTGGGTTGTACAGAGGAGGAGGGTACTTCAGGAATACTATTACATTCTTTAAGCAAGTGGAGGCCCTTAGACAGCTATATGATTGGAGTCATTTTTGAAGATGCAGAGTTTAACAGGCCTTCACCATTAGTATTTGATGCCATGGTTCCGTAGCACCTTAGTGATAGTGTTAAAGTGATACTAAAGTCTTGTTTTTTTTTTCTTTAAAAATAATAAATGTTATACTTACCTGCTCTGTGAAATTAGAGCAGCCTGGATCCTCCTCTTCTTGGGTCCCTCACTGGAGCTCCTGGCCCCTCCCTCCTGTCGAATGCCCCCACAGCAAGCAGCTTGCTAAGGGGTCATCCAAGGTGAGCTGCAGCACCATGTGTCTATTCATACATGGAGTTGTGGTTTGGCCCTGCCCCCTCTCTCTCCTGATTGGCTAACTTATTTTGAATGATAGCAGTGGAAGCCAATGGTGCATTAAGATAAAAAATCTTCTGCCTTTACAACCACTTTAATCTTCTTATGCTTCTGCAAGGTATACTGAGAGAGATCTGCAAAAAATGGAACCGGTAATTGCAGCGATTCTTTACGTTTATGGAGGAGCTGCTCCTTAAAGAGGAAGTAAACCCTGATGGGTTTTATTTCCTCTTTTGCTCCCTGTATAGCCTGCAAATGAAAAGCATAATGGGCTAGTATGCATCGCATACTAGAAAAGGAAAAAAGACACTCACTGGGGATGATATTTTGCTGCTCACCCCTGGGATGTAAAAACAAAAAAGAAAAGGTCCCCCCAAGAGGGAATTGGTGGGGTTTTTAGGCAGCGTTTAGAAAAAAAGTTCTCTGAGAGGTATTGTTGTATTCAAAAATATGAATCTTTATTGTATTAAAGATGTCGCATGTGACATATGGGTAAAGATAAAATAGGAGACATGGGTCCCAAATGGATAAAACAATACAGAAATTTTTAAAACAAATTTACACTAACAGACAAAAAGCTTTTACATCAATGTAGTTTTACAAATATTAGGGGTAAAAGTGAACCTGACGCGTTTCGACCCGTTATAGTGAGGGTCTTCTTCAAAGGTAATTTCGTCTGTTTGAGAAAGAAAGGGGTGAGAACAATGCATTGTAACAGTATTTCATTTGCATATATTGATCTCCAATTGACCTTTTCCTTTCACATAGTATAATATCATATTGTACTGTGGAATGTTTACCTGATGTGTAGGTTTTTTTCTCTTATAAGTTCCTCCTTTATATGTGATGGGGTTCTCTCTGGGTGTGTGCACTCCAGGTCCCAGGCGGCGTCCCGCTATAGCACCCCCCAGCGGGCACACGGCAGGTACGGCGACCAAAACAACGGGGCCTACGAGAGGTCACATCCACTGGATCGGCTACCCACGGATCCGTGTGTGGGCCAGACGGGTAGAGGGAGGGAGATGGAAGGTGGGGGGGAAGGGAGGGGGGAAGGGACAGGGAGAGGAAAAAATGGGAGTGGGTTTCCTTGAGGTCCCCTGTTCTGCACACCTGTCATGGGATCCAAGATCATATACTTAGACTTAGATATATAGCATAGGAAAATGCCACATCAACTAGACAGTGTCTAGTGCACTTGAAACAGTGATGAAAAGAAATGGAATTTCTAAGGTAAAAAAGATAAATAGGTGAACAAAGGTTTTGCCGTTGGTATACTTTTTAAATGATATTTATAATATCAGTTTGTATATTACTGTATCTAGACTCATGGTTAGAAATAGGGAGGGGGGGGGGAAAGAGGGGGGGGGGACAGAGAGAAGAAAAGGGGGGGGGGAAAGGACCAATACATGGCATGCACATGTATAGGTAGACATAGGGATGCTGCAGCATCCACATGGACAAGAGAATGGGGTGGGGCGGTGGGGGAGGCAGGGAAAGATGTGGTGTAGAAAGTAAAAAATGGGGGGAAGAGGGGGAGGAAAAAGAGGGGAAGAAGGGGGGGGGGAAGGGAAAGGGACAGAAAGGAAGGGAAGGAGAGGGGAGAGGGAAGAAAAGGAGGGTAAAGGGGAAGGGGAAAATATGAAGGGAGAGGGGAGTGATGGGAGGAAGGGGTGAACTATTGGGGACAAATGGAAAGAAGGGAGGGAGTGAAGGAAAAAAGAAGTGAAGGGATGAGTGTGAGTAGAAAAATGGGGGAGTGTTGTTGTGATGTCGGTCAAAACGCTGATGCTCAAAGGGGTGCTGTGCTGGTAGTGCTGGGGATCACAAAATAAAGGGATCCTAGAGTGGGGGTGTGTGTGGATGGGAATGTGCAGGGATGGCGTGGAATGTGAGGTATGAAGGGTGAGGGATGAAACCGTGAGGGGGTGTAGGCATGTGTGGGCATGAAGCGGGGAAGGAGGGGGGAAGGGACAGGCATAGGCAGGGAAAAGGGTGTACCAGTGTGTCAGATATCAACGGACAGTATGATATAATATATTATAAAGTTACCTAATAGAGTAGGTGTATCTTGCTCAGGTTATGGGGTGGATGTAGACACCCATATGTTGCAAACCGGAGTATGTTGTATTGGTTGCAAGTTCCAGAGATACAAATGCCCGGTCTGGGAATAGAGACAGTGTCATCTACAATATCTAGAATTAGTCCCAGAGAGGGAAAAGAAGCATGGAACAAAGAGAGGTTCTACTCACTGTGTATATGTGGCGTGATGCTTGGATCATCACATGGAGATGGATTTGTTTGACCACCTCATGTGGTATTTATGGGTAATACCCAACTAGAATCAGGTGTGCATATTAGAACACCATAGGGTGTTCAATCAGGGCATCCCCAGGGAGGGGGAGGGGGGAGGAAGAAGGGGCGGGGGAACGGGAAGGGATGGGTGGGGAAGGGGAGGGAAAGAAAAGGGAGAAGGCAGGGGACATACAGGAACATCACCCTCCACCTACCGTTCCTATGTCCGCCTGGCCCGCCCGTCCGTGGGAGCCATGACGGCATCGTGGGCCATCTGGAGTGGTCTCCCCGGCGTCCGAGAGGTCCTTCCGGGGTCGCGTCTGCTACGCAATCGTCGCACCGGCGTGACGTCCCGTATCACGCGCACGCACGCGGCCGCGCGCATGCGCAATGATCGGGAGAGGTCCGATTGCGTTCCAGGACGCCGCCAGCAAGGGGAATGGTTCACCATCAGGAGGCCCGGGCCCGCCCAGGTCGCCTTAAGTGAACATGATTGGAGGAGCTTGGTTGGTGGGCGCTCCTCCTTACCCTTGCTGTGAGGTCACGTGTAGGGAACGCCCCACCGCCGCACGTATCCACCGGAGGGGGCAGGGAACAAGGCGCCACCTAGGGGATCCGAGGCGCACTTCAAACCACAAGAGGGAACCCTGAAATAAAGGGAAAGAGTTTTAACATATATTGACTGCCTGTATGGTATGGCAGATGGGAAAACATGTCTCCATGGTCGTCTCTATTAATATCATGTTCCCATTGGTTGTCTGGGTCATAGCATATTAGCATACATACCAAAGTTATATTGGGCATATTTGAGAGAACAGAGGGCATGAAATCTTTTCAAATGACATTATCCACAGTTAATATGTGATTACATTGTGAGTTGTTTCCAGTGGTACATTTTTAGTGTTATTCATATTTGATTCAAAAATTGTCATCCATGTTAAATTCAAAAATTGTCGTATGAACACGCTACGGCCCTGTGTATTGGTAATACACAGTATGTATATGGCCATGTAGCTGTGTGCATGTACAAACGAAGAAACAGAGGGTTTAACAAATTTATAAAAGAAAAGGAAAACAGATGTACACAGGAGGGCAGCAACCCACCTATGAGCATAGATGTCGGGTGACGCGAGTGGATCAGCCCTCAAGCCACATCTAGTAAACTGATTTATTACATGAAGGGACATAAACAGGTGACATAACATAACCTCTATGGGTTGGATATGGAGAGAGAGCACTGAAAACGCCCAGAATTGTGTGAGGCGAAAAAGTCCTGGACACAGATGGAATAGAGCACGGATATTGGCCGGAGTGTAGAAGCAGGAGTTCACCATTGGGGGGGGGGGGGGGAAGGAGGGGGGGGGAGGGGGGAGGGGGATGAGGGGAGAAAAAGGGAGAGGGGGGGGGGGGGGGGGGGGGGGGGAACAGGGGGAAGGGGGGAAAAAGGGGGAAAAAAAAAAAAAAAGGAAGGGGTTTTCGGGACGTCCAAGCACGTCTACTCCAATGCAAAGGCCCGGAAAGCCGAAAAAACCGTATTACTGCGTTTTCCCGGACGTGAAGCCCTTGAGAAAAGGGGCAAAGGAGATGGACTCATTCAGTCCGGGAGGGAGGGTGGCACGTAATCTATAGATCCATTTTTGTTCACATTGTAACAAGGTTTTGTTCCAATCTCCTCCTCTATCGGGGATATGAATTCTATCTAGGGCCATGAATGTAATCTTGGGCATTTTGTAATCATGTATCAAAACAACATGACGGCCCAGAGGTAGGTAATGGTTTCCTATTTGCATGGAGTAGACGTGCTTGGACATCCGGCGGTGAAACTCCTGCTTAGTTTTGCCAATATAGAATGCCCCGCATTCGCAGGACATTAGGTATACAACGCCCTTTGTCTGACAATTGACAAAGTGGGCTAGCTTGTGAGGTAGCCCGTTTGGAAGAAGAGGGTTGTTTCTTTGGCGTTGGATATATTGGCAACAACTGCAATGGCCACAGGGGAAGGACCCCCGGGCTGGGCAGTGTTTGTGGCGTCTGTGCTCGTCCCTATATTCACTTTGGACAAGGTGGTCTCTTAGTGATGTAGCTCTTCTATATGTAATTGAGGGGTGACTAGAAATAAATTGATTTATTTTAGGATCGTCTGTAAGTATATTCCAGTGTTTTTGAATTATATCGCGGATCTTCCTGTGCTGTCGAGTAAACCGCAGAACGATTCGCGATACATTCTCTTTTTGATCGTCGGGTGCCTTTTTCTTAGACAGCAGGTCCGAGCGTGGGCATGCTATTACTCGGTTATAGGCTTTTCGGAGACATGAGCGACTATATCCCCGATCAAGTAGGCGGTTTTGGAGATTTTTTGCCTCCATTTTGAATAGGGACTCATCCGAACAATTTCTCCGTATTCTCAAATATTGCCCGTAAGGGATAGAATCTTTGAGAAACTGGGGGTGTGCACTATGGGCATGGAGTATTGTATTACCCGCGGTGCTTTTGCGGTATAGTGTGGTGGAGATTTTGTTCTCAGGGTTCCGCTTCAGTTCGACATCGAGGAAAGTAATACTCTCCTTGTTAGATGTCAAAGTGAACTTAAGGTTCCAAGTATTGGTGTTAATGCGATCGTGGAACTCTTGTAGGAGTTCCGCCGATCCCTCCCAGACGACGAGGACATCATCTATGTACCGTAGCCACATTTTGATGTGGCTAGTGTACACACGGAGGTCCTCGTCGTCTAGGAGTGACTTTTCCCACTCCCCCAGGTACAAGTTGGCGTAGGCCGGGGCGCAACATGTGCCCATGGCCACGCCTTGCACCTGGAGGTAGTGGGAATTGTCAAATGAAAAAAAATTGTTGTTTAGGATATATTCCAATCCATCTGTAATAAAGTTATTCAACGCGCCATCGTATCCACAGCCTGCCCACAAAATGTTAGATATAGCTGCGATCCCCTGGTTATGGGGGATCGAGCTATATAATGCCTCTACATCGATGGCCACCAATAATGAATTATCGGTCAACGATATATTTTCAATTTTTTGAAGTAGGTGTATAGTGTCTTTTAGAAAAGAGGGTAATTCCAAGACAAAAGGTTGTAAAAAGGCATCAATAATTTTGCTCAGATTTTCGGATATGTTTCCGTTACCCGAGACAATAGGTCGTCCGGGGGGTCTGCTAAGGCTCTTATGGATTTTGGGCAGGCTGTAGAACGTGGCGAGGCGTGGGTATTTAACCCTGATAAATTCGTGTTGATCCTTAGTTATGGTGCTTTCCAAGAGGGCTGAGTCGATTAGGTCCTCAAATTTGGCATAAGAGGTTTGTATAATCTTTGTGGTAACCTTGCGGTGCCATGTTTTGTTGTTAAGTATATCCATGCACATGGAAACATAGTCCTGATTGTCCATCAGGACTATGTTCCCCCCCTTGTCGGACGGTTTCACAGTGATATTAGCATTGCTGCGTAGGGAATTTATGGCCTGAAACTCTTTGGGAGTTAAATTGGTTGGAGGTGTCTTCTTCCTGGGCAATTTGAGTAGGTCTCTATTAATTTGTTTAATAAAAATATCAATACTCGGATTAAGGTTTAAAGGAGGGAATCTGGCCGATGGTTTTCTAAACAGAGCCGCAGAGGGCTTTGATGGTTTTCCAGCATTTTCTAATAGGTTTTCCAGATCGATTTGGTCTATTAAATCCACTGTATTGTTCTCCTGGTATAAAAGGGTTAGGTCACGTAAAGCTTTATATTCCCTCATACTAAAGGTAGACCAATCTGTGGTGTCGATCGTTTCGGTCTTTGCATGCAGGCTCCTCAATAGGAGCCTGCGTGCAAAGAGCTGCAGGTCGGTCACCACTCCAAAGGTGTCAAAGTTTTCTTCTGGGCAGAAGGTTAGTCCCCGAGCAAGGACATTTTCCTCAGCCGTGGACAGAGGGTATGATGACAGGTTAATAACACTTAAGGATTTGATGGGATCCTTGTCACAAAGGTGTCTAAGTTTCCCACTCCCCTGTTTATTTTACTGTATGCACATTTATACACTGTAACCAATATGAGCAACTTTCAGGGCGATGAATGGGCTAGCCTCATGTCCACATACGAAACAAACTTTGAAAAGAAGGAACAGGTTGAAACTCAGATACTGTCCTTCACAAACAAATTGAGCAAAATTCTAGAAAAAAAGTCGGCCCTCTTTTGGCACATCAGGTCCTTCGAGAGATACAAAAGAGATAAAATAAACCCACTGGGGCTCAGAATCCAAATTTTTCCCAATTTAGACAAAATAAGCACTGACTGCAAACAAGAATGGGAAGCTAATCTAAACGTATGTTCCCAAGAAATGATGAACATACTTATCAAGGAATACAACAGACAAATTGTCTTGTTGGATACTGAAATTGCCATTATTGAAACTAATATGAAACTCTTTGAGCAACATAAACAATACCTAGATCTACAAATCAAAATAAAGGATGACCTTTCCATCTATAACAGAAATATCCTGTATAAAAAAGAACAAAAATTCTGGAGGGACAAAATGGCCTTCGCAGAAGGGCGAGCCTATAAATGGCATACAAATACACAGAATAATAGGAATCACCCGATAAGATCATCATCTCCCAATCGTTCTAATGTACCTAAAAATCAAAACATTCCAGATTCCAGCAAAAACTCCAATACAGTCCTAAAGGGTAGAGGAAAGTACAAACGAAACCGTAATAATAAAGGTTCTCCCCAACAAGAAAGAAAGAAACGCACCGTTGACACAGACAGACAGGAAGAAGGGTCGCATGGGTCGAGCAATATGTCACGGGACTCCCAAGAAGAGCCCCGTGATATGAATATGGAGAATGGTGACCCCATATCCACACATTCCTCGACCAATGCGACACACACAAACCACACTGTAGAAAAACTTAAACAAACGATTAAGAGTCCTTTAAACCTTATACGGGGACCCTCCCCACCCCAAATAAACAGGGGAGTGGGAAACTTAGACACCTTTGTGACAAGGATCCCATCAAATCCTTAAGTGTTATTAACCTGTCATCATACCCTCTGTCCACGGCTGAGGAAAATGTCCTTGCTCGGGGACTAACCTTCTGCCCAGAAGAAAACTTTGACACCTTTGGAGTGGTGACCGACCTGCAGCTCTTTGCACGCAGGCTCCTATTGAGGAGCCTGCATGCAAAGACCGAAACGATCGACACCACAGATTGGTCTACCTTTAGTATGAGGGAATATAAAGCTTTACGTGACCTAACCCTTTTATACCAGGAGAACAATACAGTGGATTTAATAGACCAAATCGATCTGGAAAACCTATTAGAAAATGCTGGAAAACCATCAAAGCCCTCTGCGGCTCTGTTTAGAAAACCATCGGCCAGATTCCCTCCTTTAAACCTTAATCCGAGTATTGATATTTTTATTAAACAAATTAATAGAGACCTACTCAAATTGCCCAGGAAGAAGACACCTCCAACCAATTTAACTCCCAAAGAGTTTCAGGCCATAAATTCCCTACGCAGCAATGCTAATATCACTGTGAAACCGTCCGACAAGGGGGGGAACATAGTCCTGATGGACAATCAGGACTATGTTTCCATGTGCATGGATATACTTAACAACAAAACATGGCACCGCAAGGTTACCACAAAGATTATACAAACCTCTTATGCCAAATTTGAGGACCTAATCGACTCAGCCCTCTTGGAAAGCACCATAACTAAGGATCAACACGAATTTATCAGGGTTAAATACCCACGCCTCGCCACGTTCTACAGCCTGCCCAAAATCCATAAGAGCCTTAGCAGACCCCCCGGACGACCTATTGTCTCGGGTAACGGAAACATATCCGAAAATCTGAGCAAAATTATTGATGCCTTTTTACAACCTTTTGTCTTGGAATTACCCTCTTTTCTAAAAGACACTATACACCTACTTCAAAAAATTGAAAATATATCGTTGACCGATAATTCATTATTGGTGGCCATCGATGTAGAGGCATTATATAGCTCGATCCCCCATAACCAGGGGATCGCAGCTATATCTAACATTTTGTGGGCAGGCTGTGGATACGATGGCGCGTTGAATAACTTTATTACAGATGGATTGGAATATATCCTAAACAACAATTTTTTTTCATTTGACAATTCCCACTACCTCCAGGTGCAAGGCGTGGCCATGGGCACATGTTGCGCCCCGGCCTACGCCAACTTGTACCTGGGGGAGTGGGAAAAGTCACTCCTAGACGACGAGGACCTCCGTGTGTACACTAGCCACATCAAAATGTGGCTACGGTACATAGATGATGTCCTCGTCGTCTGGGAGGGATCGGCGGAACTCCTACAAGAGTTCCACGATCGCATTAACACCAATACTTGGAACCTTAAGTTCACTTTGACATCTAACAAGGAGAGTATTACTTTCCTCGATGTCGAACTGAAGCGGAACCCTGAGAACAAAATCTCCACCACACTATACCGCAAAAGCACCGCGGGTAATACAATACTCCATGCCCATAGTGCACACCCCCAGTTTCTCAAAGATTCTATCCCTTACGGGCAATATTTGAGAATACGGAGAAATTGTTCGGATGAGTCCCTATTCAAAATGGAGGCAAAAAATCTCCAAAACCGCCTACTTGATCGGGGATATAGTCGCTCATGTCTCCGAAAAGCCTATAACCGAGTAATAGCATGCCCACGCTCGGACCTGCTGTCTAAGAAAAAGGCACCCGACGATCAAAAAGAGAATGTATCGCGAATCGTTCTGCGGTTTACTCGACAGCACAGGAAGATCCGCGATATAATTCAAAAACACTGGAATATACTTACAGACGATCCTAAAATAAATCAATTTATTTCTAGTCACCCCTCAATTACATATAGAAGAGCTACATCACTAAGAGACCACCTTGTCCAAAGTGAATATACGGACGAGCACAGACGCCACAAACACTGCCCAGCCCGGGGGTCCTTCCCCTGTGGCCATTGCAGTTGTTGCCAATATATCCAACGCCAAAGAAACAACCCTCTTCTTCCAAACGGGCTACCTCACAAGCTAGCCCACTTTGTCAATTGTCAGACAAAGGGCGTTGTATACCTAATGTCCTGCGAATGCGGGGCATTCTATATTGGCAAAACTAAGCAGGAGTTTCACCGCCGGATGTCCAAGCACGTCTACTCCATGCAAATAGGAAACCATTACCTACCTCTGGGCCGTCATGTTGTTTTGATACATGATTACAAAATGCCCAAGATTACATTCATGGCCCTAGATAGAATTCATATCCCCGATAGAGGAGGAGATTGGAACAAAACCTTGTTACAATGTGAACAAAAATGGATCTATAGATTACGTGCCACCCTCCCTCCCGGACTGAATGAGTCCATCTCCTTTGCCCCTTTTCTCAAGGGCTTCACGTCCGGGAAAACGCAGTAATACGTTTTTTTCGGCTTTCCGGGCCTTTGCATTGGAGTAGACGTGCTTGGACGTCCCGAAAACCCCTTCCTTTTTTTTTTTTTCCCCCTTTTCCCCCTTCCCCCTGTTCCTCCCCCCCCCCCCCCCCCCCCCCCCTCTCCCTTTTTCTCCCCTCATCCCCCTCCCCCCCCCCCCCCTTCCCCCCCCCCCCCCCCAATGGTGAACTCCTGCTTCTACACTCCGGCCAATATCCGTGCTCTATTCCATCTGTGTCCAGGACTTTTTCGCCTCACACAATTCTGGGCGTTTTCAGTGCTCTCTCTCCATATCCAACCCATAGAGGTTATGTTATGTCACCTGTTTATGTCCCTTCATGTAATAAATCAGTTTACTAGATGTGGCTTGAGGGCTGATCCACTCGCGTCACCCGACATCTATGCTCATAGGTGGGTTGCTGCCCTCCTGTGTACATCTGTTTTCCTTTTCTTTTATAATGTTCTTTTTCTGAAATGCAGTGTTCCTTCTACGCCAGATATACTTGGACACACACCTTCCAAAGAGTTCCACTTTTGTCTCATCGGTCCACAGAATGTTGTCCCAAAAGTCTTGTACATGCACACAGCTACATGGCCATATACATACTGTGTATTACCAATACACAGGGCCGTAGCGTGTTCATACGACAATTTTTGAATTTAACATGGATGACAATTTTTGAATCAAATATGAATAACACTAAAAATGTACCACTGGAAACAACTCACAATGTAATCACATATTAACTGTGGATAATGTCATTTGAAAAGATTTCATGCCCTCTGTTCTCTCAAATATGCCCAATATAACTTTGGTATGTATGCTAATATGCTATGACCCAGACAACCAATGGGAACATGATATTAATAGAGACGATCATGGAGACATGTTTTCCCATCTGCCATACCATACAGGCAGTCAATATATGTTAAAACTCTTTCCCTTTATTTCAGGGTTCCCTCTTGTGGTTTGAAGTGCGCCTCGGATCCCCTAGGTGGCGCCTTGTTCCCTGCCCCCTCCGGTGGATACGTGCGGCGGTGGGGCGTTCCCTACACGTGACCTCACAGCAAGGGTAAGGAGGAGCGCCCACCAACCAAGCTCCTCCAATCATGTTCACTTAAGGCGACCTGGGCGGGCCCGGGCCTCCTGATGGTGAACCATTCCCCTTGCTGGCGGCGTCCTGGAACGCAATCGGACCTCTCCCGATCATTGCGCATGCGCGCGGCCGCGTGCGTGCGCGTGATACGGGACGTCACGCCGGTGCGACGATTGCGTAGCAGACGCGACCCCGGAAGGACCTCTCGGACGCCGGGGAGACCACTCCAGATGGCCCACGATGCCGTCATGGCTCCCACGGACGGGCGGGCCAGGCGGACATAGGAACGGTAGGTGGAGGGTGATGTTCCTGTATGTCCCCTGCCTTCTCCCTTTTCTTTCCCTCCCCTTCCCCACCCATCCCTTCCCGTTCCCCCGCCCCTTCTTCCTCCCCCCTCCCCCTCCCTGGGGATGCCCTGATTGAACACCCTATGGTGTTCTAATATGCACACCTGATTCTAGTTGGGTATTACCCATAAATACCACATGAGGTGGTCAAACAAATCCATCTCCATGTGATGATCCAAGCATCACGCCACATATACACAGTGAGTAGAACCTCTCTTTGTTCCATGCTTCTTTTCCCTCTCTGGGACTAATTCTAGATATTGTAGATGACACTGTCTCTATTCCCAGACCGGGCATTTGTATCTCTGGAACTTGCAACCAATACAACATACTCCGGTTTGCAACATATGGGTGTCTACATCCACCCCATAACCTGAGCAAGATACACCTACTCTATTAGGTAACTTTATAATATATTATATCATACTGTCCGTTGATATCTGACACACTGGTACACCCTTTTCCCTGCCTATGCCTGTCCCTTCCCCCCTCCTTCCCCGCTTCATGCCCACACATGCCTACACCCCCTCACGGTTTCATCCCTCACCCTTCATACCTCACATTCCACGCCATCCCTGCACATTCCCATCCACACACACCCCCACTCTAGGATCCCTTTATTTTGTGATCCCCAGCACTACCAGCACAGCACCCCTTTGAGCATCAGCGTTTTGACCGACATCACAACAACACTCCCCCATTTTTCTACTCACACTCATCCCTTCACTTCTTTTTTCCTTCACTCCCTCCCTTCTTTCCATTTGTCCCCAATAGTTCACCCCTTCCTCCCATCACTCCCCTCTCCCTTCATATTTTCCCCTTCCCCTTCCCCTTTACCCTCCTTTTCTTCCCTCTCCCCTCTCCTTCCCTTCCTTTCTGTCCCTTTCCCTTCCCCCCCCCTTCTTCCCCTCTTTTTCCTCCCCCTCTTCCCCCCATTTTTTACTTTCTACACCACATCTTTCCCTGCCTCCCCCACCGCCCCACCCCATTCTCTTGTCCATGTGGATGCTGCAGCATCCCTATGTCTACCTATACATGTGCATGCCATGTATTGGTCCTTCCCCCCCCCCCCCCTTTTCTTCTCTCTGTCCCCCCCCCCCTCTTTCTCCCCCCCTCCCTATTTCTAACCATGAGTCTAGATACAGTAATATACAAACTGATATTATAAATATCATTTAAAAAGTATACCAACGGCAAAACCTTTGTTCACCTATTTATCTTTTTTACCTTAGAAATTCCATTTCTTTTCATCACTGTTTCAAGTGCACTAGACACTGTCTAGTTGATGTGGCATTTTCCTATGCTATATATCTAAGTCTAAGTATATGATCTTGGATCCCATGACAGGTGTGCAGAACAGGGGACCTCAAGGAAACCCACTCCCATTTTTTCCTCTCCCTGTCCCTTCCCCCCTCCCTTCCCCCCCACCTTCCATCTCCCTCCCTCTACCCGTCTGGCCCACACACGGATCCGTGGGTAGCCGATCCAGTGGATGTGACCTCTCGTAGGCCCCGTTGTTTTGGTCGCCGTACCTGCCGTGTGCCCGCTGGGGGGTGCTATAGCGGGACGCCGCCTGGGACCTGGAGTGCACACACCCAGAGAGAACCCCATCACATATAAAGGAGGAACTTATAAGAGAAAAAAACCTACACATCAGGTAAACATTCCACAGTACAATATGATATTATACTATGTGAAAGGAAAAGGTCAATTGGAGATCAATATATGCAAATGAAATACTGTTACAATGCATTGTTCTCACCCCTTTCTTTCTCAAACAGACGAAATTACCTTTGAAGAAGACCCTCACTATAACGGGTCGAAACGCGTCAGGTTCACTTTTACCCCTAATATTTGTAAAACTACATTGATGTAAAAGCTTTTTGTCTGTTAGTGTAAATTTGTTTTAAAAATTTCTGTATTGTTTTATCCATTTGGGACCCATGTCTCCTATTTTATCTTTACCCATATGTCACATGCGACATCTTTAATACAATAAAGATTCATATTTTTGAATACAACAATACCTCTCAGAGAACTTTTTTTCTAAACGCTGCCTAAAAACCCCACCAATTCCCTCTTGGGGGGACCTTTTCTTTTTTGTGTATGCATCGCATACTAGCCCATTATGTACCACTTACCTGCAAAAGAATCCAGCGACGTCCCCTGTGTGGGCAGCGTCCATCTTCTTGCCCTCTTCCTTCGGGGCCGCGGACTCCGGCTCTGTGATTTGCCGGAGCCATGTGACGTCACTCCCGCGCATGCGCACAGGAGCCGTGACATGCTGCATATGCTAGGGAAGAAACGAGCTTTAGTTTTGTTTCTTCCCTGCGCATGCGCCGTAGCAATTTCCGGCGGACTACAAGTGAAATATCCCCTAAACGGCTCACGTTTAGGAGATATTTCCACTACCTATAGGTAAGCCTTATTCTAGGCTTACCTATAGGTAAAAGTCCAAAAAGTAATATTGGTAAAAGTGAATACATAATATCATACACGTCTCTAGGGACTTGGTCTGGTAGATGAGATAGTTTTGGTAGGTGATGAATTCTGTCAATTATATTATCAGTAGGAGACACCTTAGGGAGCTTAGTACTAAACAGATCAGTCACAAATCTGCATAGATCAAATTGTAGTATAGTTTCAGAAATGCCTCTAATTTTTAAGTTATTGCACCTAGATCTGTTTTCCAGGTCAGCTAATTTGGCCATCATCCATTCCTGTTCATCTTCCCTTTCCTCATTAGCGTCAACTAGGTCATTGATGGTGAAAACATAGTTTCCCTTTTGGCTTCAATATAGTCTATCCTGTCCCCTAGGAGATTGAGGTCTGAATTAAACTTGTGCCTACAGTTCATCATCTGTGCATGTATGGAGCTCTAAAACTGTCTGGTTTGTGGTAGAGAAAGAGTTAATAGTGGCTATGATTTCTGGCTGAGCTCTGATGTCTGCTGTCCTCTGATGTCCTCTTGTGAGCCATGCATGGAGCTTACCTCACAATGAGAGCTGCTCTGATAAGCCAGGCAGGATATTGCATTTTTAGTGCTCCCTGAATATGGTGTATGACAGCCTAGAAAGGAAGCATGTGGAGACATGCTGTGCTGTGCCCGAGGCAAAGAGGACAGACGGGAGTCAGGAGATGAGTTTGTGGAGCTACTGGTGGTTGGAGATCCAGAGTGCTTTGCTGGGTGCTGTGAATGAGGGCAAAGTTGCTGTGTGCCACTTAGAAGTCCCGCCGGCCATCGGAGCCTCTGGATTAAGCGGCCATCTCGGCCAAATCTAGCCACACCCCTCTCAACAGCCAACATCTTATGAAGCAGAAGAAGTATGGAAAAAAGTTAGAATATAAAATAAGGAACAGCTTTTGCTGCAATACTCACCTACAATATGTACCCTGTTGAAAGTTCTTTATGCCATTAAATGATGCTCTTCTTCTGGGTTGAGTGATATCATATACCCTATTTCTTGTGAGCCCAAGCAGTCCTTTTATAGGTAAGTTGATACCAGAGAATCTGTTGTGTGTCATAGGCTCTACAATTAGGAACTACATACATTCTTATCTCACCAATAAGAGCTATCGAGGAGCTTAAAAGGTAGAATAAATAAATAAATCAAGATCACAATTGATGAGCACTAAGCTGGCTCATGACACAATAACTACTTTCCCTTTAAAGTCAAAAATGATTTACAAAAATTTTAGGGAGTCATCGCCCAAGAGAACTGTATAAAAAATGTTTCATCTTTATTCACTTGAGTCTTGGGTGCCTTTTTACAGCAGCACAGTGACAGCAGTTAATTGTCCCTGTGTTGTTTAAATTGTGCTTCTGGACTCAGCTGCTTCTCTGGGTCTTGTTAGTATGGTACTGGAATTGCCAGCTGTCAATTATAGACAGAACCCAGCACCAAGCTAAAGAAGTGAAATGATCAGCTAAAATATATGTGTGGAAAGAAGACATCAATGAAGCAAAAAAACTTTCTGGGACTCAAGGTAGACTCTTTGGGACTCTTTGGGTAGAAAATGGCTCTTTTACTCAAGTGGTTAATTTCTGGGTTTAGAAAAGCCCCCAGTAACTGGACCACCTTGCTGATATAAGTGTCCAAAGGAACATTAATCTCAAGCATTTTTACAAAGTGAAGACATTACTAATCAAATTTCCAAGAATCTTTTTTCATAAATCTAAGATTTAAAAAACAATTCTGGCTAGATAAACATCACAGTATCAAAAGAAGAAAAAAAATAAAAGCATGACTATCTATACAAGATATTTTTAATATACTAGTGATATTGAGACATAAATAAATATTGGATCAATTTAGAAAAAGGCTGCTGCCCTATGGGCTTAATGTATATTATCTGGTAACAACTAACCCCAGAGAGGAGAGCAAAAAAAAAGAAATGCTCAATAATGTAGTTTTATGTCCTGTACATACGGTCGGACTTTCCGACGGAAAAATGTGCGATTGGATCGTGTTGTCGGAAAATCCGATCGTGTGTGGGCTCCATCAGACTTTTTCCGTCGGAATTTCCCACACACAAAGTTTGAGAGCTAGATCTAAAATTTTCCGACAACAAAATTTGATCGTTTAAATTCCGATCATGTGTAGACAATTCCGACGGACAAAGTGCCACGCATGCTCAGAATAAATTACGAGATGAAAGCTATTGGCTACTGGCCTCTTTATAGTCCCGTTGTACGTGTTGTACATCACCTCGTTCTGAACGATCAGATTTTCCGACAACTTTGTTTGACCGCATGTATGCAAGACAAGTTTGGACCAAAATTCGTCGTTTGGACGGATTTTGACGTCGGAATGTCCGACCGTGTGTACAGGACATTAGAGTAAAGACATGTTTTATCTTAATAAATTCCCTGCATTAAAGTAAAAAAAAAAAAATATCCCAGTAATTATATCGGCTACCCCCCACCTCCCTAAACAAGTCCTTACTTGACCCAGAACTTAGCCTGTCTGCAGCGCTATCTCCCCTATTCTTCTTCTCACAGGACACAAAGGCAGCAGTGGGAGTCATTGTGGGAGTCATTGGCTCCTGCAGCTGTTAATCAAATCCTGTGAGGAGGGAATGGGGGTGGAACCAATCCACTCTGTTTGTATCTATGGACCCAGGCAGCTCAGCTTGGGAGCGCACCTGCACAACTGCTACCGAAGCAGGGGGGCACTTGCAGAAGAGGAGAACCGGAGGGCAAGGGACCCCAAAATGGGAGGTAAGAGGAGACCACTCTGTGGAATACCATTACAGTTGTGGAATACCATTGCAGGTGAGTATAACTTATTTTTTATTTTAGGGGGAAAAAATAGCCGATACAGTGTATATATATATATATATATATATATATATATATATATATAGTTAGATACAGTATATAACAGTATTCTTTACCCTTTGTAGAATTTGATAATAATTGTAGAAAACGATATACTACTACAATCTAGATATTATCTCATCTCTATGCATTAACTTTGTTTAGTCTCTGTAGATTAGTCAGTCTGTTAAAACTATGAGCGCATGCTACTGTTAGTATCACAATAATACATTTAGTTATGAAACCAAACACACGGCTTAAGAATAATCAAATCTTATTTATTTCCCAAAGAAAATAAGATAGCTAACATGTATTAAAAGGGGTTTACAAAATTACATAACATACAGCAAGGCTACAATACAATGATATACTATACAGTTAAAATACAATATAATGGTCTACTTAACACATGTCCTCGTGACTGGCCTCTCGATGGAGAAAGAGAGTCAGGTGTGTGTGCAAACCCTTTTTGTCAATCACACCTCAATCACAGCACCTCCCACTGCCCGCCCACCTGCCCAATTGGTAGTCGCCTCCATGTATTCTGATTGTACTGCCAGAAGTGGTCTCTGGGGGGCAGCGTCTGTCCAGAATTGCACTTAATCCAACTGCTGTCTAATCTTGGAACTGCGATCTCCGACAGCCCATAATTAGTCTTTGTGTAGCCCAGCCAGATAGGAGCCGACCATTCATCACGTACAATAGCCCTAGACTCATGACAGTATGAGGTGTAACTGGTTATTCCAGTAAAAGGGGGGGGGGGGGGGGTGTATCTTGTATTGAATCCAACATATGCCGCTTTGCGCCTCAACAGGCGCATAACACCCTTCTTCCGACCCAGCTCCTATTGAACAGTCCATAACGGTTTCCTCCCTGACATGCGTTTCCAAATCAGTACCCATAGAACAGTCCTTGACTTTCTTAACGCGCTGTGGTTTTCAACCTGTGCAGCAACAGCTCCTATGGAACAGTCCATAATGGTCTTATCGTGTCATGCTTTCCAACACTCTCCGCTTTGCCACTTAGTGATACACCACCATCCTTCTTCAGTGACAGCTTCCATGTCACCCTTCTGTGTCTTTGGTATCTTCAGGACGAGATGCAGTACAGGCAAGGGGTGCTCATTCACTCACCATTCACCATCATACATTCAGGGTAACACATCACCCAGCTTTCCAACACAGAGTCTCGAGGAGGGCCTTTTGCCCATGTTACTAGCCTAAAATACACCTTTATCACACTACACCATAACATAAATCAACCCACTACCATAATATATACATACATACATTTGACCCCTCAACTCGCGTATCCCGCTCCCAACCTCCTATAATTCTTTGCTGAAAATACGGGTCGGGATTAGGCAGGTTTGTTCACAATGGCCTTCCCTACCGCAATTCCAGCACGTCAGTGGTATTTCAGGGCTCTGAGCTGGCAGCAAAGCCTCTACCGCATATGAAGAGACCTTACCGTCAATTCGTCCCTCCACTTGCATAGATAGATGCGAGACCTTCTTATATAAATGTCTAGTCCAACAACACATACCAATTTGAACCAATGACGAAACTGCAGCAATAATGAGTAACACCACAACGGGATGTATCAAATAATTCAAAATGCTGTTGGCCTTACTGGAATGTCCAAATATTACCTCCCACCAAGACCCTCCCACATCATTTTCTAATTGATGCACTACCTCCTTTATTTCATTTTGATTATGGTATATGGCTATAGTAGCATTAGCTCTCTCTTGCTGCAGCATCTTCATAAGGCTCTCATCTCTATCCCAATCTGCTAACCACTCCTGTATCTTCCTTCCCATACCAAGGTTCAGGGCTCTCAGATTAACAGGGAGGTTCTGGTTGACATCCACAGACAGATTGGCAATATGCGGTATCACATACTTCCATTCCTGTGTCTGGATTTCAGAGACATCGCCAAAGGTACACCACGCTCCTCTTGCTATTGTCAGGTTCACAGAACATCCTATCTCCATGACTAATGTTATATTAGTATCCTTTAGGACAAAGAAACAAACTCTCCCATGTCCCAAATAATACCCCGGTGTTCCCTTCCCGGCAATGTTCTCCCCATCCAGTATACAGAGTGACGCATCCTCCCAACATTTCTCCTTTACTACCGTGTATTGGCCTGGCATACAAAGGATGTCCTGGTCATGCCTCTGACAGAGGGAAATATCAACCTGCCTCCAGCTCCCATTCTCTCTGATCACATGTGGGTAATTTAGCCTCAGATGCAACAAAGTAGAATCCCCAGTCAGTAAGCCCATTGATATCACCGAATACACAGATTGAGTCTGCACTTCTGTATATGGGATCAACGAGGAAGCGTAACATCTCTCATAATCCAAATTCGTACATCCCATCCAGGCATTTGACCACCAACTTGGATTAGTGTAAGAGATGTGCTTTGGTAAAATCTTACTGAGCTGTGATGCTAATTCATAAGGCCACTTCCCCCCATACAGGGACTGTACAATCAGTTTGATGTTGGTTGATAGTTCCGCCTGTCCCTGAGTGCATGCCAGAGCCCATGACATATTTTTGCCCTGTATCACCACATTATCCACCAACCTCTTAAAATGGCGTATAAAATCTTGAGCTACTTTTACCTGGGTATTTATGTGACGTTGTTGAATATTATCAAGAATGTCATTGATCTCTCTCTGAGCAACAAAGCCCCGTTTACTGTCTGAAGCTATGGCTGAGAGTTTGTTCCTCAGGAGATCGATGTCCACTCCATTAATAACACCCATCCCAGTTCCTATTCCCCCTAATATAGTGCTGAATACATCCCTCCTCTTTCGGTTACTCCTCAGAAATAAGCGTCCTTCATGGACCTCATTCTGTGTCCGCCCATCTCTGGGAGAAAGCCATTGATATACTGACCGTACTTGATTTAGTGTATATTCAGCACATATAGGGTAATAGGATTTTACCAACCATTGCGAGATATTGAAGTGCCATGTGGTGAAAGCATACTGTACCCTGGTAGCCAGCGTTTGTGACGAGCTTAGATCTATTTGTAGTGGTTCCCCCTTCTCTAACGGAGTATGTTCCTGTGTGTAGCCACTGGCATCACCTATGCAGGGTTTTAACCTCTCCGGTGAGACATCAACTAGGCGTATCTCCCCCAGGTCCATCTCTGGTGTCCCACATGTCCAGTAACCAAGAGCTTCTCTGTAGGACTGATAGGACCGAGATACTGCCCCCACAAGGAAATTTTCACCCCATTGATGTGTCATCTGGAGCTCCCTAGTTTGGCCAACAGACACCTTACTGTGCCTAAGTGTCAGCCTCCTGGGTCTCAGCGCCCTATTACTTTGGTCATGCCAATATATGCCACACATAAAAACATACTTCCCTTCCTTCAATTCTTCACCAAAAACCCCATATCCCACGTCCCTTGCTTCCCAAGGTTTGGATAGATTGGATTGTTTTCCTAACCAATAACCAGTTTCATTCATATATATAGTTACATCTACAAACGGCTGGAGAGATTCCGGTATGATATTTTGCAAGTTTTGCTTGTACGCACGTCCTTGCGACGTTGAGTTAGGATTAAATCGTCCAAAAGCAAAGGAAACTTTGTATTGCAAATTGCCATGGTGACCCCATTGGTATGTGTCCGGTAATTTAGGATTCTTTGATATAATCCTGACCTTTCTCCTTCTTTCATCTCCCCCCTGCATCCCCTTCTGACCTAACAAGTTCAACATTGATGATATAATTGAAGTGGATGCATGGTCTTCCTCAGGATTCTCCCTTTCCACATCATCCCCTGAATATTCGTCAGAATCAATTTGAGAGGTTACATGGCTCAGATGGATCGCCAACACGACAAGTATGATCCTTCCATCCATTCTCCAGAGACTTTGCCAATCTTTGCTCCACCAGGACTCTGGAAAACAAGAACAAGAGCGGAATCAATTCTTATCAGCAATACCTTTTACATTGATCAGCATGAACCCATTTCTCTATCTCCCTCTTTTTCATGCCCTTTGCACCCTTGTTATCTATGAGCCGCTTTACTTTGACCACCTGATCACTAAGGGTCATAGTGACTGTGAACGGTCCAGTCCAATTTGCGTCCCATGAAGACTTGGAAACAAAGTTCTTTACCATAACCCTGTCTCCAATCTTCAAGCTAACGGGAGGCTTTAAAGGCTGCTCCTTCTCTTTAGGTGCCATGTTACTTGCAGCAAATTGCAAATACCTCTGTACCTGTTCTTGCAGTTGGACCAGAAATCGGTCCCTTTCAGCACTCTCTCTCAAGGGGGTACTAAGTATTGGGTCTGCTGGATGGCTGAGGTTCATCATTCTCCCCGTCATTAACTGATATGGGGTTAATGATGTACCTTTCGCTGTAGATCCTCGTACGGCCATCAGGATTGAAGGCAGATGAATCAGCCAGTTCTTTCCTGATTGCAGTACCATCTTTTTAAGCCTCTCTTTCAGTGTTCGATTCATCCTCTCAACCATCCCCGCCGATTGTGGATGGTATGGAACATGGAATCTCTGTTCTACTCCCAGCAGCTCACAAATATTTTTCATGACCCTGCCGGTAAAGTGAGTCCCCCTATCGGACTCCAGGACTTTGGGGAACCCCCATCTTGAAAAGACTTCGGTCCACAAAGCTCTAGCCGTGGCAGTGGCAGAGTCCTTTCTTAGGGGCAGACCCTCTACCCATTTCGAAAAAACGTCCACCACCACGAGTAGATATCTGTATCCCCCAGGGGCACTCTGTAACGGACCAACAAAGTCAATCTGTAGGTTTTCCCAGGGTCCATTGGCTACCGGTACCCTTGCTAATATTGGCTTCTGTCCCTTTGGCCTAGGGTTCATTTGTGCACATATTAAGCATTCCTGCACTACCTGTGAGATTGTGTTTCCCATTGTCTCCCACCAGTATCTAGCTTGCACAAACTTCAAGGTACCCTGAACGCCCATGTGGCCTGTTAACCTGTGATTTTCTAGGGCTAAATCTTTTTGATGCTGGGAGGGCACTACAAACCTTCGTCCTTCTGAAGTTTCTTTTAACAGTAGATCGTCTTCTAATACATAATTTTGGGGAGCATCTGCCGCTTTTGTTCTAAGCTGCTTTTTGATTGAGCTCAAGGCCTCATCCTTATTTTGTTCACCTGCTAAGCATGGGGTAGGCATCCTTAGCACCGGCAGGAGTTCATGTGAACCTGCTTTCACCTCCTGCTCCTCAGAATTATGTTCCTCCCAGGCCTGCCTCCCTTCAGTATCATAGGGTGTCCATTTGGCCCCTATCAGGGCTGCCTCTTTTGCCAGCTCATCTGCCTTGTTGTTGCCCACAGTAACCTCCTCTCCACCTCTTTGGTGTGCTCTCACCTTAATGATAGCAACTCTCTGAGGTTCCCCATTTGCTCTTTCCCATATATCTCTTAGCACCGCACTATGTACCAAGTCCTTCCCAGAGGCATCACTGAAGCCCCTTGACTGCCACAAAGGCATGTATTCAGTCAGAGACCTTGTTACATAGGCGCTGTCAGAGAATATGGTTATGGGACCTGAACTGAAATGAGTGATGGCCTCTCTCACTGCCTCCAGTTCAGCTCTTTGGGCAGAAAAGCTTCGAGGGCACTTGGTCATGATTTTCTCATTGGTCTGGGGGCACCACAGGGCATACCCTGTGTGAAAACTTCCTTCATCCCAGTACCTTGATCCATCCACCCAGATTTTAAGGTCTCCAGTACCTGATGCTAATCTAAATACCTCCTGTGTTCTGGTCCGATGTACTTCCCCACAGTCATGCTGCTCCCCCTCATATTGCATCAATTGTGGGAGAGTGTAGGTGGCATTGTGGGTCACAGCCAGATTCCTGGGTGTTAAATCCACTAGCCATCTGGCCACCCTTTGGGAGGATACTCCACTGAGGGTACGTTCCAAAAGCATTTTAATTGGAGAATGGGGTGTCTGCAGAATGATTTTACCAAACCCCACAACATGCTCTGTGGCGAGAACCGCCCAGTGCGCTGCCAAAAGGTTCCTGACACATTCATCAAATCCCCTCTCTACCGGGCTTAGTACCCTGGACCAGTATCCCACCGGTACCCATTTGCCCTGCCTCTCCTGCAGCAACACCGCTGTTATTGCTACTGCAGAGGCATACACTTGTAGTGCAAAGGGCAAATCGGCATTCGGATTGCTCAAGGCCGGGGCCTGCATCAGACTCACCTTTAGCTTGGTGAAAGCTTGTTCATGCTCTCCTAACCAGTCTAAGGGGTCTGTTTCCTTCTTGTCTCCTTTTAGAAAGTCATACAGGGGTCTTGCCTTTTCTGCAAAGCCTTCAATGAAGTCCCTGCAGAAACCGACCATTCCCAGGAATTGTCTCAACGCAGTTTTAGTGATTGGTCTTGGTAATTTCCTGATAGTTTCACATTTGTTTGGATCTGGAGTTCTTCCCCCCTGTGAAACTATCACACCCAAGAAACATACTGAATCCTTCATCAATTGTGCCTTTTTGGGGTTTAATTTCAGACCTGCATTCTCAATTAGTGTCAGGAGTTCCTCCAGCAGAGCATAATGCTGCTCTTTTGTCTCGGTTTGAAGCAAAATGTCGTCCACGTACTGAATGATGCATTCTGGCTCAGAAAATGTCTTCAGAATGTCCACCATACAGATGTGGAAGTATGTAGAGCTGGATTTGAACCCCTGAGCTAAACGACAGAATGCATATTGTTTTCCCTGAAACGTGAAGGCTAGCTTGTATTGGCTATCCTCGTGCACGGGAATTGAAAAATAGCCATTTGATATGTCAATTGATGAATACACCTTTGCCGAAGGCTTCAGTGCTGTCATCATGTCTGGCATTTTAGCAACTACATTTGTAATAGATGGGGTGCATCTGTTTAGCGCACGGAAATCTACAGTGGGCCTCCACCCCCCTTCCTTCTTCACTGGCCAGAGGGCTGCATTTGTTTTAGATTGGCATTCTTTGATTACATTTTGTGCCAACAAATTCCTCACTGTGCTCTCTATGTATGGGATAGATTCGGGCGGAATTTTATACTGACGCTGAGGTGGCGGATCAGGGCCCTCAATTTTAACAATCATGTTTGAAACTCTACCACATTGCGCTTTAGACGTTGCCCACACTTTGTTATGTTGCCACAAGATTTTAGCCAATATTTGGTCCTCTGTTTTCAATATTGCCTGCGGGTCAAGGATTTCATCGGTTTTAACTGATGCAACCTCCCAGCTGTCCATGACCATGTGTGCCTTGCCTTTGTATCTAGACCCTTTCCACAGTACCCAATTACATAAATCAAGAATCAGTCCATGTGCTCCCATGACATCAGAGCCCAAAATAGTGCCCTCGTGCGTTGGGGAAAGAAACAAACTGTGTTCCACACATAACCTCTCTATTTCTATGTTCACAGGTATTGATTGCTCAGAAGGTACTAGTTGTCCCCCGAATCCTCTAAGGAAAATTTGTCTCCCAGCAGGATCCTTTTGAAGTTCAATATTTGTTATGCTGACAGCCGCCCCCGTATCCAAAAGTACATTTGTGCGATGGCCCCCTATCGCCCCTCGGATACGTGGTCTGCCGCTTTTGTCCCTATCCAGTTGACATACTAGGGACAACACTGGGGCCTGACATCCCTATGGTTTAAAATAAGGATTAGTTGGGGGAGGGATTTTATATTCCTCGTGGTTTTCTTTAAACCCTTTTCCTAACCTTTGCAACTCTCTCAAAAGTGGACCATATAATGTAGCATCAGGTGCCTCTTTCGGCTCCGTTGCTACCTTATCTGGTCCAGGTTTCCGCTGTTCCTTCTTATGCCAAGGCTTCTTCTCACCCATGCTCCTCCTAGGCAATTTACAGTCCTTGATTACATGGCCTGTATTCCCACATCTATAACACTTGCCTGTAAATCTCACTGTACCTTCGCTTTTAACTATCTCCGCAACTCTTTTGTGGGGCCTATTGTCTTGATCTGTCTCCCGAACCCAGTCCCTTAATATGTTTATAAAGGTCTGGTACGAGGTGGCGTTCCTCAGTGCAATCCTGGTATGGTAATCAATACATATGCACTTATTAGCCATAGAACACAGAAAACTACTATCATCAGGAGACATATCAGGACAATTATATGTGGCTTTATAAATGGCGAAGTATTCACTGCAAAAAAGTATTGGATCAATTCCCCTCCTAAATTTTGTATTTTCTAGGGCGTCTGAACCCCTAGTATCTCTTCCTCCCATTATGCGCTGCATTTCCCTCATTCTATCTGCCGAGTTCCCCCAATTTGAGTTTAACTCGGGAGATAGACCTCTATGATTCCCAACTGGTGGTTGCAGTTTTTCACACAGTTGCAATGGAAGCCATGCGCGGAGGAGTGCGCATGCATCCCTATTGTTCAAAATGTACTGTGTCACTACAGCCTCCAGCCTGTTTGAGAGACTAATGGGTGAAGCGCTAGTGTCAAACTTTCCCAAAATCTGGCACAGATTTGTGCGATCTTGTATGGAGAGTGTTGTGGTTTGGGTGCTACCCTCCCTTTTTATAATTCCTAATCCTTGCCCAGTTCTGTCTAGCACAGGAGTGAAGAGACTTGGGGCCTCTTCAGGACTGTCAGCCGCACAGACTGGTTGCTGTTCGATCGGCATCCTTTCTCTTTGCTCCTGTGTCACACTTGAATGTGTGTCCTTGTTAGCACAGCAATGGCTGTGCACATTCTCCATTGCCCATGCTCTCAAAGACACAATGGTATTATCTTTTTGGGCTAGCTGAATTTTACATTCCTGTAACTCTGTCTTAAGTTTTTCTATCGCATTTTCATTCCCAGCCTCTTTATTCTCTAGCGCTGCGATAGACTGTTCTCTCAACATACATGATTCCTTCCATTCATCCAATCCCTGTTCTAACAAACCATTCTCAGTCACCAATTGTTCAATCTCATACCTCATGTCATCACACTCACAAACATTTGCGTCCGCATTCGCAGCTATAGCTGAAATATCCTTACTCACATTTTCTATCTGTCCTATTAATTCTGCTCTATCCTTATACCATTCAACCTCCTTCCGTTCAGCAATATCTCTCATTTTTACTAGCATTCTCACCAAATTTGCCAATCTCTGTTTCCTGCCTTTTTTTGAATTTTTTTTAAATGGTATGGCATCATTATAAGTACTGCAATGCTTCACCAGGTCACAAAACTGATGTGTTAATGCATTTGGAGACACTAAACAATCAAATTGAATCGACGCATGTTTACTAAGAAACTCTTCAAGGATATCCATTGACATGCTAATCTGCAACTAGCTACACTGAACAGTTGTTAAGACAATACACACACAGATGAACAAACAGATAAGCAACCCCCCCACAGAGATTCAGATAAAAGCTGTTCAAGGTCTAGTTTTTCACCTGTAGTCCCACACAGAAAACCCAAAAACAAAACACAACACAAAAAAAAAAAAAAAAATACAAAAAATCCGTTTAAACTACGAACTTTTCCAGAAAAGACACTCTTAATGCTGTCTCCTCTTAAATTGCAGGCCACAGTGAACTCCTATTGGAACCGAGAGCTATCACACTCACATGGGTAACAAAAAACTAAAAATATATAAAAAAAATTAAAATAATTCCCACTTTTTTTTTTTTTCCTCAGCGCTGTGTGGTTTTGTCCTGTCAATTTATCGATTATATAATATAACCCCAGGGGTGATCATCCCCTTTTACTCGCCAGTCACAATGACCGGTTACCTGGCCAAACTTACAAACATTTAACATACATACATATATCAGCCACAGCTCTCACCAGGTTCTACGCGTCCGCTTCACCGATGAGATCTTTCACAGAATTTTCATGACCATCCAAGCGTGGTTTCAGAATTCGCGAGCCAGCGCCAATCTTGTCCACACTAGAGACGATTTTCCGTTCTGGATGTTTGAGGGTTTGTGTTAATGAGACTCGAAACAAAGAAAAATGCCTTAGGTTTGTGAATCCAATGCAGAAAAAAAACGATATTCCGTTTGTCTCAATCTATGGGTGCCAAATGTAGAATTTGATAATAATTGTAGAAAACGATATACTACTACAATCTAGATATTATCTCATCTCTATGCATTAACTTTGTTTAGTCTCTGTAGATTAGTCAGTCTGTTAAAACTATGAGCGCATGCTACTGTTAGTATCACAATAATACATTTAGTTATGAAACCAAACACACGGCTTAAGAATAATCAAATCTTATTTATTTCCCAAAGAAAATAAGATAGCTAACATGTATTAAAAGGGGTTTACAAAATTACATAACATACAGCAAGGCTACAATACAATGATATACTATACAGTTAAAATACAATATAATGGTCTACTTAACACATGTCCTCGTGACTGGCCTCTCGATGGAGAAAGAGAGTCAGGTGTGTGTGCAAACCCTTTTTGTCAATCACACCTCAATCACAGCACCTCCCACTGCCCGCCCACCTGCCCAATTGGTAGTCGCCTCCATGTATTCTGATTGTACTGCCAGAAGTGGTCTCTGGGGGGCAGCGTCTGTCCAGAATTGCACTTAATCCAACTGCTGTCTAATCTTGGAACTGCGATCTCCGACAGCCCATAATTAGTCTTTGTGTAGCCCAGCCAGATAGGAGCCGACCATTCATCACGTACAATAGCCCTAGACTCATGACAGTATGAGGTGTAACTGGTTATTCCAGTAAAAGGGGGGGGGGGGGTGTATCTTGTATTGAATCCAACACCCTTGAATTCCAATAATTCCATAATCAGCCTTCTTAGTTAGGATCAGTGATTTAGAAAATCAATGGGTCAAAATAACAGCCAAGCAACTGCACCTTCCAGAAGAAAGACCATGGCCTGAAACCATGCAGCCAGCATATTTATTTCTTTTAACCTACCAGTATACAATATGTACCTTCTGCTTTTCCAAGCTTTTTCAGCCTGGGTTCATTTGTACATCGATATCCTGCCAGATTTGTAAATTTTTCCTATTGTCCTTGTACACGCTGTTCCCAGTATCATAGAGCTCAGGATGCTCATAGACCTTTGCAGTCAAGGTTAACAAATCTACAACAGCCATCTTTTTGCAGAGCTGTGCCCTGTGGGATATGAAATTCACAAACTCCACCATAACAATCTACTAAAGGGACAGCAGAAAATTCAACAACTGAAAGGAGGAGGCTGTGGCGCCAGGCACAAAAGTTAGGGGGGTGCAACGCAGCATCCGGTGCCAGTGTCACTCCATCCTACGAATGGTGACACTTGCTGCGCTCCAGCCGCCATGTTGCGGCTCAGCGATGGGCAGCGGCCGCCTGGTGATTGGACGGACGGGTGTCATGTGCGGTGGCAGGGGCTGGGTTGCTCTGGGAGTCCCGCCTCTGCCTCGCTGTGTGAGCCCTTGCCGTCGTCTTCTCCTCCTCTGCGCTGGACTGGATTTTCCCTTTTCTCCATTGTGGCAGCCAGTCTGGGACTGGCGCGGTGGCGCCTGCTCTATCCTACAGGGCAGCACATGTGATGAAATTACATCTTCTGGGATCTTCCTGACCAAGTGAACTGTGGTATGTGACACAGATGTACAGTACAGTCAGACAGTGTTCACTACTACACACATACACAGAGCATCACCATATCCCTCACTAATCTCCAATGTCCCTCCTGTGTCCCCACTGTTCCTCCTGTCCCCCCAATTATCCCCAATGTCCCTCCTGTCCCCCCAAATGTTCCTCCTGTCCCCCCAATTATCCCCAATGTTCCTCCTGTCCTCCCAAATGTTCCTCCTGTGCTCCCACGTATCCCAGTGCACCTCTCAAGTCTGCACGGTGTACGCAGTGCACTCCTGAACTCTGCAGTGCACTCTTGAGCTCTTCACTCTGTATGAAGTGCACTCTGAAATCTGTACCTAGCACTCTCCTAAACTTTACACTCTGTACTTAGGGTATTCCTGATCTTTGCATTCTGTACGCAGTACACTCATGAACTCTGTATGTAATGCACTCCTGAATGCGGCACTCTGTGCAGAATGCACCATTAGTATTTTACAATGCCCCATTAAGACTCTCCCACTGTTAGGCGGTGGTGGTGTGGTTAAGGTCCTGGACTTATTCTCTGAGAAAAAACGCCCTGTCTATAGTATGTCTGCAGTCTCTGACCATTTCCTGTAGTGTGTCTGCAGTCTCTGAACGTCTTCTGTAGAATGTCTGCAGTCTCTGAACATCTCCTGTAGTAAATCTGCAGTCTTTGACCATCTCATGTAGTATGTCTGCAGTCTCTGACCATCTCCTGTAGTATGTCTGCAGTCTCTGACCATCTCCTGAAGTATGTCTGCAGTCTCTGATCAGCTCCTGTACTATGTCTGCAGTCTCTTACTGTCTACTGTAGAATCTCTGCAGTCTCTGACCATATTCTATAGTATGCCTGCAGTTTGCCACCCCCCCATTTAGCACCAATGCCCCATTAACTTGGCACCAATATCATCGCTTATACCCCCTCTTTGCACTAATGCCCCCTATCCCCACCTAACATTGCACAGGTTGGTAAGACCCGTGGCCACTCATTAAAATTAGAAGAAAAGAGGTTTAGCCTTAAACTACGTAGAGGGTTCTTTACTGTAAGAGCGGCAAGAATGTGGAATTCCCTTCCACAGGCGGTGGTCTCAGCAGGGAGCATCGATAGTTTCTTGAAACTATTAAATAAAAACAGGGCAGCACAGTGGTGTAGTTGTTAGCACTCTCGCCTAGCAGTAAGAAGGGTCGCTGGTTCAAATCCCAACCACGACACTACCTGCCTGGAGTTTGCATGCTCTCCCTCCCACACTCCAAAGACATGCAGGTAGGTTAATTGCCTTCTGTCCAGAAATTGGCCCTAGTATATGCTGGGGACCTTGGAAAGTGGGCTCCTTGAGGGTAGGGACCGATGTGAGTGTGCAATGTACATAGATAGGGACAATTGTGGACACTCACTCAGGTTGAACTGGATGGACTGGTGTCTTTATTCAACCTTACTAACTATGTAACTATGTAACTATGTTTCTGACTGTCTCCTGTAGTATATCTATCACTAAATAATATGCACAACCCTTATGTCTGGTTTATTTTTGGCTGCCTGCTCTGCTGTATATAGGTGTTCCTCATTATTTGAAACCTAAGCCTCTGATTGGCTGCCCACAGCCTTTTATTATTGGTTGATACTGAGAAGATATCTCTTTGACTGCTGTAACCAAAGAGATATCTCAGATCTAACCAATAATAAAAGTCTGCAGGCAGCCAATCAGAGGTTCAGGCTGTGAGTGGAGGAACCTGGGCCCCCATTCTTGAGTGCTACAGGTTAGGGGGCACAAATTACTTGCCTTGCCACGGGTGCTGACAACCCACGCTACGCCACTGCAGCAGGGTCCTACAGATAATCAAAAAAGTACTGCATGCTCTACATTTTTCAGTGACACCATCTGAATACATTTGTTTTGGGGTGTTCACGCTTTGGAAATGCACAAAAAATGCAACCCAGTGCTTCTGGTGTGAAAGGTCCCTGCTGGGGGGCAAATGTTGAACCCATGCTGGAGTCAATAAAGCTTCTCCACTCTTTTCAAAACGAAAAATGTTTTGGCTTTAGATACATTTTAAGACTTTTTCAATTAATATGATAATTTTATTCATCACTCTTTTTGTATGTATAAAACTCAAATTGATCTGTTTTTCATTGTATGGCATGTTATTTTCTTTGAATTTCCTCTGTACTTGTTGCTTCTTCTATCATCATTATGCCTGTATCTGGCTCTGGCTTGGGTCTCCACTCACTTTTCACATATGCCTTACATTTAAGTCAGTTGCAGATTTGTACCTATCTCTGTTCTGAGAAATAAGGGGACTGGGAGCCTGGTTCCCAGCCAGGTCCATACCAAAAGGCTAACGGGCAATTGGACTATCTCAGTACAATGCAATAAAGGTAAATTCAGATATAGAAACAAACATGTAAAAAGATATACAGAACACTATTAGCTCACCCTTCACTCGGCACCCCTCACTCACCCATGGAATTTTGGTTGCACTGTCACCACTTTCCTCCAATTTTCACCTTCCTTCCCTATTTCCCCCCTCCTCCACATGTTCTATCTTATGGCTTACCCATTCCGTGTATTCTATGTCATCTAGATTAAAGTCCTCTGATTGTTAGTCCCCCGGAAATGTTTGCTTTTGAAATGAAGGATTCAAGTATAGGATAGGCACATATGCATGTAAGGGGTCAAGTTTACCCAAAGCACAGTTAGCATTAGGGTTAAAGGGAGGAATAGTGCAAAGGGAGGAGGGGTGGGCTTTAGGATAGGGCATCACACTCTTCACCAGGACTCTGTGTGGAAAATTACTATCCCTTAAAGTGGAAGTTTACTTTCATGCATGACTTTTACCTATAGGTAAGCCTATAATAAGGCTTACCTATAGGTAATGTAAATATGCACCGTTTGAGATATTTAGTGAACATGCAACCAGTAACATCACTGGTGCATGGGCTCTAAAGGAATGGCCACCCATGCACGGAAGTGACGTCATCACGGCTCCAACCAGTCACAGAATTGGAGTCGGCGAACACGGAAGCAAGACGGGTGAAGATGGAAGCGGCCTCCAGATGTGACATCTTGGTGGCGGGAGGTCTTTGTTTTAAGGTAAGTTTAACATAATGTGCTAATATGCGATGCATACTAGCACATTATGCCTTTACGTTGCAGGGTAAAAAAAAAAAAAAAGGCCAGCGGTTTACATCGGCTTTAACTGCTTGTGCTAAATGCTAATATTAATTTTGCAGGTTTTAAATGTTAACTGAGAAGGGTGTATTTCAAAATAAAAACTGCCTGACCACACTCTAAATGCTATCCGCAGTGCATATAACACATGCAAGTTCTGTGAACAAATAGCAGTCTCTAATGCCCATAAAATAATTGCGTGTAACTGAAAAACAGTAAGGGATCACAAAAGTTGTATGTGGAGGAAAGGAATGAGTGAATGATGCTTCAGGCTCTCCTGCTTCCTTCCAGGTGTCTTCGTCTGCATGATTTCATCTGTGAACCATAATCAGCTTCCTTAATGAAATACTTAATTAACATATTATAATTGTGGTAAAGATGATTTTGACAGAAATCATTTTCCATATCTAATACTATGCTAATTTAATCTGTTCCTCATTCCCCGACATGACCTTTAGTGATTAAGTTTCATGGCAAAATTGTTTTCTTTTGATGGATTGATTTGTCCATTGCAGTTGAGAATTATTTGTTGTCTTTATTTTATTTTTTTACTACTTTATATTTAAAGGAATGATAACATCACATACAGTAAAAGTGCATAATATTCCTGTGTACAAACATCACATTACTGTTCATTACTCGTATTATAGTAGAAAATATAACACCTTGTAATTTTCCTTCATGTCTGGTTTTACATTTTAGTTTTTGACACATGTATTCATACTAACAACCACTACACCACTACAGTGTGATCCTGACTGATGTTAAAGTGATTGTATTTTTTTTTTTTTAATAGCAAACTGTAATGTCATACTTACCTGCTCTGTGCAATGGTTTTGCACAGTGCAGCCCCAATCCTCCTTTTCTGGGGTCCCCCGCTGCTGCTCCTGGCTCCTCATTCCTGCTGAGTGCCTCCATAGCAAGCCACTTGTTATGGGGGCACTTGTGCAGGCTCAATGCCTGAGTCACACTTTGTGTGTTCATAGACACACAGAGTGCGGCTCGGGTAAACCATGCTTCCTCTTCACTGGCTGTGTTTGACCGCAGCAGGAGCCAATGGCTCCCACTGATGCCTCCATATCCATTGAGGAAAGAGCCACTGCTCTCAGGCACATGGACACAGCGCTGGGTCAAGATCAGGCTCAGGTAAGTATTTGGGAGAGGCTTGGGGGAGCTGTACGCAGAAGTTTTTTTTACCTTAATGCAAAGTATAAATAAGGTGGTTATAAAGGCTATATTTTTTTACCTTCATGCATTCTATTCATGAAGGTAAACAACCTTCAGTATGCACCTCCCATCAGCCCCCTAATACTTACCTAAGCCCGATATTGATCCAGCGATGTGCAGGAGAGCTGAGGCTCTCTCCCTCCTCATTGGCTGAGATGCAGCACCTGGAGCCATGGGCTTACTATATGGGCACTTGAAAAAGGGGGAAGGGCCCAGATCACTGTCAGGGACCCGAGAAGAAGAGGATCAGGGCTTCTCTGTGCAGACCTATTGCATGGAGCAGGATGACTTCTTTGGGTTTTTTTTCCTTTACAAATGCGCTAAGGGAAAAAAAACTTCTACCTTTACAACCACATTAAACTTCAGGCAAATTTAAATGGCACACAATAATGCACCTCTGTATTTATTCTTACATATCTAAATTTGAGTTGACACAAGCCTCTTGCAGTCCCACAGCAGGATTTAGAGAAGGGGAGGGAGAAGCAGCACAATGAGCTATTCAGTTGTGCTGCAGTGCAAGCAGCATTCTGGTAGGAGGAGAGCAGAATGACAGATAGATGAACTAATTAATGTGCTGCTTTTCATTTTACAGTCACAGGATGGGGAGATGACCTGTAAGTGAAAGTTACAGTGCAGCATTGAAAGATCAGATCTAACCCCCTGCCAGACAGGGCTATTCTATGTGGCTAAGTTGTGCAAATCTCAGGACTTGATGGAGAGAAATACAAAATCATTAGACAGGAAAACAGCTCTCATCTATTTCATCTGCATATTAAGAGATTTGCCTGAAGTTCAGCTTTAAGACATGATAAAGTTGGGGTATACGAGAAGCTTGACTGCCAAGAAAATGTAGGCATTCATGCCTTTCATATACCACCCCAATGATAATATAAAAAAAAAAAAACATTAACTCTTGCTACTGTCATTCTTTGTTAGGAGTATTGGTAGTAGTAGTAGTAGTAGTAGTAGTAATAATAGTGGAAGTTGCATTTAGAATACATTTGGGAATTAAATCAAGTAAATACCTAGTTGATATACAGAACGACACATTGTAACAGTATTAATAGGCATAAAAAGTTTCAAAAAAATGCAGCACCATTCAACATTTTAAAATGCAGCTATTAGTATACTTTGCCTCATAAAATTCAAAGGATCTTGTATGATAGACCATGATCCAGATTAAAATAATACAGAATAATAATATAGGCAGAAAAACAGCTCTCATTTATTTCATCTGCATATTTCGTCTTTTTTGCCTGAAGTTCAGCTTTAAGACAAGATAAACTGGATGTATGTGAGAAGCTCGACCTCCAAAAAAATGTAGACAGTCATGCAGGGCTCAAGTCCTGCGGGAACGCATGAGAACGGAGTTCCTGTACTTTTTCCACAACAGGAACTCAGTTCCCATTAGCAGCCATGTCCTGCAAGACTTTGAAGTATGCGAGCTGTGTGGTAGGTGCTACACCAGCAGCTGCCGGCACAGCTTGCAATAGTAAGTGCCGCACACCTTACCATTCAGGCATTTCCAGTAGGGGGCCCCATGATAGCTTCAGCTTCGATCTACCTGCCAATCACAGCTAGCTGACGGGTAGATCAGGTCCCTGCTGCTAAGAGATTGTATTTAATCAGACCTCTCGTGATGCGCTCCTCCCCGCCGGCCCCTCCTGATTTTCTGTCTCCTCATCTCCCCCCCCAGTCTTCTGCATACTTGCTCTGTGTGTCCCGCTGAAACCCCCCTCCTCTATCTTCAGTGCCATATGATGAGAGAACCCAGAGGAGGAGCACAGCTATTCTGCTCACAGGACATGCAGGTAGAGAGGTGAGCTGAGGGAGGAACATCAGTTTGGGGTGGTAAGCTGAGCACAATACCTGGCAAAGTTTAATGCCAGGAGGGAAGTTTATGTGGAAATATGTGAAGGGTTGAAATAGCAGGGAGTGTGTGTTGGAGCCCTGCAGAGTTTGCAGCCCCCCCAAGCTAACATACATCTCCTAAGCAGGAACACATCACTATCTCCCCAAGCATTCTGTCCAGATAATGTGCAGTTCATTTATGACCTTTCCGTTTAACCCTGTGTTATCCAAACTCTGTTCAATGAAAAGTGTAAAATCACCACATAAACACTCTATATACAAAATAACATTCCCCAATAAAGATCAGAACATGATGTTCACATTTGCATGGAAGCACAATTGTATGAATGCTGATTATTCAGAGAATTACCGTATTTATGTTTATTGAGGATTGGTTTTTTTATGTACTAATAGTTAAGCTTCATACACACAATACAAAAATTGGATGAAAAATACCACTTTTGAAGCGTTCGTGCATATGAGCGTATCATTTTTTTTTTTTTTTTGGTGGGGGAGTGGATCTTGGGTGGGAGTTCCCACACTTTTTTCCCAGGACTTGACCCCTGCAGTCATGCCTTTTATATACCACGCCATTACTATTTGGAAAAAAATTGTTACTATAAAATAAATATTCATTAGCGCTTTCTTTTGTTCTTTGCTAGGAGGATTATTAGTAGTAATAGTAGTAGTAGTAGTAGTAGTAGTAATGGAAGTTGCATTTAGCTGATATAAAGAACAACACTGTGTAACTAAACAATAGTATTAATAGACATAAAACATTTCAAGGAATGCAGAACCATTCAATATTTTAAAATACAGCTATTAGTATAATTTGTCTCTTATAAATCAAAGGATCTTGTATTATAGAACATGATGCAGATTTAAAAAAAGCAGTTAACAATTAAAATATCATTGCACTAATACAAAACCTGCTTAGTTGGCTTTGAGCATGAAACAGATGCCATTTGGTTGCTTATTCATAAGGCAGAATGATTAGTAACATTACGGGTAATTAATTGCTACTAAGAAAATAATACTTTTTTCTGTTTTCAAAGTTGCAGTGCTAAATATTTTTCTTCAGAAAATGTGGTGTGCTTAGAGGTAGGCTGCAAAGAGCTTGTGACTGCACCATGCCTAACACGCCTTCCAAAAATCAGTGAAAGGTAAGATCCTGTCATCAGAGGGATCAGAGGGTTACCTTTGAGGGAGATCTGATATGACCATACTCAATGAAAGATGTATGGCATCATCACTAGAAAACATTCTGGGAATTACTACACAATATTCAGATCCACAGGTGGTTAGTGGAGGCTACTGGGTAACAGACAAAGGTCAGATGAAAAGGTTTCTTGAGTGATATACACATAATTCTGACAACAGCTTCTATATATGATAGAATTTCAACATCTACTATGTTTTTCTGCACCAGCCTAATTATTTTCTTGCCTAATTTCCATTTTATTTTACTTGTGCATGTCCCATTTATGTCTACTTTGACCTTTCCATTACTTCATATTTATTTGTATCTTCCTTTCAGGAACTGAGGTTTGATTCGTTGACACCTTTAAATGTGATATAACTGTATGCAGTGTTGACAAGGCTGTGGTCTTTAATACAATTTCAGGAATGGTTGTTAGAAAGATTGGTAATTCAACATACCCAATTTAATTTTGAAAGTCTTTTGGTTGCAGTATGTGCTATGGTCAGTGCCCACTTATGGACCCTGAGACAAAATACTTTTTTAATAAACACACCTCAAGATATAAATGTAATATGTAATATCATTTTTGTTTATTGTCCATACAGTAGTATGTTTGAGTTTTATGCTAAGAAAACATTGTCCACCACAATGATGGGCTCATCATTGTTAAAAATAGATAAGAAAATTGTAAAAGCTCAGTCTATATATGTCTCATAGTTTATTATTTACCATAAGAGAGATATTTTCCCCATGACTGTTTTCTCTCTTTTTTTTTTTTTGGAAATGCTGCTTATCTACTACATTGGTCTGCAAGCATAATCACATGCATACTGTATATAGCAGGCATGTCCAAAGTCCGGCCCGCGGGCCAATCGCGGCCCGCGTTCCGGTTTTGAACGGCCCGCCTGTTTATCTGGACATGTATATCTTTTGTGGCCCCCAACGATCTCCCAGCGCCGGGGCCACAAAAGATATATATGTCCGGATGCCTTGGAGGAGACAGGGAGGAGGCGGGACAAGAGCCGTGCACACAGGAGTATTTCCTGTTTACACGGCAGCCTCTGTAATAGGAAGTCCCGTCTCCAGCACTGCCATTGGACGGCTGTTCTGTCCATCAAAGGAGGCGGGACCTTGTATTAAAGAGGCCGCAGAGCAAACAGGAGTTTTTCCTGTATGTTATCTTTTGGCGCTCGTCCCGCCCCCTCCCTGTACCCTCCGAGGCGGCAGATGGAGGGGCATAATTCAGGCTGCACTGCACGAGGGTGAGTCTGCATTCCTGACAATGATGGGGGCTGTGTATTCCTGACAATGATGGGGGGGGGTGCTGCATTCCTGACATTCCTGACATTCCTGACAATGATGGGGGGCTGCATTCCTGACATTCCTGACAATGATGGGGGGCTGCATTCCTGACATTCCTGACAATGATGGGGGGCTGCATTCCTGACAATGATGGGGGGCTGCATTCCTGACATTCCTGACAATGATGGGGGGCTGCATTCCTGACATTCCTGACAATGATGGGGGCTGTATTCCTGACATTTCTGGCAATGATGGGGGCTGCATTTCTGACATTTCTGGCAATGGTGGTGCTGCAGATGGGCACTGACCCTTATTTTGCTTCATATTTCTTTATTTAAAATTGTATTTTTTTCCTAAATCTTCCCTCTTAAAGTGAAGGTGCGTGTTATACGCCAATAAATACGGTATATCCAAATAACACGCCTGAGATCATCTCTTTACTCACACACAGCCACAAAGGCAAGAGAATTCTTGTTGGGCAGTGTGTCAGTACTCGAACGAACACACAGACTGAATTTTAATGGTTCAAACAATGTCAGGAAAAAAGGTCGGCCCTCATGCATGTTCGCTTCATCAAATCTGGCCCTCTTTGAAAAAAGTTTAAACACCTCTGGTATATAGTATCAGTGGCGGTGTTGTGCATTAATATGTAATAGTATTTGATTGAAAGTTATTTTTTAAGCATAACTCTAGGCAGAACTTTTTCTTCCAGTTTTAAATGGCGTTGATGCCCTTAGTGAGATTTTCCCTCACTTTTTGTTCTTTTTGACAACTGTCACCTGGACAGAATATTTCTCCTACTAGGGCCTATAGACATTAAAATCAATAAGGTAATAAACCTGACAATGATTCTAAACCGTATCCACTATTAGAAATAGTTTTTATTACTGTCTGTGTTCCTGTTGGGGGGATGCGTCTTCATTTCACCTATTTTGCTTGAAAACTAACCAGAAGTGAGATGGCAGGTTTCAATAGAAAGTTTACAGAGATCCTAATTTTTCCATACTCTTACCAATACTAAAACAAACCTTTTTAGTAACTTCTTAAATAGTTTTACTGATCTAACAAATCTAACTGATCTAACATAGGCCCAACTAAAGCCCCATACACACGGTCGGACAATCCGCGGACCAGGTCCGTCGGACCATGTCCGTCATACTTTGTCCGATGTTGGTTTTGCGTACACACGGTCGGACAAAGTTGTCGGAAAATCCGATCATTCTGAACGTGGTGACGTTTGTTGCCTACGACGGGACTACGTAGAGGCTAGTAGCCAATAGCTTTGGTCTTGTAATGTGATCTGAGCATGCGTGGCACTTTGTCCGGTCGGACAACCGTACACACGATCGGATTTGGTGTGATCGGACCGGGTTGACGGCAAATCTTTCCAGCAGGAGATAAGACTTTGTCCGACGGACAAACCGACGAACACTGTCCGATGGTGCATACACACGGTCTGATTTTTCAACAACCTTGTCCGATCGGACCAAATTGATGAAAAAGTCCGACCGTGTGTATGGGGCTTTACACTTCTATACTAACTTAACACTATACTAACAATTTAGGAAGCTCCCAACACCTCTCAGGTAGACCTATTACCATTTTCTTGCTTTTCTGAAACAGTTCCTAGAAAAAGAATATGGCGCCTTACTTGTTAAAAACACTGTACTCCTATCTGACTTCTGAGATGATAAAAAGGTAAAACCTCAGTGTTTTGTCAAGGCCCCGTGCACTCTCTTTGATGGATAAAGTGGAGCATACTGTAGCTTTCAATGCTACACTGCTTATTCCCAAATCCTTCCCCAGGCAGCAAAATCCTCTAGTAAATATGTGCCTTAAGCCATCTATAACCTCACTATGACCCTTCAACAGGTTTGCAAAACGTAACTGTAAGATATGTGTGGACATATTTTCTGTTTGCTACATACCTGTACAAAAGCACATGTAAGCACCCAGGTATTAATACAACATTAACAGTACCTGATAATGATGAGGATGATGATGTACCCCTTTATTTTCCAAAAAAATTGTGGCAAAAAATTACAATTTAAAAACTCGCAATGCCTCTTACTAAATACCTTGGACTGTCTACTTTTCAAAAAGGAGTAATTTGGGGGGGGGGGGGGGGGGGGGGGGTATTTGTACTATCCTGCCATTTTCAGCCCTCAAGAAATGTCAGTACATCAGGATTTATTGATTTTCATGTTGTGGACTGTATAACTTTTCTACAGACTAAATAGTATACACTGATTTGGGTTATTTGTACCAAAGAAATGTAGCAGACTACATTTTGGCCTAAATTTAGAATAGAAAAAAGAAAGATTAATTATTTGCCAAATGTTATAACAGAAACAAAGAAAAATGTGGTGGGGTTTTTTCAAAATGTTTGGACTTTTTCATTTATTTAGCAAAAAGTATAAAACCCAGTGGTGATTAAACACCACCAAAAGAAAGCTCTATGTGTGTTAAAAAAAAAATATATAAAAATGTAAATTAAAAAGAACGTTGCATGACCGAGCGATTGTCATTTAAAGTGTGACATAGTGAAATCTGAAAATTGGCCTGGGTAGGAAGGAGGTGAAAGTGTCCAATATTGAAGTGGTTAAAGACTAGGCAGTCTGAAGGTTGGGATCTTTATGCCTGGTGTGGTGGTCAATAGTGAGGACAGAACCATAACCATTAGCATGGAGATCTTGTATTTAAAATTTACAAGAGATACACAAATTTTGTGGATGATGTCTCCATTCAGCAAGTGTCTATAACTGATTTTATTTTGGTTATTTAACTGTTTGAACCTCTGTCTGGATTGTATTGCTGTTTGTGTCCCCTGTGGATTCACTGCTCTCTACTTGCCTTTGTGGCTAATGTGTAATCTGGTATTTTGAGCTTTTACCACAAAAGTAAGATGGGGCAAACTCACCTTGCTTTGGAGAGATTTCCTCTCATTTCTTGCTGTGTCTATATGAGAGGGAGGAAGGAAGATCTCACAAATAAGACATGGATGAAAAAGAAATTACAGGTTTTAGGGATTCTTTACTTTGACCAAAACGAAAAAAAAAGTTTTGGCTTTAGATAAAACATCAATCTAATTTATCATAGGGAAACCATTTTCAATAAACAAGTGATTATCTTGGAATTTTTCATGTCTTTTTATTACTTTACACAGTAAGTTTGGTGTTCTGCATTATGTTTTGTTTAATGATAAAACGAGGTATGCTTTTGCTGTAGATATCCCAGTTGCTCTACAAATCAATTTGCCTACTGACATTGTGCCAAAACACTTTCAGAAATTGCTATCAAATAAATCTTTTACTATTAAAAATGACTGAATGTTGCAATAGCTGTCATAAAAAATCATCATAAAACAAATTTTGAATTATGCTATAATCAGTAGGGCAGTAAAATATTATTAATGTTTTTAGATAGATCAAATCAATATGTAAAGTATGAAAGGACATTTAAGTATAAAGTCAGAACACTATATAATAGTTCCAAAATTTGACGCTTGCAGAAAATATTTGAATTTGCTAATTAAATACTTTCATGGGTAACCTAGCACCACAATCACCAGTTAAAATGTATTAAAATAAGTGAGAAACAAATACAATGAACAATGAGAAGAAAACGTAATGAAATAAATATACTGTACTTATACGTTTTAGGCAGGTGTGAAAAAATGCTGTAAACCGAGAATGCTTTCAGAAATAGAAGTGTTAATAGTTTATTTTTATCAATTTACAAAATGGTAAGTAAATGACCAGAAGAAAAGTCCAAATCAAATCAATATATGGTGCGACAATCCTTTCCCTTCAAAACAGCATCAATTCTTCTAGGTACACAGTTTTTGAAGGAACTCAGCAGGTAGGTTGTTCCAAACATCTTGGAAAACTAACTACAGGTCTTCTGTGGATGTAGGTTGCCTCAATGATGTTGAGATCAGGGCTCTGATGGGGCTAAACCATAATTTCCAAGACTCCTTGTTCCTCTTTGAGCTTAGGATAGTTCTTAATGAAATTGGCTGTATGTTTGGGGTCATTGCCCAGCTGCTGAAAAAAATTGGGGTGAATCACATGCCCCCCTGATGGTATGGCATGATGGATAAGTATCTGCCTGTATGTCTCAGAATTGAGGACACCATTGATCGGGTAACATTGAGGACAGTAGTCGGCCAAGGAAACTTAAAGGAGCAGATAAAAGGAACATCATACTTCCCTTCAACATCTGTCTCTGTATATGTTATTTCAGTTAGGCAATGTTTAGCCATGCCAGTTGTCTGACTAAAGATCATTTGTATTTTCAGTAATCACATAAACAGTATACATTATTGTTGTAGTGTTCATCTTAAAGGGGAATTATCATCAAATATATTTTTGGGTCAGTGTAATAATTCCAGGTATTTGTTCCCTTTCACAGAAGGACTGTAGTCCAACTACACCTGCTGATGTTTCATGGCCAGGTTTTCTTTTTCCATCTGTGTTTTCTACCTCCCCCAGGTTTCACTCCTCCTTCTAATATTGAGATATGTCCTGTTGGTTTTACCAGAAGACAGAGGGGATGTTTGGGGTGGACGGCTGGCTTGGCTGTCATCCTGAAGTGACAGCAGGTTCTGCATGTGTGAGGGTCTGCCAGTGCCATGACATGTGCTGTTTAGGTATCCATGCAATGGTGATCCCACATGCAGGCCTATTGGCATGGGTGTTGTGCCAATAGTTATAGGTATATGAATGCACAGTACAAGCATCTACCTAATGGTGATGTCACATGCCAGCTAGTTGGTGTGGCTGTGGCGCTGTCAGAGAAGGACTTTGGCCGCCCATGCTTGCCATGCTATTGCACGCATGTGCAGCGGATTAGCTCTCCGGAGCATGCATGTGCACGGCCCAATGGTGCGGCATGCATGTGTGCGCAATGGTACATGTGTGCGCGCAGTGGCCTGCGAGGGTGCGCGATAGCGCATGGGTATGCGCCGTGGCGCACACGCTATGGCGTGGCTATTGTAGACAGCTCTGGCGTCCAAACGGGTTGCTGGTTTGTTGTCAGCTTCCTGTTTGTGCCTGTTTCCTGCTGTTTTGCCTGATTACCTGTTTTTGACCCGGACCGTTCCTGACTACGCTGCTCTCATCCTCGATTTGACCCTCGGCTTGCTTAACGAACCTCTCCTGATCTGCTTACTGGACTCTCTGATTGATTACCCGGATTTGACCCTTGGCCTGCCTTACAGACTTTCTTGCCTGATTTCACGGATCTGACCTTTGGCCTGCTTCACAGACTTGTTATTCTGTTACCTGATCCCCTGTTACCTGATCCCCAAAGCTGAACTGCGTATTCTAGATGAGGTACTAATGCTTTGTACAGGTGCAAAATTATTTCTTTCTTTCGGGAGTCTATACATCTTTTAATACGGGAAAGTATTTTGCTTGTTTTAAAAACTTCAGGTTGGCATTGCATACTATTATTTTTTTATTTTATATTTTTCGATTATACAAGGTAAAATATATATCTATCTTACTGTGGGGTTTTAATACCCAGTAATCTGACATAGGGTATTAATAATGTAGTTAGAATTTTTTTGTACATGGGTTTGGAATGATACGAGCCTATGAAACAGTGACCTCCTGGGGGATCTCCTCTGCTACACCCCTAAACTTGTCCGAGGGACATTTTTAGTGATTATGTTTCTTGCACTTTGCAATTAAGCATTTGTAATATGTAGTACTATATTTTTAATGCACATTTTTTTATGTTCAGTTTAGAATTGTCCTCAGTTATGCTACTGAAGAAGCGTAGTTCACCCAAAAAATACATTGAAAGTTACAGACCCCTGGTCCACCACCTAACTAGCCAATATGTTATGTAGCTCCTTGTAACAGAGGATTTAACAAATTAACTTTAGGGCTGCTAGTAGGCACTGGATGGGATGAAATATAATAAGAAATATAAAATAATTGTATCTGGAAGCGTACATTTGTTTAAATTATTGTAATTTATCTTTTTAAAAATGATATTACCGGTAATAAAATTGTTTAAAGTTATATGTCTTGTATAATGTCTGGGTACCCCAAAAGTCTGTGGGCTAGTAAACTGAATATGCAGTGGATTGCACAACATTGATGGAAGGTTCTGTTCTTGGACCTATCCTTTTTTCAATCTACACCTCTTCCCTGTGTCAGTTGATTGCCTCCCATGGCTTTAAATATCATTTCTACGCTGACGACACCCAAATCTATCTCTCCACCCCTCGACTCACTCCATCAGTCTCCTCACGCATCACTAACTTACTAACAGACATATCTGTCTGGATGTCACACCACTTCCTCAAACTCAACTTGTCCAAAACCGAGCTCATAATATTTCCTCCCCCACGTACCTTTTACCCTGACTCCTCTGTCAAGAGCAATAGCACAACCATCCACCCATTCCCACATGTCAGGGTACTAGGTGTTATCCTGGACTCTGAACTCTCCTTTTGGCCTCACATCCAATCACTCTCCAAAGCTTGCCGCCTCACCATATCTCTAAACTACATCCCTTTCTAACCAATGAAACTACAAAGCTCCTGATCCACTCCCTGGTTATCTCTTGCCTCAACTACTGCAACCCCCTCCTCATTGGCTTACCTTTAAATAGACTACCCCCCTTCAGTCCATCATGAATGCTGCTGCAAGACTCATCCACCTTACAAACCACTCAGTGTCTGCTACCCCTCTCTGCCAATCCCTCCATTGGCTGCCACTTACCCAACAAATTAAATTCAAAATACTAACAATAAGTTACAAAGCCATCCACAACTCTGCCCCCAGCTACATCACTAGCCTAATCTCAAAATACCAACCTAATCGTCCTCTTTGTTCCTCCCTAGACCTCCTGCTACTTGAGTAATGAGTTGAGGGCAATGGACATGTCACACTTGCCCAAGAAAACATCAAAGTGCACAGGATGTGTTTAATACATACAGTCCAGTCCTTTTGCCACTTTGCTTTGCATGTCCCCCCTCAATTGTCTATTTAGGTCTGTTTTGTTTGCTCTTTTTAAATGTGACAGTAAAAATTTGAAAAGATGCTTTACAATGCTTTGCACAAGAATCATAATTTAAGTGCAATTTTAACCCCAGGTGCCGAGCACACGCAAATATACGGCCTCTTGGTGGCCGGGCCTTGGCGTCAAGTGGCAGCATATTTGTGTGCAATACCACCTATAGTGCTGTGCCGAGAGCGCACACCCTGCACACTCCCACCACAGTAACAGGGTGCTAATTAAAAGCTCCTGTTCTCTGCTTGCATTCTCTATAGGAGATTTCTGATCATGTGACAGCCAATCATGGCGGTCACATGACCATAAACCCGGCCCCGCCTCCTGACATTCTTAAGCCCTTGAAGGGCCAGCAGGTGCTGGCTCTAAGGGGTTACACAGGACACATTAGAAAAAAAAAAAATTTCTATTCCACACTAACACTATTTTTTTTTAAATCTACACTGGTCAAAAAAGAAATATGTGCCTTTTTTTCGTTTTGTTACTTTTTTTGTCTAAGGATTATATAAACAAGTTAATTTTGTAAGACAATGCCACAAAAAAAGCCTTGTCTGTCATTAAAAGAAACAATATACCTATTATTTTGTTATCTTAGTTTTTTTTCCCAGCACAGCCAGAAAACTGACCAAGCTGAAAAGGATGTGCTCTCATACCTAGTGTGGTTAGTTTGACTTAGGAAAGCAAGGGGATTGGAAGAAATACCTGGTATTTCACACAAAGGAAGCAATATAAAGATAACAGAATATATTTTTTTAAAGTATGGTACAACAAGCACATATCAGGAATATGAAATGTTGGGGTAACATATTCTTTAAGTAATGACAAAGTTATTGTCAAATAAACAAGTCCATAGCAGAAATGTAAAAACTGCTCTGATCCTTAGGAGATGTCCTGGACAGATGTGATAGGGCAGCAAGACCATCCTGAAATAGTTTATATGTGATGTGTGTGACATAGAGTCATTATATGGGCAAAGATAGAGGGGAACCTTGCTTTATACATGGATATGTTAGTGTAGAATGAAAAGGCTACCCAAAACCAGTAGGTTTTGAACCAAACAATATGTTAATTGTGACACCATAGGAGTAATTTATTTTAGGACGTGTAGTTATGGCATGTTTTACATAAAAAAGGTGGCCAAGCAGTTTTTATTGGAGAATATGCAATTGCATATATTATATCTAACTAGCAATGTGAAGCTCTTGACTAGGGATGAGCCGAACACCCCCCTGTTCAGTTCACACCAGAACCTGCGAACAGACCTAAAGCTCGTGTGAACTTTAGAACCCTATTAAAGTCTATGGGACTCGAACGTTTAAAATCAAAAGTGCTAATTTCAAAGGCTAATATGCAAGTTATTGTCATAAAAAGTGTTTGGGGACCTGGGTCCTGCATCAGAGGGGGGCGGGGACGGCCCCTTCCCCCTATCTGACGTCATGCAGAAACCATAGGGAAGTCCCCATGATGTCCCCGTGCGTCAGAAAAGCTCATCCCTACTCTTGACCAATACATAATTCCAATACCTTAAAAATATTGTTCATGGCCCTGGATAGGGTACAGGGGGATAGGGGTTGAACATTTGTGTCTGTTTATAGATCTATGTTTGTTCAAAGCTAATTTTAATCCACTTGCTATTGACTGATTTTCTACCTCTGCCGGAAGTCTATTCCAAGCACTGACCACTCTTTTGGTAAAATAATACACTTTCTAAGATTAGTTCTGAATTTTCCTTCTGCTAGTTTGAGGTCAGGTCCCCATATTCATGATCTTAGCTTCATAGTGAACCTATTGACTTCTTAAACCTATTTCATCCCCCCGGATATATTTAAAGTGATTGTAAAGCTTGACATTATTTTTTAAAACAACAAACATGTCATACTTACTTGTTCTGTGCAATGGTTTTGCACAGAGCAGTCCTGATCCTCCCATTTTTGGGTCACCAACTGGTGCTTCTGGCTCCTCCCTCCTGTAATTGCCCCATATGAAGCTGCTTCCCATGGAGGCACTTGTGCATGCTAGATCCTAGATCAGGGCTGTTTGCATACACACAGCCTGGCTCGCCCTCCCCTACTCTCTGCTGTTTTGATTGACAGCATCAGGAGCCAATTGCTCCCGATGCTCTCAGCCAAGCCTGTGAGAGCCGGGAGAGGGTAGAACAGTTGCTGTAGATGTGCACAGTGCTGGACCAAGATTGGGTTCAGTTAAGTATTTAGGAGGGTGGGGGAAAGACACTTTTAAAGTAATTTTTGCATTAAGGTAAAAAGTCATTTACATTTACAACCGCATTAAATGTTTGAATCATGTCTTCTTGCTTTTCTCCAGACTGTACAATATTAAGTTCCTGAAGTCTCTCCTGAAATGTTTTATCTCTCAGAACTTTCACGATTTTTGTTGCCTGTCTCTTAACTTGTTCTATCTTATCAATATCTTTTTGTAAGGGAGGTCTCCAGAACTGGAAACTATAGTCTAACTAAAGATCTATATAGAGGAATCCTTCTGCTGGTGATCCCTGTGATCCTAGATTTACATTTACTTTTCCTACTGCATGGCCACACTGTTTGCTCATTTTGCAATCATCTAATATAAGTACTCCCAAATATTTTTCTTCTGTATTGCTGGCCAACACTGTATCTCAAATAATGTACTCTATCAATGCTTTTTTTTTCTTGGTGCATTATATAGGAAAACTTTTGTGATATGTTTGTCCTTTTAGGGTGCCACACCAGTTTATGTACTGTACATGCTTATTAATATATATGGGGATACATGCTTATTAATATATGGGGATACAGCATTGTCCAAAATAAAGTTAGCCAGTCTGGGGTTCAGCATAGAATCCGATGCCAAGAAATGTACTGCCAGCACTCCTACATCTTGCAGTATGGACGTATATAACAAATTGACATCCAACAAGATCCATATAAATAACCTATGTGTATGGTTTCAATAAATCAAGAATGTGAATCCCATCTCGAATGTACAAGGGTAAATTCTGGGTCTCAACATCTGTAGTTAGTTCTTATTTTGGTTTTATTTTCAGTATTCTCATTTTAGTTTTTTAACAACAATGTTGTTATGTGGTAATAAGTATTGATGTCATTTTACAATGTTATGGCTTGAGAAAGGAGTGTGCATGCTCCCAAACACATAGCCATGCCCTGTTGCCCTCTCATCGTGACGTCACTTCTGCCTGGCGGTACGTTCCATCCGTGTGTTCAAAGTGACATTCTGTCAGTGCCAGATCCATACACATCAAATGTAATTGTCCATATCCATACACAGTTGGAGAGAGATGGGCATGGGATGGAGACACTAGGGGTTTTATATTTGTGAAGAGTGTACTTTCTTTTTGCTTATGTGAGAAGCTAATTGTGATTTTAACAATGAAATACTACTAATACGTCCTAATATCCTAATACTACACTCAAAAGGTGCTTTTCCTCCCCTCTCATTTTTTTCTTTTGTATTTACAGAGGTTGCTTCAAATCTCTGGTTAGCTGTCACAAGTGTTATGGATATTTGTGATAGGAACTATTAGAGACGATTAGAGACCTTCTATTGGACTTTCATATTATTGCTTATATCATATGCTCTTGGTAATGCCTTGTTAACTGTGTGCCCTATCCAACCTGTCTGTTTGTCAAAAAATAATTATATCTGGAACTATACATTTTTTAATCATTGCCATTTATTTTTTACATTTACATTGCTAAAATTGTTAATGTTTTATGTCATGTGTAATATCGGGGTACCTCAAATCCGTTATTCTCTCTTTTTCTTCTTTTGTGGTACAATTTTTGATCATTATTTCTGACTAAAACTTTAGAATTGGATATCCAATATTCAAAGAGTCACTAAGATGAGTGACTGCTACTTAGTTTTCCTGTTTGAACTTCTGTTTGCAAATCAAAGCTTGAACTTCGAAGCTTATAATCACCTGCTGGATGAAATAGTGAATTTAATTATTAATATGCATTGTTCAATATTTCAATAAAAATAAAATAAAAAAAATAAAAATTTAAGAATATTAAAGAATTTAAAGTATATATGAAACACTACATCTTTCCTTTAAGCTAGCATAGATTTGTAGTCTGATGAACATAAAAAGTATTCCCCTTGTTTGGGTTATAACTGTATTAGACTCAACAACAAACTTTGCAGTTTATCATTTTTTAGATATAATGGCTGCATTTGTTTTCTTTTCTCCTTTATTTTTTTCTGGCGATCCAACTAGTAAATCTGTTATTCTTCAACTTTCAACAGAGCTAGCTTTCTCCCCAGATTAACAATGTTGCTGTCCAAAGGTATCTCTGTAGCTCCTGCATCCAGAAGACAAAAAAAAAACTAAAAAAAAAAAAAACACCAAATGCAGCCACCACCATTTAAAGATTGGTAAGTTGCAATTTATTACATTTTTGTTTTGGAATTTAATGCAGCTTTAAGAAATGTCATATTAATATGTTATTTAAAAACATGAAAAAAAAAAACCTAATTGATTTTAGTAATTGAATATTTTCTCTTCAGCTTTTTTTATCTCTATATTGATAAGATAGCAATGAAATATTTCATATTTGTAAGTTTAAGCATTTGCAGTCGTGTTTTGTTTGTATTGCTTTGTATATGTGGATATGCATAGCATATCTGAAAAAATATGAATTTGTTTTAAAATGGAAATAAGAAGACTGTTGTCAGTACAATTATAGTGAATCTTGCATACATCATTAGTTAGAAATTGATTTGCCAACAAATATCATTAAAATAACACAGTTAAAAAACTCAATTCACTGTACCTCCCTAAATCACAGATCTTGATACAACTGTAACCGCTCTGCCAATGTGCCATCTATCACCATGCTTGGCCGAACCTTTTTTTCATAGTTGTAGTTTTTTCATAGTTCCAATACTTCCCTACTTTATGCCAAATTAAAAAAAAAGTTTTTGACTTTTATACACTTTAATAAGTTTTAGTCAGCAATGGAAATGGCTTTTAAGGCTAAGTTTGTTTATATTCACTGGGGTCTACTAACGAAGCATATTTTTACAACCATTTATGTGAAGAAAAAAATAAAGTTTTCTACTTTTCTTTTTTTTTAAGAAAGGTTATTGCAGGCTCCCTGGAGTAAATTAAACATACATTTCTTTAAGAAATCATATGTGTATGAATCTTTTCTGAAAATGTTAAAATATATGAAGAATTTTAGCATTTTTAAAGTACAGTATATTGATAGTGATATTCATTTTTATAATAGTAGCTGCCACTTAAAAGTACAGCTTTATTAGTGTTGCTATGTATTAGGAACCACAGTTCTTGATGCCGATTTTTGATTTATTGATGTGGCCTAAGCAGGGTATACACTGTGTATTTTTTATCATTCAACCAGCAAGTTGAATGAAAAAAACTCACAAAATCCTGTATCAACAATGTTGATGCAGGGATCGCCCCAGCTGTTCTATTGTATTCTGATAGGGGGACCCCCTGTCAGAATACACAGATAAGCTCTGCAGTCATTTCTAACATCACTGTTCATCAGTAGCTGGTCGACACGCGTACACACCATTCCTGCTGAACCGGATGATTTTTTCTTTACTTTGCTTTGCTTTTGTGAGTGTAAATGAAACTACTCATTATGCTTTTGTTTTTCTCCCTTACAATGTATGCTATATGTATGTACTCTAAATGGTTTCAGATTTTGCAAAGAATATGTAGCAGAGATGCCTCTTGATCGACTGTTCCACTATTGGAGCAATCCAATCAATGGCAGGAATAGGGATGAGCTTCGAGTTCGAGTTGAACTCATGTTCGACTCGAACATTGCCTGTTCGCCCATTCGCCGAACAGCGAACAATTCGGGGTGTGCGCTGCAAATTCGAAAAGCCATGGAACACCCTGTAAAAGTCTATGGGAGAAATCTAAAGTGATCATTTTAAAGGCTTATATGCAAGTTATTGTCATAAAAAGTGTTTGGGGACCTGGGTCCTGCCCCAGGGGACATGTCTCAATGCAAAAAAAACTTTTAAAAACTGCCGTTTAATGCTTAAAGTGAAACAATAAAAGTGTAATATTCCTTTAAATTTCGTACCTAGGGGGTGTGTATAGTATGTCTGTAAAGGGGCGCATGTTTCCCGTGCTTAGAACGGTCCCTGCACAAAGTGTCATTTCTGCAGGAAAAAAAGTAATTTAAAAGCACTCGCGGCTATAATGAATTGTCGGCTCCCCATAATACAGAGAACAGTCAAAGGGGGCTTCCAGATTCTGATAAGCCCCTCCGCCCGCAGACCCCCACAACCACCGAGCAAGGGTTGTGGGGATGAGGCCCTTGTCCCCATCAATATGGGGACAAGGTGCTTTGGGGGACTACCCTCAAAGCACCCTCCCAATGTTGAGGGCATGGTATGGTTCAGGAGGGGGGGTGCTCTCTCGTCCCCCTCTTTTCCTGTGGCCTGACAGGTTGCGTGCTCGGATAAAGGGTTTGGTGTGGATTTTTGGGGGGAACTCTACCCCATTTTTTTTTATTTGGAGTATTAAGTTCCCCTTAATATCCATACCAGACCTGAAGGGCCTGGTAATTGAATTTGGGGGGACCCCCACGCATTTTTTTTACAGGGAGCCGACAATTCATTATAGCCGCGAGTGCTTTTAAATGACTTTTTTCCCTGCAGAAATTACACTTTGTGCAGGGACCATTCTAAGCACGGGAAACATGTGCCCTTTACAGACATACTATACACACCCCCTAGGTACAAAATTTAAAGGAATATTACACTTTTATTGTTTCACTTTAAGCATTAAACGGCCATTTTTAAAAGTTTTTTTTGCATTAATACATGTCCTCTGGGGCAGGACCCAGGTCCCCAAACACTTTTTAGGACAATAACTTGCATATTAAAATTAGCACTTTTGATTTCGAACGTTCGAGTCCCATAGACTTTAATGGGGTTCTAAAGTTTGCGCAAATTTTCGGTCCATTCCTAGCCAGGAATTCCATTTCAATTATTTATACAAGAGTCACAATAGCAGTGCCCTCATAGAATAAAACAATTGAGCTTCTTCATAACATGTTCCTAATCATGTATCTCTGTTCACTAAAAATAAGCATTTAGGCCCTGTTCACATCTGATGTATTGCATTACAGTTTCCATTGAAGCAAAATGCAAAGATGCACAACTCAGTCTATACTGTTATTAATATGGCATGTGCACATTGTATTGAAGGGAATTCGAAACCGACAAAACCTAAGGGAGTTTTATTCAAAGTGATCAGCTTTTTCTGCTGCATTTGAGTGTAGTAGATTTGATCTCATATCCTGGTGGTTAATAAAAAACATAAATTCCTGCTTCAATGGCTTTGCGCTTTTTACACAAAATTGAATCAAAAGTGTTATCGTTATATCAAATTGCACCATTTATGGCCAGGTTAGGTTACACCCTTCCAATCCACAAGTAATTTGATGTACTGCAATTGTTCCTAACAGTCACCGACACTAAACACCCACTCAACTGCTTTACCAGCATGCTGATTTGTCACTGTCTTTCCCAGTAATTCATCTGTAATTTATGTCTGTTATATTTTCTGTTAGTTACCATTGCATTCGGGGGGTAAAAATATGTGGTTAAGCCGCCACATGCCACAATGATTTACTTTGTGGCCATGGTAGGAATTAAACCCCCTATTGCATTTGGCGGGCACTCCCACATGCCCAATACAACCCATTCAAGTGAATGGGGCCATGTTGCAACTACATGCAAAGCACACAGTTGAGGTACAGTATTGTGGCATTTAGGGTGTTAAAACAGGTTTTGATGAGGCAACATATTTCCTCCTCACCACCTATCAAATGTCTCTGAAAAGTGATCCAAGCATTGGTTGGAGTAAATGAGTCCGTAGTAAACAATAGAAAATGAACAAAAATGCCCTGCTACTTTAATACAAATCCGTTTATTTTAGAATGTAGCGCCATGCATCTTTGTGCATTGAAAAGTTATTACAACAGTATAAGTGCAGTGAGAAGTGGTGATGTACAGTGTAGGAACCTATAGCAACCAATCATTTTTTTCATTCGTCTGAGAGCAGTTAACTAAAGTCATAATGATAGGGATTACTGATATGGCATGGATTACTGTACTTTCATCATCATCATTGCTATTTATTAACCTACAAAGTTTCAGGTTGGAATAGCAAAGATGATTATGAAAAAATAGATAACACTATAACTGAATTTTTGAAATATGATTAGTTGTGATAAAAGAAATGATATTGTATATATCTTGCCACTCATCATTATTTTAGTTATATATATTCATAACATAATCGCTTTATGTTGTGTTTTGTAATAATGTAGTTTTATCCTTATTTTTAACTATGTTACATGGCAATAAAACTATCTGTCAAGATATGTCAGTACAATTTATTAATTTCATACGCGTCTTATTTTAGAATGTCCAGCTCCTCTACTTTGCAATCTTGTAAAGTGTTTTATGATATCACATTTATGAATGATGTTGAACAAATGAAGTTACATTGTTTTATTCCAATCATTTAATTTGCAGTTAATAATGATTTGTTCCCGGAAAGGCTACAAGTACACAGAAAGAGACAGGGCATGGAGATAATTTTTTAGCTCCTTTGTGCTGAAAGTGATTTAGGGTCAGATGGTTTATTTTCAATCATTATAAAATATACATCTACATAAGAAATTAATCTTTCTGGTGAAAAAAATAATTTCCTTTTTTCGTTGCAAAATGAAATCAAAATGTGAAGCTATAGTCATTAAATCAGGAGTGCTGAAATAAGAGAATATCCGCTGGCAAACATTAAGCAAGACTGCAACAGATTAAAATGTGAATGGTCTTGGGATATGGAAAGCTGTCAGACATAGCAGCAAGCAACATTTGCTGAATCAGGTCATATTAACACATAAATAATCTTAACAAGAATCTGTTGCAAAGCAAAATACCTATATGAGAAACCTCCACTGAAAGCTGTCATTCTCTGACACATGATCCACATGCTAGTTCCAAACACTGTAGCCAAACTTATGAAGTTTCACTGTGAGCAGGCATACTGTCTCTAAACTAGTATGAATCGGCAACCTGTGATCTGGGCTTGTCAAACCACCATCCCCGAGCAGGAGGTCACGGGCCAAATCAGAGGGCTCTGCGGGCCACTGGTTGGGCACCCCTGATTTAAGTGATTGTAAAATCTTCTTTTGTTTTTTCTTTAACAATAACAAACATGTTATACTTACCTGCTCTGTGCAGTGGTTTAGCACAGAGCAGCCCCGATCCTCCTCTTCTTGGGTTCCTCCTTAGTGCTCCTGCCCCCCCTCCTGTCGAGTGCCCACACAGCAAGCAGCTTGCTATATGGTACCTGAGCCATTCAGACACAGAGCCATGGTTCGGTCCTGCCCCTCTCTCTCTTGATTGGCTAACTGACTTTGACAGCAGCAGGAGCCAATGGCACCGCTGCTGTGTCTCAGCCAATCAGGAGGGAGGGTCCCAAATGGCCAATGCACTTGTGTACATCGCTGGATAGAGATGGGGCTTGTGTAAGTATTAGGGGGCTGAGGGGGGCTGCTACACAGAAGTATTTTTACAGAAGTTTTTTTATTTTAACGCATAGGAAGCGTGAAGATAAGAAAACCTTCTGCCTTTACAACCACTTTAATGCTTAATGATATACCCATGCACAGACAATCATGCATGTTTTTTCACATGCCAAACTGCATGGTTCTGCACAATTTTAAAAAAGGGTCAACGAGTTATTTTCCTATGTTTCTTATGGGCAGGAAAACCTTGAAATGAATAAGCTGCCCTACATGTTCACCCACGTATACATAAATGTGAACTGAGATTATGCATTACAAGAGGCAGACATCTTTTTTGGATTCTCACGAATGTCCTTATAAACTGTCCAGACCCTAGCCTAAACTTGTAGAAATATCGCAGTGAATGTGATGTGGCAAGGAGTAAAGGTTAGAGGAGGACCAACCAGGAAATGCTCCAATATAGATAGCTGAGATAATCAGCAGAGACAGACTATCCAGTTTGGGTCCTAATAAATGTTCCTTGCATGAGTACATGCAAAAGGAATTAATGAGGGGGAACAATAAGTTCCCCATCAATGGGAAAGTTGTTTAAAATTATTGGTTACTTACCTATATGCATGAGCCCTCTGTCAGTTGGATCCTAGTGTACCCTATAAATATGAGTGGACCAGTCAGTTATGCAGCAGAGTGGTGGTGACAAGTAAAAAGACACGCCCTTCCTCCCACCCGTTGTCGCAGACAGATATTGTGTGGTTTGTTAAGTCCCTTCTTGTGAAGGGGACAGTTTGTGGTGTTAAGTTTAATTGTTTAGTTCGAGCTGTGAGGGCTGGACTATTTTATGGAAATATAAATACAATAATAAAAAAGGTCTGTGTGGCCAATTCTTACCATTTTAGGCTATAGTCTTGTAGTCATTATTTCAAATGTTAGTATCTATTTCTGTATTCATTCCCATAGAAATTGCACTAACAAGCATACACTTTCAAACCACATTTTGAAGAAGAACTAAACTCTTGAATATAACTGTTTTTAAAAATATATATTCAAGGCATGCCATGAATGATAACTGTTGCAAGTTCTTGCACTTTCCGTGGAAATATCAAGACATCAAAAGGCTGATATCATAACTGATCACATGGGCAGCACCATGGCAACTGCAGATCAACCAGAGGAAACGATGGCAGATTCCTTGGCTGTAAAGGTTAGTAGGGTTTAGTTCTAAAATAAAATGAAAAAACCCTTGCGTACACCTGATTATTACCTAACGTGAAAAAACAAAAACAACAAATGTAAATTCTGCTGATGCCAGAGTCTATAAGTATGCCACCCATTTAAATTTACAAATAAAACTAAATTGATCCAGTGCCACACTTATACTTCACCATGTGTATGTGAAATAAATAGTAAACAATACATAATAAATAAATGCACAAATTAGAAAAGTCCATGTGCAGGTCCAATATAAGAACAAATGTTATAAATAAAGTCCACGTATTGTGCTCCACCAAATTACTCTTCAAGTGCTTGATCACTCAATTCCTGCATGTGGTGAACACACAGTGTATCACACACCCCACTGCCACTAGGGTTCACCTCCCACTTTGACATATGGACAATAGGTCATATGCACCTGTCCCTTTGAGGGGTTTAGCAGATGTGGCTGACTTTAAAAACACTCTCCTCCAGATCTATTTACATCATGTATGACTCCCACCAATTCCACCGATAATCACTACGAGGTAAAACATACAGACCATCATAGTGACTTCAGTTTGCTCAGCGAGAGTGTTTTTAAAGTCGGCTATATCTGCTAACAGCCCTTAAAGGGACAGTCACATATGACCTATTGTCCATAAATCAAAGTGGGAGGTGAACTGCTAGTGGTGGCGGTGTGTGTGATGCACGGTGTCTTCACTGCAAACAGAAATTGAGTGATCAAGCACTTGAAGAGAATTTTGGTGGAGCACTATATGTGGACTTTCTTTATATCATTTGTTCTTACTTTGGAACTGCACATAGACTTTTTTAATTTGTGTATTTCTTTATTATTAATTGTTTACTATTTATTTCATACACATAGTGAAGTATAAGTGTGGCACTGGGTCAATTTAGGGTTTAGTTCTGCTTTAACTATAAAATATGTTCAACAACCACAGCAAGATCTTTGGTAGGGTGTGTACACTCTTAAGCCCCATACACACGGTCGGACAATCCGCGGACCAGGTCGGTCGGATCCTGTCCGTCGTACTTTGTCCGATGTTGGTGTTGCGTACACACGGTCGGAATATCCGGTCTGCAAGAACGTCGTGACGTAAGTCGTCGTCCACGACATTAGAAAAGGGAAGTTCAGCACCACGTCAGGCTCCTTCTGCTGATCCCGTGTTTATCGCGAGTTAGTCGAAGTTTGGTGACTTAAGATTCGCGCTTCTCAGTTTTCTGACTCAGATCGTTACTGCTCTTCAGTTTGTGCTTGTCGTGCGTATCTGTTTATTAGTGCGTGTAGTCAGTTCGCATTTGTTGGTCATTGCGGCCTATATCTTGATATAGGACGCTTTGATTTGCACTGCTTATTGTCTGCTCGTTTCTGGTATTCATTTCGTTCTTTCAGGCCTTGCTGTTTATCAGTGCTTTTTGTTTGTCCGTTCTGACCAGCCGACCTTTTGTGACCTTGTGAGCGATGTTTCCCGTGCGTACTCGTCGCCGAGTTCGTGCTGTACGCGGAATTGGTGTCGGGCTTTTAGCTTTGACCCAAGACCCGTCCATGAACAGAGTGACGAGGAGTATGTGGACCAAGAATTGGTTGCTTCAGCGTGACCAATTCTCGCACATGCCTTTGCTTCGTGAGATCCGGGAGAATAATCCTGAGGATTTCAGGAACTTTCTCAGGATGACGGACCCCGATTTTCACCGTCTTTTGGCTTTGCTGACCCCCTTTATCAGCCGGCAGGATACCTGCATCAGACAAGCCATCACTCCGGAGCAGAGGCTTGTTGCTACGTTGAGGTACTTGGCGACAGGGAGAAGCCATCAGGATTTGAAGTTCTCTTCAGGTATCTCTCCCCAGGCCCTGGGAATCATTATTCCAGAGACCTGTTCTGCCATCATCCAGGTCCTGCAGGAGGACTATATTAAGGTAACATTTCTCCTTTACTATTCCCTTCTATGTATGCTCTGTTTGCTAATGTCTTCTATTTTTGACCTCCTTCCCTAATTACCATGATTGCAATATGCTCTAATATGCTGTGCCCCTTTTCTCCTTCATGCATTTTTCCCTTCACTTACCTCCCCAGCATGCTCTTCTGCCCCAATAGACACCTATAGCCTAGTCACTTAAGCAATGTATTTTGTCTGCTGCATAGTATTTTTTGCCCACAAACACCCCCTAAAATATGCACAAATGTTTGCTGTGTGGTTTACTTCATGTAGAGCCCCTTTTTTTATTGTTTTTGTTGGGGGGGGGGGCAAACTCATTAGGAACCCCCTCCCCCAACTGCTCTGTCAGATGGTACCAATCCTCTATCTGCTGGCTTTCCCAAGGTCAATACACACTATATACCTACCTCTTTATAGTGGGCATCTTTAGGGATGAATTCTGCAAAGCATGTAGTGCAAGGGGCTGCCTCCATACTTGCCATTTCCTAATTTTTTGTGTTCTTTCTCTCCTATTAGCTTGCTTGGAAATTTCATAATGTCACAATGTGCTTTCCTTTTTTTGTGGGTAGGGGGGCCATTGCTCTGCCTGACGATGTGTGAGAGGCATTTTTTAATAAATCTTATTTTTCAACCAACCTATGATTTCTTGTCATTTCAGTATTCTTTTTAGCTTATTTTACCTTGAAATTTTTTCCCTTTGCCTTCGACAGTGGGAATGCACTTTCTGGGCAAAAGGAGGTAACAGTCTCTTCTTCCCAAAAAGATTCTTCTCATGTTGTGTGTTTGCTACCTAATCTTTGGTCTAGAGAAGGTTTGTACTGCATAACTGACACCCAAAATACTCCTTTTCATCACCAGGTCAGACATGTGTGTATTCTCAAAAATGCTGTGCTCCGTGTTTTCGTACAAAGCACTGTGGGTGTCATTTACATAAGTCAAATCGACTATGCTCTACAAGTGCAGTGAAAAAGTGCCCTGGAAAAGAAACTTGCAGTGCAAAGTGGACTTGCCTTTAGTAAATAACACCCATTGCCCCCCATATCCTTTACATTTGACATACATAATGCATTGTGTTTTTTAAATAAGGAAGCCACACATTTAGAAAAATAAAATAGTTTACTTGGAAAACATTCACAAGTGCGTTTACAATCTTCACGCCCAAACTGACAACATCTTGGTTATTTACAACATTGTTTACAAACATTCTGCAATTGGTAAAACCAGGCATGGAGCAAAACAGAACCTATGAACTAGGAAAGTTCAACTTTGTAAAGTGAAGACAAGATCAGACATGACTATATGTTCAAAGTGTGTGCCTTCATCACATGGGGGGGTCACCCCTGGAAAGTGGAAATTTAGAACATGCACACAATTTGGGTCTGAAAATGGTCATTAGATGGTAAAACACATGCCTAGAAGCTTCAAAAGTGCCATTTTCCATCATGGGGATGAATGGACGTTTTTTGGGGGTGCAACCCCTTCACCACAACCACTTTCGTAGTTCGTAAAGTGGTTGCACCCCCAAAAAAACGTTGGCATTCATCCACCATGATGGGAGCTAGCACATGTGGACACAATGTGTGCATGTTCCAAATTTCACACAGTTCTTAAGTTGCAAATGTGTTCAGAAGCTGGCACAAATGTGTGTTAATTACTTGGTGCGTTTTCATATTTTTCCTAAAACATCAATGATGTTCTTCAATTTTTGTTGAACATCATTGATGTTTTGCTTTATGTAATCTAGATCTCTATTGCAGACCATTATCTCCCCGATGAGTACGTGGGCACTCTCTGTGGTAAAGTGCGATTTTTCTTCCATAACATCCACGTCACCTAAAAACCACAAACAAACAAAAATCGGGTGTTGGAAATGAGGCAGCCATACATTGATTAGCTTACCAGTAGCTGTGTTCTCCCACACTCACCTGTTGTGGTGACAAGTTCTCCAAGTTCGATGATCTCTCCTTCCTCCTCCTCCTCCTCCTCTGCTTCTGCTCTTTCACCTTTTTTGGGAGGTGTTGGTTTTGGGGTTTCCTCAGACGGCCCAAGTTTTCGCTCCCCTATGAGAATGTACAAAAGGAAGATTTAGCAACACAATCTATTGAGGGCAGAAATAGGAAATGACAAACATTGCTTGAAAGTGACGGACACTATTTTTGTTTGGCCAGTTACAAATGCCAACTACATGAATGTAGTCACTTTGTAAAGGTGCTAAACTTACTAGCTTTTTGGTAGAAGTTTGTGTGATGGAGACCCCCCTCTAGTATCCACTTGAGCACATGTGTGGAAAAGCATAATAAAAAGGGGGTTTGGGTGTCCCAGCACTAGTGCTCTAGAGTCCAGATGGGTAAACAGCTACTGGGTGACCTCTCCTTTACATTTAATAAATTGGCTTTACATTCTTGATGACATTTCTAGTGAGAACAAACTTCCTTTCCCCAAAAAAAAACAACAAACATCGTATTATAAGTGGCCGAACGATCGAGGTTGCGTACGATCGAATGGACACACACGATCATGACAGTGGCAGAAAGATCGAGGCTGAGTACGATCGAATGCACAGACGAACCTGAAAGTGGCCATTTTGGAATGTACAACTTTGTAAAAATCAAACCACATGGAGCAGTATGCAAGCAAGAAAGCAAACACAAAACACAACTACTTACTTTTTTGAAGAATTCGCTTGATCTTTCTGTACTGATCGGCCTCCCTCAGTTTCAGGTCTGACCAGCGTTTCCTCAGTTGCTCCTTGGATCGTTGTACCCCAAAATGATTGTACAGCCTTCTCACAACTTTAGACATGATCTTGGCCTTGCGGACATTGGGGTTGAGGTAAGGCCCATACTTCCCATCATAGTCGCTCCTCTTTAATATGTCCACCATCTCCAACATTTCTCCAAATGACATATTGGAGGCCTTGAATTTCAGGCTCCGGGATCGGGACGTTTGTGCCTCCGGACTTTCCTCGTCCTCCTCCTCGTTGGTGGGATATTTGGGGCGCACCTGCTGTGTCCCCGCCATGTGCTCTCCCCACTGAGCCGTAAAGAGAAGGGGTGGGGAATAGACGAGAAAGATCGTCAGGGGCGGGCGGAGTTTGACGCATGCGCACTGGATATAAAACGTCACACGCCTGTGTCGTAGCCACGATCTGGGAGACGAGGGGAGAGAAAGCTCACGCACGAAACGATCGCTAGAAACGAAGGTACAATTTGACGTTGGTACATAACTAGCCTAGACTGATTCGAACTTGAGGCTTCTTTATGGAGAAGATTAGGAGAGCTTAGCCTGACATAATTTATAGTGTTTGGTGTGGTGTTGTGTCTTGCAGAGATTATGAAGGGATTCAACGACATGAGTTTTCTCCCCCTCTTCATTGCCAAATACAGGGAATTTCCCATTTTATGGCAGGCTAAACACCCCCATTACAGCATCAAACCAAAGAGGTACGCAGCCCTGCTGGAACTTGTGGAATTTGTCAAGCCAAGGTTCCCCGCGGCAACTGTTGATGATATAAGAAAGAAAATTGGCAGCCTGAGGAGTGCGTATATCAGGGAGCGCAAGAAGGTACGGAAGTCGGAAGAAACTGCAACTGCAGCAGATGAGGTCTATGCCCCCAAGCTCTGGTACTATGAGAGTCTCCAATTTCTCAAAGACCAGGCTGATGTCACGGAGCCACTCTCGACTCCTCCTTCCACGCTTCCTTGCGCGCAGGCCACCCCTGATGAGGCTTCCGAGGAGCAACCTGGGCCTTCCAGTCTGGAAGAGGTGGAGGAGCCCAGCTTGTTCCAGGTATAGTAGTTTTGTTACCATTTATGGGAATAATGAATGATGTTCACTTAATTCAGGATCCCCAATTGCTTAGTTCCTAACGTGTTTGACATATCAACAGACAGTAGTGTTGGAGACATTTGGGGCCAGAATCTAAACTGCAGGGCTGAGAATTGTATGGTTTTCTATTTGGAAACATTTTGCACCAGTCACTAGATGAGAATTGTGTGTGTTTGATGAACAAATAACTGAAACTATGTCCCTTTTTCATACACAGGAAGACCTCAGCCAGGAGGTGGCTGTAGAAGGTGGCAGTCAGGAGGAGGCAGGGGTTAGTGGCAGCCAAGAGGTGGGTAGTGGCAGCCAAGAGGGGGCTAGGCCTCGGAGCCTGACTGACTCCCAAATCCCTCTCCTCCGCCTTCCGTACAGAAGGGCGAGAAGGGGGGGTTATGCGGCAGAGTCAGCGCTCCGGATGATCAGAGAGGCTTCAGACTCCCTACATGCCACACCCACCGACGAGGAGACCTTTGGCTCCGTGGTTGTCACGAAGATGATGGGTATGGAGGTGAGGCAACGCAACATGTGTGAGGGGCTTATCCTCCATGTCCTAAATAAGGGTAGGGCTGGGGAGATGACCCCACTCACACATGTTTGCCATAGTTACCATGCTCCGCCTCCTCCTCCTCCTCCTCCTCCTTCTGCCACCCCACCAGCACGACAGCCACAGCGTGCAAGGAAGCGTGGAAGGAAGACCTGAGAGTGACGACCTGGATTCAGTCTGGTCTGAGAGAAGATGGAGCCTCTTGTAGTACCAGAGCCTGGGGACCTAGATGGCATCTGCTGCAGTTCCGGATGCTTTGGACTTCAGGACCAGATTGCACTCCCCTTAATATACGTACTCCTCAGGCCCCCAATTTTCTACGCTTGAAAAATGATGGTTGCCGTGGGGGTCCAAGGCTTTGCAAATTCCCCAAGTTTCACCATGGCTGCGTTCCTCTTTGGTTTGTTGCTGAGACCTAAATAAATGTTTTTGGGATTTGAAATAATCATTGACTATTGTGTTTTACTTTTCTACAATGACAGTTTTTCTTTGAGTAGGCAGGTACATTTCACTAATCCTAAAGTAGAATTAACAAGGGGCACCAACAACCAACAAACTCCTAGTAAATTTAAGCAAGAAATACAAATGTTAATAATGTGGTTTTGCTAAGTTGAGACACACAACCCCCCTCCAAAAAAAAAAAAAAAAATTCTCCTTCAAATATGTATTCAGAAAAAAAAAAAAAAAAAAGACAAATCATGCTAAAAATATAACAAAGATTCTTTTACGATCTGAGTAAAAATAAACATGTAGTGTATAAATGCTGAAAAGTAATAAAGAACTAAGTTTGTGAGAAGTGCGGGTGAATAGGAGCAGCTGAAACATGTCATTCTTGTTGCATTGTAAAGAAAAAGAGAATCCGCTGCATTAAAGACATTTTAACATTGCAGCGTGACGAATGTGCTGTGTCGATTAGGAAAGGTAGTTTTACCTGACCGAGCGCTTCCGTCACAGAATTTCCTCTGAGCATGCGTAGCACTTTGTCCGTCGGACAACCGTACACACGATCGGATTTGGTGTGATCGGACCGTGTTGTCGGCAAATCTTTCCAGCAGGAGATAAGACTTTGTCCGTCGGACAATCCGACGTACACTGTCCGATGGTGCATACACACGGTCTGATTTTTCAACAACATTGTCCGATCGGACAGAATCCATGAAAAAGTCCGACCGTGTGTATGGGGCTTTACTGTCAAGAGCTGGCTTTCATGGTTAACACAGTGGTGTGCAAATATTTGGATCTTAAAAGAACATGCTGTTTCCAGATAAACGTAACGCAACTCAAAGTAACTCAACTGCACCCTCATGACTGTCATACTTACTGCACCCTTGAGACAAATGCAATAAAATAATGCATGTACATAAGCTTTGCAGCATTTGCAAAATGTGCAGGAAAAAAATCACCATGCAAATATTTGAGCAGTTTCTCATGCATGCACAAAAGTGGGGACTATGCCTATATAACTTATAGTTATAACAGGTGATTAGCGATGCATGTTATTTATGGAAGACCTATATAATGAGTTTCTAGATTTCTCAATAGGGATACTGGGGGATGAAAATGTCACCATCTGATTTTTATATTAGGGAAACCACTAATAATGTACCATGTAAAGAAAAAAATGGAAGAGAAAATGTAAAGGCTTGGATTCATCATCTATTTTTTAAAGGTTTACACATCTGTCCAATTATCCATCGATAGTTTGATTAATTTATGTCAGCCACTTATTCAAACATCACTCATTCTTGAATATTCAGTTCAGTTTTGGCTACCAGTCCTCAGGAAAAATGTTGTTGAATTAGAAAGAGTTCAGTGAAGGGCAACACATTTAATAAGGGTTATGAAGGACCTCATATATGATGATCAATTACATAGATTACATTTATTCAGTCAGGAGAGGAGGTGCTTAATAGGGCATATGGTTATAATTAACAAATATATCAAAAGTGACTCCAGTAACTGTAAAAAACTGCTTACTCTAAGGTCCCTTATGAGGACACATGGCCAGAGTTTCATGGCAAAAGAAAGGAGGCTTAACCCTGGATTGCAGAAAGGCTTCTTCATGGTCAGAGCAGTGAATATGTGGCACTTCCTCTTCCAGGTAGTGGTACTAGCTGAGAGTGTTGACAACTTAAAAAAATGTTTAATGTTTTCCTCTGGAAGCAGAATATACAGGGATATGGGAATAGTTGGAGAAAGAAAATTACACACACAATCTCAGTCTCAGGTCACCAGTACTATAGAAGGGACAGACTGCACCTAAATGAGGAGGGTGCAAATCAGCTGGGAGTAGAGATGGGCAAAAAGTTAGAAGGGTTTTTAAACTAGGCAATGGGGGAGGATAGTATTGGGGGCATTAGTGGTAGGTTGACTAAAGCACATAAACATAAAGTTAAGTATAGTAACAAGTCCTAGTTGAAATCTCAGAACACCCAATAAGAGTGTAGCAGGTACCTCTTCAGGCTTATTCAATCCATGAGGGGAGCGCTGCCTGCTAGCAGCTGCTTGGGCTTTTTCACCCCCTTCGTTTTCTCTCACATACACAGTGACACACAGAACTGCTTGCTCTGTAGCCTCCCCATTGGAAGAGACTGACAGCCAATCTCCAGGAAAATGCAGCAAAGCATTTTGGGCGATGTAGACTGGAGGAGGAAGTGACTGGATCAGCTCTGAACTACAATACAGACAATGCAAAGTGCGCAGCACTGCCTGCTGGGAGGAGTGATAAAAGGCCAGGCGCGGCCTGTTCTCAGTCTCTCTAGACGCGATTAAAAACCCTGTCAGGGGGAGGTCTGTGAATGACCAGGAATGAGAGACTGCGGCCTACACAGCAGAGATCCAGATAGCCTGCCTCTGAGGGATCTATGGAAGACAGCCCTGCTACTCTAGCAAGTGGACCAGCCTGCGCTTCAGAGCAACTGGAAGCCACCTGCACTTCAGTCGATCGGGAGTGGCAGCACGACATGGCGGCACCATTTTCACTAAACGGAGCCTCACAACTATTGAATTGGAGCCTTGTCTTTCTCCCCTGCGCTGTAAGGTTAGTACTGTATTGCACTCACATTGAAGGATGAATCTACAAGTGGTGATATTTCTTCAGTTAAGCAGTCATCAGCATATCTTCTGTTCTACAGTTATTTCTTCTATTTTGCCTTTTGGGGAGAGGGTGAAGGTATTGAATTTATTCTTCTCATCAGTCTTCACGAGAGAATCGGGGGGCTTCAGTAACCAAAACTGCAGTGTTTATCCCCTTGACACATCACAGGCAGCACCTCCACGGTTAACAGAGGACAGAATTAAAATTAGACTTGGGAAACTTAACATTAATAAATCACCGGGACCAGATGGCTCAACTGAGGAACTCAGTCAAGTAATTGCCAGACCATTGTTCATAATTTTTACTGACAGTCTACTGACTGGAATGGTACCAGCTAAATACAGTTATCCAAACATCAATAGTATGCAAGCTCTTGGAGGGGATGATAAGGGACTATATACAAAATTTTAGTAATGAGAACGGTATCATTAGCAGTAATCAGCATGAATTCAAGAAGAATCGTTCTTGTCAAACCAATCTATTAACCTTCTATGAGGAGGTGAGTTGCCATCTAGATAAAGGAAGGCGTGGTGTATCTGGATTTTGCAAAAGCATTTGACACAGTTCCCCATAAATGTTTACTGTACAAAATAAGGTCCAATGGCATGGACCATAGGGTGAGTACATGGATTGAAAACTGGCTACAAGTGCGAGTTCAGAGGGTGGTGATAAAAGGGGAGTATTCAGAATGGTCAGCGGTGGGTAGTGGGGTCCCCCAGGGTTCTGTGCTGGGACCAATCCTATTTAATTCATAAACGACCTGGAGGATGGGGTAAACAGTTTCTGTATTTGCGGACGATACAAAGCTAAGCAGTGCAATAACTTCTCCGCAGGATGTGGAAACCTTGCAAGAAGATTTGAACAAATGAATGGGGTGGGCAACTACATAGCAAATGAGGTTTAATGTAGAAACATTTTAAATAATGCATTTGGGTGTAAAAAATATGAATGCAATCTATACACTGCGGTGAAAACCAGTGCAATGCCAAGCTGCTGCTAACAAAGCAAAGAGAATATTGGCATGCATTAAAAAGGCGATCAACTCCAGAGATAAAACGATAATTCTCTACAAGACTCTGGTTCGGCCGCACCTAGAGTATGCTGTCCAGTTCTAAGCACCAGTCCTCAGGAAGGATGTACTGGAAATGGAGAGAGTACAAAGAAGGACAACAAAGCTAATAATAAAGGGTCTGGAGGATGTTAGTTATGAGGAAAGCTTGCGAGCACTGAACTTATTCTCTCTGGAGAAGAGATGCTTGAGAAGGGATATGATTTCAATTTACAAATACCGTACTGGTGACCCCACAATAGGGATAAAACTTTTTTGCGGAAGGGAGTTTAACATGACACGTGGCCACTCATTAAAATTTGAAGAATAGAGGCTTAACCTTAAACTACGTAGAGGGTTCTTTACTGTAAAGCCCCATACACACGGTCGGACTTTTTCATGGATTCTGTCCGATCGGACAATGTTGTTGAAAAATCAGACCGTGTGTATGCACCATCGGACAGTGTACGTCGGATTGTCCGACGGACAAAGTCTTATCTCCTGCTGGAAAGATTTGCCGACAACACAGTCCGATCACACCAAATCCGATCGTGTGTACGGTTGTCCGACGGACAAAGTGCTACGCATGCTCAGATCACATTACAAGACCAAAGCTATTGGCTACTAGCCTCTACGTAGTCCCGTCGTAGGCAACAAACGTCACCATGTTCAGAATGATCGGATTTTCCGACAACTTTGTCCGACCGTGTGTACGCAAAACCAACATCGGACAAAGTATGACGGACATGATCCGACAGACCTGGTCCTCGGATAGTCCGAGCGTGTGTATGGGGCTTAAGAGTGGCAAGGATGTGGAATTCCCTTCCACAGTTGGTGGTATCAACGGGGAGCATCAATATTTAAAAAAAAATATATTAGATAAGCACCTGAACGACCACAACATACAGGGATATACAATGTAATACTGACATATAATCACACACATAGGTTGGACTTGATGGACTTGCGTCTTTTTTCAACCTCTCCTACTATGTAACTATGTAACACACACATACAGACACACACGCACACAGATTGAACTGGATGGACCTGTGTATTTTTCAACCCTATAAACTATATGTAAGTATATGCTACATACTGCAACTGCTTTAGTTGACTAGCTGCTCATCAAACATTTTCTCGCGGAATCCAGTGGGGAGTTCAAGAAAATACAGTTTTTGGCTTGGACAAAGCTAGCAAATTGGTGGCGATACCTCACAAACAGAATGTGTGAAAGATGTAAGAAAAGCATGTGATTCAGCTTCCCAACAGCCAAACAAACCAACAATATAATGTTGGGTAGAGATGATATAATAACTTGAATAAAAAGAGAAAAAAACAAGAACTATATACTCAGTATTTGTTAGCTATTTATGACAATAGGATTGCTTTGCACTTAAAAGAAATGTAAATTCAACCTTTACTTCTAGTATGAGAGATGCAGGATTTAGTAAGTCAGTAGACTGAGGAATCTAATTTCTAATGAAGCCTTACTTAGAAAGGTGTCTGTTAAAAAGCACAGTGACAGAATTTATCCCTGTCATTACTGACTTCAACTCTTTTTCTCTTTTCTTCTGATCTTGTGCTGAGCCCGCTAATGTGAATAATATAAAAGAATTAGAGCTCGACATACTGTCACTGCTTCATTGCCAACAATGCTGACAGTGGTACTTTACCCAATCTGCTTGTTTACTTTAACATGCAACTACTTTTACAACAAACACCCAAACTCATTATTCCGATCAGCACAACTTCTTCTAAAGTCAAAATAACAGAAGTGGAAAAATGAAATCCATATGCTGCTAATTATGGCAGCTAACAAGCAGATTTAATAAATCAGATTTAGGGCCCAAAATCAGTATTATCTGTGAAATACAATTACTTTGAATTACTTTTAAAATATACGTGTTTCAGGCACTGTGCTTATTATATTGAGCGTACCTACATCTTCTATATTCATCAGGCAGCTATTTTTGTCTTTTTGCATTTTATTTATTGCTTTTATGTATGCGTACTAGAGAGCATTTCTTTTTCTAGCACAAATGTTCTATATGGTTAACATTAAAGGGGCATATTTATGAAGCAGTGAATCAGGTATTTACCAAACATTCACTGCAAATGAGTCTTTGAGCCGGTTCACACAGGGGCAACCTGGGATACGACTTCAAGTCGCCCCAAATCGCACGGTTGAGAAAATCAATGGAAGTGAATGGAGCCGTCTTAATGTACACTACTGCAGTCGCTCCGACTTCAGAAAAGTTTCCTGTACAACTTCAAACCGACTTCTAGGCGACTTGTACCCATTGATTTCAATAGAAGTCTCCTCCAAGTCGGATCTCCATCTATATTGAAGCGACAATGTCGCCTCTCTAATAATAAAAACCAGCATGGGTTCCCCTCCAAGGGCAAACCAGGCCCTTAGGTCTGGTATGGATTTAAAAAAATGGCGTGGGGGTCCCCCCAAAATCCATACCAGACCCTTATCCAAGCACGCGGCCCAGCCAGTCAGGAAAGGGGCTGGAGACGAGCGAGTCTGCCCCCTGAACCGTACCAGGCCGCATGCCCTCAACATGGTGGTGGTGCTGCTTTGGGGAAGGGGGAGCCCTGCGGCCCCCCCACCCCAAAGCACCTCGTCCCCATGTTGATGAGGAAAAGGGCCTCTTTCCGACAACCCTGGCCGTTGGTTGTCGGGGTCTGCGGGCGGGGGGCTTATCGGAATACGGGAGCCCCCTATGTGAATGAGTATGGGGTACCTCGTACCCCAGCTCTTTTACTAGCGTTGGCCCGGTCTTCTCCGTCCTTCTTCCCTCTTCTCTCTCCGTGACAGTCCATTTTTTTCCATATAAAAAATATATATAATATATAATAAAAAAATAAATAAATAAAAAAAATGGACTGTCACGGTTTTTAAAGAAAGAGAAATAGGACTGAGCCATTGGGCTATTCATTAGTCCACCATCCTGTGACTTTTGCAGTTTTCTCCTCATAATGTGTCAGATGAGTGTTAATGAACATTAGCAGAATTCCTCTGACACCTTTTATATCTATATCCTCTTCATGATTGATGTTGGATATATTTATATGTAATTTGCTTTATCCCCCCCCCCTTGTTTTTTTCTTTTATCTAAATATTTATATTTAGATTCATTTTTATTTATTTATTTATTTATTCTACTTTGGGCGCTGTTTTTATTCAGTTTATTTCAAACCGAATACTGTGTATCTTCATTGACCGTTACCTTTCAGGTTTATAATAGCAGCCTATCCCCCTCTTTAGTATTAATAGTATTTTATTTTTATTTATTTTTTATTTATTTTTCTGCTATCCCCTTTCCCGTGAGCGCTGGGTTCAGAAGTAATTATAAATTTTTCTGAGTTTTGAACATAGTGTGTATTTTTTATTGACACTTTTTTCCCCAGGTGAATGGGATACTCATTCACATAGGGTGGGGAACCGGGATCTGGGGCCCCCTTGTTAAAGGGGGCTCCCGGATTCCGATAACCCCCCAGCCCGCAGACCCCGACAACCAACGGCCAGGGTTGTCGGGAAGAGGCCCTTGTCCTCAGCCCCCCTTCCCCAAAGCACCCACCCCCCATGTTGAGGGCATGCGGCCTGGTACGGTTCAGGAGGGGGGGTGCTCGCTCGTCCCCACCCGCTTTCCTGACCGGCCGGGCTGCGTGCTCGGATAAGGGTCTGGTATGAATTTTCGGGGGACCCCATATGCTGTTTTTTCGGTGTAGGGGGTTCCCCTTAAAACCTTAAAATCCATACCAGACCTAAGGGCCTGGTATGTTCTTGGAGGGGAACCCATGCCGTTTTTTAATTTAAAATTTGGCTTGGAGTTTCCCCTCGAGAGCTGATTATTCTGTGATTGGCTACGGCCAAAGTCGCCTGGCCTGGGGGCGACTTAAAGTCGCGTTGTAAGTCGCCCCAAGTCATGTTGAAGTCGCCCCAAGTCGTGTGATTCATACTCAAGTCGTGTACAAGTTGCCTCCCAAAGTCGCGCTGGAAGTCGTGTTGCCCCTGTGTGAACCGGCTCTTCCAGGTGCATGCATTTTAAATTACAGTGAATGTTTCACCACCAGTGAATGTTCAGTAAAAGTCACGTCTTTTACTGAACGCACAACTTAAGACACATGGCAAATAGCTACACAATATGTAAAGAGCATTTTAGAATTTATTAAAAAATATATTTTTATCTTTTTTTACGTTTTATAGCCTAGTCAGGTGATCAGACAGCTCAGTTTGGATAGCTGGGAATAGGCACTTGATTATGTCACACAAAGACAGGGAATGTAGTTCCCCATCTGTGCCCACTGTTTTCCAGAAGACTGTGCCTTCTGCTTCTACAGACTGCAGCTGTGGTTTGACAGCAAAGACCCCATCTAGAGCCCCCCTCAATCAACAGGGCTGACTGGGGGCATGGTGGATACACTGAGTACAAAGGGAGGGGATCATGCTCTGCTTTAGTATGTCACAGTACATGTTGGCATTCATGGTTTCCTTAATGAACTGTAGCTCCCCAGTGCAGTCAGCACTCATGCAGCCCAAGACCATGACACTCCCAACACCATGCTTGACTGGTTGCCACCACACACGTTTGACACCATCTGAATAAATTTATCTTGGTCTCATCAGACCACAGGACATGGTTCCAGAAATCCATGTCCTTAGTCTGCTTGTCTTCAGCAAACTGTTTGTGGGCTTTCTTGTGCATCATTTTTAGAAGAGGCTTCCTTTTGGGATGACAGCCATGCAGGCCAACTTGATGCTGTGTGGCGTATGGCCTGAGCACTGACAGGCTAACCCCCCACTCCTTCAACCTCTGCAGTAATACTGGCAGCACTCATACAACTATTTCCCAAATACAACCTCTGGATATGGCGCTGAGCATGTGCATTCAACTTCTTTGGTCGACCATGGCGAGGCCTAATCTGAGTGGAACCTGTCCTGGTAAACAGCTGTATGGTCTTGGCCACCGTGCTGCAGCTCAGTTTCAGGGTCTTGGCAATCTTCTTATAGCCTAGTACATCTTTATGTAGAGCAACAATTCTTTTTCTCATATCCTCAGAGAGTTATTTGCCATTAGGTGTCATGTTGAACTTCCAGTGACCAGTATGAGAGAGTAAGAGTGATAACACCAAATTTAACACACATGCTCCCCATTCACACCTGAGACCTTGTAACACTAACGAGTTAGGAGGGAAATGGCTAATTGGGCCCAATTTGGACATTTTTACTTAGGGGTGTACTCCCTTTTGTTGCCAGCGGTTTAGAAATGAATGGCTGTGTGCTGAGTTATTTTGAGGGTACAGCAAATGTACACTGTTATACAAGCTGGGAAGGCACGCAGCGACGCCACCACTACAGACTGACATTGGATCAAGGGACGGGATCACACTGACCGGCCGGCAGTGTTTATGTTGTCATCTTTGTTGCCCAAATTTCTCTCCTTTTATGTAAGTCATTTTTAATCCGCTTTTTATTAAACATAATATTATCAGTATTACGCTATGGGTGGCCCCTTTTGTGCTTTCTCCCCAAACGGAGGATTATACTAGGAGTTGGCTGGCTATCTAGTCTGTGAACGGATCCCAGGACGGGTTCCTCCCCTCCCTCCCTGTTTGCATTTGGATTGTTCCCTTCCCGGAGTGGCCGTTAACCCTACCAACGCTGGTCTACTGGATACACTACAAGTTTATATCCAATGCTTGATTATTTATACCTTCTGGTAAGCCTCCCATTCATTAGGTGGTCGGGATAAAGCACCGTTTTCCATGTCACAGTGGATGTCTTTAGCACGAGCACGGGGGTGTTATCTACGAACACGTTTAATGGTGGATTTAATTTTCCTCATGTCTGATGCTTAGAGGAATCGCTCTGGACTAACTCACTTTTATCTGGACTGTTTTGTATGAGATTTTTTATATGTTTATCATGGTTTACACATTTTTTATATGTTTATTTTCTTTTTACATTGGCGCAGCTTTATTCTACTGTATACAAGCTGTACACTCCTACTTTACATTGTAACAAAGTGTAATTTCTTCAGTGTTGTCACATGAAAAGATATAATAAAATATTTACAAAAATATGAGGGGTGTACTCACTTTTGTGAGATACTGTAGCTCTGTGTTACATACCTTACTGACCTCTCTATAATATGACGGTCCAACATCTCTGTTAAGGAGATGCGCCAAACTGAGTCTTTGCCCCGGGTGAAAGGAAGTCTAGCTACGCCACTGCCCATCAGTCCCTGCCCTCAAAGAGCTTATGATCTAAGGTCCTAAACTGACATTCATACATAAATATACTAGGGCCAATTTACCTACTAGCATTTTTTTTGGACTGTGGAAGGAAACCAATACAGGCACATGGAGAACATGCAAAATCCAGGCAGGTAGTGCTGTGGTTGGGATTCAAACCAATAACCCTAGTGCTGCTAGGTGGAAGTGCTAACCACTTAGCCACTTGGATTCAGTGTGACTTGTCCTAGGACAGAAAGATCTGCATGCAAATATTGGGTGAAATAAAAATGAGCAAATTAGCAGATCTCCAGCCTGAATTGATTCTATAATCACTAGTCATAAGTGACATCAGTGTTCAGGGTTACATCTCAACATGATTGTATCAGGTTTAAATCATTTTGGCTTATGAATTGATCATTATCATGCCATACAATCACTATACTATTTTATTCTACTGAATGGCACTAATGCCTAAGAGGTTTCTAAATACAATAATGGACTGGTGGGTGCATAGATAGTGTGAGTCAAAGTCAGCATATTGAAAATGTGTGATACAAAAAATAAAAAAATATATATATTTATTTATATATTTACAGTGGATATAAAAGTCTACCCCTGTTAAAATGTCAGGTTTCTGTGGTGTCAAAAAAATGAGACAAAGATAAATCATTTCAGAACTGTTTCCTCCTTTAATGTGACCTATAAACTATACAACTCAGTTGAACAAAAAACTGAAATCTTTTAGGTGGAGGGAAGTAAAAATAAAAAATTAAATAATATGGTTGCATAAGTGTGCACACCCTTAAACTAATACTATTTTAGGAGCATATTTTGATTTTATTACAGCACTCAGTCTTTTGGGGTATAAGTCTATCAGCATGGAACATCTTGACTTGGCAATATTTGCACAGCAATATTTTTCTTCTTTGCAAAAACACTCCAAATCTGCCAGATTGTGAGGGCATCTCCTGTGCACAGCCCTCTTCAGATCACCCCACAGATTGTCAATCGGATTCAGGTCTGAGCTATGGCTGGCCCATTCCAAAACTTTAGTCTTCTTCTGGTGAAGCCATTCCTTTGTTCATTTGGATGTATGCTTTGGGTCATTGTCATGCTGAAAGATGACATTTCTCTTCATGTTCAGCTTTCTAGCAGAAGCCTGAAGGTTTTGTGCCAATATTGCCTTGTATTTGGAACTGTTCCTAATTCCCTCTACCTTGACTAAGGCCCCTGTTCCAGCTGAAGAAAAACAGCTTCAAGGCATGATGCTGCCACCACCATGCTTCATGGTGGGTATGGTGTTCTTTTGGTGATGTGCAGTGTTGTTATTGCGCCAAACATTTCTTTTGGAATTATGGCCAAAAAAGTTCAACCTTGGTTTCATCAGACCATAACACATTTTCTAACATCTTTTGGGAGACTTCTTCCATCTTACCACTCTACCCCATAGCCCAGACATATGAAGAATACTGGAGATTGTTGTCACATATACCACACAGCCAGTACTTGCCAGATATTCCTGCAGCTCCTTTAATGTTGCTATAGGCCTCTTGACAGCCTTGGTAATGTCACTGTTGTGCCATATTTTCTCCTCTTGATGATGACTATCTTTGCTACCTTCCATGGTATATCTAATGTAGCCAGAGAAAGCACCACACACCACCCAGGGCACAGAAGAAGAGGATTTCAATTGCTGTGCCTCCTGGGAATGACAAAAACAGATTTTGGAATTAATAGTTTGGAATTTTAGTTCTTGCTCTTCCTTCCACAGGGCTTTGCCACAGTGTGCAGACTACATCTTTCATCAGCCCAGTTACTCCTAAGTGCTTAGGGAGACAAGGCAGGGCAATGACTGAGGAGAACTGAAAGCCCAGGTGGAAATAGAGAATGTGGAGAGATGTGAGGAAGACAGAAAAAGAAGAAAAGACAGACACGTGGAGAAACAGAAATTGTAGACATACAGTATCTCACAAAAGTGAGTACACCCCTCACATTTTTGTAAATATTTTATTATATCTTGAAATGACACTTTGCTACAATGTTAAGTAGTGAGTGTACAGCTTGTATAACAGTGTAAATTTGCTGTCCTCTCAAAATAACTCAACACACAGCCATTAATGTCTAAACCGCTGGCAACAAAAGTGAGTTCACCCCTAAGTGAAAATGTCCAACCGGGTGGCGCCGTCCACCTCTGACAGGGAAGCCATAGGGATGTTCCCGTGCATCAAAGGGGGCGGGGTCACCCGGCGAGGTCACCGTGTGGCCCACTTTCAGTTATAAAAGAGCTGTCACCTGAGAGGACGGTCATTATGGCGGGTGCCTCCCATGGAGGCGGGTCGGTCGCGTTTTTTTTTTTTTTCGGTCCGTCGGCGGAGTAAGAGAAGAAGACTTTGTGGGACAGTTTTATTTACATTTTTTTAATAAAGGACTTGTCCCCAAGCCGTGTGATGTAATTTTTACAATTTTCACACTTTTTTTGTGAAATGGTAGGGGTACATTTGTACCCCGTTACCATTTCCCACAGGGGGAGGCCGGGATCTGGAGGTCCCCTTGTTAAAAGGGGCTTCCAGATTCCGATAACCCCCCCACCCGCAGACCCCCACAACCAATTTGCTACAGCAGGCGAAAAAAATCCTTCCTGGTCCCAGAGAGGCAATCGGATTTGCCCTGGATCGACTTTACCTATAAATGTTAGTACCCAGTTATATTATGTACATTTAGGAAAGTATCCAGGCGTTTCTTAAAGCAATCTACTGAGCTGGCCAGAACCACCTCTGGAGGGAGTCTATTTCACATTTTCACAGCTCTTACTGTGAAGAAATCTTTACGAATTTGGAGATGAAATCTCTTTTCCTCTAGACGTAAAGAGTGCCCCCTTGTCCTCAGTGTTGACCGTAAAGTGAATAACTCAACACCAAGTTCACTATATGGACCCCTTATATATTTATACATGGTGATCATATCCCCCCTTAATCTCAGTTCCTCTAATATTTCCTCATAGCTGAGCTCCTCCATGCCTCTTATCAGTTTGGTTGCCCTTCTCTGCACTTTCTACAGTTCCCCGATATCCTTGTTAAAGGGGGCTCCTTTTTGAGAACTGGTGCCCAAAACTGCATATTCCAGATGAGGTCTTAAAAATTAATAATGATTTGTACAGGGGAAAAATTATATCTCTCTCTCTGTCCATTCCTCTCTTAATACAAGAAAGGATTTTGCTAGCTTTGGAAACTGAAGCTTGGCATTGCATGCTATTTTTGAGCTTATGATCTACCAAAACCCCAGATCCTTCTCCACCATTGATTCCCCCAATTGTACTCCCCTAGTGTGTATGATGCATGCCTATTCTTAGCCCCCAAGTGCATAACTTTACATTTATCAACATTAAACCTCATCTGCCACATAGTCGCACAATTAGACAGTGCATTGAGGTCGGCTTGTAAATTGGAGACATCCTGTAAGGATGTTATTCCACTGCATAGCTTAGTGTCATCTGCAAAGACACAAATGTTACTTTTAATCCCAGACCCTATATCATTTATAAAGTCCATAGAACTCATTTAAATAAATAGCTTTTGTTAGTAGCTGAATGACTCCCCTACTGCTAATGCTTTTTCTGCATCGTCATATCTGGATCTCAAATTTTCCGACAACAAAATCCGTCGTAAATTCCGATCGCGTGTACACAATTCCGACGCACAAAGTTCCACGCGTGCTCGGAATCAAGCAGAAGAGCAGCACTGGCTATTGAACTTTTTCTTGGCTCATCGTACACGATGTACGTCACTGCATTCTTGACGTTCGGAATGTCCGGCAAGATTTGTGTGACCGTGTGTATGCAAGACAAGTTTGAGCCAACATCCATCGGAAAAAAAACATGGATTTTGCTGTCGGAAAATCCTATCGTATGTACAGGGCATTAGCATACAATACCACATTAAGGGACCATTTACACCAGTGGGTGTACGTTATGGTGTACATAATGCGCATACAGGTGTGTGTTGTGTACATGTGCCACGGTGCGTTCTTACAATGCATTTCAGTGCTTGATTTCTTACTTTTTTAAATCCATTTAATTTCATATGCAGCAGTGCATTGCAACATGTTGCCACTATTTGATTGTGCTTTCAGTTCCTGCTGCTTTCTCTCTTACTTTATAACTTTATCTAGCACAGCCTTTATGGTGGATTTAAGAAGTTTACCAACTTTGATTGCTGTTTTAGTGTGGTCCCCTCTTACATCTTGCTTGCAGGTAGTGGCAACTGCTTGGGTATGCTGGCCAGGGATCGCATGGTGGCCACCTTGGCTGTATTGTCTGATGTTTTGTAGGTCAAGTCTGGTCAAATATCTCTCAGGACTCATTGTACAGGGATGCTTATCAGATGCCCTGATATAAAAACCCCTAGAGGGTTTTCTGAACCAAAATAAAACTAAATTTCACTTTAACATTTCAATAATAACTCAGTATGTTGTGTCTTGTATACTTACAAAAAATGCAATAAAGTTTCCCTTTAAAAGTCCATTGAGTCACAGGGTAAATAGCAGTGTCTACTATAAATATTCAAACCATGTAGTGTAAGATTAGGGAACGTCTAGTAACAATACACACAGTAACAGTTACTGGATAATAGATGGAAGAATGATAAGCATTTATTTCCAGATATAGGACTTATGTAAATTTTCAAGGGTATTTATAAGTGTCCTCTTCAAAAAAACTTGTTCTCATCTGGACTAGGTGCTGCTCTGACAGCTGCTCACTCATTCAGACACATGTATTTGCACTAGATGTCAACTTGCCAATTTGATAGACGTGCTCTTATTGTTGTTTAGGAAAAAAAGAGAAAATGTTAATTTGATATCTGACCTTTTACTTTAGAGACTGTAAAATGTATTCTTGAAGAACACTTAGGCAGTGCAATGTTGTAATGCAGTTACATTCTTTTATTTATTTAAAAATAAATTTATGTAATTTTCTGTCTGATTGTGAATGCAACCTTTGTCCAATGTATTACTTGCCTTTGCAAAACCAGATTTTATGATAAACAAGAAAAAGATATGAGGGAGCACTGGGCTTAGTGTCAAGCTGACAGTACTCCATTTCCAGTGCTGATGAAAAGCAGAAGCACATTTTGAGAATTTTACAATTGTGCAATAAAACATGTCAGGGAGTTAATTTAAAAGACGATTATATCTTAAAGGGACAATGATATTTCAAATATACTGTAGGTAGAGTATGGAGAGCTGGGTCATCCTGTGGCTAATTTTATCTCTTGGGGATTTCAGCAGGGAGCTCTTCCCTCCCTAATTTTTGTCTCTGTTCCTTCCTTTCTTAGAGATTTGTGTGTTCTCCCCCACCTTGGGTTGTCCCACTTCTTCTATTGCATTTAACATTGATGTAACATAAACTACAAATCAGGCAAGGAGTGTAACTCTTTTTTGATGATTGCAGCAGGTGTACAAAACCAAAAACTCAAGTGCAGAGATCTCACTACTGGAGTACTCAGTTATATAAAACCACTAGGGCATTTAGCTCCATAGTATATAACAAACACTTGAAGGTCTAGTTATAAATGTTTTCACCCAAGATTCACACATCTTTCTATTTAAATTGAATTGGGTGAATGTATTAATCCTGTGTGAAAGCTGTGTGGACCTTGAGTTAATCATTTATATGTAGACTCCTCAGATGCCATTCTATGTAAGAGATCTCCATGTGACTAAAGGATGGGCAGAACGCCCTGCTGTTTGGTTTGAAGCAGAACTCCCGAACAGGTGAAGTCTATGGGAGCCAGACAGAAAAAAATCAAAAGTGCCCCTTTTAAAGGATTGTATGCAAGTAAGTGGCCATAAAAGGGGTATGGGGGTCTGGGTACTGCCCTGGGGGACATGTATCAATAAAAAAATGTTTGCAGGAGCAGTGATTTTAATGATGCGGGTGTGCGATCCGATGGACTGGCGCGCGCGGGTGTGCGATGCGGTGCATCTGCGTGGGCAGGTGCGCGCACAGCATGAGATTCCCCTGGCAGGCCTATAAAACGCAGCTCTGCCCCTTGTTAATTGCTGGTTTGTCTCTTCAGCTTCCAGTGTTCATGTTCCTACTCTGTGTACCTGTGCCTGCCTGTTGTGACCCGGATTGTCTTGTGCACCCCTGAATCTCTCCAGTACTTGACCCTCGGCTTGTTAAAAGGACTTCTCTGCTTGGCTGATCTCAGTGTTTGACCCTCGGCTTCTCTAAAGGACTTCGCTTCTGCCTGACTCCCGTGTTTGACCCCTGGCTTGCTCAAAGGACTGGCTATTGTTGATACCCCGTGTTTGACCCTTGGCCTGCCCTAAGGACTTGCTATTGCCTTAATCTGTGTTTGATCCTCAGCCTGCTCCAGGATCTTCTCTATTTGCCTGACCCTTGTGTATGACCTCGGCCTGCCTATAGGACTTCCCTCCACCCGGACCTCTGTGCTTGACCCTCGGCCTCCTCATCTGACCCTGCTCCAGTTTCCTTCTCCGGATCAAGGTGCTTGAGACCTGGCCGGGCTTCTCATTGGTCCAGTGTCAAGTCCGCTCTGCATGGTCCTTCTCTCCACCAGAAGATAAGCCTTCGATTGATCAACTTGGTACATTTAGCCTGCCCATACACGGTTCGAATCTTGGCCAGTTCTTGCTTGCCCCCCCAGCTGCTGTGGTTCCTCCTGCTGACCTATAGTCTCTGTAGAAAATAATAGTGGGGTTGGTTTGGCAGAAGGAATCACAGTGGCCAGTGGGGGATATGCTCTTCTGCATACCAAAAAGTGTGGAATCGCAGCGGGAGGACCCTGGATCGTCACTGCAGCCACCTTATTTTGTCTTGAAAAGACTATATGCGTTTCACTTCAGCACTAGGGATCTAGTGCTTTGTATTTGAGTACCTGTTGTTTTTTTAATAAATCAGATTTTATAGCCATACAGTGTGCACTATATTTCTTTTTTTTGCATTCTATGGCACCATGTTTTGAAAGCAAGAGATACAACTGGAGGCAGTGTAAAGTGATAAGAATCCTTTCTACTCATCCGTCCACCCAGACCTTTGTCTATGACCACTATTAGTGGGAAGATGTGCATTTGACCCATCTGTTAGCTCAGGGGTCTACATTTGAGGTGAGCGGTTTGGCTAGATGGTGGCGGAATTACAGATGTTGTCTGCACTATAAGGATATCTGCATGCATTCTTTCTAACCACCACAGAGGAGAACATCTCTATCAACTGTCTCTACAATTTGTTTCTTCTATCTCAGCTTTTTATGTCATTTTAACGGACATTGTATTTTTAGAGGGTTTAATATTAGCGCTGCACTGTTATGTTTTGATATTCAAACTATGACCCTTTTTTTCAACTACGTTCTACATTTAAAGTCCCACCCTTCCTGTTCCTTTTTTCATATAGCTAGGGATGGAGACATATGACCTTACCAGGTCACTGCTTCATTTAAGGTCCCAAAATCCTTCTCCTTTTCAATTACAAGATGTCGACAATGTCTCACAGATCAAGTTGGGTGGGCCAGTCATAGGCCCTTGACCATTCACAGCGTAGAAAGCAAGAACAAAGTTTGAACAATTTTTGATTTTTATTACACAAATACCTATATTCTGCACAGAGACCTTGAAGTTGATGTCAAAGGGTTAGCATAGTGAGCTAATAAAGTGCGAATGGGCTCATACAAGTTATTATGGATTACAGATAGTTAGGTCTTATAAACACTGCTATTTTATTTTTATTTTATTTTTTTTTTTTCATCAACTTTGCACAAAATCTGGGGGTGTGTTTGAGTTCCATGGTGTAAGCAACATGGTCTCTGAGCTTAATTCTGCCATTCCTGTGGTGTTCCATCCCCTCACATCCCCAGGTACAACTTGTAAAAAACTCAGGAACCCGAGCACCTAGACTACTGGGAAAAGGATACAGCACCGGCAATTTTCTCTCACCACTCACATAGAATCTCTTAAAACAGATCTCTGTTTCTTCAGTTAAAATGTTCATATCATTAGGCAAACGGATAACAATGCTGAAGAGGTTAATGGAGAGCTTGAGGACACAATGCACTTTTTCAAGGCTGCTGTTAGAGATCTTTAAAAGTCTTCCAGCATGCACTCTGGCTAATTTGGGGACCTAGAGGATCACCCATATCAAAATGAACCACAATTTTTGAAACTCCCTGAGGGGTCAGAGGGACGCAATGTGGAAGAATTTGTGGAACAATGGCTTGAAAAACCCTTCTGCACACTATAGATGTCCTATTTTTCCATTTTCTTAACAATTCCCTGTTTAGTTTGTATATTCAGAGCTAGTACAAATTTTCCATCAATGCTACACAGTTTTGGGATAAAGCTCTTAACAGTTGGCAATTGGGGGCTAGAAGGGGGGGTCAGGGGTCTTATGTTGTATATAGTATTTTTGTGAGTTTATTGTTCTAGTCACTAATTTGTAGGTACTGTGTCCCTCGCTGCTCATTAGGTGGGGCTCCTGTTTCTGTGGTCACTGAGGTATCTACATCTACTCTTTTTTAGGATCTTTTGGTGGGTGCTATCTTAGCACAATGCTTATTTTTATGGCATGGGTAATAAAATTTGTCCTGGAATGTGTGGGGGTTTAAGTCAAAAAGTTCTCTGGTATTATAATACATCAGTTGATATATCTCACAACTGAGATAGTACTAGAGTCCTAGTACTTAAGTGGTCAAAATTGCCTACTCCTATCATTTCACATTTTATACATATGCTAGAGGAATTTCCATCCTTGTTAATAAAAATCCCTATATTTCTGGTAAACAGTTAAAGACAGACCCTTTTGGCTGTTATGTAATAGTCCCATTTATGTTTATTGGAAAGCCATACTTTATTTATACCATCACTTTTTTTGGTCTTAACACGGAAAGGTTCTTAAGGTTGCAGAGGGTCCTTTGACAATAGTAAGTGATTTAAATACACTTTTGGATACCACTCTGAACAGATTTGGAGGTGCACCTCAACAATACACATGTTTGCTTTCCTGTATGAAGAATTATCACCTCACAGACCTTTGGAGATGGAATTTTCCTGATAACTGTGATACTCTTGTCAACCTGATACTTACTGTACCAGAATAGAAACGTACCTATTTTCTGACAAGGCCCTTCCCTTATGTTAAATACCTTCTAAAAGCAGTCTTAGACTGTTCTCCCCTGTCATTGGTTCCTAAATTGGGTACTCCCTGTAAATATCAATTATAGTGGATGAGTCCCTTATGGTTTACCAATCAGCAGGTGACTGATCAATGTCAATCTAGTCATATTTGGCAAGAGAGTACTGAAATCCCCCATCCCTGTTAGACAACCTATTTTGGCCAAATTTACTGCTGCAGAATCTAGATTTAGGTGTACAGAATTCTCATTCTACTCTTGCTTATAAAGAGTGGAACGATTTTGCTAGGCAGTTAGATTTGATTCTTCTAGAATGCTGCCAGAAGACAATCAGTAGTGCATGGTCAGATACTCCTCTGGGGTGATATTCTATATCCCTTATGGTTTGGCATGCTTCTTCGTTTCCCAAGGCTAGATCTATCCTTGAGAGCGTGGAATAGGAGCTTGAGTAACATGAAAATTGCAGCACACCTGGATTCCGCGCCCTCCACATGTCAAAGAGCCCTGCTTCCTGTAAGAACTGATATAATCGACTCTCATCTACTTTCTGACCATGTACACCCAGTGGGAATCTATCAAGTTTTCTATTGATAACCTCGTTAAAGTCCCCTACTGCTATAACCGGTACCCCAACTTTGTCTGTTAGAAATTCCAATAGCCTATACATTACATCAAGTTTGAACGGAGGGGGAATATAAATATTTGCTAGAACATATTCTCGATTTTCAATTACACAGTGCAAAAAAATATACCGTCCGTCTCTATCTATACTGATCTGCCGACAGGAAAACCCCAACTCTTTCCTTACCATCACAGCCACTCCCCTTGAATAAGAGGTATGGACTGAGTGGAATTGGCATTGGTATTTCTTGCTTTGGTTTTGTAACTTAGAGTCTTGAGTTAGGTGCGTCTCCTGTAGGCAGATCAGTCCTACCCCGCTCCTCTCCAGGGTCTCTGCCACTGCTGCTCTTTTTGCCGGTGTGCCCAGCCCCCGTACGTTCCAGGAGCCAATACTCAGTATCCTAGTCTGCATGCTTCAACGTAGGAGAGAGGGAAAAAAGGGGAAGAAAGAGGGGGAGAGAGAAAAAAAAAAAAAAACGGGAAAAAAGGATATGTACACAGAAAGACAATGCTATGTCCCAGATACTCTGCCCCCCTACCCTTGTTAGAGGAGAGAATACTGTAAGGGGTAGAAGGTTCTAATACAGAAGTCAATTGATCCCATCTTATACTTATACTATACTTATGTTATAATGCTCACCCATCCTACCGCTACGTAGGACCCGGAAGAGAGGAATAATAAAATATAAAAAGTTTAAAAAAGAAAACAAAGGAGAGATGAGAAGAAAGAGAAAGGTAACCAGGCCTTTAGCCAAAATGAATACCCCTTGTGAACAAAAAAATCTTTCACCTGTCTTAATATTCTTCTCTACGTGAAAAGGTGCTAATCTTTTTTCTAAGTGTTTATCTAACAATATTTTTAGCTTACTGCTTAGTTTACCGTGTAAACTAAATATTTTTCCCGTGTTTTACTTTGTTGCATCTTCACCCCCCCTCCCCCCTTATACCATTCTAGGTTATCCCTAAGGACTTCTTTTGTGACCGTTACCACACACCCTTTACCCACAAACTTCCCCCCCTCCCCCCCCCCCTATGCTTATATACCAATCCACTCCCACCCCCCCCCCCCCCCCCTCCCACCCCACCCCCATCTTTACACACACTGACAGCTGTGTTTCGCCCCTCCCCCCGCCCATTCATTCCTTACTTTTGTGCTGTGTGGTTCCCTCCACCCTCTTATCCCTGTGCAAATATTTTCCCCTGAGACACCTCCCCCCTCATCCCTCTATATTTGTTCCTCTATCCCTAAACCCATCATCCCCTCGTTTTAATCATTAATTGATCTTTCCGGTCTTCCAACCATGTGGTCACGTTTGCTGGGGAATCAAAAAAAAAAGTCTCTCCCATTGCTACCACACGTAGCCTAGCTGGGTACAGTAAAGCATAAGTAACATCAAATTTCTGGAGTTTGCGTTTGATTTCTATAAAATCTGCTCTGCGCTTCTGTAAGTCAGGTGAAAAGTCAGGGTACAGTGAGATTTTGGCTCCCTTGTAGAAAATACTCCCCATCTCTCTGGCCCTGCGGAGGAGCATAACCTTGTCCTTAAAGTTCAAGAATTTCATTAGTATAGATCTAGGATGCCCTCCCTGGGGTGGGGGTCTAAACGGGACCCTATGCGCCCTTTCAACTGAGAACTGTTGTGAAAAAGTCTCTCTTCCAAACATTTCGATAAGCCATTTTTCCATGAATACAATTGGATCCGATCCTTCAGTTTTTTCCGGGAGGCCTACCAGCCTCACATTGTCCCTTCGGAGTCTGTTCTCCATTTCATCCAGTTTTCCTGCAAATTTATCTGATTGTTCTTTTAGGGTTTTAACCTCTTGGCTTATTGGGTACATGTCATCCTCTATTTGACTAATTCTCCCTTCTGCTGCTGTTATTCTGTCAGCCGTCCTTTCCAGCTCGTGGCGCATCAGGGACAGTTCCTCTTTGATATTTTTCATTTGGTCACATAACTCCCCCAGGGACTGTTTACATGTATTGACTGCCGCCAGTACGTCCTTTAGTGTCGGCTCTCCTTCAACCGTTGGTGCCTGAGCTGAAGCCAAATCTGATTTTCCAGGGGCTCCTACATTTTTATTGGTTGTGCTCTTTGCTCCTCCTATAGCGGCCCCCGCAGCAACTGTCTGGTTGTTTATTTGCCCTTGGCTCTTTCTGTCATTTGACACTTTCGCCTGGATTTGCTGTCCCCCTTTAGTTGGACTATGGGCTGGGGTATGAGCATACTTTTCCAGCTTTGCTGCAGCTGCTGATGCCCCATTTGTTAATGTGGGCTGGGACCCTTTTTCCTTATCCTTGGCTGATCTTAGTGATTGTGTCCCGACACTCTCCAGATTGGCCTGCTCTTCCCCTCTCCTCCTTGCTGACATGTTGCCCCTCCTGGGCCCCTCTGGGGTCCACCCCAGTCAAATACCGGCTTTAGGATGAATTTTATAAAAAGCAGTCCTCTGGTGGCCCTTAAAAAAAAAAAAAAAAAAAAAAAAAAAAAAAGGGGGGGGGGGGGGGGGAAGAGCCGAAAAGCAGAACAAGGGGGACAGTCCTATATATAAATCACAGCCTATGATCGGGCCAGAATAGTTGAAATTAAAGGAGGATATAAGTACAGAAGTGTACGTATATATTCACGTATATTCACGTATATGTGCACAACCCAGCGTTTCTATTTGCAGTCCTTAATTGCAGTGGAGCATGTAAAAGGCAGATATACACACTGCACTACAATGCACTACTGATTGCCTCAATAAACTTAGAAGGGAAAAGATCCCCTGTAGTATGGAAAATGAACCCAATTTGGTTCGAATTAATAGGGGACCCAAATGAGGTGTTATTAAAACTGGAAGAATTTATAAAATTTAATAATGAGTCAGTGACAAGAGGTATAATGTGGGACGCACTGGAGGCGTATCTAAGAGGTATTCTCATTCAATCAGTATCAAAAATTAAAAAGACCACAAGGGAATGGGAGAGTAGGATTAAGAGAGAGCTGATGAAAGCAGAGGGAGATTACGTCAATAACCCCACACCGGATACACAAAGCGTATGGTTAACTAAACAACAGGAATATAAAGATATAGTCATCAAGAAATCAGAGAATAAGAGATTGTTCCAGAAACAGGTAGCTTATGGAGAGGGGGAAAAAGTTGGGAAAATGTTGGCACATTTAGTGAGAACCAATTCTCCTCCCTCCAGCGTCCCTGTGATCAAGACTGAAAAAGGTGAAATATCATCCAAAAAGTCAGTAATTACAGAAACTTTTAGATTATATTATGAAAAACTGTATAGATCGCGTGGGACGGTGGAGGAAGGGGAAATGGACATATTCTTCAGAAACGCTGATATTCCGGTTCTCACAGATGAAGAAAGAGGGATAATGGAGGCACCGCTAACGCTGGAGGAAATCCAACGGGCGGTGAAAGAAATGGCCAATCAGAAATCACCAGGACCAGACGGCCTCCCAGCAGAAACCTATAAACAATATGGGAAAGTACTACTGCCAGAGCTTCTTAAAGTATTTAACTGGGCGAAAGAGGAGGGGAGGTTGCCAATGTCTATGACGGAAGCAACAATAATAGTTTTACATAAGGAGGGGAAGGACCCGCTAGAGACTAAGTCTTACAGACCTATTTCCTTGCTCTGTGCGGATGCTAAAATACTTGCGAAAGTTATGGCAATCAGACTAAATAAAATTATTCCTAGACTTATACATCCGGACCAGACAGGATTTATCCCCTGTAGATCCACCAGTATAAATATCAGGAGGCTGTATCTCAATATGCAGATACCAACAGAGGATACAGGGACAAGGGTGGTTATGGCCCTAGATGTGGTCAAAGCTTTTGATAGTTTAGAATGGGGATACCTATGGCGTGTTTTAAGGGAATTTGGATTTGGCCCCTCATTTATTGAATGGACTAAAACCTTGTATACGGGCCCCAGCGCTAAAATCAGGGTTAATAATGACTTCTCTGACAAAATTCAATTAGAGAGGGGGACAAGACAGGGGTGCCCATTGTCCCCCTTGCTTTTTGCTCTGGCAATGGAGCCGCTGGCCAGCGTAATTAGATCAGACACGAACATACAGGGGTTTAGAAGAAAGGGGGGAGAAGAGAGAATCGCATTATATGCGGATGATGTCCTCCTCTTCCTGGGGGATGCGGAGCAATCCCCCAGGCAGGTGATGAACATCCTCATAGATTTTGGGAAAATTTCAGGGCTGACCATAAATTGGGAAAAATCTGCACTAATGCCTATAGACCCCCTAGGGAACCAGAGGACACCGGATAGCCTACAGCTAGAAGTGGTCGAACAAATTAAATATTTAGGTGTAAACATAAAGAAGAACCCTAATAATTACATCAATGATAATATTGTACCACTACTAGCTAAATTTAAATCTAAAATTGCAATCTGGAGACGCCTCCCATTATCGGTCGCGGGGAGATGTAATTTGATTAAGATGCTGTGGCAGCCACAGCTTTTGTATCTGATGCACAACTGCCCAACATGGATAGATAAAAAATGGTTCAGGAAAATCGACACGCTGTTTAGAGAACTTATATGGAAAGGAGGCCAGCCTAGGATAGGTTTACAAATATTACAACTAGGAACAAGAAAGGGCGGGATGGCACTGCCGCATCCACGAAGCTACTTCCTAGCCGCCCAACTACAACATATAGGGGGAGTTGGAGGAGGTAATAAGGATCAAATGATAGCAGGTACTCCGCATAGATCAATAATAGAGGCTCTTGAGGCAAACTCATTTTGTTATAGAAACCCCACGGTGAGGCTTGGGTTAAAAGTCTGGAAAGCATTAAAAGCAGTAAAAGGGCTGGAGGGCATGACAAAATACACCCCCCTCTGGAATAACAAGAACCTGGAGGAAGTGGAGAAGATAGGGAAGATTAAAGAGTGGGAGATAAAGGGGATAGTTAAACTAGTTCAGCTATACGAGGGAAAGATACTAAAGACATTCACCGCACTAAGAACAGACTATGACCTACCGAAACACTCATTTTATAAATATCTACAAATCAGGCACGCCTTAAATAGGCAATTTGCGAAACAAGGACCAAACTGGGTCAACTCTCCGGTATATCAAAGAATAGGCTCCCAAGACAAGACCAAAGGATTCATAGCAGAAATTTACCCATATATATGCGAAGGCAGTGTAGAAAGCCCAGTACGACTTAAGAGCAGAAGGAAGTGGGAAAAAGAATTCGGAACCCTGTCAGATGAACAATGGCTGAGAATACTTGAGAAGGGACACATGGTGTCGGTCTCGCCCGCACAAAGGGTCTCATACCTGATGTTATTACATAGGACATATTACACTCCTAAGAGACTCTTTGATTTCGGGTGGAGAAAGGACGCCAGGTGCCCCAGGTGTCAAGACACTGGAGACCTAGCACATATGATGTGGAAATGCCCGAAATTGTTTCGTTACTGGTCAGAAATTCTCGATACGCTGAACACAGTCTACGACGCGAGGTTAGAAATGAGTCCCAGACTGTGTATATTAGGGCTGGACGAAGGAATAGTCGGAGGCCCCTGGGTAATTAAAGCAGTGATGAGAGGTCTATTCCAAGCAAGAAAGCTAATAGCGCAAAGATGGCAGGCTGAAAAACCCCCAACGGAAAGAGAATGGGCGAGATTAATAACAGAAACAATATGGAGGGAAAGAACGGTATATACGAGGAGAGGAAATATGAAAGAATTTGTAAAAATGTGGAAAACATGGATGGATAAGCAGGGATGCCCAATGTAATGGATAAGGAGGTGGGAGACTAAACAGGGAAGAATACTGTATAGGTAAAACAGAGGGGATAAAGAGAGCATAAAGGTAAGGGGAATGAGACAGGAAAAGAAGGAAATACAGTAGAAGTAACAAAAGAAAGGCGGGAGGTACAAAAGAATTGCAGGTTAATGGTAACTTTTTTTTTTCTTTTTTTTTAGCAAACTGTGAGAAAATGAGCTTATGGAAATTAAATGTGTGTATGTATTTTTGCTGCTTCTTTTTGTATGAAGAAAACAAATAAAGATTATATAATTTAAAAAAAAGAATGCTGCCAGAAGAAAATGTTATGTCAAAAACCGAGAATATTAGAACTTGGAGACAAACTGATATTTTGCCTATCCAAACCAGATTATCTCCTTTTGCAAAATTCCTAGAATTATAGATTTGACTGGGTGGATAGCCGAATAAACTGAAGCGGTTTTGCATACATTTGTTTTTTTTCTTGTTTTTTTAACGACTTATGAACACATGTCCATTCCTTGATATTCCTTGATGTCCTTGATACTCTTTTATTTGCAATAACATTCAGATTTTTAGGACACACTTTTGGGGTGTACCAAAAAGCTTAAAGGGGTTGTAAAGGTTTGTTTTTTTATTTTCTAAATAGGTTCCTTTAAGCTAGTGCATTGTTGGTTCACTTACCTTTTCCTTCGATTTCCCTTCTAAATGTTTTTTTTCTTTGTCTGAATTTTTCACTTCCTGTTTCTCCTCAGTAAACTTCACACCATCATCCGAGCAGTGTTTAGTCAGCCAGAACAGCTTACTGAAGAGCTTACTGAGGAGGAACAGGAAGTGAGAAATTCAGACAAAGAAAACAAACAAAAAAATCATTTAGAAGGGGAATTGAAGGAAAAGGTAAGTGAACCAACAATGCACTAGCTTAAAGGAACCTATTTAGAAAATAAAACACAAACCTTTACAACCCCTTTAAACAGAACATGAATGGTAAATAAAATTGCATAATTGATGACATAATGAATGGAGTGGGCTATGGAATGGGAGGGAGAGGTCACAGGGGCAAGAGTGGTCATAATACTGGTGGATAGGGATTTAGAGCACTTAGGCCCAAATTTAGCCCATTATCTCTTGTGTCAAACAGAATTATCATTCTCAGTTCAAAAGTCTTCCTTTCCTAACTTTTAAAGTTCCTACACACTGTATGGAAGGCATGAATGTTTTATTCATTCAGGTCCACTTTCCTCAGGAAAGGAAAACTTTTGAACTGAGAACAATAGACTAAATATGGACCCCAGTTCCTAAATCACTATCCAACAGTTTTATGACTACTCTAACCTCTGTGATCCCCCCCACCATTCCATAGCCCACTCCATTACATTCCTTATCTCACCAACTAACCAAGTTTAATTACTATTGCTTTGTATGTTTGTTTGTGTATTCTTTTCCTCACTGGTTGTCTTAGACCAGCAATACACAGTTCAATTCTCCTGTTGAACCGGCCGAGATCTGAACCGTTAATAGGCAGGCTAAATGTACCAAGTTGATCTATCGATCAACTTGGGTACAACCAGCCTGCCAGATTTTCTTGTGATTATTGCTAGTGACTGCTATAGCTGCTAGCGATAATCACTGTCTTCTCTCAGCTTTAGCAATCAGAAATGCTATTGTCAGCATTTCTGATTGCTGAGAGAATAGCTGAGGATACGCTAAAGCTCCCACTCTCAGAAGGTGGTATAGTGCTCCCTAATCTCAAGATGTAATATATGGCTTCCCAGCTTACGCATGTATAATAGAGGTGGTCCAAACACCCCCCTGTTTGGTTTGCACCAGAACTCCCGAACATGGAAAAAGTTCTGACGAAACGGCGAACCCTATTAATGTCTCTGGGACCCAAAATGAAATTACATTTAAATTGCAGGCAATACAATACTGCCGGCAATAATATAAAAAAAATGACCCCCAGTCCATACTAGGCCGTTCAGGTCTGGTATGGATTTTAAGGGGAACCCCACACCAAAATCCATACCAGACCCTTATCCGAGCACACAGCCTTGCAGACCAGGAAAGGAGGGTCGAGCGAGCCCCCCTCCTGAACCATACTAGGCCCCATGCCCTCAACATAGGGGTGGGTGCTTTGGGGCAGGGGGAGCTCTGCCCCCCAACCAAAATCACCTTGTCCCCATGTTAATGGAGACAAGGGTCTTTTCCCCCCAACCCTGGGCTGTGGTTGTGGGAGTCTGCAGGCAGAGGGCTTATCGGAATCTGGAAGCCCCTTTTAAGAAGTGGGCCCCTAGATCCTGCCCCCCATGTGAATGAATATGGGGTTCATAGTACCCCTACCAATTTACCAAAAAAGGGTCAAAAAGTAATAAAGTAATAAAAACACAGAGACAGTTTTTGACAATTTCTTATTAAAAAAAAATGTGTCCCCCGATGTAGATCCATCATCAATCACAATGCCTGCCGCCACCGCAGAACCGAAAAAGGAAACCCAACATCCACCGGTCAGTGACCTCACAAGGGGGCGGTGTCACCAGGTTTTTTCCGGGGCCGGTGGTGTCGTCGTTGTGATTGACAATGAATCTACATCGGGGGACACAGTTTTTTATTTTTTAATAACGGAATTGTCAAAAACTGTCTGTGTTTTTATTACCTTTTGACACTTTTTGGGTGAATGTGTAGGGAAACTATGTACCCCATACTCATTTACATGGGGGGGCTTGGATCTGGGGCTCCCTTGTTAAACGGAGATTCCTGATTCTGATATGCCCCCTGCCTGCAGACTCCAACAGCCACAGCCCAGGGTTGTGTGGATGAGGTCCTTGTCCCCATAAATATGGGAACAATTTGCTTTTGGGTGGGAGGGCAGAGCCCCCTGCTCCAAAGCACCCACCCCCCACTTTGAGGGCATATGGCCTGGTAAGGTTCAGGAGGGGGGCGCTCTCTTGTCCCTCCCTTTCCTGGCCTGCCAGACTGCATGCTTAGATAAGGGCCTGGTGTGGATTTTGGGGGAGACCCCCACATAATTCTTTTTTATTTTGGCGTGGGTTCCTGGTATGGATTGGGAGGGACACCGTACCATATTTTTTTCACTTTTCTATTGCCGGCAATGTTTTTTTTAGCTATCAGCGGGGAAGCCCATTGACAGCTGATGACTTCCCGGCCTGCTCCTCAACAACCAGCTATTCACTGTGCCCTGATGGGGCAAAGCTTTGCCCCATCAGGGCTCAGAATGCACTGGGCAATGCCCAGTTCATTGCAGGGCGTTTTGGGAGCGCAAACACCCACCAAACACCCTGTAAATTCGGGTGTTCACCAAACGGGGAATCAGGCGATGTTCAGGCCAAACTTTTGCTCAGCCCGAACTGTTCGAGTAACTCTAGTGTACATTGGTTGTCCTTTCCTGAAACTAACAAGGTAGCTGCAGCTTTGAAAGTAACTATACTTACCTCATATAAATCACTCAAGGATCTCACACAGACATCATCTAGTGGTGTGGTACTAAAATACTTAGTATGACACTCAGGATCCTTTGTACAGCTATATTAGCTGTTTTAAATGAGGGCTCATCTGTTCTCCCAATGCCCATTATGGTAAAACCCACAGCTTCAGGAATTTTCTCAATTTAGGGACAGCTCTTTCTGGCTCTTTCTGGGCCTATTAGGGGATTAAATACTGTATGTATTACCTTTATGCAAACAAGGAATTTTTTGGGTCCTTTGCACATTTCTAAAAGAATTTGGCATTTCACAATCTGCATATGTCTGCATTTCTGTTAGCCACGCAGTTAGCCCTAGGTCACACCAGTATGACTTCAGGTACGAAATGCGATTTACAAATCGTACCTGAAGTGGCATATAATGTGTTTCTATAGCAGAAGTAGTTCATGTATTACTTTTTGAGGACATCAGCACGATTTCACTGCAATAGACTACAATGTAAATCGTGCTGCAAATCATACAGTACCTGAGTCTATATAAGCACTACTTGAGCCTGAAAGAAGTTAAATATCAACCCTTTGCTAGTAAAACTTTTGTTTAACATCACTGTTCCTCCTTTGACATGGACAGCCCCTCTCACTGAAGTTGTATTAAATCATTGCAAATCTCACAGAAGTAGTGGTGAAGTAGTTCTGAAGAAGAATTCAATTGTGGTTGAAGTCAGGCTTTAAATCGCACCACTTTAAATCGTACCCGGTGTAACCGCAGGCTTAGGTTATTTGTGTAATCTTTAACTGTCTCTAAATTTGAACAGTTGCTTTTTCAGCCAAGACATCATTAGCTAATTTCTACAAACTATATACTTCAATCTTAGACCAAATAGCTTGCCTGAATTAAATTTCAAGGGCAGAGAAATACACCACACCTACTGGTGGAAGCCTGGCAAGATATATCAAACTCCCATATGACCTTACTCTGATCCCATGTGGACTTGGAGCGCCGCTCAAAGCTAGCGGAAAACAGGTGTACCTACTAGACATGTGCAATTCGTTTTGTCCGAACAAAAAATTTTTAACGAATTTTGCCAAATTAGTTAATTTGGAAAAATCTAATTAACAAAAACCTGTTTGAAAAATATTTCTGAATATTCATAAATTTTAATATTTTAAAATTCGTAAATTTGAAAATTCAGAAATTCGTAAATTTTTAAATTCGATCATCGACAAGATCTCCCTGGCTGGAAATGCATCATCCCCCCTGTGTGCTGTGTGATATTGTGCTTAATATATGGGGTAAAATATTATCATATAAAAGGGATAATATAATTGTAAAGAGTGGGATGTGAACACTTTATAATATGCTAAATGTATTGGACACAATGAAAACAATACAGGGGGTCCCCGACTTACGAACGCCCGACCTACGAACATCCCCTACTTATGAACGGGGCGCTGCGGGGACCCTCCGCCATTTTCCGCCGTCCTTCGGCAGCTCTGCGCATGCGCGGCCAGACGGAGCCTTGGAAAATGACGGCAAACTTCGGAAATGTCCGTAATTTGCCTCGCATGCGCAGAACGGCATTAGACGGAACATCGGAAATGTCTGTAATTGTCCGTAATTGTTGGTCTGCGCATGCGCGGCCGACTTACGAACAATTCCGACATAAGAACAGGTGGCCAGTCCCTAACGAGTTCGTAACTCGGGGACCCCCTGTACAATGAACTTTGGCCAGACTTTACTTTGTATATATCATTCTAAACAGTTCTTGGTATGTAATCGCTAGGGATGGGCCGAACACCCCCGTTTGGTTTGTAGCAGAACATGCAAACAGGCCAAAAATTAGTTTGAACACATGAACACCGTTAAAGTCTATGGGACACGAACATGAATAATCAAAAGTGATAATTTTAAAGGCTTATATGCAATTAAACGTTATTTAATGTTAAAATGATATGTTATTAAACTTTTTTGTTGCATTGATACATGTCCCCTGGGGCAGGACCCAGGTCCCCAAACACTTTTTATGACAATAACTTGCATATTAACCTTTAAAAGTTAGCACTTTTGATTTCTCCCATAGACTTTTAAAGGGTGTTCCGCGGCTTTCGAATTTGCTGCGAACACCCCAAATTGTTCGCTATTTGGCGAACGGGCGAACAGCCAATGTTCGAGTCAAACTCATGTTCGACCCGAACAGACAGTCCATCCCTAGTAAACACTGACATGACCTATCTGCTGTATTTCCCATATTACCGTATATACTCGAGTATAGGTCGACCCGAATATAAGCCGAGGCCCCTAATTTACCACAAAAAACTGGGAAAACGTATTGACTCGTGTATAAGCCGAGGGTGAGAAATGCAGCAGCTACTGTAAGTGGAAAAGGGGCTCAACAGTGCCCATCTGCAGCTACACCTCCCTGTGTCTATTGCATGCCTCCTTGTGTCCTCTGCATGCCTCCCTGTGTCCTGTGTGTCCATTGCAGCCTACCTGTGTCCCTCCCTGTGTCCATTGCAGCCTACCTGTGTCCCTCCCTGTGTCCATTGCAGCTTACCTGTGTCCTTCCCTGTGTTCATTGCAGCCTACTTGTGTCTCTCCCTGTGTCCATTGCAGCCTACCTGTGTCCTGTGCATGCCTCCGTGTTCAACTCTGTAGCCCTCCGTGTGCCGCTCTGTAGCCCTCCGTTGCACTGATCAGAGTGTCATAAAAGCATACGGCGGCCATTGCAGTATTCAAAAGCCGCGCCGTCCTCTTCGTCTGTGATAGGCAGAACACTCAATTTCCCAGCAGACAGTGTTCAGCCTATCACAGACATCCGCTCATCCTCATACCACAGACGAGAATGAGAGGATGTCCGAGATAGGCTGAACACTGACTGCTGTGAAATTGAGTGTCCTGCCTATCACAGATGAAGAGGACGGCGCGGTTTTTGAACACTGGAAGCGCCGCCGTATGACTTTATGACACGCTGGCCGCCGTCTGTCTGCATGACACGCTGATCATCTAGGCAGACGTGACTCGAGTATAAGCCGAGGGGGGCACTTTCAGCCTAAAAAAAGGGCTGAAAATCTCGGCTTATACTCGAGTATATACGGTATATACTACTATTTTGACCTATCCCTGAGTAATAGTGCCTAATCATGAGTGGATACTTGTTGTCTGTTGCAGTAAATGGACTGATTTATACTTATAATAATAAAAATCTTTCCATAATAAAAACTTACAAAATCAAACAGACAGCAGAAATTGCCTGTCTTCAATTAATTTGTCACCTCACCTATAAGGGAAGCTGCATGTCTAGAAATTTTTACCAATGCAGCATAGGACCGCAATGACAAAAGTTACAGCTACTGCTAGATTGATGAGTTTGGAAGATCACAATACAAAAGATAAGTTAAAGTAATTATGAAACTTTCTACCTGCAGCTTGTATTTTTCACCTGCATAAGATTGATCATGTAGCTTAATGGAATCATGTGTTGCTCTGTATGCACAGGGTATAGTATCTTTATATTCTGGTGTCAGAAGTTTCAGTTTGTGTTCAAACATGAGACACGCAGCATGACACTGCATAGGTTGATGTGTGACCTCTGTCTCTAGTTTAAGAACTGACACTTCCTATGAATAAACTACATATACCACAATCCCTGGGTCTCTCAGTCTAGTGCTTGTGCAGGTGAGAGCTAGTAATTAAGGCAAAGCAATAAACAGAGAGATCACTGTTTCATCACATTAGCACTCCCAGATTTGTGATGCAATAGAGGAATAATGCAAGGCATACAGTGGATACTATGTGACCTGGAACAAGAAGTTGCCTGTCCCTTTAGCAAACAGGATAGATGGATAATGTGACAGACTCACCAGGGACAGGGGCTGTTGGAGGGGACTGAATGCTAGCCTCTGCCTACCGACTATGGGCCCTGGCATTTGAGGGAGCTACAAGCATTTAGGAAGATATTCTATTATGTAAGGCAAAAGGACATTATTACAGAGGCCATGATGGTCTCTGCCAGCTTGGGACTCAGTGGACAGATGTCAGTGAAAGGAATGCTGATTAATGAGATCTGGAAAGCCTGTGTCTTGCACCCAATAGTTTATTGTCCCATTAACACACCTTTGTCTCCTAGAAAACTATTTGGAGATGTGTTTATACTTATGTGTATTGTAAGTGAGGAGACGGCAAGTCTACCCTGAAAGGTCATATCTCTGAGTCAAAAAGTCTGGGTAAATGATTAGATAACTAGCTCATGTTAATTAGGTTTCTGGTTACAGGTGTATTGTTAGAGTAATATGAGCAGGAGGGGGGGAACCTCCTCTTCAACTGTATATAAGACTGTATTCTTGTTCTAATAAACAGTCCATGATCAGCAACCACATGGGTATTGCCTGTTTTGTTGTTAGGAGTGGTTGGAATATCTGATATCTATATTCAGACTGGGAGGAAGCAGTATATGACGAAAGCACTCAAGCGGAGTGTGGGACGTTTCGTTACAGATAATTACATGGACATTGGCAAATTGATCAGCCATGACACTACAAATTGCAGCCACAACAGCCCAGTACTGTATATGGCAATGTAAACATACAGCACAGGGAATATAACTACCCAAATACCTAGTTAAACCAACATTTATAAGTGTACAAAGTTTTTACAAATATAAAAGCAATGATAAAAACTTGTTTATTCATATGCATTCACTTGCTTCTGTTATAAAACCAAATAAAACCAAGAAATCCAATAATTTTTTCACATGCTACTATCTTTAATTCTCCAAAGCCACTCATTAGGTCTAAACCAATTTGACAATATTTGTGTTTTGAAATAAATTGTGGCTTGCAGCTTTCTTAAAATATTCTTCTCAAAATTATTGCCATTCACATTACACCATACAGTATCATCTTTAAAGTGTAAATTTTTCAACTTTGCATCATGGTATTTTACCTGTAACATTTTTGTTATTACAATCTAGGTAGTACTTATTAGTAGAGTTATTGGTTTTGCTACCGCACTTACCTGTGGCTCATTCCAGTACCAGCTCTTTCCTTCTCTTTGGGACCACAGCTATGCAGCCAATCACAAGCCACCATCACCACAGCCAATCCACTGCCAGGAATCAGTGCATGCATTGCTTAGCGTTTGAGAAATGTGCCAGTATGCTAGCTCCCAAGCCGCAGCGTCTTCTAAATATGTCTCTTGTTCTTTCACCTGGAACTATCAGCATTCCTGTGCCTGTATGCCTGTGTACTCCAGAAGAGCTCACAGCAATCTAGCACCTGTGAGCCCTGAGTCTTCCAAGAGAGCTTCCAGCATTCCTGCACCTGTGTGATCTGTGTACTTCCAGTGGGTTCTCAGTGGTTCTGCACTCAGTTCTCCTCAGTGCTTCAAGAAACTCTTACCCTTGTGTTCCTGTGTTCTCAGCATTTCAGTGTTGCAAAAGACTCTTACATCTGTCTGGTGTATTCAGCACCCCAGTGTGGAAAAGACCTTCACGTCAATGTTCAGGACACCCCAGTGCTGCAAGAGACTCTCACGCCTGTGTCATATGTTCCCAGCACCCAGTTCTGCAAGAGACGTTCACTCCATACTCTTGTGATCCCAGCACCCTAGTGCTCCTAGTTTCTGAGTAGGTGCCTGTTCATATAAGTCAGAGGGCCGCAACCTGTGAACTGTCAAGAGTAAAACTCCTTGAGGGGTGCTCTGAGAAATGGCAGGCATCTCCTTAAAACCGACATCTTGGCCTTTCTTAGGGCTTTCGTCTTCTCTGAATGTGACAGGATACCGTGTAGTATTCTGTATCCAGTGTCACACAATGTCTTCTACTTCAGCTGCCAACCAGGAATGTTTGATGTGTTTGACCCCCTCAGGGTCTTGCAAGGAGGTAAACGACTACTGCATGTGATGGTGGGAGCACTTCACACTTAGAGGTTGTGCAGAGTAAAGAAAAACTGTGCATCTCTCCATGTGTAAACAGAGGAGATTTTCACTTTGTTTTTTGTTTTTTTGCATATTCAAGTGTGCACATTATTACTGCCATTACTATTGAACATTTATTTTTCAGTGTATCATGTTTTGCACGGGATCATTATTGTTATTATTTGCATTTGTTAATTATTTTGATGCAGCGCTGTCACATTTTAATTTTAATACTGGAATTAACATGGATTGTTTACGGATTTGCATCATTTAATTTACAGAACATGCTCACAACTTTGCAAACAACAAATAGGACAAAATAACAGAAAAAGTCAATGTGCATAACTATTCACCCCCCTAAAGTCAATACTTTGTAGAGCCACCTTTTGCGGCTATCACAGCTTCAAGTCGCTTTGGATAGGTCTCTATGAGCTTGCCACATCTTACCATTGGGATTTTTGCCCATTCCTCCTTGCAAAACTGCTCCAGCTCCTTCAAGTTGGATGGTTTGCACTTTTAAACAGCAATCTGTCTGACCACAGTTTTTCTATTGGATTGAGGTCTGGGCTTTTACTAGGCCATTCCAACACATTTACATGTTTCCCCTTAAACCACTCAAGTGTTGCTTTAGCAGTGTGTTTGGGGTCATTGTCCTGCTGGAAGGTGAACCTCCGTCCTAGCCTCAAATCACACACAGAGTGGTACAGGTTTTGCTCAAGAATATCCCTGTATTTAGCACCATACATCTTTCCCTCAACTCTGCCCAGTTTTCCAGTTCCGACTGCTGAAAAACATCCCCACAGCATGATGCTGCCCAACCATGTTTCACTGTGGGGATGGTGTTCTTTGGGTGATGTGATGTGTTGGGTTTGCGCCAGACATACTGTAGCATTTTCTTTCATGGCCAAAAAGTTACATTTTAGTCTCATCAGACCAGAGCACCTTCCTCCATACATTTTGGGAGTCTCCCACATGCCTTTTTGCAAACTCAAAACGTGCCATTTTGTTTTTTCTGAAAGTAATGGCTTTTTTTTTGGCCACTCTGCCATAAAGCCCAACTCTATGAAGCGTACGACTTATTGTCGTCCTATGTACAGATACTCCAGTCTCTGCTGTGGAACTCTGCAGCTCGTCCAGGGTTACCTTAGGTCTCTGTGCTGCCTCATGGATTAATGCCCTCCTTGCCCGGTCTGTGAGTTTTGGTGTGCGGTCATCTCTTGCCAGGTTTGCTGTTGTGCCATGTTCTTTCCATTTCGTTATGATAGATTTGATGGTGCTCCTAGGGATCATCAAAGATTTGGATATTTTTTATAACCTAACCCTGACTGTACTTCTCAACAACATTGTCCCTTACTTGTTTGGAGAGTTTCCTTGGTCTTCATGGCAGTGATTGGTTAGTGGTGCCTCTTGCTTAGGTGTTGCAGCCTCTGGATCCTTTCAAAAAGATGTGTATATATAATGACAGATCAGGTGACACTTAGATTGCACACAGGTGGACATCATTTCACAAATTATGTGACTTCTGAAGGTAATTGGTTGCACCAGAGCTTTTTATGGGCTTCATAACAAAGGGAGTGAATACATACGCACATGCCAATTATCCGTTTTTTATTTCTGAAAAATAGTTTTATGTATATATTTTTCTAATTTTACTTCACCAACTTAGACTATTGTGTTCTGATCCATCACATATAATTCAGATTAAAAAAACATTGAATTAAATGCTGTAATGTAACAAAATAGGTAAAAAGCCAAGGGAGTGAATATATATATATATACATACACCCTATATTGTCAAACGTATTGGGACACCTGCCTTTATACGCATGTTAACTTTAATGGCATCCCAGTCTTAAGCCCCATACACACGGTCGGAAAATCCGACCACCAAATCCATTGGATTTGGTCCGACGGATTTAGTCCGACACTGGTGTTGCATACACACGGTCGGACAAAGTTGTCGGAAAATCCGATCATTCTGAACGTGGTGACATTTGTTGCCTACGACGGGACTACGTAGAGGCTAGTAGCCAATAGCTTTGGTCTTGTAATGTGATCTGAGCATGCGTGGCACTTTGTCCGTCGGAATTCGCTACACACGATCGGAATTGGTGTGATCGGACTTTGTTGTCAGAAAATCTATCCAGCAGGAGATAGAACTTTGTCCGTCGGACAATCCGATGGAAACTGTCCGATGGTGCCTACACACGGTCAGAATTTCCGACAACATTGTCCGATAGGACAGAATCCATCGGAAAATCCGACCGTGTGTATGGGGCTTTAGTCCGTAGGGTTCAATATTGAGTTGGCCCACCCTTTGCAGCTATAACAGCTTCAACTCTTCTGAGAAGGCTGTCCACAAGGTTTAGGAGTGTGTCTATGGGAATGTTTGACCATTCTTCCAGAAGCGATAGTTCCTATCAGTGCTTTGCCGCAGTATTCCATTAGCCCTATTTATTCACCAGGCAAGCGCAGAGATACATACTATACCATTCTTCCAGAAGCGCATTTGTGAGGTCAGGCACTGATGTTGGACGAGAAGGTATGACTTGCAGTCTCCGCTATAATTTATCCCAGAGATGTTCTATCGAGTTGAGGTCAGGACTGCACATGCCACTCAAGTTCCTCCCCTCCAAACTATTATTTAAGGTGCTTAATATCATCCATCCATTGGATTTTACATAAATTAGTAAAAAATAAGTAAAAGAGTACTTCTTTATGTAAAATCCAATGGATGGATGATATTAGGCACCCCTAATAATAATTTTTATGTGATTTTAAAAAAAGTACTTCTGCTGATACGTTTCTATGGCAGCCTGATTGTCACCAGTACAGAACCTTCTCATGCACAACCGCCCCCATACCCCTGAGGAAGTCACGTTACCGTGACGACACGCGTAGGGTTGAGCCGGGTAACACTGCTGAAAAAGGAAGTGACGTGAGAGCCTCCGAGCCCCGCTATCAGTTTTAGGAGCTGCTTGTTTTTATTTTTTTATCATCACTATATTTGAGGAATATTACAGTCACGTTGATTATACACGTTAATATCATGAACAAACGTACATTAGTAAGGGTATAGGCGCAACAACATTTTAACATGCTAAACCTTGTGGACAGCTTTCCCAGAAGAGTTGAAGATGTTATAGCTTCAAAGGGTGAGCCAACTCAATATTGAACCCTACGGACTAACACTGGGATGCCATTAAAGTTCTTGTGCAGGTAAAGGCATGTGTCCCAATACTTTTGACAATATAGTGTATGTGTGTATATATATATACTCAAACACTCTGTTCATTTTAAATTAAAGCATCTATTAAAATCTGTCAAATCATGATCACTATTTATGATTACTGTTGGTGAAATTAAACAATATGGGGTCCTGTACTTATATGAATGACAGAAAATATTTGCGGTACATATGTGAATGTATGCTGTTTGTGTTGTGCATTTATGCTGGTTATTCTGAACTATTGCTGTATTCAGTGGTAGCCACACAACTACTAAATCTATGGAGTCTTGTGGTAAACCTGCCCAATATATGATACAGTGTCATATGGTAAGATAGCGGATGCCGTAAAAACACACGTGATATGGCATAGGTAAAATAAAAATTAGTGACAAACCTCTATATGAGCTAGTAGTCTGTATTAAAAAGCAAATGCAATCTTTAATGCTTTTAATTATTTAAAACAAAATCGATGAATTGCTTATTTTTGGTGACTAACAATTATCTGGTGTTTCTGACAAGCACACAGTTGGAATTTATTCCTTTGGCTTAAATGCCTGTTTTCCTACTCTAATTCCCTAGATTTTCAAGCTATTCCTGCTTTTTACATAGCACAAATTACTATTCGTACAAATGATTTGTGGCCTGTCAGTCCCATTAATAACCCGCTAAGCTGCCATGTTGCCATCTCATGCAGCTGCAAGAATTTGTCATAAACAAACTTTCTGATTTATGAAAAGGAAGTCGTTGCCTGTTTTATGAGATTTACATGTCGTATAAAAAGTGTGAAAATTCTGTGCTTTTAATCACATCAAAACATATACCCTGAATTATCTAATTAAAAATATAAATGCAAAACTTTTTTTAAACACAGGACCATTTCTAAATGTGTTAGATTGAAAAGGTGGCTTCTAGTCAACCCTTTGACCTTCTCTAAAAACAAAACAAAATGGTGATTCTTTTTGTGGTGTTCAAAACATGCTACACGCTTAACAATAAACTTAAGACCAACAGCTGGTGACTTAACTCTGCAGAAGTTAAGCATAACCTCCCTGCATCAAGCTGTGATTACAGAGTAAAGGAACAGCAGCAGATTAATGAGGCCATCTTTCTGCTCTTCTACTGTCAGGATGTTCCTTGTAAGCCCATGTGATTGCAGGACACCCAACTGGCTCCATGTACTGTCACCTTCCTGTTCTTGTCCTAATGCTGCTGTGTAGGAATATGAAAGACTGAGAACAATCAAATCTAGGTATTTATACTAGTTACATTTGAAACACATTTAATTATTTTACTGTATGACTGCGTGTTTGTAAAGTGTGAGTGGTTGTAAAGCCTACACATTTTTTACCTTAATGCATTCCTTGCATTAAGGTAAACAATGTTTAGGTGTCCACCCCCCCTCCTATTACTTACCTGAGCCCCCATTCGATCCATCGCCGTGCACATTTGCAAGTCTTCTCTCCCCTTACTTCCAGGTCTTGCTGGCTTTGCTGGGGCACCAGGAGCCATTGGCTCCCAGTGATGTCAATCAGTGCTGTTAATCAAAGCCAGTGAAGAGGGAGCGGGGGTAGGACCAAGTGCTGCTGTCTGTGTCAATGGATGCAGGGGTCAGGTGTGACATGCACGAGTGCCCCCTAGGGAAGCGGCTTCCAATAGGGGCACTGGACAGAGGGGAGGGGCTCGGAGCACTGGGCCGGGACCTAAAAAGAGGAGGTTTGTGGCCGCTATGTGCAATTCCATTGCACAGAGCAGGTAAGTTTAGACATATTTGTTATTTTTTTTTATTTTACCTTTACAATCACTTTAACTTTGACTAAAGTTTAGCTTTAAAGCCCAATTACACTCTCATTCCTTCTGCCCCCTAAGCCTGTACCTTTCTCCCTCTTAGGCTCCCCTGCAGAATCCAAGAGCATTTGTTGGGGACAGCACCAAAGTGGAGGTGAGTATTGTAGCGAGAGCTGCATTTTTAATGTTTGTAATTGCTGTGTAATGAATAATAAAAAAAAAGTTGACAAAAGTGAAATAGAATATACTGTATATTGTATAGTGTTTCTTTGAAAACTAAAATTCCTTTGGTAGATGACTTTCCAAAGAGAACACCTATACATTTTTAAAAATATATATTATTATTTTTTAACTTATTTCACAATATAGTATATTACATTGCACATACCATTCAACCTAATAATTCTATATATTAATTGTATTTTTTAATTTTTATTAATTCACACTATTTACATCCTTCACTTCGCCATTAGTTCATCACAAACACTTATTTTTATCTTTATAATTTCACACTCTTGCTCTTCACAATATTTATGTTTAATATTTCTATTAATTTTCATACATAGATAGACAACGATTTTTCATGTGGCCTCTCTTTGCTGTTAGAGGAAACATGAATACATAATAACTCATCAATACCTTAATAAATACAATTATTTATAATAAACATAACAATTAATGATTTAAATATTTGGTTAGTGGCTGTCTACCATGGCAATCCTCTAACCACTGAAATATACCCTCTTTGAATTTATTGCAAAAATAATAAATGTTATGTTATGATATACTACAGGTGCGTGCTTGCTTGCTCCCCTCATTGTCCCATTGGAGGTCCACGTAAGGGGTCTCCTGCAAGTTCTTTGAGAGTGGGGTCTGCACCGGGGAGAGCGGAGACAACACATGAATGGTCCTAGGATTGCTGAAACTAGATTTTAAAGGAATTTCTGGCTACATGACATGTCTTTTCCTTTTCCATCATTATGATTGGTAAATATACAGTATTGTGTGTGGCTAGACATAATGGTAAAATATAAAATGATTATTAAAATATGAAAAATATTTATTTTTCTCTGCATAGAATAAAAAATCTCCCTTGAAGAAGACCACAATTAGAAGGGTCGAAATGCGTAGGGGTATCATGTGGAAGACCACTTTGCAGTAAAACGCAAATTTTATTAGGACTTTATACAATGTGTAGTTCCTTTATGATTGATGGCTATGCTATTTTCATGTAATAGAGCTCAATTTTTATTTTATTTTTACAACTTTCATGAAATTGTTAATTGCTTTTTGATACAATAAAAGAGATTTTTTTTAATCAACAATTTAGAATTTCTTGGCTGATAATTTTTTTTTTTTTTTTTCCATTTTGTTTGTGTACGTTTCGGGGTGTGCAGCACCAGCAGCTCATATACATGTGCTTTTTTCTATTAAACATATATATTATAGCACCTTATACCATAATTGCTGTTGGTATTTTTCCTATATATTATATTTCCAGTATATTATGGACATGTTTTTCATTCAGATATCTCTTTGTTAGAATTAAAATATTTTTTTTAAAGAAAAGACTAACTGAATGACATTGAGTTTGCTACAGCACTGTGTAGAATACGCAATCATTATTTATTATTACTTTGGTTTTACACCGTGTCCCTAACCCAAATCAGATTTTACTACCAGCCCTTATACATATCACTCTACTTCATTCATTAGATCTGTCTTCCATGTAAAGACGTCGGGCATTTCCCTGTTGGGTCTCCCCGTCCCCCAGTGGATGAAGGGACGTGAGCTCTGGCGCCTCTACCTGGTGGTTCTCTGGTGACGCGCAGCTGCAAAAGTGTTTCTTCCTTTTGGATTTTCTATTATGCTGTCCTGTGTCTAATTTTCTCTACCCATACGGGTTAGTGTTTAGCATGTACTATGTCTATGAATACATTTTCTAATATTGTCCTTTCTGTTGTAGATAACTACTTATGATAATAATTTTGCCATGAAGAAGAAAGTTTTAACATGTCAATTTCAAAATGCGTTAGTGTAATCTGTGTTCCATCAATCTATAGGTTGACAGACATACATGGTTATCTGTGCATATTCTTCAACAAAGTAGTTGTAATCGCATCAATTGTTTTAATACCGTATATGGACTACAATTTTAAAGCTTATTATGAATTGTATACATGAAGTTGTTTATTCTCCAAAAAATCCCATTGAGAGGTTTTGGTTTTCTAGTGTTCTGTATTTAGGGATGCGGCATTCTATTTCCCCCTTTAAACAACAATTTACCCCTGTTCTGGTTATCATACAGTACATATTTATGTCTTACTGTTGCCTTAAGCTGGCATCCATTACTAGCAGGAAACTGTAGTATATTACTCCCACGTCCTGTCCCGCAGACATTTTGCTTAAACCTCCTGCAGTAAAGGAAGCATGGCATTAGCTCCATGTCCAGACAAGCAGTGTCCAATACATAACAAGCCTCATCCACTTAGAAAACATTGTAGTTTCAGAAGCAAGACAATAGAGGAGCACAAGTCTTATCTTAAGGACAGGGGCATTTGTTTTAGATGCTGTGATTCAACTCAACATCTTGCAAAAGACTGTGTGAAAGCAATACGGTGCAAAGAACAATACAATAATTACTAGCATCTGTCTGCGTTGCACCCAGGACCAGCACCATGGAAAACAGAGAATCCGGTAACCCAAGAAGATCATGGTGGGGAGCAAAAAGAGAGTGCAACACCAGCAATAACCTCAAAGTGCACTGAGATCTGCACAGAGACATTTAGCTCTAGATCATGCTCCAAGATATGTTTAGTCAAGGTGTATGTCAATGTGTATCCTGCAGGCTCAGAGAGAGGGCAATCAGAATGTATGCAGTCTTAGACGAGCAAAGCAACAGATCTCTAGCAAGAACAGAGTTCTTTGACCTTTTCGGTGACAGAGGAAGTTCAACCCCATATACTTTAAAGACATGTTCAGGAGTTATGGTGACAGCAGGGAGGAGAGCAAGCAACTACACTATTGAGTCATTAGACGAGAAAACACAGCTAACTCTTCCCACTCTAATAGAATGTGATATGATACCAGATGATAGATCAGAGATCCCCACACCTGAAATTTCACGTCACTACCCTCATCTGACGCAAATAACAGACATGATTCCAGCACTTGACCCAGACGCTGCAATTATCCTTCTACTAGGAACAGACATACTGAGAGTGCACAAGGTCAGAGAACAGTACAATGGAAATGGGAAGTTTCCCCCATGGGGGTTTTTAGGCAGCTAGGTGTAGGTGATGATAAAAGTAAGCGTTTGGTAAAAAGTAAAACATTTTTTCTCTTTATTGAGAAAATGAGTTGTTACATGAATGTTAGGATGTGAGCTCAAACAGGAATATATTCATGCCAAATACATAAAATAGCAAACATAAGGGTCGTATACAACATATGATAATGACTGTTGCATGACATTTTCCTTACATAAAATAGCAAACATAAGGGTCATATACAACATATGATAATGACTGTTGCATGACATTTTCCTGACGCGTTTCGACCCATAGTGTTTGGGGTCTCTTCAGAGGATGAGTTTGCTAGAAGGAAGAAATTTGTAATAATGTATATATCTCAAATTAGTTAAAAAATAAGATATAAAATATGTAAAAAAAAGATGTTTAGTAGATTATAGTGCATAGTTACCACTGTATTTGGAGATGCCTCTCAGTCACGAAGTCCCCCGCATAGCTATCAGACCATTCTGTGCGCCGCCATGTCACAACGAAATACCAAGAGGGGGATGAGGGTCCACTCAATGCGGCTTACAAGGAGTCACACGTGAAAGGTTGTCCCCCACCACAGCATTCCAGAGGGGGAAGAGGCCAGGACCTACGGCAGTTACCAGAGCGTTAGCTCATGGAGAACCCATATATAAGTTGGAGGTTTGTTATATTGTCTATGTTTAACTTGACTATTGGACAGTCAGAAAATATTATTAAATATTAACATGATCCATCATGGGTTTTAAGTAGTTATGAATTTAAGTAGTTAGATGTGTAGAGAGGGGAGTGCAGATGGTGATTGAATTGTTAGTGATATGCAAATGAAGGGAAGTGATGGTAATGTCCAAGATTTAATCAATGGTGTGAATAGGCCAAAAATGGCCTAGTCTGTGTACTCAATAAGTGGCGTGGTGAGTGGTGCCGTGTAGGGTGTAAAAAAGGAGATGAAGAAAGGGGGTGTAAAAAGGTTGCAAATGGTGTTAAAGGGGTTGTGTAAAAACTGAATGGTTGAAAGAAAAAAAAAAAAAAAAAAAAAAAAAAGAAGGATGAATTAGTGTAAGTGTGGTGTGCAAATAGGGTGATAGACGTGGTCATGAAGGGAATAATGAACCGTGAAAAATGTATAAAGAAAGGTTATCATGGGGGGTATGGGACTAATGAAACTGATAATAGTGAATGAATATAGAAGATTGGGAGCTACTACAATCTGATATATTGTCTAAAGAATTAATGATGAATAGTTGTAACTTACTCTTAAGGTTCAAGAGGAGAGGTCTGGCCATCCAAGAAGAGTGTGAGGGGATCACCTTTTGATCGACCCTCATCACCGGAATTAATTAATATCCTTAATTACAGGGATATTAAGAAATGGGTAACAGGTGCCGCAGGTTCCGCCCCCCACCCCTGGCGTGCAGAGGGGGGCAGTGGCCGCCAATGGCGTGCCTCGTGTGGCTCCCCCAGCGTCCCTGAAGGCATAGCCCTGGCCGCTGTCATCACCTCCATCGTAAACTACGCGACGGCATGACATCATGCGTGCGCGCGGAGGGGCCCGTCCGCGCGCACGACGACGCCAGGACGTCCGGAGGTGATCAGGGACGCCGCCGACAGGGTGATCACTCCCACCTGTGGCCGAGACCAGCTCAGCCACCTAGTGGGACGAAATAGGAGCGCAGCTGAAAAAGCTCCTCGCCCTGCCGGGAAGACGCATTTCATAGTAGGACCCCCGGCCCAAGGCAACGTGCGACCATGAGGGCGTCACAGGAATCCAATGGTCTGAAATGCCAGTGGGGAAGTGCTAGACGAGAGGAATATAAAGACGGGCTCACGAGATTGGACAATCAAAATAAATATAAATAGAAAACCAAAGCTAGTACTCATTAGTTGTATAACATGGGTATATGAGCCAGTACAGAGTGGATTCTAATGGTGTATTTCAAAGTGAATAATTGCTCAGTTCACCCCATAGTGGCCATATTATTTGATCACTAGGGGTTTTTTTTGGAAAGATAGTACTTCCCAAATGCAAAAAGACAAAAGCAAAAGGAAAGTACAAGCATTTGGACAAAAGGTAAAGGATAATGTGGGGTCCCTAGTGTTCCTCTTTGCACATAGTGGGAGTAGGGTCTTTAGTCCAATCACCACCATAGTCGAGAATATAAGCTCGATCGAGTATGGCAAGGGATACATATTTTAAAGAAGAGCATAACTAATTTAGCAAGCTCTAAGGGGGGAGAGAACATGACTAGAGTGTGTTCCCCGCATTAGAAGTCTACTAGGTATCCTAATATACAATTTGGCACATATGTTATCCTATAGGAGAAAAGAGCAAATACTGATATAATATGATATGATATTCACAGTTTGTACAGAGAAGTATACACAGAGGAACGCACAGTACACAGCTCATATCATAGCTCTCATGTGTCAAAGGGGGAAGGGGTGTTTAACCACCCAAAATTGTATAGCAAGGGAAAGACACATTGGAAGGAGATGCTGGTGCTGCTCACCCTGATAAGAAAAAGGAAATGGGAAGTTTCCCCCATGGGGGTTTTTAGGCAGCTAGGTGTAGGTAATGATAAAAGTAAGCGTTTGGTAAAAAGTAAAACATTTTTTCTCTTTATTGAGAAAATGAGTTGTTACATGAATGTTAGGATGTGAGCTCAAACAGGAATATATTCATGCCAAATACATAAAATAGCAAACATAAGGGTCGTATACAACATATGATAATGACTGTTGCATGACATTTTCCTTACATAAAATAGCAAACATAAGGGTCATATACAACATATGATAATGACTGTTGCATGACATTTTCCTGACGCGTTTCGACCCATAGTGTTTGGGGTCTCTTCAGAGGATGAGTTTGCTAGAAGGAAGAAATTTGTAATAATGTATATATCTCAAATTAGTTAAAAAATAAGATATAAAATATGTAAAAAAAAGATGTTTAGTAGATTATAGTGCATAGTTACCACTGTATTTGGAGATGCCTCTCAGTCACGAAGTCCCCCGCATAGCTATCAGACCATTCTGTGCGCCGCCATGTCACAACGAAATACCAAGAGGGGGATGAGGGTCCACTCAATGCGGCTTACAAGGAGTCACACATGAAAGGTTGTCCCCCACCACAGCATTCCAGAGGGGGAAGAGGCCAGGACCTACGGCAGTTACCAGAGCGTTAGCTCATGGAGAACCCATATATAAGTTGGAGGTTTGTTATATTGTCTATGTTTAACTTGACTATTGGACAGTCAGAAAATATTATTAAATATTAACATGATCCATCATGGGTTTTAAGTAGTTATGAATTTAAGTAGTTAGATGTGTAGAGAGGGGAGTGCAGATGGTGATTGAATTGTTAGTGATATGCAAATGAAGGGAAGTGATGGTAATGTCCAAGATTTAATCAATGGTGTGAATAGGCCAAAAATGGCCTAGTCTGTGTACTCAATAAGTGGCGTGGTGAGTGGTGCCGTGTAGGGTGTAAAAAAGGAGATGAAGAAAGGGGGTGTAAAAAGGTTGCAAATGGTGTTAAAGGGGTTGTGTAAAAACTGAATGGTTGAAAGAAAAAAAAAAAAAAAAAAAAAAGGAAGGATGAATTAGTGTAAGTGTGGTGTGCAAATAGGGTGATAGACGTGGTCATGAAGGGAATAATGAACCGTGAAAAATGTATAAAGAAAGGTTATCATGGGGGGTATGGGACTAATGAAACTGATAATAGTGAATGAATATAGAAGATTGGGAGCTACTACAATCTGATATATTGTCTAAAGAATTAATGATGAATAGTTGTAACTTACTCTTAAGGTTCAAGAGGAGAGGTCTGGCCATCCAAGAAGAGTGTGAGGGGATCACCTTTTGATCGACCCTCATCACCGGAATTAATTAATATCCTTAATTACAGGGATATTAAGAAATGGGTAACAGGTGCCGCAGGTTCCGCCCCCCACCCCTGGCGTGCAGAGGGGGGCAGTGGCCGCCAATGGCGTGCCTCGTGTGGCTCCCCCAGCGTCCCTGAAGGCATAGCCCTGGCCGCTGTCATCACCTCCATCGTAAACTACGCGACGGCATGACATCATGCGTGCGCGCGGAGGGGCCCGTCCGCGCGCACGACGACGCCAGGACGTCCGGAGGTGATCAGGGACGCCGCCGACAGGGTGATCACTCCCACCTGTGGCCGAGACCAGCTCAGCCACCTAGTGGGACGAAATAGGAGCGCAGCTGAAAAAGCTCCTCGCCCTGCCGGGAAGACGCATTTCATAGTAGGACCCCCGGCCCAAGGCAACGTGCGACCATGAGGGCGTCACAGGAATCCAATGGTCTGAAATGCCAGTGGGGAAGTGCTAGACGAGAGGAATATAAAGACGGGCTCACGAGATTGGACAATCAAAATAAATATAAATAGAAAACCAAAGCTAGTACTCATTAGTTGTATAACATGGGTATATGAGCCAGTACAGAGTGGATTCTAATGGTGTATTTCAAAGTGAATAATTGCTCAGTTCACCCCATAGTGGCCATATTATTTGATCACTAGGGGGGTTTTTTGGAAAGATAGTACTTCCCAAATGCAAAAAGACAAAGGCAAAAGGAAAGTACAAGCATTTGGACAAAAGGTAAAGGATAATGTGGGGTCCCTAGTGTTCCTCTTTGCACATAGTGGGAGTAGGGTCTTTAGTCCAATCACCACCATAGTCGAGAATATAAGCTCGATCGAGTATGGCAAGGGATACATATTTTAAAGAAGAGCATAACTAATTTAGCAAGCTCTAAGGGGGGAGAGAACATGACTAGAGTGTGTTCCCCGCATTAGAAGTCTACTAGGTATCCTAATATACAATTTGGCACATATGTTATATATTTTTTTTTTACATATTTTATATCTTATTTTTTAACTAATTTGAGATATATACATTATTACAAATTTCTTCCTTCTAGCAAACTCATCCTCTGAAGAGACCCCAAACACTATGGGTCGAAACGCGTCAGGAAAATGTCATGCAACAGTCATTATCATATGTTGTATATGACCCTTATGTTTGCTATTTTATGTAAGGAAAATGTCATGCAACAGTCATTATCATATGTTGTATACGACCCTTATGTTTGCTATTTTATGTATTTGGCATGAATATATTCCTGTTTGAGCTCACATCCTAACATTCATGTAACAACTCATTTTCTCAATAAAGAGAAAAAATGTTTTACTTTTTACCAAACGCTTACTTTTATCATTACCTACACCTAGCTGCCTAAAAACCCCCATGGGGGAAACTTCCCATTTCCTTTTTCTTATCAGGGTGAGCAGCACCAGCATCTCCTTCCAATGTGTCTTTCCCTTGCTAGAGAACAGTACAATGAGCCACACAATGCACCATTTGCGTCAACGTCTTGACCTTGGATGGGTCATCATTGGTGATGTATGTCTGGATGGAGCTCACAAGCCAGAAAAGGTGAATGCCTACAAAACAAACATGTTGCAAAACGGTCGGACATCATGTCTTAGCCCCTGTACCAATAGGATACAGATTAAAGAGAGACTAGTCAACCCAATACAACAACAAAAAGCTCAGAGCTGTATGGAGGCTATAGCCTCAGCTGAAGATACAGATGAGCTAGGATGCAAGGTGTTTGAAAGAACGTGTGATGATAAAAAACCAGCACCATCTGTTGAAGATAGCATTTTCCTTGAGATCATGGACAGAGAAGTCTTCAGGGATGAGTCAAACAGCTGGGTAGCTCCACTACTTTTCTGTTCACCCCGATATCAACTTCCTAACAACAAAGGACAAGCAGTGAAGCGCCTCACCTCTTTGCAACGCACTCTGTACAGAAAGCCAGATACGAAGGAACACTTCCATGAGTTCATGCAGATCTTTGACAGTGGTCAAGCTGAAAAAGCACCACCATTGGAAGTGTGACAGACCTAGCCGGGGCACAGGCTTTTATGACTAAATGCGAGCCTCTTGCAAACCGATTATGGGCCCTGGATTTTAAGGGGCACAGGGTGAATGAGAACCCCACTATAATCTGTGCTAGTCAGATTCAATTGCAGGGTTAATTAGCACATACAGACTCTTTAGAATCTGTGTCAAGATAGACTGGACTCATTTGCATTATACAATACAACATACAGGTGGCTGGAGTTGATGATATTAGCATCTAACATGTGTGAAGCTCGGTGACAACAAGTCTGACCTGTAGTGAAATCCTGATGGGCACTGAGTCACATCGGCTGCTTAAAGGGATTAGTTAATTAGCTCATGTTAATTTGTTACAGGTGTATTGTTAGAGTAAAATGAGCAGGAGGGGGGGTCTCCTCTTCTACTGTATATAAATACTTGTCAGTTTGGTTCTAATAAAACAGTCCATGCTAGCACTAAGCAAGTCTTGTCTCGTTTAGTGCTTGGGAGTGGTTGGAATATCTGAGATCCATATTCAGACTGGGAGGAAGTGGTATATGACGAAAGCACTCAAGAGGAGTGTGGGAGCGTTTCGTCACAGAAAGAAAAACAAGAATGTTGGTACTTACCAATATTTGGAGTGTATCATCCTCAGAAGCTAGGACAGATACGAGTAGTATTCAACTCTAGTGCAAAGCATGAAGGCATTTCCCCAAACGACGTCCTCCTCAGTGGAACTGACCTGAATAATACACTCCTTGGAGACCTCATCAGATTCTGAAAAGAACTTGTTGCAGTAACAGCAGATGCTCAAAAAATGTTTTACTGTTTCCTTGTCTGCAAAGAACACAGAGACTACCTGGGGTTCCTGTGGTATGAAGATAATAACTTCAACAGAGATGTCACAGAATACAGGATGAATGTGCATGTTCTGCTGTGAATCAAACATGCATTAGCTCCATCATTTCTTAAAACTGGCCTTGGAAGCATAGGTCTGTAAGTAGGCTGTCATCAGCATTCAATTAAGTAGTATGTGTTCTACTAATTCACCTGCATTTTTATGTGTTTTATGGTTGTTCCTGCCAAGGAGTTTGTTTCAGCTAGGCCACATTTATGTTAGCTATGGCCTTACACTAATGTAGCATGCCTGACTGTACTTGCATTTTGTAATGTAAGGTTCAATGCTAATGTATACTTTAGAATTTGTGTTTTGCAGTTTTACCAAAACATCTAATTCTCAGTAAAGATTACAACTGTTAACCCTACAGCCTCAGTCTTTATTGGGAAGTTGTTAGCTGTCTGCCAAGCCTTGTACTTCAGACACACTGTAAGGGCAGAACAATCCCTATAACCCCAAAATGCACAAGCAGAATGGTATCTCTTATGGAATTAATGAAAGTCCCCTGAAGCATCACCTTATACTCTGCCTTATGTGGCAATGTAATAAGTCATACCTAAGGAGGGAACTGGGAGGTATTTTAAACATACTGATGCACTTTTGAGGTCCGATTAGGGGAGCACTGTGTTCTCATATCTAGGGGTTAAAGTGGTACTGAGGGGATTCAATGTTGTTCAATACTAAAGGAGACCTAGAGATAAAAGTCTGATGTGATAAAATTAGGCATTTTAGCAACGATTAATTACATTTAAAACTTTTACAAAAATAACACTAAGTAGCTACTTAAACATAAGGGTTTGTTTGAAAAAACATATACTGTATACAAAAAAAGGTGGAGGAAGGTAATACATGTACATGTACCTTAACAGCAGGACCATAGGAGTGTGCAGCCTATTGCATTAGGGTGTGTACCCTAAGGCTGCTTTCACACTGGGGCGGTGCGGGGCGGCGACGGTAAAGCAGCGCTATATTTAGCGCTGCTTTACCATCGTTTTACCCGTGGTATGCGGCCGCTAGTGGGGTGGTTTTAACCCCCGCTAGCGGCCGAAAAAGGGTTAAAAACCTCCGCAAAGCGCCGCTGCAGCGGCACTTTGCGGGCGGTATCCCCGCGGTCTCCCATTGATTTCAATGGGTAGGAGCGGTATAGGAGCGGTGAACACACCGCTCCTTCACCGCTTCAAAGATGCAGCTAGCAGGACTTTTTTTACCGTCCTGCTAGCGCACCGCTCCAGTGTGAAAGCCCTCAGGGCTTTCACACTGGAGACACAGCAACAGCTGTTTCGGGTCGGTTTGCAGGCGCTATTTTTAGCGCAATAGCGCCTGCAAACCGCCCCAGTGTGAAAGCAGCCTAAAGCTCAAATACACATGCCTTTCTCTGCAGCCTCAGCTGCACTGGACAGTGAATGAATGGGACATGCTCTGTGCTAAGAGGCTTCCTGTTCATTCCCAAACTGAAGCATAGCAAACAGTTTATTATGCTTCAGTTATGAATGAACGCAGTGACAATTTAACACCAGTCAAAGGCTGACAGTATTTTAAGATTACATTTTGTGTGGTAAATTTACTAAAATTATATTTATGAAGAAAATACTGCAAAATTCATTAAAATAATGCGTTGCTGATCCATGCAATAAATCCTATAGTAAAAATATAAAAAAAAATAGTTTAATCAATATAAATACACAGTAATGTTACTATATTTTAAAATGCTTACCTGTCCATGTGTATGGGGAAGGCTTCCAACCATGTTTTTATCTACTTACTTTCAGTTGTGTATTGTACTGTCAAATACAAACAATTCCATGATATCTTAACTGGTAATACAATTTCACAGTGTCCAATGGAAATGAAGGCAGAATATCTAATACACTGCTGTATGACAAGTTACAATTTCAAATGACATGACAACATTTGCACTCAATGTTAACAAAAAAAGATCTGTTTAAAAGCGAGTCACATTATTTCTAGGCTGACATCAATCATCTTAACAGAGTGGAAGTGACAAATATTTTTTTCCTCAACTATTGTTATTTACAGATAAACTCTAGGTTAGAAGACGTGACAAGGCAGACATAAAACGTTTACGATGTACAAGGCATGGGGCTTTGGCTTGGAATATGCAACAGCCATCACAAAACTCAACTATACAAATGGCAGGTAGATAGAAAGATTGATAAATCTTGTATAATTACAAAAAGGTCCACACCATTAAATATAGATTGTATTCAGCCCATACCAATAAACCTATAACTTATTCTGGTGCATAAATAGCTCTTTACTTAAACAGAGGCTCACATGGTTAGTTCGTAGAGCTTACCATATTTTTTATCTTTAGATGGAAACATCTTTCTATTCAATGTGCAGTTGTGGGTAAAGCATCACTTACAAAACATACCCCTTTCAATTAAATGTGTTAAAGTGTATACTGTATATGTAGCCTAATTTTGTGTATAGCACAAGAAGGATCTTAATTTTTTCCCGGAAACCATTGTAATGATGACAGAAAGTGATTAGAAATTCAATCATTTAGAATTGTAAACATAACAAGACAATTTTCTACAGGGACACCTATTCTAAACACATCTGTCTAAAAAAGAAATTCTCCTAAATTTGTAGAGAATTGTTCTCACTTCCTGTCATGTCTTCCAGACAGGAAGTACGGGGAAATCTCTCCAACTGAACAAAGAGAGGGGTTACAGTGGTGTGAAAAAGTGTTTGCCCCCCTTCCTCATTTCCTGTTCCTTTGCATGTTTGTCACACTTAAGTGTTTCGGAACATCAAACCAATTTAAACAATAGTCAAGGACAACACAAGTAAACACAAAATGCAATTTGTAAATGAAGGTGTTTATTATTAAAGGTGAAAAAAAATCCAAACCATCATGGCCCTGTGTGAAAAAGTGATTGCCCCCTAAACCTAATAACTGGTTGGGCCACCCTTAGCAGCAACAACTGCAACCAAGCGTTTGCGATAACGTGCAATGAGGCTTTTACAGCAACCTGGAGGAATTTTGGCCCACTCATCTTTGCAGAATTGTCCTAATTCAGTTACATTAGAGGGTTTTCGAGCATGAACGGCCTTTTTAAGGTCATACCACAACATCTCAATATGATTCAGGTCAGGACTTTGGCTAGGCCACTCCAAAGTCTTCATTTTGTTTTTCTTCAGCCATTCGGTGGTGGACTTGCTGGTGTGTTTAGGATCATTGTCCTGCTGCAGAACCCAAGTTCGTTTCAGCTTGAGTACACGAACAGATGGTCGGACATTCTCCTTCAGGATCTCTTGGTAGACAGCAGAATTCATAGTTCCTTTTATCATGGCAAGTCTTCCAGGTCCTGAAGCAGCAAAACAGCCCCAGACCATCACACTACCACCACCATATTTTACTGTTGGTATAATGTTCTTTTTCTGAAATGCAGTGTTCCTTCTACGCCAGATATACTTGGACACACACCTTCCAAAGAGTTCCACTTTTGTCTCATCGGTCCACAGAATGTTGTCCCAAAAGTCTTGGGGATCATCAAGATGTGTTGTGGAGAAATTGAGACGAGCTTTGATGTTCTTTTTGCTCAGCAGTGGTTTTCTCCTTGGAACTCTGCCATGCAGGTCATTTTTGCCCAGTCTTTTCCTGATGGTGGAGGCATGAACGCTGACCTTAACTGAGGCAAGTGAGGCCTGCAGTTCCTTGGACGTTGTTGTGGGGTCTTTTGTGACCTCTTGGATGAGTCGTCGCTGCGCTCTTGGGGTAATTTTGGGCGGCCGGCCACTCCTGGGAAGGTTCACCACTGTTCCATGTCTTCGCCATTTGTGGATAATGGCTCTCACTGTGGTTCGCTGGATTCCCAAAGCTTTGGAAATGGCTTTATAACCCTTTCCAGACTGATAGATCTCAATTACTTTCTTTCTCAATTGTTCCTGAATTTCTTTGGGTCTCGGCATGATGTGTAGCTTTTAAGGATCTTCTGGTGGACCTTACTGTGTCAAGCAGCTCCTATTTAAGTGATGCCTTGATTGTGAACAGGTGTGGCAATAATCAGGCCTGGGTGTGGCTAGAGAAATTTAACTCAGGTGTGGACAACCACAGTTATAGTATGTTTTAACAAGGGGGGCAATCACTTTTTCACACAGGGCCATGATGGTTTGGATTTTTTTTCACCTTTAATTATAAACACCTTCATTTACAAATTGCATTTTGTGTTTACTTGTGTTGTCCTTGACTATTGTTTAAATTGGTTTGATGTTCCGAAACACTTAAGTGTGACAAACATGCAAAGGAACAGGAAATGAGGAAGGGGGCAAACACTTTTTCACACCACTGTATATCTATCCAAAACGTTTTTGGTCATACATACACTGTAATAGAGCCTCCATGCAGCTTCAAGGCAATCATTATTTGGAGCTCCTTGACTTTTTTGAGGGTAGTGAAACCCAGGATCAGAAACCCAATGAAAGACAATGCGTGCCATATAATTGTGCCAAAAAAGAAACAAGCAGCTCTGAATGGAGTCTATTTTCAATAGCTGATGGCAGGGTTACGAGCAGCACTTCTTCACTTGTCATGCCTGCATAGTGAATAGACAGTTTTTGTTTTGTTTTTTGGTTATCTACTGAAAATTAATAATCAACTCAGTATTCCCATAGTCCCTTGTGTTCCTAAAACATTCTTTACTTTGAAATGAAAATAAGTTAAAGTAACAAAATCAGAGGCTTTGGTGAAAAGGTTTTTCTGCCAAAGGTCCCAGGAAATATTAAAAGTAGGAAAAAGGGATAAGCCTCTATGATCCAACCAAAAGTAAAATATCAGTTAGTTTTAGATGGATATACATTTTAAAATGTGAACTCTGAAATGTATTGCTTGCTATATGAATGTTCTGTGCTGCCATTGAACAGATCCATAACCTCATGGGAAACCTTACAGTAGTTGTACTCATTGTAGTTACAACTTAGATTCCAGGAATCTATAAAGTGCTCAGTTATACATACCAACTATGAAACATAAAAGGTCATATGTTGAGAACCAAGGTGCCTTTTATGTATCTGTGCTTCTCATTACCTGGCTAAATGTTCTTGAAACTGTGCAGTACCTATAAATGTGCACTTATCTACCCAACCCTATCCAATAAGGACACCCAGACTGGCCCCTCATGTGCACTGGTTAGGAAAAGTTTAGATCCAGAGACTGAAGCATAGTCCTGCTTTACTTTCAGAAGTTAAGGAGAGGAGGGTTTTATCTCCTAGAGTGTAAGCTCTAACGAGCAGGGCTCTCTGATTACTCCTGTATCGAATTGTATTGTAACTGTACTGTCTGCCCTCGTGTTGTAAAGTGCTAAGAAAACTGTTGGCACCACATAAATAGTGTATAATAATAATAATAATGGCCTAGATAACCATAACATAATTTGCCTTGTAATGCCTGCCTTTAGGTATGGCCTTTGATTTAAAGCTGTATAAAATATTTTCTTAGGCTAGGTTCACACTAGCTTGCAAGGTAGGTTCCAGTTGTGGGAATAAATGTGAATCCTGCGCCCACAGCCGAATAATGTGTTGGGATCGTGGGTGCGGGAACCATAAGGAAACTGCATGTTCGAAAAAGACCATATGGTTTCCCTGAGGCTGCATTTTTAAAAGGGCGCATGTACCTTTTTTCTGCGGTTCAGGAGGCACAGCAGCCCATTCAATTGGCTGCCGTGCCCGAGCATACGTGGGCCACACTGCCCTGCACTAGTGTGAACCGAACCTAAGTAAAAGAGGCATGTGTATTATTACTTGAAACTTAATGTGCTTTGTTTATTTCTTCAAAATCTGTGCAGTACTCAGCATGAAATGTTGTGTCTGTGCATGAGTTTTCTATAATAAAGACTAGTCACTGCTGCTCTCACCCTTTGCACAGGGTGACTGGCCTTGTATCCTTCACATGCCTGACAAAGGGGTTGCGGAAATATTGCAGTCAATTGGGATGTGATCATTCTACAATAAAACTTTCAGGCAGTACTTGTTGATCCGTAGTGTGCTGGCAAAGATGTACATTGACTTGGGATGTTTTCAGTCTCCAGCTAGTTGTTGCTGCAGTACAAGTCATTTCTAAGCCTAATCCAGGAATGTGTATAATGAGAATATTGACATTATCATTATGTACTGGATGGACCTGCTTCATCCCTCCCACAGCTCAGCTCTTTGCACCAGTTATGTGTAGCCTAGTGAAAATGCCACCATTACTTTTATATATATATATATATATATATATATATATATATATATATATTTGGGTTTGCACTCAAAGCAGAATTATATTTTCTGTGGCTAATGAGAAATAGATTTAAATGGAAGTTTTTGTAACTGGAGTTCAGCTTTAAAAGCATATCATGACTGATAGGTTCACTTTAACGGCTCAGTAACTTCTTATAAAGAACAAGGTTATTTAGCAACCTATGGCAATCGATTCTAATTCAGTTATCAACAGCAGAGATTGGTCATACTAATGAAAACTGAAATCTGATCAGTTATTATTAAAGGTAAGCAAACTGCGTTATGGCAAAAAATTCTGCAATTGTTATCTTACTCCAGTTTATGGTGGAAACAATCTGGCCTGGATTTCCCAGATTTTCTCAGATGTCCCCATTATGTCCCCATTATGATTCTTTTGGAAAATCAGAGGGTAATTGTTTATACGCACCTAATCCTCTTTTTTTTTACTTGAGAACATCTAGAGAGGTGTATAGATGTTTTTTTTTTTCTATAGGCACTGAGGCAGATAACAAGTATAGTACCAATTGTTCTTTTTCTGTGCTCCTGAGACCAGGAGGCATTCAATACATGATCAAATTGCTGGTTTTGCTAATGCTGGCAGACCTGGTGGGATGATAATAATGCAATGGAAAGTGGAATGTGGCTACAGAAAGAGGAAATAGCTCTATGCATGGTGAGAGCTGCTTCAAGCTTGGTGCTAAGGATAATATCTTTTTTTAACAGGTAAAACATTTTATAAAATAAAAAGAGGTGGCATATATTCTTATAGGACAACAATAAGTCCCTCTCCTTGCCCTGTTTATTATTTTTGTTTAAAAGAATGTCTATTTTCATGATATACAGTATGCTTTACAGTATTATAGAGTCCAATATATGTATAGCTTTCTACTATGGCTGCAGCATATTACAAATTACAGATGTCTCTCTTGCCTTTCTCCTCAAGCACATCATAGCTGCATACTGTGAAGGAAACGCTTATTAGGTGCTTTTGCCTAACAGTGCCTCCTGCCCTCCAAACCGTTCCAGCAGACCAAGAGCTAATACTGGCCTTGTTACCCCAAGCATCATACACAGACAAGATATTGAGGAATGACAATTTATTGAAACAGACACATACTGTACTTTATACCCCACAGGAGGATATTCTGATCATATTACTCTAACAATACAAACTGTAAACAGGAATATAATTAACATAACTAAACCATGTGGCGCCACCAAAACCAAAGGCCCAATTTTTCTGCCCCTGTTTAACAGGGGCATGTGATTACAATTTTTGATATATTATTTCACAACAGGGCCCATTCCAGCACCTGTGAGGGCTTACAGTGTTCTGGTACCACCAACACCTAAAGCCCAATTTTCTGCAGAGTATATAGGGCAGGCCTTATAGTATATATACTGCTGTTCAGAGCATATAGTGCCTGGGGGCCTGGGGGACACCCACACCATTTTTTTAAAATGTGTAGTGCAACGTTTCAGAGCCACACAGGGCCCTTTCATCAGGCATGTGATAAAGACATCACATGCCACATGAAGGGGCCCTGCGTCTGGCTTAATATCTGCCAATTTTGCCCCCGAAACACATAAGAGTGCCCAAGGTTCCACACCAAACATTTCAGGAACACTAAAACAAGGTACCAAAGAACCATTACCAAACAAGAATGACCAATGTTGGGAACAACAAATGAGTCTTAACGATATACCCCAGGTAAGACTAACTCACAAAAGATGAGGGTGAATGTATAATTAGTACATGCCCACTGTTTTACCACATCTTTAAGCCCCAGCAGGCTGACTCCATCATGGCCCCCATACGAAAATAGATACATTTCCACCCACTACATTTGAAAAATATCCTCTTGAATTCGAAGTGAGATGGAGCAGAGCCATCTGCATGCATTAAGAAGAAGCACCCAACAGTGGGGCACAGGGACAAGAATTCATGCACTGCCAGCGTCAGACAAGGTGGAAAAGAGCGAGAATCAGAAATAGAATTAGTTGACCCAGGCTAGTGATATAAATATATACCGCGCTATCACCAGGTGTAGCTGCTGGCACTAAAAGGTGTAACAGAAATGTATATAAAGAAAACAAGTGCAGCACTACTGAAATATAAAAGTGACACAGTGACAAATATAAATGTGACAGAGTGATTCACTATATATCAAAAATAACATATCATGACGTAAATCATATAACACAATGTGAATCCACAGAACAACAGAATGGGCTGGATAGAGTCCAAATATGTAAAGTGTCCAATAAATAAAAGTGCAGTCCAAATGATGAGTGGCTAATAAACATATAATTCGATGTGTGTCCAATCCAGCATGTGACAAACACCAACCACCACCAGCAGCACAGAATGCTTACCAGAATGCAATGACACACTCAAGCATACACTTGGTGGGTCAAAGCAAGCTTGATATTGTAATTCCGGGGGTTCCAGATTAGAAAGTGGGGATCAGACCTTTCCAAGTATCGTTATCAAACCAAATTGATCAGAGTATGGCTAAGTCAAGGCTCATCATATATGCCTTGCTGCAGGCTGGGAATCCCTTGATGGGCCAACTCTCTCATCACCAGTTGAGGAGGCCACATTCTAATGGACTGATAGCTGTAGTGGGGGTGGGGGTATCGTACCTCCTTCTCTGAGTTCAGCCAATGGTGGGGATTCCTTACTGCTGAACCATCAGCTAAAGCAGAGCTGTGGTAGCTGAACGGCCCCTTACAAGTCTCCCTGAATTGCGTAGAACCTATAGGGTAGCATTGAGACTTAGGTGCTCAGGAGGCCAGACCCTCCTAGCTTGTACAGAAACCCTGGCATGCATAGTGAGCTCCCCACCAAACCCCTGCATCCCATCTAACTGTTCTTGTAGTCACGCAAGGCCATAGGTCAGAGTTGGCACCCCAAACTGAGGTAGAATGGCTTACAACACATTTATGTTTTGCATGTTTTGAAAGGAATGTTGCAGAGAAGATGCAATGGATGCTTCTTCAAAACTGCAAACTCTATCTGAAGCTGGAACTTTTTATTTCCTCATACCCTCCTACAGGTCCTTCTCATCCCCCCTTCAACCAATCTGTATTGTTTCCTTTTTTTGTTTAGATACATATTTATTATTAAATATAACTATTGGTAACCCTTGGCTTTCAAAAGTCCTACAGACCTTTGGAAAGATGCCTCCATATGCTGCTCCAGGCCTGACTAGATTGTTACAGAGTTTTAAGAGAGATTTTTGGAGAAAAGTTTTTACAAAACAGACATAAGCAACAGTAAAACAACATGTTTTCAAAGTTAAAAATAATTAAAGTTGAAGATAAGGCTAACTATAACTATTCTTAAAAATATATTCCCAGGGTTCACTGAACATGGCAATTCAGGAGAACTACAAAATCAGTTACAGGACCAGATGGTATTGCACCCCTTCTCTGTTGCACAAATTCTTCCCCTCCACTCCAAACACATACTGGTGTTGTGGTAGGGAGGAAGGTATGATACTCCACAATTGGTGGTCCTGTGAAAAGGTTCAACCCTACTGGAAAGAAAACCACAATCCTATATCTAAGGTTTCTACGTAGACCTTAGATTTCTTACCTGCCAAACTGGAAATAATGTCAAAGCAATACAGGAAGAGGAACTCTGACATCTCACCAACCCCCCCAATAGCCTGAAAATACTGCTGTCATGTTGGCCAAACATAGTATACATCTTTTTCTGGTTTTATTTATCTTTGTATACTCAGCATTACAACCTAATTGTATATTTTTTCCCATTGCTGAGACCAATATCTTTGCTTCCTCTTACTGTGCCAACTTTAGGCTAAGGCTGATAAACACTGCTTGTAGTTTCATGAATAACTCTAAAGAACTTTAATTTACAGATGTGGATGCTTCAATGATCCTCTTTTCTCCTACCCTGGCTAAAACTATACATTTATGTAAACCACAGCATCCTTTAGCATTTTGTCACAACCAAAAAAGTAATTACTACAGGTTGTGGAGGAGGATTATGCATTCAAAATATTACTACATTTGGTCAGATTGACCTTAAATTCTTCTAAATGGAGCTGATCTAATTCAAAACAAACTCATGAACACGCCAAATTTTTCCAATGCTCAAGATCTTGATTGGCTTTAAAAATTAGAAGTGAATGTTAACATATACCTTGATACAATTCAATCCTAAGGGAATATTGATGCTAGTTCTGGGAACTCTATCTGACAGAGGGATTTAAACCTACAATAATTCAGGGAAATTTGGCTTTTTTTTAAATACAACTTCAGGATTCCATCAGCCTACTTTAAATCTAGCTGTACCATTTCCCTCACAGTCTGGTCACACAGACAAAAACCCTGGAGGGGTCACTACAAGGGGAGCTTCAAGGAGCAAATCAAAGGTTCAAAAGTCTTCTTGTGAAATCAAGCAAATAATTATCCTTTGTTCTTACCACTCCAAAAAAATTATATAACTTCCAGGTGTATGAATACATTTCAGAGGATACTTTCCTTTAAATATATATTTGAGAATACAATCCCACAAATGGCTTGAATTTTCAAATCTAGGAGTACACAAGAAGCATCCTGTACACCAGCCAGCCTCTGTTAAAACATTCATTAAGTTGTCTGCCATCAATTATCCACTACACGGAGCATTTCTTCATACATAACCCATAATTACTCAAGAGCTGAATGGGATGCTATTTGGGCTCTGGCCAGTGACAATACTGTTCTTAATAAGCTAGCTGACAGAGAGGTAGTGGGGTTGCAAAAGATGAATTTGGATATCTTTCCACTGATTTTACAGTATGTGTTGTCCCATAATCTACACATTGCCTAGAATCCAACCTCCACTAGGACACACAATATTCATGAGAGATTCATTACTCCAAATTTTGGGGACTGCAATGGGTGCCAACCTGGCATGTTTGTTTTTCAACTTACACATACTCAAATTTGAAAATACTGTTCTGTTCCCGCATTTGGGTCAGCATTTTTATCTGAACTGGTGCTATGTTGATAACTTTTTGCTATTTTGAACTACCGTTGCAGATGAGCTGATTGCCCACTTTGATGTGCTAAATGCAATACAAATGCCTGTTAAAACTGACGTACATACTGACATATTCTGAGCATGGGATTTATTTTCTGGACTTCAATATTTACAAACATCACAGTGTACTATTTTGGGTACTAAATTATATTTAAAAAGGAAACTGACAGGAACACACACCTACATGGTAGGAGTAGGTATCCATCCTCAGTGGTAAGGGGTATCCCATATGCACGGATGTTGTATATGAAAAAGATATAACTCTAATCCTGTCTATAGCAACTGTTCGAATTTGTGAGATGGGAAAAATTATATCTCTACTGAAGTTACACATCTAATTTACTAGATAAACAACAACAATTAGTCAAGTGATGCCACACAAGTCCTTATTACAATCTTAAAAAGGGAATAAAAAGGATATCCTTTTTTTTGTCATAACATTTTTTTACATCTAGTCATGCCATCTGAAGGGCAATTATCCCTATTTGGTTGTGAAGTACCTGTAGAAAGGTTTGGTCCAGGGTGGAGCTTTGGCTGGGGGTTGAGGCAATAGCATAGTCAGGCAGGCCGGGTCAGCAAACAATCTTGATAGCAGGGTGCAAAGTCAGAATCCAGAACGGTGGACGGCGACAGGCAGGGTCATACACAGACTTGGCAGAGCAAGGAAAAGTTCAGAGTCCAGAAGTTCAGTTGTTCACAAGTATAGCACACACCCAACGAAACAGATCTAACAAATGGGCACAGAACACAGGAAGTCCTGCTATTTAAAGGCTGACCTGATTACAGATTGACTGCAGCTGGAAGACAGCACCAAGCAGAGTGCAAGATGTAGAGACCTCTGGTGGCAGAGCGAACAGAGCCGTAGCACAGAACCGAAAGGTGCCAGGTACAAAGCCAGGCAGGCACACGACATTGGTCTGTATTTTCCAGTGATCAATGTTTGACTTTGGCACAGATGGCAACCCCTTACCTAGGCTTAGATGCATACTCATATACCACATTTCACAATTGTTGAGGGGTGGTGGTGGTGATGGCCATCAGCTGCTTGGGCAATGTGAATGCAAATACATTTTTGAACTGCAGACAGTTTCAGCAAAAGGAAGAATTTAAATACATAGCTGGTAATGTTTCCTTTAGGTCTGTCCACACTTCTGATTCATATGGGTACATGTTAAATAAGGACTTTTTTTTTTTGTACATCATCCCCATTGCTTTATTTACAATGTATACTTTTTTACTTTGCAGGTTTTTATGCTTTTCTGATATTGCACTTTGTTCACAGGTTTGTGTGCAGGTAGAGATGTTTGAACCTTTCTGTGTCTTGCCCATCTGACACAGTGGTATAATTGTTTTCTATATTTATGTATTGCTCTAAAATTACATATTAATCTAATTTTGTAGTATTGATTTTTTTTAGAGCAACCAACCTCAGTCTTTCTTTTTTTTTTATGTGCACTTGCTGGCCCTAAATGTTATAATAGTGCTTTACTGTTTCTTGGCAAATGTTGGACTTGGACAGCAGTATTTTCATGATATTGTGGGCACTGATTCCAGACTAAATGACTAAACAGACTATTCCAGACTAAATGAAGTTAACAATGGCCATGTGTATGTGTGACTAATCCATTGTTGCATCATGTTGCTCTAATGGTTGTTGTTTTTATACATCTGTAACTAATACATTTACAGTTACACTGATGTCTTTTTGTACAGTATACAACAGTAAAAGATTGTATTCTGCTCTGTTGTAACATCATTATATGTGTGATTATATTTAAGCCTGGGTTCAGACTAGTGCGGTGCGAATTCAAGGCCCTGCGTGACTGCGCAGTGAAACGTCGGCTGTTCTGCGGATTGTCCGCGTTTTAGGTGCGAATCAGCTGCTAGCATGAATTCACAACTCATTTTACTTATTCTGAGGGGGAAGTCCACGCCAAATTTTTATAAAAAAACTGGCATGGGTTCCCCCTCCAGAGGCATACCAGGCCCTTAGGTCTGGTATGGATTTTAAGGGTACCCCTACGGCGAAAAAACGGCGTGGGGTTCCCCCCAAAATCCACACCAGACCCTTATCCGAGCACGCAGCCTGGCAGGTCAGGAAAGAGGATGGGGATGAGCGAGTGCCCCCCCTCCTGAACCGTACCAGGCCGCATGCCCTCAACATGGGGGGGTGGGTGCTTTGGGGAAGGGGGGCGCCCTGCGGCCCCCCACCCCAAAGCACCTTGTCCCCATGTTGATGAGGACAAGGGCCTCTTCCCGACAACCCTGGCCGTTGGTTGTCGGGGTCTGCGGGCGGGGGGGTTATCGGAATCCGGGAGCCCCCTTTAATAAGGGGACCCCCAGATCCCGGCCCCCCACCCTATGTGAATGAGTATGGGGTACAATGTACCCCTACCCATTCACCTAAGGTGTAAAGTGTAAATAAAAAAACCACACAATTATAAAAAAATATTTTATTGCACTGGTCCGGGGGTCTTCTTCCGTCTTGGGGGGTCTTCTCGCCGGACTCCTCCTCTATTTTACTTAGCTCTTTTACCGAGCGGAGAAGCCCGACTTTTTTCTTCTTCATCGCTGCCGTCGTCTGGGGGTCTCGATCCGCCTTCAGGGGTCTTCCGGGGTCTTCCGGGGCTTCTTCTGTTCTTGCTGCTGTCGTCGCCTTCTGCGCCACCGCCGCCGCCTTCTTCTTCTTCTTAAGATGTTGACACGTCGCTCTCTCTGGCCGGAATGGCAGAGCTGCGCTGTGTTGGGACTTACAGTGCCTTGCAAAAGTATTCGGCCCCCTTGAACTTTTCAACCTTTTGCCACATTTCAGGCTTCAAACATAAAGATATAAAATTTTTATTTTTTGTGAAGAATCACCAACAAGTGGGACACATTTGTGAAGTGGAACGAAATCTATTGGATATTTTAAACTTTTTTAGCAAATAAAAAACTGAAAAGTGGTGTGTGCAAAATTATTCGGCCCCTTTACTTTCAGTGCAGCAAACTCACTCCAGAAGTTCAGCGAGGATCTCTAAATGATCCAATGTTGTCCTAAATGACTGATGGTGATAAATAGAATCCACCTGTGTGTAATCAAGTCTCTGTATAAATGCACCTGCTCTGTGATAGTCTCAGGGTTCTGTTGAAAGCGCAGAGAGCATCATGAAGACCAAGGAACACACCAGGCAGGTCCGTAATACTGTTGTGGAGAGGTTTAAAGCCGGATTTGGATACAAAAAGATTTCCCAAGCTTTAAACATCCCAAGGAGCACTGTGCAAGCGATCATTTTGAAATGGAAGGAGTATCAGACCACTGCAAATCTACCAAGACTTGGCTGTCCCTCTAAACTTTCAGCTCAGACAAGGAGAAGACTGATCAGAGATGCAGCCAAGAGGCCCATGATCACTCTGGATGAACTGCAGAGAACTACAGCTGAGGTGGGAGAGTCTGTCCATAGGACAACAATCAGTCGTACACTGCACAAATCTGGCCTTTATGGAAGAGTGGCAAGAAGAAAGCCATTTCTCAAAGATATCCATAAAAAGTCTCGTCTAAAGTTTGCCACAAGCCACCTGGGAGACACACCAAACATGTGGAAGAAGGTGCTCTTGTCCGATGAAACCAAAATCGAACTTTTTGGCCACAATGCAAAACGATATGTTTGGCGTAAAAGCAACACAGCTCATCACCCTCAACACACCATCCCCACTGTCAAACATGGTGGTGGCAGCATCATGGTTTGGGCCTGCTTTTCTTCAGCAGGGACAGGGAAGATGGTTAAAATTGAGGGGAAGATGGATGCAGCCAAATACAGGACCATTCTGGATGAAAACCTGTTGGAGTCTGCAAAAGACCTGAAAGTGGGACGGAGATTTATCTTCCAACAAGACAATGATCCCAAACATACAGCAAAATCTACAAAGGAATGGTTCACAAATAAACGTATCCAGGTGTTAGAATGGCCAAGTCAAAGTCCAGACCTGAATACAATCGAGAATCTGTGGAAAGAGCTGAAAACTGCTGTTCACAAACGCTCTCCATCCAACCTCACTGAGCTCGAGCTGTTTTGCAAGGAAGAATGGGCAAGAATTTCAGTCTCTCGATGTGCAAAACTGATAGAGACATACCCCAAGCGACTTGCAGCTGTAATCGCAGCAAAAGGTGGCTCTACAAAGTAAGAGGGCCGAATAATTTTGCACGCCCCACTTTTCATTTTTTTATTAGTTAAAAAAAGTTTCAAAAATCCAATAGATTTCGTTCCACTTCACAATTGTGTCCCACTTGTTGGTGATTCTTCACAAACAATAAAAATGTTATATCTTTATGTTTGAAGCCTGAAATGTGGCAAAAGGTTGAAAAGTTCAAGGGGGCCGAATACTTTCGCAAGGCACTGTATATAGGGACAAGGGGGCAGGGTCACATGCTCATGTCACATGGTGACCCCGCCCACATATGATGTCACAGTCCCAGCATCCTCCGGGACTGTGACATCATAGGGGGCGGGGTCACCATGTCACATGAGCATGTGACCCTGCCCCCTTGTCCCTATATAAGTCCCAACACAGCGCGGCTCTGCCATTCCAGCCAGAGAGAGTGACGAGTCAACATCTTAAGAAGAAGAAGAAGAAGGCGGCGGCGGCACAGAAGGCGACGTCAGCGGCAAGAACAGAAGAGACCCCGGAAGACCCCCGAAGGCGGATCGAGACCCCCAGACGACGGCGGCGACAACGAAGAAGAAAGCCGGGCTTCTCCGCTCGGTAAAAGAGCTAGGTAAAATAGCGGAAGAGCCCGGCGAGAAGACCCCCCAAGACGGAAGAAGACCCCCGGAGCAGTGCAATAAAATATTTTTTTTTAAATTGTGTGTTTTTTTTTATTTACACTTTACACCTTAGGTGAATGGGTAGGGGTACATCGTACCCCATACTCATTCACATAGGGTGGGGGGCCGGGATCTAGGGGCCCCCTTATTAAAGGGGGCCCCCGGATTCCAATAAGCCCCCCGCCCGCAGACACCGACAACCAACGGCCAGGGTTGTCGGAAGAGGCCCTTGTCCTCATCAACATGGGGACAAGGTGCTTTGGGGTGGGGGGCCGCAGGGCGCCCCCCTTCCCCAAAGCACCCACCCCCCCATGTTGAGGGCATGCGGCCTGGTACGGTTCAGGAGGGGGGGGCTCGCTTGTCCCCACCCCCTTTCCTGACCTGGCAGGCTGCGTGCTCGGATAAGGGTCTGGTATGGATTTTGGGGGGACCCTTAAAATCCATTTTTCGGCGTAGGGGTACCCTTAAAATCCATACCAGACCTAAGGGCCTGGTATGCCTCTGGAGGGGAATCCATGTCGTTTTCTTTTTCAAAAATTGGGCGTGGACTTCCCCCTCAGAGGTAGTACAATGACTTGCGTATTTCTGTTCAGAACGCAAGCCAGGTGCGAATCAGATGCGTGCCCATAGAAGATAATGGGCCTGAATTCGCACCTGATCCGTCCTGCACCGCACCAAATTCGGTGGCGGATTTTCGTCAATTCGCAGTGCGCATGCACCGGACATGTGTGAACGTGCCCCATTGAAAACAATGGGTTTTCAAATGTCCTGCGAATTCGCAGTATTTTGCCCCGCTGCAAATTCGCTATAGTGTGAACCCAGGCTCAAGCTGTCGTTCACAAATAAAATTTCTGTACCGAGAAGAGAGGAGAAAATAGAAACAAGTCATTACTCTGACTTAAGTATCTAACCGTGTGTGAGCTTTAGCTATAGGACTATAGAATGTAAACAGACTTATTTTAGGAAAGCAGTTAAAGCATTTGTTAACCCCCAAAAAAAACACAGATTCTGTTCCTTTAAAGCATGTTACACAGCACAGTGCTGGTGTTGTGTAATTTGGCACCCTGTAACACCTGTAATACCTGGCTTATCCTGCCTGGCTATACCCTCCCCTCTGCAAACAGACCACGATAATCATGGCTGCTGAGCCCCTGTTTGTGTGCCTCTGTCACCTGCAGCCTGCTCTCCTGTGTCTGTCTCCTCTGTCTTCCTCCCCTTACATTCTCTGTGTGTCACCTATTGACAGTGCCACCCCATTTCCCTCCTGGTGCAGGAATAACATATATATATTGCTATACTATCCATTCTGTATCTTAATACAGTGCCCCCCCCCTGTCTGTGTTTCATTAAAAAAATACCTCCTTCACCCTACATCACACAGCGGCTCCCTGCGATCACGTGACCTGCCCTGCCTCCTCTCTCCTCTCCTCCTCGCATCCCGCTGACATCAGCGGGGAAATCTCTGCCCCGACCGCTGCTTCTGCAAGACGGGCAGAGAGGAGACACAGCTGGTTACATGAGGGCCGGCAGCCACCGTGAAGGAAGTATTTTTTTTAATAAAACACAGAGACAGGGGGGCACTGTATTTTCGATACAGAACGGATTATGTACATTTCTTAAAGTGGGTTAACACCCACTTAAAGATTAGCCTGATACATATGTATAAAGGTACCTATAGCACTACCTGCTGAGAGAGAATCAAACATATAAATTATTTTGATGCATTTTTTACCTTTTTAGAAATAAAAAAAAGTTATATTGCAATTTTGAAGTAAAAAGATAAAGTTAGAGAAAAACAGTATACATTCCTTTTAAAAAATATATAGGTAAAACAAATGCCTGTTCCTTCTAAAGACATGTTTCTTCATTGATACTTGATTGCTTTAGATCCTAAAAATGGCTTGAGTAACTGGAACTTTACCACTTCCAACAGGAACTTTATGAATATATATGTTGTACACCAAATACAAACTTAGAGGGTAATGTGTACAAATTAAAAATAATGAACATGCCAGCATTTGGTGATTTATTCAACCTCCGCAGCACACAGAAGTTACAGACACTCAATCAGATGGAAAATTACCAGATTGATACAGCAAAAGGCAAATCAGGTGAAATACACTAAGTGTAATCAATATCAAACACAAGAGAAAATGGATCATTCACTGTCCAAAGTTATTTATTTCACCATTTGTATTTATTTCTCAAAAATGCGCAGTCCATGTTTATTGAAAGAGGAAATTTACATCAGCTCTATAAACTGTATGAAAATAAAAGACTGATGCTAAAAATGCATGTTAAAGGATTTATTTTACCCTGTCTGTGCTGAAATGTGTCTTGCAGGAAGTTTTTAGCTAAATGATCAACATATACAAAATGTATATAAAAATGACTTGTCAGTTTTGAATGTATCTTATTAATCAGTTAGTTTAATAAAGGTATAACATCTTCCAAAATACAAAAAATAATGTTGTCATACCCACCTGTATCTATAGAAACATATGGTCTGACTGTAATCTGATATAGGGTCCTTTTAAAGACATATTGCTTATGTTCTTGTGTTATACAGCATACATCCTTTAAGGGAAAAGGTAAGATATATCTGTTAATATATTTGCATCGGACAAAGAGAACTGCAAAGCAAACTGCTCCAGTTATTTATTTTATAGTGCTCTGGAAACCTTTGTTCAATACTAAATGTGTATTTGTAAAATTAAGTATAAGTATATATGTAGTGGCAAACATATTACCTTAAAAAAAAAAACTAAAAAACTAAAATGAATCTCAAGTTTTCCCTCATCCCACCAAGCAAAGTTACTTGTTTCTAAGTACACTTGAGGTAATGTTTATTTTCTCTGTTACTACCTCACTTCTCCTCACATAATACTTTGAATTCAAATTTATACTATTTCTGCTATAATAATGTTAATTAATGCACAGTGTATGCATATATGATCAAATCTTATTTAGCCCAGGTCTACTAAATTAGGTCAAATAACCTGATTATTTCAGTCCATTGAATATGATCATTTCATTTCAATGTTTTACGGACATACTCTAGTTTGAAATATTACCCTGAAAAACGAATATTTCTGAAATAAATAAATAAACATAGGCAGTAAAAAATTATTGCTAGGCATTAATTGGAACAAGCCAATGACAAGAAATGAGTTATAGATAATTTAATAATACATTAGGTAACAAATATTGTAGGATGTCTACTCTAAAAGCCAAATTCAGTAAAGACAAAGCAAAATAAATAATTTAACACACACCACTCTAGTCAAGGACAACACAAGTAAACACAAAATGCAATTTGTAAATGAAGGTGTTTATTATTAAAGGTGAAAAAAAATCCAAACCATCATGGCCCTGTGTGAAAAAGTGATTGCCCCCTAAACCTAATAACTGGTTGGGCCACCCTTAGCAGCAACAACTGCAACCAAGCGTTTGCGATAACGTGCAATGAGGCTTTTACAGCGTCCTGGAGGAATTTTGGCCCACTCATCTTTGCAGAATTGTCCTAATTCAGTTACATTAGAGGGTTTTCGAGCATGAACGGCCTTTTTAAGGTCATACCACAACATCTCAATAGGATTCAGGTCAGGACTTTGGCTAGGCCACTCCAAAGTCTTCATTTTGTTTTTCTTCAGCCATTCGGTGGTGGACTTGCTGGTGTGTTTAGGATCATTGTCCTGCTGCAGAACCCAAGTTCGTTTCAGCTTGAGTACACGAACAGATGGTCGGATCTCTTGGTAGACAGCAGAATTCATAGTTCCTTTTATCACGGCAAGTCTTCCAGGTCCTGAAGCAGCAAAACAGCCCCAGACCATCACACTACCACCACCATATTTTACTGTTGGTATAATGTTCTTTTTCTGAAATGCAGTGTTCCTTCTACTCCAGATATACTTGGACACACACCTTCCAAAGAGTTCCACTTTTGTCTCATCGGTCCACAGAATGTTGTCCCAAAAGTCTTGGGGATCATCAAGATGTGTTGTGGAGAAATTGAGACGAGCTTTGATGTTCTTTTTGCTCAGCAGTGGTTTTCTCCTTGGAACTCTGCCATGCAGGCCATTTTTGCCCAGTCTTTTCCTGATGGCATGAACGCTGACCTTAACTGAGGCAAGTGAGGCCTGCAGCTCCTTGGACGTTGTTGTGGGGTCTTTTGTGACCTCTTGGATGAGTCGTCGCTGCGCTCTTGGGGTAATTTTGGGCGGCCGGCCACTCCTGGGAAGGTTCACCACTGTTCCATGTCTTCGCCATTTGTGGATAATGGCTCTCACTGTGGTTCGCTGGATTCCCAAAGCTTTGGAAATGGCTTTATAACCCTTTCCAGACTGATAGATCTCAATTACTTTCTTTCTCAATTGTTCCTGAATTTCTTTGGGTCTCGGCATGATGTGTAGCTTTTAAGGATCTTCTGGTGGACCTTACTGTGTCAAGCAGCTCCTATTTAAGTGATGCCTTGATTGTGAACAGGTGTGGCAATAATCAGGCCTGGGTGTGGCTAGAGAAATTGAACTCAGGTGTGGACAACCACAGTTATAGTATGTTTTAACAAGGGGGGCAATCACTTTTTCACACAGGGCCATGATGGTTTGGATTTTTTGATTTTTTTTCACCTTTAATAATAAACACCTTCATTTACAAATTGCATTTTGTGTTTACTTGTGTTGTCCTTGACTATTGTTTAAATTGGTTTGATGTTCCGAAACACTTAAGTGTGACAAACATGCAAAGGAACAGGAAATGAGGAAGGGGGCAAACACTTTTTCACACCACTGTATATATATATATGAAAAAGAAAAACTGCGCCAGGTAAATAAACTAAAATGTCTATACCCTCATCAGAACAGTCAGATCGAAGACTGTTAGAACATGACTGGTGAATAAGAAACACACAAATAATACTCGGAGATAATGGTAATAGGTAATAAAGTAGTTGGCAGTAGCAACATATAACAAAGGAGTCCTGGATTGTAGTCAAACTGAGGACCATATATGTATGGATCTGTATGAAAATGTGAACAGTTCACGGAGTGAATATTGTCCTAGGATATAGTTTCTCAGTCTTATAGACTAGGTACATCAGATTAGATATCCTATCACACCGCTGTGCTCCACACCACACGGAAGTGCCACCACCAATATATATTACCCTTACCAGATGGTAGGCAGGGTTAAGCCTTTCAAAAGTGAGCCCATAGAAAGATCCTGACTTCAAAAAGGAGCGATCAGACTTCAAATCAGAAAGAAATCCCAGCATCTGCCACTCACACCGGAACCAGGACCTCAGACCAGACCCAATGGATAATCAGATCCAGGCTAGCACTCGGCGGTGCATCCAAATACGATCAAGAAAAACAAAAAGGCAGACCATAGCATAATAACGTTTTAAAACACAGTAATGAGTAATTTATTGATAAAAAGTACTCACATAAGCACAGGGTAAAAAGCGCATAAAAAACTCCACATGGAGTGACACAGAACGCCGGCCGGCATGTAATAGAAACGGACCCTTCCTCCTTCAGGAGCGTTGAACGTGATGACGTCACTGCACGCCTTCCCATAGGAACTGCATGTCATCACGTTCAACGCTCCTGAAGGAGGAAGGGTCCGTTTCTATTACATGCCGGCCGGCGTTCTGTGTCACTCCATGTGGAGTTTTTTATGCGCTTTTTACCCTGTGCTGTATCGCTCTCACTCTCTCATACCGGTCACTGGATATTCAACATGGCAAAGAACTCTCTGAGGATCTGAAAAAAACAATTGTTGCTCTACAAAAAGATGGTCTAGGCTATAAGAATTTCTTCAGAATAACAAAAGGTAGGAATCTGCAGCAAAGTTTGTTAAAAACCCTGCAATGTACATAGATCACCCAGAGGGGAGTGGTTTTTTTTCAACAAAAAATTTGCGTCCTTTTTTCCCACAAATAGAGCTTTCTTTTGGTGGTATTTGATCACCTCTGCGGTTTTTATTTTTTGTGCTATAAACAAAACAATAGCGCCAATTTTGAAAAAAAACATATTATTTTTTACTTTTTGCTATAATAAGTATCCCCAAAAATATATATAAATTTTTTTTTTTCCCTCAGTTTAGGCCGATATACAATAATACGCAAAAATCACAATAAGCGTTTATTGATTGGTTTGCGCAAAAGTTATAGGGGATAGTTTTATGCCATTTTTATTGATAATTTTTTTTTACTAGTAAATTTTTGCGACATTATGGCGGACAATTTTGACACATTTTTGGGACCATTGGCATTAATACAGCGATCAATGCTAAAAAATTGCATTGATTACTGTAAAAATTTCACTGGCAGTGAAGGGGTTAACCACTAGGTGGCACTGTAGGGGTAAAGTGTGTCCTAGGGAGTGATTCTAACTGTGGGGGGGCTGTGTGTGACACGTCACTGATCACCACTCCAGATTACAGGGAGATGTGCTCAGTGACAGTGTCATTAGGCAGAACGGGGAGATGCTTGTTTACATTAGCATCTCCCCGTTCTTCCTCACCATGAGACGATCGCGGGTATCCCCGCGGACAATCGAGTCCGCCGGACCCATGATCACGGTCACAGAGCTCCCGGCAGGCATTCGTGCCTGCAAGCCACCTCTTGAAGGGCCACGTACAGGTACATTAATCTGCCTGTATGTGCCCTTCTGTTGCAGTATATCTGCGTGAGGCGGTCGGAAGCGGTTAAAGGTTTAAAGGATAAGTTCACCTTTGTTCACTTTTTTTCTAAATTCAAGCTCCCCTATGTACCAATAGAGTATTCATGTACTTTTTTTGCAAAAAAATCTGCGCTTTCCATTAATTCTACACACACTTACTATACTTGTCCTCACCCATGTTGCCAGACGTATCCATTAGTAATGTCTTACTTCCTAGTCAGACTTTAGGTTATGGCACAAGAAGGAGTTGACCAGCTGACCTCATTAGCACACACCCTGCATCATCCGCCCACCCACTCCTAGCTGCACGTTTTTTAAATGAAATGCAATCAATCAATGATCACCCATCTCACTAAATACACAATATGCAATCAGATTGCATAGTGTATGGCCATCTTTATACAAGTACATGGAAGGGAGTGGACAGAAACACCCAGCTGTCAAGCACAGTTCACATCTCTGCATTGCGGAAACTCACATTCCTACATGCGCCTTTTTTTTTTTTTTTTTTTTTAAGCAAGGTAGGGAGGCGTTTTGGAGCATTTTCACTCATCACACATAGGGCAGCCCACCCACCTGAATGGACTGCCCTACACACAACAATCGTCCCAAAGAAGCTTCAGAACTGTTTTGTAGAGCTGAGCTTGGTGCATTTTTTACTGTGGATTTTGGTGCAGCGCATTTCTGAAATGCAAAGAAATGCACAGATGTGAATGGAGCCTCATTGTTCTTTTGTTATCGGACGAATTTCACTTTCAGGCCCCATTTATATCTAGCATAGTGGGAGCGCACATTTTGTGGCTCGTTTTTCCTGTGACACGCATAGGGCAGACTGTTGATTTCAATTGGCTGCACTACATGTCATGTGGTTAATGGGATATTTTGGCAATTTGTAGGTTGCGTGTTTTTACTGTGCGTTTTTCAGCATCTGCCCCTCATTTTTTCACATGGCAAAATTAATGTTTGCTTCTGTGTTTGGTGTGCCGTTAACAATTAATGATAGTAATTTAAGGTGTATAAAGATAGCCATACACTATACAATCTAATGGCAATAATCACATGAAAAATTTGACATGCTGGTTGTACCCAAGTCGATTGGTGGATCCGCTTGCGTACAATCTTCCTGCCCATAGATAGTGTGAATCAGTCCCTGCTGAACCAGACAAGATTCAAATCATCTATGTCCAGCTTTACTGTAAGTACAATTAGAGAAATTGGAATTGTAAAATGAGAAAATGAAAATGAGACACAGTTTGAAAATAGCAAACAACTGGGGGGCGCATGCGCGGATGCCTGAGCGGGAGGATGTCTTAGCTTAGAGCTCCGCTCCGTGGGAGGACAGAACCGGAGGACTACGGGTCCCAGCGGCTCCGCTAACGGCACAAAACATTTCCACAAGCTCCACCTAGACCACAGGTGAATAAACAATGGTTCTGAGGGGCACTAAACCAAAAAGTAAAGCGCCCCTTACTAAAACAGCTCCGGCCAGGCAGGTGCTGAAGATGGCGGCGGCAGTCTCCTCACAGGCTACAGCACAGAGATGTAAAACAGCTCCCTCACAGGCTACAGAAGAAACGGCAGGCTCAGGCTCAGACTCAGATGCTGAGGTAATTCAGCTAGAAACAAATGCAGATATGTTTAAAAAATTTGAAACCATGTTACACAAAGCCTTAAAGAAAACTTCTGACAGAATTACTGACAAACTGACTAAAGAGATTAGGGAGCTGGGCCAAAGAACTGCTGAGTTAGAAATCAGAGTGGATGACCTGGATAGCCTTACATCACAAAATACCTCAGAGCTTGAAAATTTAAAGGTGGAAAATCTTTTTTTACAGTCACGTTTAGAAGAGCAGGAAAATAGGGACAGACGGTCGAACCTGAGAATTAGAGGAATTCCTGAGACAGTCCTTGATCTACCAGCCACCATAACAGCCCTATTTCAAGAATTACAGCCAGGCATACCCTTGGAAAGACTAGAACTTGATAGAGTTCACAGAGCTTTAGCCCCTCGCAAAGCAAATGGCCCACCCAGAGACATTATTGCTAAATTTCACTATTACAGAACCAAAGAGCAATTATTGGCGACTGCTAGGGACAAAGTCTCCCTGCAATTCCAGGGTCATTCATACCAGCTTTTTGCCGATATATCTCCTCTTACAGTCGCTAAACGGCGTGCACTGAAGCCCCAGTTACAAATTCTACAACAGCATCAAATTGCATACCAATGGGGATTTCCTTTTTCCCTAAGATTTACATTTCTGGAAACCAAATACACCTGTAGATCTCCTGAAGATTTGCAATCTGCCTTGGTCAAAATGGGCATCGCTGACAAATCCACTCTAAATATTCATCCCCATAGACGTTCGGCCTCAAGATCACCTCAGCAAAAAGACATGACAACCTCTGCAGGAGCCTCTTCCTCTTCTCGACACCACTTAAACAAGAGAGGACGTTTTGAAAATCAAACCCCCTCTAATGAGGACTCTATGGACTGATGTACTAATTTAATCCGTCCTGCTTCTACTTGTCCCCAGCTTTAATTGCTGGTTGAGAAGTTAAAAATCTCTAATATCTACACGAAACTTTCTAACTTTCATACGGAAATTTTTTGCCAAAACTTGACCTTTCTTTCTACAAACTTTTTTTTCTCTCAAAATTCTTTTTCAAATGTATTTACTAAGTCCTTGCGTATCAGTAGCAACTCAAGGCTTTTTTATTTTTTATTTTTTAATCCCAATTCTCTTATTTCACTTATAATAGTAATTATACTAATAGAACAAAGAACCGCTTCTATGTATTATTATTATTTTTTCTCTTATTTTTTATCTAGGTCCTTCAACAAAGCGGACTTTCAGTTAATATATATTTTCTTTATATAATCCCGTGGTCCTTCGGTGATGCTCCTCCCTCAGGAACTTCTTGCTGCCCCCTGTAACATCCTCAGACACCCGCTAGGATTATGCGGGTCTCTGACGATGGTTCTGGAACCTCACGGAGCATACATAATATGCACCGTAGACGTTCCTACACCCTAAGTTGTTATCTTTACTTAACATTAATGTGCTATTATAATAGGGTTGATCGATTTTGCTCTTCTTATTTTACTCTCTTCCTTCCTGCACCCTTTACTTCTCTCTCTCCCCAGGTGATGATCTCGTACTTGGAAGTAAGTTATATCTTTATCTATATAGTATCTAATACTGCATAGACATGGCCCCTGTAAATGTTTTGTCTTTAAATGTACAAGGGTCTAATATCCCCCACAAACGTTCAAAAGCTATGCGCACTTTTCATGCAAAAAAAGCACATATTATATGTTTGCAGGAAACTCATTTTATAGAAAAGGCTCACCTGAAATTTCTATCTTCTAATTATCCGCAGTATTATGTTTCCTCAGCTTCTGTTAAACAAAGGGGTACTCTTATAGGTTTTCACCGTAGCACCCCATTTACTCTAGTGTCGCAACTGAATGATCCAGAAGGTAGATACATTTTGGTTACTGGTTATCTTGCTGACGCCCCCATTACAGTTGTCTCCTACTATGCCCCTAACAAGCGACCATTAGCTTTTATGTCTCACCTTTTTCAAACTATTGATACCCATAAATTTGGCACATTAGTCATTTGTGGAGACTCCAATGCTACCGTATTCCCCTTCCTAGACAAATCCCTGATTACACCTAATACGAATTCTGCCAAGATGACCCTACAACCCCTGCTTTCAACACACAAATTAGTAGACACATGGAGAGAACTAAATCCTACCAATAGGCGCTATACACATTACTCGTACCCACACAAATCTTTCTCTCGCATTGATCATATCTTTGTTCCATCTAGTATTTTACCAGAAATACTCTCATCCAAAATCGTCCCATTACCATGGTCTGATCATTGTGCTGTTTTTACCACCCTTGCCTCAACTATACCCAGATCCCATGATACCAATTGGAATATTAACGATACCTCGCTAACCCATCCATCTCACAAACAGTCAATAGAGCAAATGTTATCTGATTACATCTCCTCTAATGATACAGACGATGTTTCTTCCTTAACGTTGTGGGAAGCACACAAAACTGTGATTCGAGGAAACTTGATTCGTCTATCATCCTCACTCAAAAGGGAACGCAAACTTATGTTTGCAAAACTGGAAACTGCCTTCAACACATGCCACTCAACCTTCCAAACTTCACCGACTACTGCCAATCACACGAAACTTGAGAAAGCACGCCTTGACCTTGACCTTTTTTTAACTGACTCTGCAGACAAACTAATGCGTAAACGCCAACATATCCAATATCTCAAAGCCAACAAGCCCGACACTCCTATGGCCCGCTGCTTGAAAACGATACAAAAAGTACAATCCTCCTTTAGGCTTAAGACTTCAAGAGACGGATACACTAGTAACCCGGTTAAAATACTGGAAGTATTTCACTCCAAATTAACTAAAATATACTCTTCTAACCAAGAGTTTGATACTTCGAAAGCCGATAGCATGTTCTCTACTATAGACCTTCCTACCCTAGATCAACTACAACACGATAACCTTGAACGACCTATAACTACCTCCGAAGTCCTACATGCAATAAAACACTTGAAACTTAATAAAAGACCAGGCCCAGACGGATTTTCAGCTTTATATTATAAGCAGTTTTCACATTTATTAGCACCTATTTTGACCAGAGCCTTCAATTCCTTACTTGAAAACCAATCTTTCCGTACAGAAACACTTACTTCTATTATAGTGATGATTCCCAAGCCACACTCAGACACTACTTCCTGGACAAATTATCGTCCTATATCTTTACTCAACCTTGACATAAAAATACTGGCTAAAATATTAGCCACCCGTCTCAACAATGTCATTGGTCAATTAATACACCGCGATCAAACCGGCTTTATGCCAAAAAGACAGGCAGGTGACAACATCAGACGTGCTCTACTGCTCATAAACGCAGCTAAATCTAGACGCATTCCTTCATGCCTAGTATCTCTTGATATTAGGAAAGCGTTTGATTCTGTCACCTGGCCTTATATGCAGTATACACTACAGAAATGGGGATTTGGGAATCATTTCTTACAATGGATCTCCTCGTTATATAATAGCCCAAAAGCATACATTAAATATGCTGGCTATAAATCCGCTATGTTGAACATCTGTAGAGGTACGAGACAGGGATGTCCCTTATCTCCCTTACTTTTCGCTCTCCTCATCGAACCATTAGCACAAATAATTAGGACAAATATAAATATCAAGGGTATTGAATTAGGTGGTTATCAACATAAAATATGTCTCTTTGCTGACGATATTCTCATATTCTTATCCCAATCACTTATATCTGCCCCAAATTTATTGAACATACTAGATAAATTCGCTGCGGTCTCTGGACTTAAAGTTAACCCCACCAAATCGAATGTGCTTAATATCTCTCTAGAACAAGCTGAGCTCCTGCATCTCCAATCTACTTTACCGTTTCACTGGGTATCTAATCAATTACCCTACCTAGGAGTTCAACTCACAAATTCACTCAAAGAACTATTCAGAGTTAACTATCTCCCATTATTAAAACAGGTTACTAACTATATGAAACTATGGTCTTCTCTCCCCTTGTCTTGGTTGGGTAGGATTAATGCAATAAAAATGTCAATTTTACCAAAATTTCTTTATTTATTTAGGGTTTTACCTATCCCAATACCAGCCTATTTCTTTAGAATACTACAACGTAGGGTCTTGGCCTTTATCTGGGGTAAAACCAAACCACGGATTCCATTAACCACATTATATCTTAGCAAATTGAAGGGAGGGCTAGGCTTACCAAACTTTGCTTCCTATTATTCTGCTGCACAACTCTCAATTCTTACGAAATACCACTCTGTAGAAGAATCACCCCTTTGGATGTTAATTGAGTCTGTAGAATGCGATCCTATTTCTATTGCTAATCTCTTATGGATTCATCCCAAAGATAGGACACATATTGCTAACCCCATCACGAAACACTCCTTATCTATATGGGATAAATTTGGTAAACCTTCCAACCTCCAATCCCCACATAATCCTCTTCTCTCTTTCCTCGGGAACCCAGCCTTCTATCCAGCTTGGCGTTATCCGAAATCATTCTCTGTTTGGTCCACCTTAAAATTATCACGATTATACCAGTTATGTAATAACTCCAACATTCTGGAATTCCCAATAGTATGTGACACGTACGGACTCCCAAGATCTGAAACCTTTAGATACTTGCAAGTTAAAAATTTCTACACCCCGCTTCTAAATTCTGGTACACCACTTAATCAAATGTCTCAATTTGAGCGTATATGCAAAAGCGACCCACATGTTAGAGGTGTTATTTCATTAATATATCAACAGCTTACTACTCTTCCCAAAGATATATTACCCTCTTATGCAGAGAAATGGGCATTAGATATGAACCGGGTTTTTGACATTAATGACTGGTCTAATGTATGGAATGCAACTAAAAGCTCTTCCCCGAATTGTTATGCTCTTGAAACTAACTTTAAAGTCTTAGCAAGATGGTACCTAGTACCTGCTAGAATTGCCAAGTTTTCCCCGACATATCCTATTAATTGTTTCAGAGGTTGCACTTCCCAAGGTACCCATTTCCATATTTGGTGGCAATGCCCGGTGGTTCAAGAATTCTGGTCAAATATTTTCGCTATGGCTTCCAAAGCTCTAGAACGCTCTATACCTCCGGATCCAGCCATGGCTCTGCTGAACCTGAAACCCTCTTCACTGACTCATCCTCAGTTTAAGCTATTTCTTCAGCTCAGCACAGCGGCCAAACAAACCATAGCTAAAGCATGGAAATCCAATACCCTTATAGTAGCGGAAGCTAAGCACAGAATGAATAGAGCTTTGACCTACGCTAAAATGTCGGCCATAGAAGATAATAATATTGATAAATTTAAACAGATTTGGCAACCATGGGTAAAACATTATCTGCCCCCTGATTTCGACCAGTCACTACTGTTACCTCAATAGAACTTTGGTTTTCTTTTAGCAAATATCTTTCAATATCCTATTTTGCAGTGTAATCATCACCTGGAGAGACTCTTTCCTTCCTTTCCTTCTTTCTCTCTTCAATCTCTTATTTTTTCATTATTATTGTTTCTATATCACATTTTTTTATAATTATAACCAGCATGTTAAGTCGAACAGATAGTTTATTCTGCAGCCTCAGAACACTGAAGTTATCAGGGTATGATCTTATTTCCATACATTTGTTCTGTAGTGAAGATAAGTAATACCTATATACTCTCGTTACTATGGTATACCTGTTCTTTTTTTTTTACTTCAAATTGCCCCCGCTTTGCCACAGCATGAACCCATATGGGGTGGTAAAGCGGTCTGGAGGCATGCCTATAATGTCTCTGGATATGATTCGAGGTTACTTGCTATAACCACATAACATTACCTTTTAGGCGTTTTTTTTTTTTTTCACCAGTGTTCGACTTATGTACGTTTTATATATACTGTAATATGAACTAAACCCATGCTGACATTTCAGCTTATTCCTTTTCAAGATACAACATGTATGCAAGTGAATATATGTGATATATACTGTTTTTATTTTTCTTGTATGTTCTTTATGGTTTCTGTTTTTTTTGTTTGTTTAAAAATAAAAATCTTTGAACCAGAAAATAGCAAACAACAGGGGTGTATGTACCTAGTAGGTACTGCAAACTCTTAAGGATAAAACTAGACCAGGGATGGTAAAAAAAATAAAAAATAAATATTGGGTGCACTAGTTCCAAGTTTGCTGGTCAAATAGGGTAGAACCTAGTTTCTGCTCCATACTGCTTTGTAGGATGACAGAAACAAGAAGACTAACATGTTGCTGCACGACTCTCATTACAATTAATAAAATGATATTGTGTCATACATATTGTCATATACTAACTTTTATACATTATTATTATAATGCCTATGATATTTACTTTGGAGGAATGGCTGCATGTTCTTCTGGGTTGTAATGAATTTTTTGGACGATCATGCACAATATTTCTCATGTGATGTTTTATTCTACAAAACCAATACACATTACATAAAAATCGTAAGTTCTGTTCAGTAATGAGAAATTGTGCAGTTTGCTCCTAATTTTCTTTTAGAAGGTCTGAATTGGTTCCTGAAATTTGTGTACACACTATAAGAAAATCTTATGATTGTTCCGAATACAGAATCCCCTCCAATTATCATATAATGTGTAGGCCAAATCTGTTACAGGGTAGGCTTACCATTCCATAGATATGGTCATACACAGGACCAAAATCAGCAAATTTTGGCCAAATGTGACATTTCCAACTCCATCAACTGGCCACAGAGGAGGGGACAAAGTTAACTGGCTTTAACTGGCTTTCTCAGCTTTTGTATAATCACCAAAAATATTCTGTTCCTGGGGACATATCTGCTTATGGCAAGAACCAGTTATAATATACAAATTAAAGTTATTCTTATTCCTATTAATCAACTTGAAATAACCTTCCACTAATCTATGTCTACTTAAAAATGAATTTAATGATTTTTGGTTAGGGTTACTATTACTGCACTGTGTATGATCATCTTAGCTCTTGCCCTAACTTACCTGATAAAACTGCCACATTTCTTTTCATAGATTGCATTACTTGATGATGAGAAGGCGAGCTGCCTTTAAATGCAGTGGAACGAATCTACTGTACATAAATTGTACTAAATACATCTATTACAGAAAAAGGGGTTATTGACAACTAGTTCAGGTCCACATCCCTAGTATAACATGTAAAAAACAAAGTTCCTCTAAAAATGGGACTTTAACCACTTGCCTACTGTGCACTTAAACACCCTTCCTGCCCAGACCAATTTTCAGCTTTCAGCGCTCGCGCACTTTCAGTGACAATTGCGCGGTCATGCAATGCTGTAACCAAATGAATTTTTTATCATTTTGTTCGCACAAATAGAGCTTTAGTTTGGTGGTATTTATTCGCGACTCCGTTTTTTATTTTTTGCGATATAAGCGAAAACATAGCGGAAATTTTGAAAAAAAACAATATTTTCTCCTTTCTTTTTTAAAAGAAATCCAATAAAATCAAATTTTGTCATAAATTTAAGCCAAAATGTATTCTGCTACATGTTTTTTGTAAAAAAAATTCCGTTAAGTGTATAATAATTGGTTCGCGTGATCACGGACATATGTACGCAAATGATCATGTAAAAGGGGTGTGCAGGTGATCACGGACATATGTGTGCAGATAATCATTGGCACATGTGATTTTAGTGGGACATATGTGAGGGACATGTGTTTTTATTATTTAGGGACATGTGTGTTTTGGGGACATGTGTGTTTTGGGGACATGTGTGTTTTACTGTGGGGACATGTGTGTCTTACTGTGGGGACATGTGTGTTTTACTGTGGGGACGTGTGTTTTACTATGGGGGACCCTAGACTGGTGATCAGTGAGTAAAAAAAAACATCTCATACTCACTGATCACCAGCCGGCTGCAGCGATCCGCTCTCCTCTCCTCACCGACGACTTCCGTGTGAGGAGAGGAGGGCCGATTGCCTAGCAACCGGCTGTTTGTTTACATCACATGACAGCCGTGATTCGTCACGGCCGTCATGTGATCAGGAGGGCCAATCACCGTGCCCTCCTGCCGATTCGAGATGCGCCGTGTCCGGGTGACACGGCCGCATCGGGATCGCGCCGCTGCGCGGGCACGCGCGCGCGCGATCCCTCTACTTCTGAAGGACGTTCCTGAACGTCCTATCAGAAGTAGACGGCTCCCACCCGGCCGTATATCTACATTGGCCGGGTGGGAAGTGGTTAATGGACCAAAAATGCTCAGGGAGTAGGGAATATTTATAAAATTACAAATTTATTACAACACATCAGTGACGTATCAACAAGATGAATACAATTGAAACACATGATAATAATGAGGTCAGACATGAGAAACAAGCAAACAATGTGGAAGAGAGCCCAAATCAACTATTGAAAAGACAGAAGAGTTCCAACGCGTTTCGACAAATGAGGTAGAGGTCTTCTTCAGGGAAAATGGGCTGAGAATTTCCAGATCAATACATACAATCTAGAATATCAATAAACACATAATTACAAACACAAGGAACAATTCAGAATATAGCATAACTTATATTAAACATACTGTAACAAAAAAGAAAAGAGTGAAATTTACATGCAAGTATCCATACTGACACTCCCATCAGCAGGAAACTTTATATTGATATTTGTATCTTCAGTAAGCGTTGCACGTTTGCACATGCAATTTTAACTCTTGCCTTAGCATTATACAGTACAATGTACAAAGGCAAGTTCCTTTCAATATTGACAGTGGGTCTACAAACGACCCCCATTTTACAGAGCATGGTCTTACTGTCAGCTCCATAATCACTGTTTTAGTAGTTCCATCATTTAACTCACTAACGACAGTCTTAACTGTCCTGCAGTGGTGGTTAAGACCATCGTTAGTGAGTTAAATGATGGAACTACTAAAACTAAGCCTTACCAGCTATTTCTGAGTGTGCTAGATCTGAAACCACTCTTTATTTCCTTACCTTTGTTTTGATCTGCCATTCTGCCTTTTCGCCATGCAACCATAGGGTGAACAAACAACAGGCCTCATCAGCTCCTTAGCACTCCTTGCAGGCTCAACAGAAATATCCTCACTGTTGCCGTGGGTGTCAGCAAACATTTTGCACCCATAACTGGTCTTGTGGATAAAGACTCATACCCAACATTATCATCTCCAGCAGTGTTCCAGAGCACAGAGCAGGTTACCACACCATACCCATGCAAAATTGCAACAAAGGTACTATTCGACTTTTGCTAAAGGAGCCTTCTCCTGATGACTCTTAGCAGGCAGAAACTCACTCACTACTGGTTGGGATCACTGAGCCATATCTCCACTCTAGCTCTGTTCTCCCTGTGACACATTAACTTTATGTTTGGAAAAAAAGAGAATTGAGACAGTATACGTTTTATGTAAAGCAATATTTATTTGCTCTATAAGCACCACATTTTTATGATTACATTTTGTTGGACACTTTCCTATCCAATAGACTTCTATAAGTTTGGGGCTGCCAAATTTCAAACAGTATTTGCTGAACCCGTGGTGAATCAAACCCTAGCAGATTCACTCATCCCTAATCACATGCCAACAATTTTTTGTGTTTTTGTTTTACACACAAGCAACCCATTAGAACACCTTTGGGATGAATTAGAGCAGAGACTGCGAGCCAGGCCTTCTCGCCCAACATTAGTGCCTGATATCACAAATGCGCTTCTGGAAGAATGTTCAATTATTCCCATAGACGCACTCCTAAACCCTGTGGAAAGCCTTCCCAGAAGAGTCAAAGCTGTCATAGCTGCAAAGGGTGAGCCAACTCAATATTGAACCCTGCGGACTAAGACTGGGATGCCATTTAAGTTCTTGTGCATGTAAAGGCAGATATCCCAATACTTTTGGTAATAAAGTGTATGTTGAGATACAGTGTTGCCAAAGGTAAATGTACAGGTCTTTATGGACCTTGCTTTGTGCACTGGTGCACAGTCATGTGGAAACAAGAAGGGGACATCCCCAAACTGTTCCCACAAAGTTGGGAGAATGAAATTGTCCAAAATGTCTTGGTATGCTGATGCCTAAAGGGTTCCCTTCAGTAAAACTAAGGGGCAAAGCCCAATCCCTGAAAAACAACCCCACATCATAAACCCCCCTCCATCAAATGATTTGGCCCAGGCACAAAGCAAGGTCCATAAAGACATGGATGAGCGAGTTTGGGGTGGAGGAATTTGACTGGCTTGACCTCAATCTGATAGAACACCTTTGGGATGAATTAGAGCAGACTGTGAGCCAGGCCTTCTCGTCCAACATTAGTGCCTGATCTCACAAATGTGCTTCTGGAAGAATGGTCAAACATTCCCATTGACACACTCCTAAACCTTGTGGACAGCCTTCCCAGAAGAGTTGAAGCTGTTATAGCTACAAAGGGTGGGCCAACTCAATATTGAACCCTACGGACTAAGACTAGGATGCCATTTAAGTTATTGTGCGTGTAAAGGTAGGCCCCCAATACTTTTGGTAATAAAGTGTATGTTGAGATAGAGGTTGTCAAACGTAAATTGACAGGTTTTCTTTGGGTAAAAAAGATAACATGACCTACATGAGTGGTAGTTAGCAAATATTTTTTTTTCAATTAACCGTTTATTAATTATAAAGGCAAATAAATGAACATAACGTAAGTACCGTGTTACATTTGTTTCTGCATTACCGTAGTCGTACCAGTACATGTCTGTTAGTATAAAAAATTTAAGTTTCAAGCAAGTAGTCAGTTTTAGCCATATACATAAACTATTATGCATCAAATAGAACATATTACAAATTGCTCTAGTAACTGAGAATGTAAGAAGGAGAAATAGGGAGAAAAGATGAGTTAGATGGGGAAAGATGGGAGAGGGAGGGGGGGGGGGGTGGTGTGGCTCGGCCATCAACTCAGGGCGGATCTTCATGTCTGTGCCAGTCTTCCCAGACTTTATCATGCGCTTCAAGTCTATCCTGTATTCTGGCTGTCATTTTTTCCATCAACTCTATATGCTTTATTCTGGCGTATAGATCTGCTTGGGAGGGTGGAGTCTGTCGTTTCCAGTGGAGAGCAATCAGGCATCTTGCGGCTGTCAGGACATGGCTAAGTAGTTTTTTTGAGTGTTTAGGTAACTGTGGGGGTAGTAGTCCCAGTAAGAATGTTTATGGGGTTTTGGGGATCTGGGTTCCCATGAGGTTACTGCGTTTCCCCCCAAAAGGGTGTTATCTTGGGGTATTTCCAATAAATATGGTATAGGGTGCCTTTCTCCACTAAGCAGCGCCAGCACCTGTCTGAATTGGAGGGGTATATGGCATGAAGTTTATCTGGTGTCAGGTACCAAAATTACAGTATTTTGTAGGTGTTCTCTTTATAGAGCGTACAAAAGGAACTTTTTGCCGCCTGCAACCAGATCGTTTTCCAAGTGGTCTCTGAGATTTCCTCTCCTAATGTCTTCTCCCAGCGAAGCATGTATGCATGTTTACCTTGGCTGGAGAAGGAATATTCATTTAATATCCGGTATATGTCTGAGATGAGACCTCGGCGTGCTGATCCCTCCAGTATTATGGTCTCAAATGGTGTTGGCGCTGAGAATTGGAGAGTTGGGGCAAAGGTCTGGGCATAGTGTCTAATTTGTAAATATCCGTAGAACACCTGGCGGGGCAGGTCAAATTTCGTCTGGAGTTCGGCGAACGAGTGCATCCTGCGAGTACAGGGGTGCACCAGGTGGCCAAAATGAAATAAATTTTGTGATGCCCAGCGCGTGGACATCTGGTGCGTGAGACCTGCAGGCATTCTGGGGTTATACAGGAAGGAGGTCAAAGGTGACCCCTCAGAGCACAGGTTATGTGTACGGGCGAGCCTTCGCCACAGCTTTTTAAGATGGAGCATAGGGCCTAGGAGTCTAGTCGGTTCTATTTCCACGCTTGCGTTCCAAAGGAGGCTATTGGGGTGTATGGGGGCAATCCAGAGTTTTTCAATTTCAGTCCATCGATTGTATGATCTTTGGGGGAACCAGGAGGTCAAGGCTCGTAATTGAGCAGCTTCATAATATTTGGTCAGGTCTGGGAACGCTAGTCCTCCGGCTGTTCGGGCTGCTATTAGTACTGTACGTGGGATTCTATGTCTCTTGTAGTTCCACACAAAACGTATAAGGTCAGCTTGGAGTTTTCGCAGATCTGCATAGGGGATTGGTATAGGTAACATTTGGAAAAGGTATAGGAGTTTGGGGAGGATGGTCGTCTTAATAGATGCCACTCTCCCCAAAAGGGAAATGTGGTGAACTTTTTTCCATTTCTGCATAAGGTCCCTTACAGACCGGAACGGGGGGGGGGGGGGGGAAGTTGGCTCGGTATAGGGTGGCATAGGACTGGGTTATTTGGACCCCTAGGTATTTTAGAGCCATTGTTCTCCAGTGATAAGGGAAGCAGCTCTGTAAATGTTGTACCTCTGCACTTGGGATATTGATGGGGAGGGCTTCTGACTTGGCTGCGTTTATTTTATAGCCCGATAGGGACTTATATAGATCAAGTTCGGCATGTAGGTTGGGAAGTGAGGTTCTGGGCTGGGTCAGAGTTAATATGACATCGTCTGCGAAGAGAGCAATTTTAAATTCCCGGTCATGTACCGGGACTCCCCGGATATCCGGGTTTCTATGGATGGATGCCGCCAGGGGTTCAGCACACAGTGCGAAAAGTAGTGGTGAGAGTGGGCACCCCTGGCATGTCCCGTTCGCTATCGGGAAGGCAGAGGACAAAGCAAAGGGGGTCCTGACCTGTGATACTGGGTTAAAATATAGATGCCGGATGGCCCTTAGAAAGGGCCCTCCAAATCCCATATGTTTTAATGTGGCGAACAGGAAGGGCCAGCTAAGGCGGGTAGTTAGCAAATATTAATGTGTTGAGAGGGCACATAAAATAATCACCACTGACCTAATAGTAAATACACAAATGCATTTTCATACATACATAAATATATACAAATCCAAAGAAGTAAGTTATTGGGTACACAGAAATGTAAATCTGCCTTTAGTGATTCTGTTCCTCCAAACAAGCTTGTCTTATATTCTATAATATCCAAGTGTGGGGGCTCCTGTGACTTTAAGCAGTGGGTCACACCTTATAGGAGAGTCTTGATGCAGCTGTAAATTGGTTCTTTATAATTAGTGCTAAATGCAAACTGGAGACTAATACAACTGAAATCATGGATATTTACTTTATGCAAAGACATTTTAATGCCTGTTTTTTATTTCTAAATTAAACACCAAAACAACCTTCACTGAAATAAGGCAGACAGGCAATTTTACTGAGGGACTGAACAAAAAAGATGAACTTATGGCTGCTTAATGCGGCATCTGCAAGCAGCGATATTTGAATGACAGGCATACAAGGATGGCACATCAGCTGCCAATATGTTAGGAGACCATGGCAACATTTGCTCATCCCGCAGGACTCATGCTGCTGTGTTTTGTACTTTCAGGCATGAAATAAATAATTCCAGGTGCCAGGAAAAAAAAAGTGACTCTGATAAAAGAAAACATTTCATTTAGTAGCATACAGTTTACCCCAGGGCATCAACTCCGATAAAGAAAGTTTGTCTATCGTTTGGCTGTATATGTAGCTCTCTGTATATTACATTTTCTGCCTTTACTGTTTGTTAGTCTGTTTGCTTAAAATCACTTTTAAGCCTCTTATGTGTGTACCATTGAACTTGAAAATTACATTCACTCTTGCTGTGAAATGAACACTTGAAATCAAACCATTTGCTGCATGTCTGTTATTATTGATTTTCATAGATGTTGTGCAAAAATCAACCAAAATAAAAAGCTACACGGAAAACAGAAGGGTCATATTAAAGTAAAATGTGTTTTTATCATACTCTGATTTATGATCAAGATAAAAATAAAAAACTCTTATCACCTTAGGTAGCCTATTTTTTTTACGAAGTTGTTTGAGGCCATGTGGCCTGGTATGATTCAGGACTCAGCAGGAAGAAAACCTTGGTTGCCCTTTTTTTTCCTGATCAACCAGGCTGCATGCTTGGATAAGCAACTGGATTGTTTTATTTTGAGTGAGGTCCCCTTTAAAATCCACACCAAACCATCATCAAGGATAAGGGTCTGGTATGCATTTTAAGAGAGACCCATGCAAATAACATGTAAGAAAAACTGTTGGGTCCCCAAAAGACCCTTCTTGTTTACAAACAGAAGAAGGTCAGAGATTAAAAAAGACATTTTGTGGCAAATAACTTTTTTTATTTTTTCGCATAGGCACATATCCACCCTACGGCCGCGTACACACGAAGGGACAATCCCGCGGGATTATCCTCTGGACTGAAGTCCAGCGGATAATCCCCTCGTGTGTGGGCGCCGGCGGACTTTTTGGCGCCAAAGTACGGCGGACTAAAGTTTCAGGTTTTGTTTTCAAATTATCCGCTGGACTTGGAAGTCCAGCGGACAATCCCGCCGTTAGTGGGCAAGTCCGCGGGACTTTTGAAATGAAGGGACTTGCCGCTCATCGGCAAGTCCGTTCATTTAGCACGTGACTTCAGGTTACGTAGCTAGCGTAGGCAGTTACTGCCGCCGCGCTAGCTCCGCAAGCTGGCATGGATTTAAAGGGAATCCCCACGCCGAAAAAACGGCGTGGGGGTTCCCCCCAAATCCATGTCAGACCCTCATCCGAGCACGCAGCCTGGCAGGCCAGGAAAGGGGTGGGGACGAACGAGCGCCCCCCCCTCCTGAGCCGTACCAGGCCGCGTGCCCTCAACATGGGGGGTGCCCTGGGGAAAGGGGGGCCGTGCGGCCCCCCCACCCCAAAGCACCTTGTCCCCATGTTGATGAGGACAAGGGCATCTTCCCGACAACCCTGGCCGTTGGTTGTCGGGGTCTGCGGGCGGGGGCTTATCGGAATCTGGGAGCCCCCTTTAATAAGGGGCCCCCCAGATACCGGCCCCCCACCCTATGTGAATGAGTATGGGGTACGATGTACCCCTACCCATTCACCTAAGGTGTAAAATGTAAAGTAAAAAAAAAAACACCCACACTTTTGAAAAAATAGTTTATTGCACTGCTCCGGGGTCTTCTTCCGTCTTGGGGGTCTTCTCGCTGGACTCCCCCGCCATTTACCAAGCTCTTTTACCGAGCGAGGGGAGTCCGGCTACCTTCTTCGTCGTCGCCGCCGTCTGGGGGTCTCGATCCGCCTTCGGGGGTCTTCTTCCGTCTTGGGGGTCTTCTCGCCGGACTCCTCCCCTCTCTTCTGCTCTTTTACCTAGCTCTTTCACGAGGGGAGGAGTCCGGCTACCTTCTTCGTCGTCGCCGCCGTCGTCTGGGGGTCTCGATCCGCCTTCGGGGGTCTTCCGGGGGTCTCTTCTGTTCTTGCGGCGGTCGTCGTCTTCCGCGCCGCCGGCGCCTTGTCCTTCTTCTTGTCCTTCTTGTTCTTCTTCTTCTTCCGATGTTGACCCGTCGCTGTCTCTGCCCGGAATGCCTGTGCCGATCTGCGCTCGGACTTATATAGGGACATGGGGGACAGGGTCACATGTTCATGTCACATGGTGACCCCGCCCCCTTGCGATGTCACAGTCCCAGCATCCTCCGGGACTGTGACAACACAAGGGGGCGGGGTCACCATGTGACATGTGCATGTGACCCTGTCCCCCATGTCCCTATATAAGTCCGAGCGCAGATCGGCACAGGCATTCCGGGCAGAGACAGCGACGGGTCAACATCGGAAGAAGAAGAAGAACAAGAAGGACAAGAAGAAGGACAAGGCGCCGGCGGCGCGGAAGACGACGACCGCCGCAAGAACAGAAGAGACCCCCGGAAGACCCCCGAAGGCGGATCGAGACCCCCAGACGACGGCGGCGACGACGAAGAAGGTAGCCGGACTCCTCCCCTCGTGAAAGAGCTAGGTAAAAGAGCAGAAGAGAGGGGAGGAGTCCGGCGAGAAGACCCCAAGACGGAAGAAGACCCCCGAAGGCGGATCGAGACCCCCAGACGGCGGCGACGACGAAGAAGGTAGCCGGACTCCCCTCGCTCGGTAAAAGAGCTTGGTAAATGGCGGGGGAGTCCGGCGAGAAGACCCCCAAGACGGAAGAAGACCCCCGGAGCAGTGCAATAAACTATTTTTTCAAAAGTGTGGGTGTTTTTTTTTACTTTACATTTTACACCTTAGGTGAATGGGTAGGGGTACATCGTACCCCATACTCATTCACATAGGGTGGGGGCCGGTATCTGGGGGGCCCCTTATTAAAGGGGGCTCCCAGATTCCGATAAGCCCCCGCCCGCAGACCCCGACAACCAACGGCCAGGGTTGTCGGGAAGAGGCCCTTGTCCTCATCAACATGGGGACAAGGTGCTTTGGGGTGGGGGGGCCGCACGGCCCCCCTTTCCCCAGGGCACCCCCCATGTTGAGGGCACGCGGCCTGGTACGGCTCAGGAGGGGGGGGGCGCTCGTTCGTCCCCACCCCTTTCCTGGCCTGCCAGGCTGCGTGCTCGGATGAGGGTCTGACATGGATTTGGGGGGAACCCCCACGCCGTTTTTTCGGCGTGGGGATTCCCTTTAAATCCATGCCAGCTTGCGGAGCTAGCGCGGCGGCATTTACTGCCTACGCTAGCTACGTAACCTGAAGTTACGTTCGAAATGAACGGACTGCTCCGTGTGTGGGCAAGTCCGTTCATTTTCAAAAGTCCCGCGGACTTTTGGCCGGCGGATTATCCGCTGGAGAAGTCCGTGCGTTTGTGGGCAAGTCCACACCCTCGGAAAGTCCAGCGGACCTAGCCGGAAAGTCCAGCGGATTGTCCGCTGGACTTAGGTCCGCCGGGAAAAGTCCGTACGTGTGTACGAGGCATAACAGTACCCAGCACTCTACCCTTTGCTTGAAAATCTCTTGCCCTAGAATCGAATATGGTCAGAATTGGTATGGCGAGTGTTTTAAGGACTATAGGGTGCACGTGTGCACTCGCCAGGTGACGAAGGAGCCAGTGCACATGGCCGTCGGCTACCCGCGATTGGTCCTGAGAAGGAGAGAACGGAGATCTGTCAATGTAAACAGACAGATCTTTGTTCTGTCAGGGGTGAGGAGAGCGATCTGTTATTCCTACTGCGTAGGAACAACAATCAGTCTTCTCCCCAGGCAGTCCCACTCCCCCACAGTTATAATCACTCCCTAGGACACACAGTTAACCCCTTGATCGCCTCCTAGTGTTAACCCCTTCCCTACCAGTGACATTTACACAGTAATCAATGACTATTTATAGCTCTGATCTCTGTATAAATGTCAATGGTCCCAAAATAGTGTGAAAGGTGTCCGGCGTGTCCGCCGCAATGTCGCAGTTGCAATAAAAATCACAGATCGCTGCCATTACTAGTAAAAAATAATAATAAAAATGCCATAAATCTATCTCCTATTTTGTAGACGCTAGAACTTTTGTGTAAACCGATCAATATAAGCTTATTGTATTTTTTTTACCAACAATATATAGAAGAATACATATTGGCTTAAACTGAGGAAGAAATTAGTTTTTTTATATCTTTTTGGGGGATATTTATTATAGCAAAAAGTAAAAAATATTGCTTTTTTTTAAAAATAGTCTGTCTTTTTTTGCTTATACCGGAAAAAAAAACACAGATGTGATCAAATACCACCAAAAGAAAGCTCTATTTTTGGGAAAAGAGGGACGTCAATTTTGTTTGGGTACAGCGTCGCAGGACAGCACAATTGTGCAGTATTGCAGAAATTTGCCTGTTCAGGAAGGGGGTAAATTCTTCCGGGGCTGAAGTGGTAAAAGTTCACAATTTGTGTTTTGACTTTACAGTGAATTCACTGAACAGTCTGCAATTCGAATACCCATTTGCACATGACTTCTCATGATAATAAGGGGAAGGTAAAAAAATGAAAAATCTTGAAATACACTGTATGTATGTTTTGTGAACGGATCTGTTTCCACCTCAGTCTCATAGTTTTGTCCTGACATCAGAGCTCATGAGTGATAGTATCACAAAACTATGTTATGTTACAGTGAGGCCTTGAAGAGCAAAGGAATGCAATAAATTGGTCTTTTCCAACAGCATCACATCACTTTCAACTTTCAAGTTAAGTAAAAATATAAAATATGATGTTGGGCCTCATTTGTTAAAATCTCTGAAGCAAATACAATCTATTATACTGTGCTGTATTTAAAATAATGATTACTTAAGTTATTTAGAGGCAGTCTAGGATGTTTGTGCCTCACTCAGACACTTTGGCAATTAAGGCCTAATGGGTGGCTGATCTGTCAGTTCAAACTAAACATTAGGCCCCACAAACAGAATCTGGAGGAAAGTAACACAAATACATTCCATACAGAAACAAAAGTAACACATTTGCACAATTTAAAACTGTGTAGGCCAGAATTTGGCAGGTTGTCATATTTGATACCCACTTTATGGATATTTTTTAAAGAGGAAGTAAACCTTCTTCAAAAAAAAAAAACGGAACCTGCAAGGCAAAGGCATAATGAGCTAGTATGCATAGCATACTAGCTCATTATGAATGACTTACCTGTAGGTCAAAGTGGTTTGTAAGGGTTAACTACCACTTTAATGCATTCAGTAACCAATCAGAATTCCAAAAGGGCAAATGCCCTTGTGTAGTTGAAAGACGCTGAATGCAATTTCAATACAGTAGTGCACAGTAAAGAGGGAATCTACAATTACTAGTGATGAATATTCCAGTGCTTGCTACCATTTGCCTTTAGTTTTAATCTTATTTCATGAAACAGATATGGGTTTATTGAATTAATCCTATAGTATATTTATACAGTAACTAGCTATGTTAACTTTATAACTAATCTCCTAGTAGTAGCAGTTAAGGAACAAGCCTAATTAAGCTTTTTAATTACTTTTTGTATCAGATTTCATGCCATTAGTGTCTATGTGAGGGTAAATGTTGTGGCTTAGTATAGAAGAAATCTTTAGCATGTGAACAGATGTAGTAAGAGCTGCTGGCATGTTACAGCTTGCAAAAAAGAACATTAGGCCCATTCTCAATCCGCTACAGCCTAATGCACAGTTAATGCATACTGCATCTGCTGGTGCAATGAATGTTTTGCATGAACACATGCTAATGGGTTCAGCAGTGCTTACTGTGCAATGCTTGGGTTTGTTTTTTTCTGTAATAACTTGAAAATACTAAGTCTAATGAGCAGCATACAATGTTCTTAACACCCGGTGTAATTAAGTGACTTACCTTGTTTTAAACCAAGCCTTGCCTTTGTAGTGTACAAAGAATAAACATTCAGCATTTATGTTTCTGGCATGCATAGAGTTGGTCTTTCTACAACCATGAAAATAGTCTATGATGAGATCATTAAAGGATATAAGGATATTTCAAGGATATATTTTAGGTACCAGTACTTCTAACCCCACTGAGTAGAATTATAGAAAACAAAATCTTCCACATATCGATAGTTCTCTGGCATGCTATTGTTTAAAGGTGCTCATGTTCAGTCAGCAGTCTGTATGATAATGAATATAAGCAAAATATTCTTCTATAGGTGGTTTGAAAGGAAATCTTTTTTTCGTTTCTCCTTCACTGATGGGCACTAATAAGGCTGCACTGATGGGAATTGATGAGGCATCCCTGATGGGCACTGATGAGTTGGCACTGATAAGATGGCACTGATGGGCACTGATGAGGAGGCATTCATATGTAGAATTGATGGTCAATGATAGGCAGCACTGATATACAGCACTGATGGGCACTTATAGGCCACACTTATATGCAGAACTGATAGTTACTGATAGGCAGCACTGATGGTCACTGATAGGTGGCACTGATGGGCACTGAGAGGTGGCACTGATGGGCACTGGCAGGCGGCACTGATGGACACAAATAGATGGCACTGATGGGCAGCGCTGATTATGTGGTATTGACAGGCATTACTGATGGACACTAATTGGCATCTGTGAAAGGCACTGACAGGCGTTACTGATGGGCACTGATTGGCACTTTGATGGGCACTGATTGGCACTTTGGGCACTGACTGGCAGTTTGGTGGGCACTGACTGGCAGATGATGGGCACTGATTGGCAGATGTGGTGGTAACCTCTGATGGGGGCTGTGCTGATAATTAATGCACTGATTATCAGCTCAGACCCCCCTCTGACAGGAGAGCCACTGATTGGCTCTCCTGTCAGCGCAAACTGAGGAAAGCTGTTTACAGGCACTTCCTGGTTACACGCTGTGATCGGCTGTGATTGGTCACAGCTGATCACGTGGTAAACAGCCTACGTCATAGGCTCTTTACCACGATCAGAATTGCGGTGTGTCAGAGTGACACACCACAACACCAATCGCCGCGCTGCATGCCCCCCCGCACGTGATTGCGGCTTATCCTGCTGGATGTCATATGACGTCCAGTCCGGATAACTTAAGCACTTTGCACACGTAATTCTGTTAAATGGCGGGCAGGAGTGGTTAAAGTGGTCAGCACAGACATTTTTGTAAGCGTTTGGAATTTTGTATCAAAATGTCTGTACATTTTGACTTAGAAACCTTGGATTTCATATCCACTCTAATGTAAAAAGGCTTCCTTACATTTTTTACATTTTTTTTAATCCTTAATCATTACCTAAATCATCATTCTGCCAGAGTTTTTACCCATTTCTTGTTCCTCATTTTCCCAGCATTTCCGTATTTTTTTTGTTGCTTGGCAGACAAGTATCATTTGTCAATCAATTGTTATAACCAAAATGTAAATGTATTTTATTTTTTTTTATATAGTAAAATATAAAAACACTAGTCCTTAAAGGAGGAGTACAGCCAAAGCTTGTTTGGCTGTACTTTCCCTGTGGATCACAGGAGTGCCGTGCGTTCTGCAATGCTGTGACCTCTTTTCAGCAGACAGCGGGCTGAAGTCAGCAGTTGGCTGACATCATAGACCCGGTCCAGGCTCGGAAAAGATCGTGACCATATGGCCATGATCTGCCCACATGCCTGGACTGGCATCCAGCTCAGACTCTCAGTGAGCCACTGCGAGCCTGAGCCAGCCACTCCCACCCCCTCCACAGCCCAGTGCTCCTGTGAGCACAGGGGAGCAGAGAAGGTGACTGACAATCCTGGCTCTCTGCTCAGGGAGCTCTGAGAACCGAGCGATCATCGATGTTTGATCGCTCGGTTTTCAGTCTTAGAGCCGGGGGGATAGATGCAGATGCATCGGACCAATGCTGCATCCACCTGGGTAAGTATCCCCCCCCAAAAAAAAAAAAATCCCATACTTCTCTTTTAATAAATGCCTCCAAAATAGGGTTCTATCTATTTAAAAAAACATTTTTTTGCTAAATTACATTTCTCTGACTGGCTTCTGTTTGTAAACAAACAAGTTGGGTATAATACATGATGTCATTAATCAAATATATTCAAATATATTCACCGTATTTGTTTAAAAACATAAGCTAGCCAGAGATCTGTCATTTGTGATAGGGGTAGTGGAAGGGTAGCATCATTGGGTGGTGGGTCATTCTGACAGTGTAGAAAAATTTTTGGGCAGCGTAAAAACTATTTTGGATGATGGATCATTGTGAATGACAAGGATCTACATCACTGGATAATGTGATTAACATTGTATTTACATTGGGAACATTGTTTATTTATTTTTTAATTAATACATTATAGGTGCTTTATTTTACTATTTACATTTTTGGGGGTATGAATAACAGCCACTGCCACCACTTCCTTCCTTTTATGGATCACAGGTTCAGAGCTACTTTTAAAGAATCTCCTCAAAGTGCTGCATCCATCTTGCATGATTGCAATACACACATTTTTTCTTTTGTATCTGGGATGCAATAGGGTTACCACATCATGGTCCCTTTCTTTCATGCCCCGAATTCTGAGGTCCCAACAGAGACATGTGAGTGTAAAAGAGCCTATTTGCCACAATTGTAACTGAGGACAAAACTGTCTTAAACAATTACACTCCACCCACATACAATTGGGGTTCTGGAGGGGTAAAACATCTCCCTTAAAACCTATCATGTTGTCTCCTCCTCAACACCAGTTACCTGCTTGTAGTGTGCCTATGCCTTTTACTGCTTCTGCCTCACTGAGACAAAGGACCCACCTGCCCCTGACCCAGCTGACCCTCTTTTTTCTGCTTTTCTGCCTACACTGCCCAGTCTATTAGCCCATGCAGTGTGTGCTCCAGATGGAACATGTGAGGGGTTGTATCACTGATCCTGAGTTGTCAATGTTCACCATTTCGTATGGCTTTTCAAAAGATCGCAAGCTGCTGGATGCATCCTGAATGATGAACCATGATGTGTTAAAAACAACCTCATCTTATAGCCTGTCCTCCTACTGTTATTGCACACATACTCATTGATGGTACACAGCTGCTGGTGCAGCCTCTTCATCATAGCCAAGATTGAGTTCCACCATATGGGGTGTCTCAAATCAGACAGTTGTCAGGAAGCTTGTGTTGGGTAACGATGAATGAATCAGCTTGGGTTCATTTCTAGGGCAGGTTTGGCAAACACATTCAAAAATCTGCAAATTGTGAACTTTAATGTAAACCCTATTTAAGTCAATAGGAGGCAAATCTTAAAAATCAGTTCTATCAATTTTCAAGGCTAATAGGCGAAGAATTGTCAAACAAAGGGCATTTGTCAGCTGGGCAATGCCGGGGGGGGGGGGGGGGGGGGTGCATGAACCCATACAAAAATGCACAATTTCTTTAAATAATATAGGTGATGGTTAAAAGCTGCCTTTGAAGTGGTGCACCTGCAGGATTTACTAAGTAAAAGGTACAATAAAAAAATTCAAAGAGCCTCCTCATTAGAGTCCAGAAATCCTTTTTAAAATGGGGGGCACCCAAATACAGGTCCCTTATGTGAATGAGTAAAGGTGAACATAGTACCCCTGGTTATAGATTCACCACACATGACACATTTGAAAAGGTCAGTTAAAAGTCCTTAAAACAGAAAAAAAATGCCCTATGGAGTAAATCGGTTGTCAGTCAAGTTGTACAGTAATGAAGATCCATGACAATCGCAAGGAACAACATCTTTCAAAACTAAAGACATCAAATGTTGTCACATCTGTACCTAACAGTCTCCTTGCTACAAATGACATTTTCCCAGCTGGCAGCTGAATGTAAATAAAGAAGCAGGGTAATTCAGATTATGTTGACTAAATATGGTAAACAACATCACCAAGCATACCTCACACCCTTGTTCACATTCAGTTATGGGGCCAGGAACTGTCATTCACATTGAAGAGTCTGTTGGGATAGGCATGCGGACAAGTCAGTGTGTTTTGTTATTGTGGGTCATTATGATCGTCATTTATTGTAATTGATGTAGATCTACATTGCTGGACAGCATGATTGATGATGCATTTTGACCATTGGGAGATTTCAAACATGTAATGTACTTAATTACTACTTTTTTTGTAAAAGAGTAACTATGGGTATTGTGTACCCCCTTACTCATTCATTGCACCCACATTTGTTTAACAACCAGGCTGCGTGCTCACATAGAGGTCTGATGTGGAATTTGGGGGGAAGGGGGCATACCAGACTACTATCTTGGAATGGTATCAGGGATGAATTTTGTTCAACACCATCATTGATTGCAAGGAAGTCAGCAGTCAGCCAATACAGCATCTTCACTTGCTAGTAGACAGGTGACCACTTGTATTCCAGCAACCAAAGACACTTGCAGCCCTCACAGCAGGGAGATGTAAATTAATGGTGGTAGTATTACTACCACTAAATGAATGACTTCCAGCTGTTAATATGCTGCTGGACGTGGCTTGGCTTACAAGAGGAACAGAGCTTCTATAATCCACTAGCAAGCTTCTGTTGTTCACCAACATGGAAGATTCTTGTACTTATTTTAGACTCTCATCAGACTATATGACACAGCAGCACAAGTAAGGGTCAAATAAAGCTCAAATGCTCCAAAGCAAATGTGTGTGGTGTCTTCTATCCTCTCAGATGTTCTCCTTTAAAGCCCCAAGTTAGTGTTCCCAAAACAAAAAACAGCTATTTAATGTAATATGTCCACATACATCATACAATCAATATCTCTTATGGTAACGTGCTCACATCTATATGACAATATCCATTGTGCATCACCCAATGTGTAAGGAAAGCCCTGCTGGGCCTAGTAGTTCCTCACCGATGCGATCGCGTGTGCGGGTTCGAGCGGGTGCGCGAGCTATTGCGCATGCCCGGAAAATGAGCGGGTGCGCGTGCGCGGGCACGGACGGGCGCGCGCACGGTCACTGGCGCCGGGTGGGCTATTTAAACCAGCCATCTCCATACAGCCCTTGCTGCCTGATCTACAGCGTTCCCCTTGCTAAGTCCTGAACTTCTCTGTCTCTGCACCTGTGACCCGGCTTGTCTATTTACCTGCTCTGCTGTCTGCCTGCCCCGATCCCGGCTTGCCCACGACCATCCTCTTGCTTATCCCCTTGGCTTATCCGCAGTGTGCTCCACAGTTACCGAACCCGGCTTGTCTGACCATTCTGTGCACCTGTCCTGAAGTGTTCCTGTTGCATGCTGGTTCCTGTTGTCCGCTGCATGCTGGTTCCTGTTGTCCGCTGCATGCTGGTTCCTGTAGTCCGCTGCCTGCCAGTTCCTGTGACCACTTACCTGCCAGTTCCTGCTGTCTGCTGGTTCCTGTCACCTGCTGTCTGCTGGTTCCTGTTACCTGCTGTCTGCTGGTTCCTGTCACCTGCTGTCTGCTGGTTCCTGTCACCTGTTGTCTGCTGGTTCCTGTTGTCCGCTGCATGCTGGTTCCTGTAGTCCGCTGCCTGCCAGTTCCTGTGACCACTTACCTGCCAGTTCCTGTTGTCTGCTGGTTCCTGTTGTCCGCTGCATGCTGGTTCCTGTAGTCCGCTGCCTGCCAGTTCCTGTGACCACTTACCTGCCAGTTCCTGTTGTCTGCTGGTTCCTGTTGTCCGCTGCATGCTGGTTCCTGTAGTCCGCTGCCTGCCAGTTCCTGTGACCACTTACCTGCCAGTTCCTGCTGTCTGCTGGTTCCTGTCATCCCTTGCCAAGTCCTGCTCATCCATCCGCAACTGTTGATCCTGCCAGACACTCGTGCCTCCTTTGACTTAGCGCCCCCTGTCTCCACTATCAGGGGCTGCAAGTCTGGGACGTAAGAGAGGTCTCCCACTGCAAGCCAGACTCGCCACTAGGTACGTGACAGTATCAGGCAGCCATGACCGAGTCTGGGCAGGGAGCCTCTCCTATGGAAGAACTCTGCCTACACCTAGCAGGCTTGGCCCAAGCGGTCAATAACTTCCAGGAAGGCTACACACGCCTGGAGAAACATGTTCTGGCACAAGGATCTCTAGGTGCCCCAGCCAGCCAGCCTACTCCACCGGCAGTCGTGATGCTACCCCCGGAACCTCGAGTACCCACACCTGAAAGGTTCTCCGGTGAGCGTAGCAAGTTCAGGACTTTCCGTAATGCCTGTGAGCTGTTCTTTGCCCTACAACCCCGAACATTCTCTTTGGAGGCCACCAAAGTAGGCTTTGTGATTTCCCTGCTCCAAAATGACCCCCAGCTCTGGACCCACCGTCTGCTTAAACAGGAAGCCGCCGAACTCGCCCACCTAAGCACCTTCTTCGACGCAATGGCCCGAATGTATGAGGACCCACAGCTCTGTGCCACGGCAGAGACTGCCCTCCATGCCCTACTCCAGGGGCGTAGGCCCGCAGAGGACTATGTTGCGGAATTCAGAAGATGGAGCGCTGACACTAGCTGGAATGATGCGGCTCTCCGCTACCAGTTCCGGTTGGGGTTATCGGACCCCCTGAAGGATGAACTTGCTAGGGTTGGGGTCCCTCCTACCCTTGAGGAGTTCATTAACCAGGCCATACAAATTGACAGGCGCTTACGTGAGCGACGGTCCTCGCCCCTCTTGGATGCTGCCAAAGGTACCCTATTTCCCCAGAGGCCCACCGTCGGCTCGACCTTCTGCCTCCACCGAAGGGACTGAACCCATGCAGTTGGGTATGCTTCGCCCTACCCTCACCCCTGAGGAACGGCAGAGACGCCGTCGGGACAATCTGTGTCTGTATTGCGGGGAGCCAGGACACTACGTGCGATCCTGTCCTGCTAAGACCCGTAAGTGGCGCCTTCCTTCAGTTGACCATATTATGACCATTATTGACACCTCTTCTCACCTCGCCCTTTCTATTCTGTTGCAGCTCCCTGGAAGGAACATTTCGGTCCCCGCCATTATTGACTCAGGAGCCTGCAGTTGTTTCATGGACTCGGCCTTTGCTACTGCTCATTGTATCCTCTTGCAAACCAAGACCCAAGGACTGCGGATTCACCTGGCCGATGGCTCAGCCATTCGGTCTGGGCCGGTTACCCAAGAAACCCAGCCTATCCCGGCATGCATAAACCATCTCCACCAGGAACTTCTGTGTCTGGACATTATTTCTTCCCCACTGTTCCCAGTCATTCTGGGCATGCCTTGGCTCCGTGCCCATAACCCCTGCATTGACTGGTCCACCAAGGAGATTACCTTCTCTTCCCACTACTGCTCCCAGTACTGCCTTCCTAGGACTGATGCTCAGCCGACCACCCTAATGTGCCTGGACAGCGAAACCTGTCAGTTAGTCCCCAGGGCCTATCACTCTTTTATGGACGTTTTCAGCAAGAAAGGGACAGAGACCCTTCCTCCTCATCGGGTTTACGATTGCCCCATCGAGCTTCTCCCCGGAGCGGAAGTACCCTTTGGGAGGATCTTTCCCCTGTCCGAACTGGAGCTCTCCGCCCTTAAGGACTACATTGATGACAATCTTCGAAAAGGCTTCATCCGTTCCTCTACATCTCCTGCCGGAGCCGGCATCTTCTTCGTAGAGAAAAAGGGCCATACCCTCCGGCCGTGTATCGATTACAGGGAGTTGAACAAGGTGACCATTAAAAATCGCTACCCCCTACCGTTAGTCCCAGAACTATTCCAGAGGCTAGGGGCAGCAGTCATCTTCACCAAGTTGGACCTCCGCGGGGCGTATAACCTAGTGCGCATCCGGAAGGGCGACGAATGGAAGACCGCCTTCCGTACGCGATTCGGGCACTTCGAATATCTTGTGATGCCTTTCGGACTCTGTAACGCCCCCGCCACGTTCCAACATTTCATTAATGACATTTTTCGAGACTACTTGGACTTGTTCGTGATCATCTACCTAGATGACATTTTGATCTTCTCCTCTTCCATTGACAGTCACCGTCAACACGTCAAATGCGTGTTGGGGCGACTGCGGGAACATGGTCCGTATGCTAAACCCGAAAAATGCGAGTTTGAGCAACAGAGCATACAGTTTCTGGGGCTCATCATCTCCATCGAAGGCATCAAGATGGACCCCCAGAAAATCTCCGCTATCCTTGACTGGCCTGCACCGGTAGATAAAAAAGGGGTACAGCGGTTCGTGGGATTTTCCAATTTCTATCGGAAATTTATCAAGGGCTTCTCGGCCATCATTTCCCCCATCACACAACTAACCCGACAAGGGACTCGGTTCCAGTGGACGACCGAGGCCCAGGCCGCCTTTGTCGCCCTCAAGAAACTCTTCACCTCTGCCTCCGTCCTGAAGCACCCCGATCCGGCTCTCCCGTTTGTCTTGGAGGTAGACGCATCGGAAATCGCTGTCGGGCGATACTGTCTCAGAGACAAGGCCCCAAGGCCCTTCTGTTTCCTGTTGGGTTCTTCTCTCGTAAGCTGACGCCCCCCGAGCGGAACTACGACGTAGGCGATCGAGAACTGTTAGCAATCAAGGCGGCATTGGAGGAATGGCGGTACCTGTTGGAAGGAGCGGCCCACCCAATTCTCATATATACAGACCACAAGAACCTGGAGTACCTGAAGGCCGCAAAGAGGCTAAAACCACGTCAGGCCAGGTGGGCGCTGTTCTTCTCCAGGTTCGCTTTTCATGTCACCTATAGGCCGGGCTCCAAGAATACCAAACCCAATGCCCTGTCACGGATGTTTATCGACCCTAAAGAGCCTAACCCACCTGACACCATCCTAACTGCGGAGAATTTCCTTCTTCTTCAAGAAGACTTATTAAGCCGGATCAAGCAGGCGTCCAGAGAGGACCCGCCACCTGCCTAGTCGGGAGTTTCAGCCCAAGATGGCCTATTCTGGTCCAATGGTAAAATTTTCATCCCAGAAAGTCTCCGGGTCACTATACTTGGGCTCTGCCATGACCATGTACTGGCGGGACACTTTGGTATTGCCAAAACTACAGACCTGGTCCAGCGTACATTCTGGTGGCCCCAACTGGCAAAGGACTGCCAAAAATACGTGGAGTCATGTACCATTTGCACCCGCAACAAGAGCTGCAGAACCAAGTCTTGGGGGCTACTCAAACCCCTACCTGCTCCGGAAAGGCCGTGGAAACTAATTACCATGGACTTCATCGTGGAACTTCCTCCCTCCGAAGGCCATACGGCCATCTTCGTGGTAGTGGACCGGCTATCCAAAATGGCTCATTTCATCCCCATGAAAGGAACTCCCTCGGCACCAGAGACAGCACAAGCTTTCATTAAAGGTATTGTTAGACTTCACGGTTCTGGCAGGCTCTCTGCAATTCTCTTGGCATCGAACTGTCCTTATCTTCCGCATACCACCCACAGACAAACGGGCAGACAGAAAGAACAAACCAGACTCTTGAACAATACCTGCGCTGTTTTTCATCCTTCTCTCAACAGGACTGGCTCCCTCTGTTGCCATTGGCGGAATTCGCCTACAACAACTCTACCCATTCCACTACCAAGCAGACCCCGTTTTTTGCCAACTATGGTTACCACCCGTCATTCCTGCCTAACTCAGTACCCGAATGCTCCGTCCCTGCTGTTCTCGAGACTGTGGATTTCTTTTCTTCTAACAATAAGTTGTTGCAGGAAACTATGACCCGGGCACAAAACCTCAATAAGGAGGTCTTCGACAGGGGCAGATGGGGGCAACTGGTCCTGGAACCTGGAGACAAAGTATGGTTGTCCACAATCAACCTCCGTCTTGCTTGCCCTTCTAGGAAGCTAGGCCCCAGATTCTTGGGCCCCTTCGCAGTGAAGCGGAAGATCAACGAGGTGGCATACGAGCTGGAGTTGCCGGAATCTCTTCGGGTACACCCGGTTTTTCATGTTTCGCTCCTGAAGCCTGCAGTTCCCAATTCCTTCCCTGGACGATCCACAGATCCTCCAGCTCCTATAATGGTCAATGGGGAAGAGGAATTTGAGGTGGAAACAATTGTGGACTGCCGGAAAAGGAATAACCAGATACAGTACCTCATCAAGTGGAAGGGGTACGGTTCAGAAGAAAACTCATGGGAACCCGAAGCCAACTTACATGCCAGACACCTGATCCAGGCCTTCAAGAGATCTCACCCTGAAAAGCTGTCCCAGTTGGGCATCCGGAGGCTGCCCCTTGGGGGGGGCAATGTAAGGAAAGCCCTGCTGGGCCTAGTAGTTCCTCACCGATGCGATCGCGTGTGCGGGTTCGAGCGGGTGCGCGAGCTATTGCGCATGCGCGGAATCGAGCGGGTGCGCGTGCGCGGGCACGGACGGGCGCGCGCACGGTCACTGGCGCCGGGCGGGCTATTTAAACCAGCCATCTCCATACAGCCCTTGCTGCCTGATCTACAGCGTTCCCCTTGCTAAGTCCTGAACTTCTCTGTCTCTGCACCTGTGACCCGGCTTGTCTATTTAACTGCTCTGCTGTCTGCCTGCCCCGATCCCGGCTTGCCCACGACCATCCTCTTGCTTATCCCCTTGGCTTATCCGCAGTGTGCTCCACAGTTAACGAACCCGGCTTGTCTGACCATTCTGTGCACCTGTCCTGAAGTGTTCCTGTTGCATGCTGGTTCCTGTTGTCCGCTGCATGCTGGTTCCTGTTGTCCGCTGCATGCTGGTTCCTGTAGTCCGCTGCCTGCCAGTTCCTGTGACCACTTACCTGCCAGTTCCTGCTGTCTGCATTAGAAGCATTAGAAAGTCCTGAATGTTTGATCTCCTCATCATTCTTTTTAAACTCACTGGTTCCCCCTATAATACCTAATAAGATGTGGTTTAATATTATGTTTGCAAATCAATAATTATATCAAATTTATTCAAATTGCATGCTGGGGCATATTTTATACCTTTACTTAAAATTTACTTTTAAGAAGTAGTCAACTCTAAACCACTTAGAAATAGCCTTACATTTTAATGCTTCCTCTGTTTGGAGTTTTTATCCATCTCCCCCTTTTTGCATCCTCTCTTTTTCGGCCTTTACCTCTGCCTTATGGGCCCCAAACAGGTACTAAAAATGCTCATCATGATTACCAGATGGCATTTTACTGGGTGGACCACTGTTGTACCCAGAGGAAGGCCCAAATGTCTGTTCACCTGAATTGGTCCTCACTCCCCCCTCACGTCAATCATTCTCCTTATAATGGGACAATGGTGCAAAGCTATTGGTAATGGTAATGGCGTTCTTGGTAGAGAGGTCTGAGGTCTCTCATATCCTATAATCTGCTGTGGTTTGTCCACCTGGGGGTCTACAGGGGGTAGTAGTTTGTGCACTTAAGGACCATAGTTCCCTTCCACATCCCTTCCACATTCTGTATCTTATCTTTTCCAAGGGGGCCTTTGATTTAAGGAGTGTGAACTTTAGATAAAATTTTCCTTTCTTCATTCCTCAAATTCTCTTTATTAACCAATGTAGTATGCAATACCTGCCATTTAAAAACGTTTGTGGTATTATAATCCTCACAATATCTTTTTTCCTCGTAATTCCTCTTAAATTTTTTCCTCTTTTTATTTCTCTGTTCTTTTTGCTAATTTTCTAAAATCTGCCTTAAATCTCTAGAATAAAATTGATACTCCTCTTCTTGAGCATATGGGCTAAAACATGTAATATCATTAATCTCCATATCAAGTCCAGTGAGCTTTCTCTTTTTCCTATGTACTAGAAACTGTAGAAAGGTAATCCACCCACATGGTTGAAATACTAAAACCATTCTTTAAGCTCAGCGTCTTCCTTTTCAGGACAGACATTCCATCCTAAAGTGGGAGTAAATTCCCATGTATAATTTTTACCTATAAGTAAGCCATAATAAGGCTTACCTATAGGTACTGTAAATATCTCCTAAATGTGCACCATTTAGGAGATAATTACTGTACATGCAGCTGGTGATTTCACCGGCGCATGCGCTCTAAAGGAATGACCACCCGGGCCATGCGCCATAAACGACAGCTCCCACATCATCGGTGCTCTGGCTACTCACACAGCCAACAAACCGCAAACATATATATATATATATATATATATATATATATATATATATATATATATATATATATATATATTATATATATGTGTGTGTATATATATATATATATATATACATACACACAGTATCTCACAAAAGTAAGTACACCCCTCACATTTTTGTAAATATTTTATTATATCTTTTCATGTGACAACACTGAAGAAATTGAGTGTACAGCTTGCATAACAGTGTACATTTTCTGCCCCCTCAAAATAACAACACACAGCTATTAATGTCTAAACCACTGGAAACAAAAGTGAGTACACTCCTACGTGAAAATGTCCAAATTGGGCCCAAAGTGTCAATATTTTGTGTGGCCACCATTATTTTACAGCACTGCCTCAACCCTCTTGGGCATGGAGTTCACTAGAGTTTCACAGTTTGCCACTGGAGTCCGCTTCCACTCCTCCATGATGACATCACAGAGCTGGTGGATGTTACAGACCTTTCGTTCCTCCACCTTCTGTTTGAGGATGCCCCACAGATGCTCAATAGGGTTTAGGTCTGGAGACATGCTTGGCCAGTCCATCACCTTTACCCCCAGCTTCTTTACGGTCGCTATCATGTTGGAATACTGCCCCGCGGCCCAGTCTCCGAAGGAAGGGGATCATGCTCTGCTTCAGTATGTCACAGTACATGTTGGCATTCTTGGTTCCCTCAATGAACTGTAGCTCCCCAGTGCTGGCAGCACTCATGCAGCACCAGACCATTACACTCTCACCACCATGCTTGACTTTAGGCAAGACACACTTGTATTTGTACTCCTCACCTGGTTGCCCCCACACACACTTGAAACCATCTGAACCAAATAAGTTCATCTTGGTCTCATCAGACCACAGGGCATGGTTCCAGTAGTCCATGTCCTTAGTCTGATTGTCTTCAGCAAACTGTAGAATGAGTCTTCCTTCTAGGATGACAGCGATGCAGACCAATTTGATGCAGTGTTCGGCATATGGTCTGAGCACTGACATCCCTTCAACTTCTGCAGCAATGCTGGCAGCATTCATACATCTATTTCCCAAAGACAACCTCTGCATATGATGCTGAGCACATGCACTCAACTTCTTTGGTCAACCATGGCGAGGCCTGTTCTGAGTGGAACTTGTCCTGTTAAACTGCTTTATGGTCTTGGCCACCGTGCTGCAGCTCAGTTTCAGGGTCTTGGCAATCTTCTTATAGCCTAGGCCATCTTTATGTAGAGCAATAATTATTTTTTTCAGATCCTCAGAGAGTTCTTTGCCATGATGTGCCATGTTGAACTTCCAGTGACCAGTGTAGTATATTATATCTAATATATATATATATATGTATACATATATATATATATTATATATATACATATTTATATATATATATGTAGTGTTTTTTATGTAGTTCGTATAGGCATTCTATTTAGGCATTCTAAGACAAATTCATTATGCAAGAATATAGATTGGGGATTCAAGTCTATTCTACACCTCAAAAGGGTGTCCAGGTGTCATCTCTTAATCTAATCAGTAGTCGCACACATCAAAGACAATGTTATCTGTTACCCTTTGATGTGTAAATCTTATGCAAGTTGTGTGTGTGAGGAATAGCCTTTTAATCTAGTATTTACTGATGGTAATTAGAATTGAGGGGGGGTATTCATGGTAAACATTTGGTTGACCCCCCCCCCCCCCCAGTGTCAGATCAGTATATGAGAAGACAGGCAGGTTGTCAGCTAGTCTAGAGAGAAAGATGGTCTGAGAGAAGAAGGCATAGGTACAAGAGGAAATATTCGTTGTAATGAACTCTGTTGGATTTTGTCGTCTGTAAGAATGTTCTGTTTTGGAAGTCAATAAAATCTCTCTCTGGGAGAATCGGGTTTTGCTGCGGACAATACTTTTAATAACCATATACCATCTACGAGGAACGACGATTATAGATTAGATCACTACAACCAGTATGAGAGAGAGAGCGCGATAGCACCAAATTCAACACACCTGCTCCCCATTCACACCTGAGACCTTGTAACACTAACGAGTCACATGACACCGGGGAGGGAAAATGGCTAACTGGGCACAATTTGGACATTTTCACTTAGGGGTGTACTCACTTTTGTTGCCAGTTATTTAGACATTAATGGCTGTGTGTTGAGTTATTTTGAGGGGGCAGCAAATTTACACTGTTATACAAGTTGTACACTCACTACTTTACATTGTAGCAAAGTGTAATTTCTTCAGTGTTGTCACATGAAAATATATAATAAAATATTTACAAAAATGTGAGGGGTGTACTCACTTTTGTGAGATACTGTATATATATATATATATATATATATATATATATATATATATATATATATATACACAGTGGTGTAGCGTGGGGGGTGCAGGTGCTCTTTATTTTTAATACCCATACTATATGAGCCCTATATAGCTCATTAACCTCCGAACCTTCACTGATATCTGCATATGCTTTCGTTCCTTGTAACTTTGTTTTACAATATTCCTCTAATTAATTTATTTGCAGATCTTTATGTGGTCTAGTGCTTAAACAGCTTCTGGCCCCCAAAATTTCCATGGCGACCAACACTAGGATACCTTTATCCTTCATGAGAGTGTGTGTTCCTGGTTAGTTTTTTTTATATACCCTTCTGGTCCATTTTAGGGTATGTTCCTTTCAAATAACTCAATGTACTTACTTTTCTTAAACACTGGAGCCTTTTTGGTGGTTTGCTCTATTTGCTCTATTTTTGTCTTGACATTCTGATTCATTAGTACTTATCCCCACTTATATATAGATACTACTAGTACTCTGTGCTTTTTCTGGTATCTTTGGTAAATGAATTTTATTTCCTTCACATGGCAAGCGTATTGTCCTGCCTTTTCATTTTTCGAGCACCGGTCTACTCTCTATTATCATAAAGTTTATTTGGACCTATCAGATACTAAATACCATTACTATTTCCTCTCCAGCCATTCTCTTTTGGCCCCCCATGTCCGCCCCCGGGGGGGTCACCCTAATTTAGGGTGTCTCATTTGCTGTCCTGTCGTGTTGAGGGCTCCTTGTGGTTGAGTGAGACAGCTCTCTTTCTACCAAAAAACTCCAAAATACTATGTATTATAAAACTATGCTCATAGTTGTTTGTTCTGTATGATGTATTAAATTGTATGTATTTTTCCTAGATGTTATGGGTGACGCCTTTTGAGGAAGCAGCATTGGCTGCGAAACCAGTCAAGGATTACGTCTAAACCCACATCACCTTGTCCCCATCTACCTAGGGGTTTTGTATCTATTTACATGATCTCATTACTGTATGGGAGCTGCTTAACATATTTTGTGTTTTGCAATGTATATGTGATATCCTTGTTTTCTACCTTTGATGTTAAAATAAATGTTAAATTTTATTCTATCTTTTGTTTGACTTAATTGGGTACCGAAATAGTCCCACTTTTCTCCCCCTCACCAGTCAACACTGTGGAGCACCCTTGGATTGGTCCTCTGAACAGTGTTTACTTGTCTTTTCTATTCAATGCAAGGGATGAGGGTACCCACCCCTACTCTTCTTTTTACTTTGAGGCTTTTCCATTTAAATTATAGGAATCAGGTAGGTCAGTACTATTGTATTTGAAGGGACTCAGGAGTTCTAAAATTCCGCAGGTTAGGGGGCGCAAATTACTTGCCTTGCCCCGGGTGCTGACAACCCACGCTACACCACTGTATATATATAATCTATAAAGGCAGGGTATACAGCAACACAACAATTGCTATCTCGGTCCATTCAGACCCTTCATCTGTTTCCACAGAGACTGTGACTCACAGACTCACACATGCCAGACTGCACTTCAACAGCTTTATAACACTGTAACAGTGCATTAGTCTGTCACTATATATATATATATATATATATATATATATATATATATATATATATGAACCTGTCAAAGGATTGCTGCACTTAAAATTATTTATTCAAAAAATAATCACATACAAATAAATTGGATATCGTACCAGTTCCAGTTCAACAGTTTTGGTCTGTAAAGCTTGTGCCCTTCTTCGGTTTGGAAACAAAGATATAATGACAAATAGTTTTACATCTCTTTTATATCACCACATTTCACACACAAGGAATCAATTAGGTTATCATTGAACAATTAGATCAGAAAATAATTTGCATAACTTCACCCTATTCTTAGAGAGACAGCCTGACAAGATGCAATACAATCCAATATCCCGTAGGAAGCACTCCAGCAGTAGATTATTATAAAAAAAACATGTGTAAGGTAAATATGTACATATATATAAAAAGTAAATATATAAAAATGTATTATTTTCATTAATGGGGCTACATCATCCATGATATTAAATACATTTGCCCTGAGAGTTCTAACTTCCCTAGATATTCATAGTATGTACATCTTTTACTCATAAAAAAGCAAAAATTTTTATCAGTATATGTCCCTCTGAAGTTATACATATATATATATATATATACTACTCTTGCATTATATCCCTGAAGAGCAACTCCAAGAAAACGTTTTCTCTATAGAAATAAATGTAAATCAAAGTCAGAGTTCAGACCCCTAGGCTGTAAGGTATCCAGGCGATTTATCCATTGAACTTCCAATTTTCTTAACTTTAATTCCCGATTTCCCCATCGTCTGCTTATAGGAACCGCATCAATTATCATATACCAAAAGTTGTGAAACAGTGTGACCCATTTCAACAAAATGTCTCACAAGGGGCAATTTTGTTAATTTGTCCCTTATTGAGTATTTATGCCTAGCTATCCTCTCCTTTGCTTTCTGGGTTGTTTCTCCCACATATAAGAGGCCACATGGACATTTTATTACGTAGATGACATATGATGATTGGCATGTATAATAACCTTTAATATCTATAATATAACCTTGGTAAGGATGCGTAAAACATTTTCCTTTTATCATAGAGTTGCAATGCATGCAACTCAAACATGGATATGATCCATGATTATGTGGTCCTAAAAATGTTAGGTTTATTTTTTTTTGGAATTGGTCCGATCTAACTAATCTATTGTGTATGGTTCTACCCTTACAATATGAGGGAAAGGGGTGATTAGTAAATTTAGGAATTTGGGGAAAGTTTTCCTGTAGTATATGCCAATGTTTTTTTAATAATATTTTGTATTTGGTATGAGTGATATTGGGAAATAAAAGATAATCTTTTATCCATCTTTTTTTAGCCACTTCCTTTCTCTCACTCCTTATACACTGCAATGGATAACCCCTCTGACTTAATTTCCTCTCCATTTCATCAAGAGGTTTCTCTTGATCTGCTTGATCACTGACAATTCTATTAACCCTTGTTAGTTGGCTTTTTGAAATAGATTTGAATACTTCAGGAGGGTGAAAACTTTTATTATATAAAAGTTGGTTGCGATCTGTGGGTTTTACATAGTATCATAGTAAGTATCATAGTAAAGTAAGTATCATAGTAAATTTCACAGGTATCAAATAATTATTGTAGGAATGGAATAATGATAAATTGTTCAAGTCGCCCTCCCATATAGCAAATACATCATCCATAAATCATAACCAACACTTACAATTTTCTTGAAATAAAGCATTATTATATTTGAAAGCTTTTTCAATCATATCAATGAATGAATTTGCATATGGAGGGGCCACATTTGAGCCCATCGCTGCACCCCTGAGTTGCCGATAGTATGTGTCTTTGAAAAGAAAAATGTTTTCCTCCAAAACAATTTCCAATAACTGTATCAAAAAAGTAATCTGTTTTATATTGTATAATCCTGACTCAGTCAGGAGTCTGCGACAGGCTTCTATTCCCAATCGATGAGGGATAATTGTATACAAACTTAAAATATCCCATGTCACCAAAAATGATTCTGTGGATACAGTTAAATCATTAATTTTCATTAAAAAATCATATATGTCCCGTATATAGGAACTTATGTGTGATTATTGGTGTCAAACACTTATCCAAATATATGGCCAAAGGTGCTGTAACGGATTCTGTGCTGGTGACAATTGGGATACCTGGAGGATAATTTAAATTCTTATGAATCTTAAGCAAAATATATATGACCGGTGTGATAGGAAATTCCATTACAACAATGGATCCTCCCTTGTCAGCTGGCTTGATAGTTATATCTCGTTAGCTGAGAGGGAGGCCAATGCTAATTCTTCAGCCGGATTTAAATTGTTAGGTATATGGTCGATTTTAGGTTGCTCATGCAAAAAAGACTTTGTTTCTTGGTCCATTTTTTGTATATACAATTCCACTGCTGGTGGATAGAGACAGAGGATTAGAATTACCCATATTTGGATGCATAGAAAAAAAGTTTTTTAATCTAATTTGCCAATAAAACCTATACATGTCCTGTTTTAACAAAAAAAATCATTCATATGTTCTTTAGGACAAAATCCTAAGCCCTTATTAGGCAGTTGCAATTCAATATCAGATAAGAAGAAATATTATATACCACATTTTCTACTTGAGTCTCTGTTCATTATCCATGTCACTACTGTTCCTCCTGAGGCTTCTCCTATGGTGCCTACCTCCCCTCCTTCTCCGGGGGGATTTGTAGAAGTTGCCTCCAAAAAATTGGGATTAAATCCATGTGCCGAAGCATCTGATGAGGTCATTGAAGATGTTGAGGTAGATAGTGGTTTGTGTCACTGTCCTTGTTGGCGAGATATAAATCGGTAGTAATTCGGGTTATTCTAATTATAAACTTGTTTGTGTGCATAGTCATCCCAATCCCCCTCCAATTTGGTTTTCTTTTTGGTTTCCACATTCTTCCTGAAGGATTCCAATTTCTCCATGCAAGATTTTTTTGTTTTTATTATTTCCTCCTGTCCCACAGCAGTATCAAGTTGTGTTTTAATCTCCAACATTTGCTCCGCCAGGGACAAACATAATTTTTGCAGAAATTGTACAGTCAGGGTCATGATGTCAAAAGAACATTTGTTAATAATTTGAGCAAATTACATTTTAAAGTCCGTATCCGGTGCAAATACAGTAGGTTGCAAGCCTAACACGCAAACCCCTTGGAATAAATTGCAGTTTGAAGTACGGTATTCCACCAGTGTAACTTCATGGAGTTCCATTGTAATCAATCTTTGTATCCATTTTTCAAGTTTATGTGTTAGCTGTAGAGATGAACTTTGTGTCAAAAATTCTTGTGATCCAATATTGCCTGTATAAATCCGGATGTGTCTTCCTCCGTATAGGAGAATAACCCATTCACAGCCATCTCTCCAAGGATTTCCAGTCAATGCTGGTGCACGTTTACATGGGTGTTTATAGCTCATTCTACCAAAAAAACAACCCTAACATTTTTAGGATCACATAATCATAGATCATATCCATGTGTGAGTTGCATGCGTTGCAACTCTATGATAGAAGGAAAATGTTTTACACATCCTTACTGAGGTTATAATATAGAAATTAAAGGTTATTATACATGCCAATCATCATATGTCATCTACATAATAAAATGCCCATGTGGCCTCTTATATGTGGGAGAATGCAAGACATTTTGTTGAAATGGGTCACACTGTTTCACAACTTCGGTATATGGTAATTGATGCGGTTCCTATAAACAGACAAGGTGGAAATCGGGAAATAAAATTAAGAAAATTGGAAGTTCAGTGGATAAATCGTCTGGATACATTGCAGCCAGGGTTTTGAACTCTGACTTTGATTTACATTTATTTCTATAGAGAACACATTTTCTTGGAGTTGCTCCTCAGGGATATAATGCAAAAAGTAGTATATATATATATAACTTCAGAGGGACATATACTGATAATATATTTGGCTTTTTTATGAGTAAAAGATGTACATATTATGGATATCTAGGGGAGTTAGAACTCTCAGAGGAAATGTATTTAATATCATGGATGGGGTATCCCCATTAATGAAAATAATACATTTTTATATATTTATTTTTTATATATGTACATATTTACCATACACATGTTTTTTTATAATACTTTACTGCTGGAGTGCTTCCTATGGGATATCTGGGTATCCCCATTTATGATAATGTAGCGCTATGGCTACAAACATAAAGCACTGTACCATCTAACATTTCGAGGTATTGCCTGTCACTTTAGTGATCAATGTATCCAGTGACATGTGTGCCAAATAAAAGGATTGTGGGATGAATTTTTCCCCCGTTAGAGAATTGCTTTGCACGATTGTGTGCCAGGACTACATGTCCCAGGGATCCTTGCTGCCATCTGAAGATTGCTGGGAGTAGCTATAAAAGCAGAAGCCCACATGGAGAGCCCCTTCCTCCTAGGCCTGACGCAAGATGGACCTCTCTGTGCAACAGGGAGAGAGAGGCCCTGGTCTACCATGCAGAGTCTTACTTCCAACCTATGGCCTGAGAGGCCTAGCTCTGGTGTTTGCTGTCAGACATCCTTTCCAGCACCACTCCGGTCGCCTGCCTGTTGGTCTGTGTGGCAAGCTTCACATCAGGAGATCAAGACAGCGGATCCCCTGCATGAGTGTTGCTACACGAGTTCCTGTTCGAAGGACATCATGACGGTCTGGTCGTTGGTGAGAGGGCAAATTGCTCGACCTTTATCCATTCTTTGCCATCTTTACATTGAGACACTACATTGAGACACTTTGCACAGACATCTTTACTTCAAGAACACTTTACTGCATTATTTGAACATTGTGCTCAGACACCTTTAGCTTTATTCACTACAAGGAATCTACTGTTCCCACCACACCCAAATGGATTAAAGTTAACAAGCTCCGACTAGCCGGTAAAAAACATCAGATCTTCAACGTAGACTTTAATGGCATTACTTATAGAAAGGCCCCTATATTACTCTTCTGTAGACCCGCTCTCCCTTCCTAGGATAGGCTGGCCAGGTTCCATCGTCTATAGTGTGGCAGTATATGAAGTTAACTGAAACATCCACTAGGGGGTAACATTACATCTAAAGAAAGTGTACATATATGTATATAGTATTGTCATTGTTAACATATTGTCTTGTGCCTTTCGGAGGAATTATTTTGCTGAGTTGGCGCTGTTGCCTAGAACTTCAGCTGTATTGCCTCCTCTTGTGACAACTTCCCCTTTTATTGGTTCAAGTAAAATATTCATATAACCTAAATACATTGAGTTGTTTGGTTATTGCCGCACAGTGATACAAGGATGTCTGAACCCAGAGTGTCAGGTGGCTTGGAAAGTTCACCAGGTCATGGGTGTGCAGATGTGCAGGTAATTCTAAGCAGTCCTCTAGGGGGGCGTGCTACAATAATAATACATTTTTATATATTTTCTTTTTATATAAGTACCGTACATATTTATCTTACACATGTTTTTTATAATAGGCTACTGCTGGAGTGCATTTTGTCAGGCTGTCTCTTTAAGAATAGGATGAAGTAATGCAAATTCTTTTTTCTGATCTAATAGTTTAATGATTACCTAACTGATTCCTGGTGTGTGAAATGTGGTAATATAAAAGAGATGTAAATTTATTTGTTATTATATCTTTGTTCCAACCTGAAGAAGGGCGCAAGCTTTACAGCCCGAAACTGTTGAACTGGAACTGGTACAATATGCAATTTATTTGTATGTGATTATTTTTTGAATAAATAATTTTAAGTGCAGCAATCCCTTGACTGGTTTATATATATATATATATATATATATATATATATATATATATATATATATATATATATATATATATCTTTTCATGTGACAACACTGAAGAAATGACACTTTGCTACAATGTAAAGTAGTGAATGTACAGCTTGTGTAACCGTTTCAATTTGCTGTCCCCTCAAAATAACTCAACACACAGCCATTAATGTCTAAATCACTGGCAACAAAAGTGAGTACACCCCTAAGTGAAAATGTCCAAATTGAGCACAATTAGGCATTTTCCCTCCCCGGTGGCATGTGATTAATTAGTGTTACAAGGTCTCAGGTGTGAATGGCGAGCAGGTGTGTTAAATTTGGTGTTATCGCTCTCTCTCATACTGGTCACTGGAAGTTCAACATGGCACATCATGGCAAAGAACTCTCTGAGGATCGGAAAAAAAGAATTGTTGCTCTACATAAAGATGGCATAGGCTATAAGAAGATTGCCAAGACCCTGAAACTGAGCTGCAGCGTGGTGGCCAAGACCATACAGCGGTTTAACAGGACAAGTTCCACTCAGAACAGGTCTCGCCATGGTCCACCAAAGAAGTTGAGTGCACGTGCTCAGTGTCATATCCAGAGGTTGTCTTTGGGAAATAGACGTATGAGTGCTGCCACCATTGCTGCAGAGGTTGAAGGGGTGGGGGTCAGCCTGTTAGTGCTAAGACCATACGCCGCACAATGCATCAAATTGGTCTGCATGGCTGTCATCCCAGAAGGAAGCTTCTTCTAAAGAGGATGCACGAGAAAGCATGTAATCAGTTTGCTGAAGACAAGGCAGACTAAGGACATGGATTACTGGAACCATGTCCTGTGGTCTGATGAGACCAAGATAAACTTATTTGGTTCAGATGGTGTCAAGTGTGTGTGGTGGCAACCAAGTAAGGAGTACAAAGACAAGTGGGTCTTGCTTACAGTCAAGCATGGTGGTGGGAGTGTCAGGGTCTGGTGCTGCATGAGTGCTGCCAGCACTGGGGAGCTACAGTTCATTAAGGGAACCATGAATGCCAACATGTACTGTGACATACTGAAGCAGAGCATGATCCCCTCCCTTCAGAGACTGGGCCACAGGGCAGTATTCCAACATGATTACTACCCCAAACACACAGGGCCAGATTAAGAACATCATGGGCCTGGTGCTGAGAATTTTGGTGGGGCATTTTATAAACAATAAATAAATAAATAAATAAAAATTCTAACTATTTTTTGTTATAACAAATTTAATTAAAGAGAGAGAGGGAGGATGAGAGAGAGAGAGAGAGAAAGGGGATGAAAGAGGTGTGAGGGGTAATGAAGGGAGGTTGAGAGAGAAAGGGGGGATGAGAGAAAGAGGACATCAATGCAGCCCGGCCAAGGCAAGTGACTGAAGGCACAGAACCCGGAAGGAAGATCGGGTGAAGATGGATTTTTTTTTTTTTTTTGGGCAAATGGGCCTATCTTGAGAAAGGGGCCTGGAGCTGCAGCTCCAATAGCCCCTATGTAAATCCGGCCTTGCAAACACACCTCCAAAACGACCACTGCCTTGCTAAAGAAGCTGAGGGTAAAGGTGATGGACTGGTCAAGCATGTCTCCAGACCTAAACCCTATTGAGCATCCTCAAATGGAAGGTGGAGGAGTGCAAGGTCTCCAAGGTCTCGTCATGGAGGAGTGGAAGAGGACTCCAGTGGCAACCTGTGAAGCTCTGGTGAACTCCATGCCCAAGAGGGTTAAGGCAGTGCTGAAAAATAATGGTGGCCACACAAAATATTGACACTTTGGGCCCAATTTGGACATTTTCACTTAGGAGTGTACTCACTTTTTTTTACCAGCGTTTTAGACATTAATGGCTGTGTGTTAAGTTATTTTGAGGGGACAGCAAATTTCTTCAGTGTTGTCACATGAAAAGATAGAAGAAAATATTTACAACATTATGAGGGGTGCACTCACTGTGAGATACTATATATATATATATATATATATATATATTTATATATATATATATACATATATATATATATATATATATATATATATATATATATATATATGGTATATATTGTGACAGACTAACGTACTGTTACAGATTTACAGATTTAGAAAACAGTTGGAGTGCAGTCTGGCATGTGTGAGTCTGTGAGTCTGTGAGGAAACAGATGATGCGTCTGAGTGGACCGAGATAGCAAGGAGGTTGGTCATTGTCAGTGTCATCTGTCAGTGTGCTGCTCATGAACCCCAGCATTGGTAAAATCTTTATGTTTGAAACTTTCTTTTAAATAGAACTAGGCAAGACAACCCTAAAAATAAAATATAGGTGAGTGGCTTGGAAGTATTACCTTGAGCTGGTTAGTATGCAAATGGTCTCTAAGCAGATGGGGGACAGAAAAGCACAACCAGTGTGGCAGCCAGGGCTTCCCTCATCAGCGGAGTTAGCTGCAGCGATATAGCAAGGATGGGCATTTGATCCAGACTGCCACCTATTGTGAGTGTGGGACTCTGTCTGGTACACCAGAACAGTGCTATAAGAGGCCGTTTGCTTGTACAGCCCAACCTGAGTGCCAAAGTTGGCCAGGAGGCTAAACTTGTGGTTGAATAAAAGTAGTCAGAAAAGGCCTTAAACTCAGATTGGCAAATGTCAATAATCAAAAAAATAGTCAAAATCATGAAAGCTGCAGGCAATAAAGGTCGATATACAGTTGTGCTCATAAGTTTACATACCCTGGCAGAATTTATGATTTCTTGGCCATTTTTCTGAGAATATGAATGATAACACAAAAACATTTCTTTCAATCATGGTTAGTGTTTGGCTGAAGCCATTTATTATCAATTAACTGTGTTTACTCTTTTTAAATCATAATGGCAACAGAAACTACCCAAATGACACTGATCAAAAGTTTATATACCCTGGTGATTTTGGCCTGATAACATGCACACAAGTTGGCACAAAGGGGTTTGAATGGCTATTAACCGCTTCAGCTCAAGAAGATTTTACCCCCTTCCTGACCAGAGCACTTTTTGTGATTCGGCACTGCGTCTAACTGACAATTGCGTGGTCCTGTGGCGTTACACCAAAACAAAATTGATGTCCTTTTTTTCCCACAAACAGAGCTTTCTTTTGGTGGTATTTGATCACCTCTGTGTTTTTTTTTCTTTTTTAAAAAGCAATATTTTTACTTTTTGCTTTAATAAATATCCCCAAAAAATATATAAAAAATATATAAAGAAAAATGTTTTTTTCCTCAGTTTAGGCCGGTATGTATTCTTCTACATATTTTTGGTAAAAAAATTGCTATAAGCATATGTTTGCACAAAAGTTATAGGGGATAGATTTATGACATTTTTATTATTAATTATTTTTTATTAGTAATGGCAGCGATCTGCAATTTTTATCATGACTGTGACATTATAGCCGACACATTGGACACTTTTGAAACTATTTTGGGACAATTGTTATTTATACAGCTATGAAAATGCACTGATTACTGTGTAAATGACACTGGCAGGTAAGGGGTTAAACATTAGGAGGCGATGAAGGGGTTAAGTGTGTCCTAGGGAGTGATTCTAACTGTGGGGGGGTGGGCTACCACTAACATGACAGCGATCACTGCTCCCGATGACAGCAAGCAGTAGATCCCTGTCATGTCACTAGGCAGAACAGGGAAATGCCTTGTTTACATAGGCATCTCCCCGTTCTGCCTCTGTGACATGATCGCGGGACTACGGCGGACATCGAGTCTGCAGGAACCGCGGGCATGGTCACGCTGTACGCGGCGGGCGCGTGTGCACCCACTAGCCCCGCAAATTAAAGGGGACGTACAGGTACGCCCATTTGCCCACCATTGCCATTGTCCAAACGTATATTGGCGTGCGGCGTTCGACAAGTGGTTAAAGGTAACCATGCTCACCTGTGATCTGTTTGCTTGTAATTAGTGTGTGTATAAAAGGTTACTGAGTTTCTGGACTCCTGACAGACTCTTGCATCTTTCATCCAGTGCTGCACTGACATTTCTGGATTCTGAGTCATGGGGAAAGCAAAATAATTATCAAAGGATCTGCGGGAAAAGGTAGTTGAACTGTATAAAACAGAAAAGGGATATAAAAAGGTATCCAAGGCATTGAGAATGCCAATCAGCAGTGTTCAAACTCTAATCAAGAAGTGGGGTTCTGTTGAAACCAAACCACGGTCAGGTAGACCAACTAAAATTTCAGCCACAACTGTCAGGAAAATTGTTCATGATGCAAAGAAAAACCCACAAATAACCTTAGGTGAAATAGAGGACTCTCTGAAAACATGTGGTGTAGCTGTTTCAAGATGCACAATAAGGAGGCACTTGAAGAAAGATGGGCTACATGGTCTTGTTGCCAGAAGAAAGCCACTACTATGCAAATGCCACAAAGTATCCCACTTACAATATGCCAAACAGCACAGAGACAAGCCTCAAACCTTCTAGCACAAAGTCATTTGGAGTGATGAAACCAAAATTGAGCTTTTTGGCCACAACCATAAATGCTACATATGGAGAGGAGTCAACAAGGCCTATGATGAAAGGTACAAAGCTGGTTCGCTGATGTTTTGGGGATGTGTGAGCTACAAAGGCACAGGAAATTTTGTCAAAATTGTGGGCAAGATGAATGCAGTATGTTATCAAAAAATACTGGAGGAACATTTGCATTCATTAGGAAGGAAGCTGTGCATGGGACGTATTTGGACATTCCAACATGACAATGATCCAAAACACAAGGCCAAGTCGACCTGCCATTGGCTACAGCAAAATAAAGTAAAGGTTCTGGAGTGGTCATCTCAGTCTCCTGACCTAGATATCATTGAGCCACTCTGGGGAGATCTCAAACGTGCAGTTAATAAATGGCTTCAGCCAAGCACTAACCATGAGTGAAAGAAACGTTTTTGTGTTATCATTCATATTCTCTGAAAAATGGCCAAGAAATCATAAATTCTGCCAGGGTATATAAAATTATGAGCAAAAACCTCTAATAAATATATATATAAAAAAAAATGCAGTGCTAAAAATGAAGTGCTATGACACCAAAAGTACTTAAATAAAGTGAAAATCCACTATCTGTGAAATAAATATTTTAATAGTAAATCAGTCCACTGTGATATAAATGAACTACAAAAAAATAGTCAAATTCAAATGTGTGTAATTCCTTCACCAAAAATTGACTGTTCATGTATTATTCTCCACTAAAGGTAAGGCTGCACACTGACCGCATTAGCATGCTGCTAAAGACTAAAGCAGCAAATAGATCTGTGATCACTAGATCCATCCATTCACACAATAGGTCCGGCAACATTATGATCCTCTTTTCTACCAGGGGTAGTATGTGCATTATATACTCATAAGACACCAATTCTTAGATGTGGTGGCTGCACCAGTTTTCCTTTCCAGACTTTCTTTCTTTTATTTTCATCTTGTGATCTTGCCAGTAAGTCTGTTGATTTTCAAAAGCAAAAGCTGTCCTTACCTGGCTGGGGCAGTCTGGAACCAAGGGGTGTGGAGCCGGGGGCAGAGCTAGGAGGTGGAGCTGCTGGAGCTCTGCACTGAGGTTTCCTCCTGCTGTGTGTAGCAGCAAAGTGCATCATCGGTCCTGCAACCAATGGACTTTTGGTTTTTATAGCACTTAATTTTTAGCACTGCAATTTACTTGTATATCAGATTGGCAAATGGACTGGAGTCCTTGAAAACTCTGCTCTTGACACAGAAGCCTACAATATATTATTATTATAGTTTTAGAAGCCACAGAACTGTATGTCTTATAAAAACGATTTTGTGCCAAAATTGTACAGTCTGAAGTCATCATTGTAGTTTTCAAGTGAATTCTTTTGTACTACATAATTGGGAATCATTTTTAAGTCTCTATAGGGAGGTGAAAAAATATATCCAGAATCTTGGGGCTCAAATAGCTGAACATTCTGTATGATGGAAAAATAACTAACTGCTGGAGATAAAAAATATACGCATAACTAAAGATACTGAAATTATTAGCAGCAGTATTAGTCTTTCTTTTATTTTACCTTCTTTTTTCCCTTTCTAATCCAACAGCTGGTTGTCTAATTTTATGTATTACTTTTCCTCCTTCCCTTCTCATTCTCTCCTTCAATGTAAATTCTTGTCCATTTTATGTTAATCACTTGGATCAATGAACCAGCAATGATTGTTAGAACTCGATTATTGCACACATGAAATGTAGCTTATGATTCTTTTTTTAATATCTTTTCTTATTGTTCAGTACGTGCAGAGATCACAATTCTACACAATATGGCTGTGTACTTGTTTGTGAAAAAGAATAAGAATATTTTGAACAGGCTGGCACTGAAATAATCTGACAGGGCTTTATTATTCTGAGCAACACTCTATCAAATGTGGCCCCTATGAACAGAGAGTAATGTTAGAGAATCATCCTGGGGGCTTTTTTTCTGTGTGTGAGTGGTATCCATCTGTCAGCTGTCAGTGCCAGTGAGAGATATACAGAGCTGTCACTTCTCGTCAGCCAGCATTTGTGAGGCCTTTTGCAGCTGCTACACAACACATACTGTCCTTATTGAAGGCCAGCTAAGAATCTTAGCAATGACTGCGTGAGGACGGGAGGAGGGAAAGAGAGATGTCAGAACACTGCAGGAAACAGTTTAGACCTATCAAATACTAATAGAAGATTTCTCCTTTCTTTTTCTATTAGAATACTGGAACGATAACCACTCTTTGTTGTATCTGAAATCTCCTGAAAATAGGCCCTTTGTTTCAAGGTTTGTGTACATGCAGTAAAAAATGAATTTATGTATTGCACTTATACAATGCTAGCATATAACAAATGAAACAGAATATTAAAATTGTTTTAAATGAAACGTACAATTGCACAATCCCCAATTATCATGACCTAATTTTATGGAGGCATTTTATGAATCATAGTATATCTGTTATTACAAAGATATTTATTCACATTTTGGTAACAATTGTAATTCCAGCAACTATGTCTTAAATATTTTATTATAAATTTACGTTTATTGCCTGTTGATCACTTAGCCAAAACATACTTTTATTTTTATTATGGATAGAGTAGAGAAAATGTTAAGGTTTTTATTGCTGGAAAGATGGATTCTCTATATTTTTTCCCTGTAATCCTTGTCATCAGGAGTGAAAGTTATCAGAAGTCAAAAATGTTACAAGTGTCACCAAAACAGGTTCGGAGAAATCATCTTATGGGGATTTCTGTTGACAACTGTTTAAAGTGGTTCTAAAGTCTAAACATTTTTTGCCTTAATGCTAACGAGCAGGGCCCTCTGATTCCTACTGTAATATATTGAGTTGTAATTTTACTGTCCGCCCTCATGTTGTAAAGTGCTCTGTAAACTGTTGCCGCTATCTAATTTCTGTATAATAATAATACAAATGCATTCCTTGCATTAAGGTAAAACATGTTTAGGCAGCATCATGCCCACTCACCCCCCCCCCTTATACTTATCTGAGCCCTCACTCTGCCCAGCGCTGTGCCCATCTGTAGCAGCTCTCTCCCTTATCCTCGCTTTCACAGTCTTGGCTGAGAGCAGAGGGAGCCATTGGCTCCTGCTGCTGTCAGACAATTCCTGTGATGATGGATTAGGGGACGTGATCAAGCCACGCTGTTTATGTTTATAGGCACAGGCAGGGTGGCTGAGGAGCGAGCCCACAGGTGTGCCATGGTAGGAAGCGAAAATCTTCCAAATAGGACAAAAAAAAACACTTGACTGAGGTTCAAAGCATTACCTACACTATCAAAAAACAAACAAACAAAAAAAAAAACCTTTGTCTATGGATATACATTAGTATAGTAGTGTTCAATATTCATTATGGCTTCTATATGTTAATCTACTTTTGGGATTGTTGCATTTAGGGAGTTTGTGCTGAGTCTAGTACAGGGGTCTCCAAACTACGGCCCTCCAGCTGTTGCGGAACTACACTTCCCATGAGGCATTGTAACACTCTGACATTCTCACACATGACTAGGCATGATGGGAATTGTAGTTCCTGAACCACTGGAGGGCCATAGTTTGGAGACCCCTGGTCTAGTAGATTTTCAATGAACATTTGTACAAATATTCTTGGTACATTTGATGACTGGACGAATGCGTTTGAAAGTACTTCAAAGCTTTGCTTGCTTTTAACATTTGGCTTTGGAATGAATGCAATTTCCCAAATGAAAAAGCTATGTACACTGTTAAAAATATGTTGATTCAAGAACAATTTTCCACCCTGGTCCTTCGAAGTTTATTGTCATCTGTGAGATTAAAAGTCAGAATTTTTATTTTTTAAAGTCAGAATTTTGAGAATAAAACACATAGAACTTGTTGTTGTGTTCCTCAAACTATTCTTGAATTCATCAGACCGGACCACCTTCTTCCATTACTTTGTGGTCCAGTTCTGATGCTCATGTACAAATAGTAGTCACTTTTGACTGTGGACACAGGTCAGCATGGGCACCCTAACCAGTCTGCGGCTACGCAGTACCATTTGCAATAAACTGTGATGCACTGTGCATTCTGACACAGCATTACCAGCATTACCCTTTTTAGCAATTTGAGCTTTAGTAGCTCATCTTTTAGATCAGATTACATGAGCCAGTCTTTGCTCTGCACGTGCATTAGTGAGCCTTGGTCGCCCATAACCTTGTCAGCTGTTCACCAGTTTTCTTTCCTTGTACTACTTTTGGTAGGTCCTGACCACTGCAGACCAGGAACACCACACAATAGCTGCAGTTTTGGAGTCAATCTGACCCAGTCGTTTAGCCATTACAATTTGGCCCTTATCAAAGTCGCTTCTGCTTTCAACACATCAAATTCAGGGACAACATATTCACTTCTAATATATCCTGGCCACTGTATGCCAGAATGCCAGATGCCATTGTAACAAAATATTACTAATTTTACTTGTCAGTGGTAACAATGTGATCGATGTAAAGTTTACGGTCAGACTGCACTCTTTGCATTGTTTTCAAAAAACAAGGTTTGGAAAACAATACAACAGCGGTAAGTTCAGTTACCAAATAATTCTATTTCCATCCAACAAGATACTTTCTATTGTTAATAACAGCAGAACAGTTAAAATACTATTGATAGTGCAAAAACTAATTTGGATTTTTCTTTTTATCATGTAAGACTAAAATTTTCTTTTTTATTGTGGATATTTAAAGTGGTATTATACCCAAAAGCAAACATTTATCACATTGCATCTTACCAATTCTGAGATGTTTTCTTTTTATAAGGAGATCCTTCTGTTACTGTCACCTGGTGATCTGACCAACGACTCTGTTGGTTTTCAACAGAGCAAGCTGTCTTGAAAATGTATCAGTTGAGTGTTAAGACAAACCATTTACCACTGACAGGGGTGCTTATAATGAACAACTTCTATTTATGTAGTTATGTAGCCCTAGTTGGGCTTGCCTATCTTATGCTTCCCACATTGCTTTTATACCCATTTTTTGATCACAATTTTTACCGTCTCTGCATCTGTCTTTTATGTATGATCTTAATAAATCCCATTGATTGACCTGCACCATTGCGAGCTTCCCTTTTTTATACCTTTTTTCCTGCATATTGGGCTCCTGTTGAGAACACTTATCCCTACGGTCATCGTTTGGAGTGACTCATCTCTGACCTACTCTTGACTAATTAATGCTACTCGGTCACATGGTTTGGATTCCAAGGATCCATCGTTTGGTCCCGCACGGCCTCTCCCTCGCTAGGAGTTCAGCGCTCAAAGCCCATTAGACTCACTGTCGTATGGTATGTGCGTCCAACACATCTGGTAAGAGTATTTAATCTTTTTTAATTGACCACTGCTCTTGAAGTTTCTTCATGTATCCGAGTCATACCATTTGAAATTCCAGTCATTACATCACCCTTGAAAGTGGACTTATCACTACTGGCACTTTCCTTTGGACTATGATGTTTTTGTTGGATATGCACATCATGTGCGGTCCCGTTATTTCACAGTAAATTTTTTGCATTTGCATTTTTGTGCAATTTACATGCACAATATTTTTATTGTTATATATCACTTGTTATTTGTTTAATGTCAACATTGTTTACACTTGTACCTACAGTGGGTGTTTCATAATTTTTGAGATTAGCGATTCTCTATCACTGTCTACAGAGGCATTTCACTTTTTAGCGCTACACTAATTGTTTACACATTTACCTGGACTTTGTTTGTTTGAGTGTCAGCAGCTTTTTGTTCATTACATTTTGGTTTAGCGCAGTATTTTCCCCAATTTTTACATACTCAAATGCAGGAGGTATGTTACTGGTCAGATCACCAGGTGAACACAGCCTAAGCCTAAAAAATTAATTTAAAAAAAGACAGCAGCCACCACATCTAATGATTGGTAAGCTGCAATAAATGCAATTTTTGGTTTTGTGTTTAATACTGCTTTAAAGCATTAGTAAACAGCAAAAAGGCACCAAAAAACAAAAAATTGGGCCCCTGCAGAATAATTTCATAATGTATTTGTACTCATTGCATACTAGCACATATAAGAGACTTACCTTAAACTATGCCCTTCAGGGGCGCACTGTCACCGCCACCTTGTCTTTCAGGCTTGCGGGCTCCAGCTGTTTGAATGGCCGAGCACCGATGTTGTCACTCCCGCGCATACGCGTGGGAGTCACAGCCGCGGCGCAGCTCTCTCAATGGGTGGCATTTTTAACTTCTAGGATTTTGATTTACTAACAACTAAGAAAAATATGGAGCCAGGGATCATATTTAAAGTACAGAGCTGTGCTTTACAAATGTACACAGGTGAGTCCAGAGACAAGCGCAGTACTTTTAAAATTAATAAATTAACTAAAGGTATTCTGGATTTATCAGTTTTTCATCAGTAAGTTTTTTCTGCTGCTTTCAAAGTATTGAAGTGAGCAGATCAGCATTACTTCCAAGCAAAGAGCATTTTCAGGAGCAGAGGTCATCATCCCCAGCCTCCAATTTTCTCTCATGAATGGAATTAAACATTGCGCTTATAATCCATGCCCTGTAATTTTTGGAATTTCTTCTTGGCAAAACAAAAAAGTCCCACTTATTACAGATGGTCAAATGAATTTGGAGATTTAAATCTACTGTTCCCAAATTTTAAAGCAGTTCAGGAAACCGAAGCACAGATTATACAAACATATCAGTATACAGAATTATTGTCATCAAATGGGGTGCAAAAAATGTAAAATAAATGTAAATATAAAACTATCATTACAGCAATAATTTTTTGTAGCATTAAATTACACTTTCAGGCTAATTTAATAATATAGTTCAAAGAGCAATGATGATAAATAAGCTAGTCTTTGATTGTTGTAGAATGCTTCCCTTTACATATTGCTATTTACCTTCAAATATGTCAGAGAATCAAAATGTGGTCAACACTGGCAAGCAAGTTACTGATATTACAATACTACTGTTGCTCAGCACAGAGAACCCTGGTGTGAATTCTTCCTTCATTTGTATACATAAAAACTGATGTGAAAAAATCATCTTCATAGATGTATTAAATATATAAAGAATGATGAGATTAAAGATTGTTTGGTATGTGAACTGTCTATAGCATAGAATTTTCAGTTACTATCCCTCAAAAATTGCCAGTGTATTTTTCTCAGCTCCTGTGCTTTATGTAAAAACTATAAGAAGTGGCAGCATGATGCATAGCGGGTCTGCATCTATCTAACATTGTAATAAGGCACCTGACAACTTCCCCAAACGAGATCCCCCAAAGAATAGGGATGGAGTTGGTTACGTTGTACATTATATATATGTATCATAATATAAGAAGCTGTAAATAATCTGTGTCCAAGGAAATAAGTCAATGGGGAATCTGTATAACCATCTACCTGTCGGCATTTGCCTGATTTAGGTGATAACTGAAGCTTCACTTTTCTGCTGCTCGCATTTTTACACACAAATATTTTCAAAATTACAAACTGGAAAGTTCAGAAAGTGCATGTAGCTGGTAGTAGGTTAAAGAGAGTTTTCAGGAAGATACTGAGTGCCATATTTTATAAAGTACAAGGGTTTCTGCAAGAAAGACATGGCTCAATTAACTGAAACCATTGAATGCATTTGTAGCCTTTAATTTAATCAATTTAAACTTGTCATGAAATACAAGTTTTAGGTATTTGCTTTACCAAAATAATTTTAACGTTTTTAAAATCTAATTCTGTAAAGTCAGTTCATCTATTATAAAATGGAGCCACAATTTACATCCACTCAAAAATGGAAAGTGATTTCATCCAGTAACATTCTCCCCAAACCTAAATATCAGTTTTGACAAATGAAAAAAAATTCTATGCGTGAAAGTTAAGCTAAAAAAAATGTTCTGGGTGGTAGTGGTACGGGGAACATACCTAGGTTCAGTTTGGAATGGGTTTGCAGAAAATTACTGAAATTTGGGTGCCAAATACCAATTCAATGGAAGTCAATAGGAGCCAAATATTAAAAAAAAAAACATCAATGTTTGTTTTCCAGGATAATAGGCTAGAAATTGTCAAATAAATGACATGTACCAAAATACAAAAAAGTATAGATATTTTGTTTGGTTGGAAAGCAATTTTATTAATGCTGGTGCAGCAATAAAAAGCCTAAATCCTTTGAAGTAGCTTGCCTGGGGAATGCCATGAACCTACATGTGATGTGGCTCATTTGTACGATGTATACAACATACTATGGCAAAACTGATATTTACAAAGAAAAATGCAATTTAAATTGCTGGTAAATAAAATTTTCCAGCTTTTTGTTCTGTTTGTTTATATATCAGTGCGTTACTGTACGTTTAACGCAATATATATCTGTGCGTTACTGCACATTTAATGTAATAAGTTTCAGTGCTTTGCTGCACATTTAATGCAGTATATTTCAGTGCATTACTGTACGTTTAATAGAATATATTTGAGTGCGTTACTGCACAGTTATGCAGTAGACATGTGCATTCGTTTTAGTCCGAATGCATTTTCGTCCGAATTTTGGGTATTTTCGTCATGGTTTTAAAAAACGATAACAAACGTGCAGAATCCGAAAACCAAAAGATCCGACATAAACAAAGACTTTATTTTTGTTTTCGTTGTGACAACAGTTAGATATAGATAGGAGATTTGACATGCCACTGACAATAGCAATCTGTGTCCATCGAACCTGTGGTCGAATGTGCCTAACCTTAGCTCTATTAGTCCAAGATTATTCTACATAGAGAGAAAAGATTTGACATTATAGAGACAATAGCAAAATAGGTTGAATGTGCCTAACCTAACTCTATTAGTCCAAGAGTGTCATACAACATTAGAATTCTACTATAGCTTGTAGGCGGAACATTCGACCGGAAATGTACGATTGCAGTGTCGTACAGTTTAGCTGCTCCATTGAATCTTCCCCCTACAAGCTATTCCGTCGAAATTCTTAGAACATTCGACAGACACCATAAGCCTTCAATGACAGATTCAACCTTAATTATTTCGGATTTTCGGACGAATGCATTTTTTAACGAAACAAAATAAATTAAAATAAATTTCGGGAGTAACTAAATAAATACATTTTTCGGACGAAAACGAAATTCCGAAAAACAAAACATTTCAGTGTGCACATGTCTATTATGCAGTACATATCAGTGTGTTACTGCACGTTTAACACAGTATATTTGAGTGTGTTACTGCACGTTTAATACAGTATATATCAGTGTGCTACTGCACGTTTAACGCAGTATATATCAGTGTGCTACTGCACATTTAATGCAGTATATAGCCCTGGCATCAGGCATGGAGCAGTCAGCTGAGTTAATTGAACAAAGCATCAGCTCCTTGACGATGCACAGCCATTACTTGATTGTGATATTTGTTCTGAGGTGCTCAGGTAGAAACATGAGCCTACAGAGAGGGGAGAACACTGGTAAACAACAAACTGGCAGTCATGTTCCCCCAGCCACAGCATATTCCCAAGTTGTCCTCAGTTATAATGAGGATGGAGGGGCTAATGATGAGGTCACTGACGCGACTTTGGTGCCAGATAGAGCAGAGGAGGAAAGTGAGGCACAGCCCCAAAGAGGCATCCATCATGGAAAAGTAGGGAGCAGCTACCCTATTCCATCAGATCCCACTTCCCACAGCTCAACTGTTTGGGCCTTTTTTTAGCACATGTGCAGCCAATTACAAAATTTTCAAACTTTGCTTCAAGCACATCAAGCATGGCAAAAACACTAGCCATTTAGGTACCACATGCTTGACAAGGCATTTAACCTCCCACCACTCAGCCCATTGCCAAGAGCACCTAAAAGCCACACAAAAGGGACGCTCCTCCTCACCTTTTTGGTCTACCCCTGCTATACCTCTCAGTGGCCTCCACTGACAGGGATGATGGTATAGTGCAGGGTGTCCAAGGTCCTTGCAGCATGTCTGCCAGTAGCACACCACCAGCTGTAGACTATAGCAGGCAAATTTATCTGCCCCATCTGCTACAGTGAACAAAAAAAAATAGTCACTGCCACCTACATGCCCAGTGTCTAAATTCAAGCTTGTCAAAGCTGCTGGCTTTACAACTCCTGCATTTCTGTCTGTTGGATTCTGCCCCCTTTCGTGAATTTGTAGAATGTGCGGTACCACAATGCCAGATTCCCATGCCAGATTCCCAGTTGCTATTTATTTTCACGTAAGGCTATTCCAGCTCTCTACCTTCATGAACAAAGAAATGTTATGGAATTGTTGGGCAAGGCAGTCAGCCACAAGGTCCACATTACTGCTGACATGTGGTCCAGCAAGCATGGTCAGGGAGGATATATTTCCTTCACAGCACACTGGGTAACTCTGCTTGCAACTCGGAAGAATGCAGGACAGGGCTCAGTGCTGCAGCTTGTTGTGCCGCCACATCTATACAGCTAGTGGTGATAATGTGAGATTTTTCAGCTCCACCCCCTCCATCTCCTCCTGCTCCTCCATGCCCTCCTCTGCTGAATTGTCCCATGAACCACAAGTCCCCCAAGTGTTCAAGGGGCTATTCAATGAGCCAGGCTAAAAGGTGCCATGCAGTGCTTCAGATGGTCTGTCTAGGGGAGCAGAGATTCTTGCAGCTCTGCAGGAGCAGGCTCAGGGGTGGTTTACGCCACGCCAGCTGGAACCAGGAATGGTGGTGTGCGATAATGGCACAATCCCCCTGTCTGGCCTTAGACGGGAATAGTTAACACATGTCCTGGCACATGTCCTCAATTTGGCAATGCATATTTTTTTAAATAGGTACCCGGGGTCTGTAGCCATTTCAGGTGGTCATACACAGCCAGTGCTCGGTTGGCTGAAATTCAGTGGGAATTCCACTTGCCTGTAGCCTGCCTGATTTGTGACATGCCCACCAGGTGGAACTCGACTTTGATGGTCCAGGGCAGTACCCGGACCCCTGTAACCATTGTATGCCCAATTTCTTGCATATAAGCCTTTAAAATTAGCACTTTTGATTTTTCCAGTTGGGGTCCCATTATTCAGTTCGGAATGCTTGCAATGTTCAAAATGTATGCCGCAAACTGAACAGGGTGTTGTTCATCCATTTCTAACCATGAGGTATTTTCACAGAAAGGAAGCAATACAAAGAGAAAATTATACTTTTATTGAACATGGTACAACTGGCACATATCAGTAATATGAAATGTTGGGATCGTATATTCTTTAACCACTTCCGGACCGACTCACGCCAATATACGTTGGCACTTTGAAGAGGGATATCATTGTTATGGCAGCAGCTAGCTACCATAACCCTGGTATCCTCTTCTTCAGTGAGCGGTCCAGTTTCTGATAAAAGTGGTCTCTGCGGTGGATTCACTGCGAGATCACTTTTATTATGGTCTAGAGCCCTACGGACGACATGAGTAACGATGACACATAGGAACAATACAAAACTCACCAACATGAAATAGACCTGAAAGTGTGCCTTGGTCTACCGTATGGTACGCCAAAAATAAGGGGGCATACCCTAGATAAAGAATGATAAGAAGTAGTTATGGAATAATGTGGAATGAGTATTCAGTCTGGGGTAAGAATACTTGGAAGAGGCTTTTAAAAGGGGAGGGTGGGTGGGTATCACGCACAGAAAACAGACAAAGACCGGCGGCCTTTGGGCTGCTTATATACCCTCCGGGCTCCTCCCATAACTTCAGGCCGGTACCCGGCCTTCCAATTTATGGTCTAGAGCCCTACGGACGACATGAGTAACGATGACACATAGGAACAATACAAAACTCACCAACATGAAATAGACCTGAAAGTGTGCCTTGGTCTACCGTATGGTACGCCAAAAATAAGGGGGCAAAAACCTTCAGGTAGGGGATAATTATTTATTAGAGGTAATGTCATTGAGTGAGTCGAGCAAAGGCCTGAGCCATCTCTAACTGTGGGTTAGGAATGTAGCGAGAGAAGCAGGCCGATTTCCACCGACCCAGTTTCTTGATCACGTGGTCCGGAACCCCCTGTCTTGAGGCTGTCGTGGCCGCCCCGATCCGGAACGAATGCCCGGAGTACTGGCTGGGGTCCAACTGAAGATGGCCGAGAAGGACCCGGACATGTTCCACGAACTGCGACGAGTTAAGGGGTTTTACCGGAAAGGGTAGCAGTGGACTGGCCCCTGGGCAGTCGGACAGCAGTGCCGTCAGGCGGTCCAACACGGCAACTGGGCACCAGTTGTTGTGAGTCCTGTACAGGTGGATATCTACTCCGGAACCTCGCTGCTGAGTTTTGGATGTCGTCAAGTGAAGGACGTAGTGATCCTGGTGGCGATAGAGATTATTTCTATGCAAAACTGGCCCGGCTGGGTGGCTGCGAGTGAACTCGCTGGGCCGCAGAAACCCGTAAAACGCCATGTGAATCGCAGCCTGTAGGACGGTGCTGAGGAGGAGACCGAATGGGGACCTATCCAGGATGTCAGACATCCCCTTGAAGATCTCCCCCGTGATAGGCAGCCGCTTTGGGCTGACTGGCGGCTGGTGTTTCTGAACTCCACGTAGTAGAGCCCTCACCGCGTGGCAGGAGAACACCGAAGGCCTTGCGGGGTCTTGAAGTGACAAATAGTGCTGCACCCCGGCCACGTACTGGCGTATCGTGCTGTGTGACAGTGCTAGGTGTGAATGGCAGTAGGCGATGAACGCCAAGACCTGCTTGAGGCTGGAAGACTCGCGAGGCCGCTGGGGCAGGAACTTGTTAAACGCCCTCCAGGCCGTCTGGTAAGCCCGACGGGTGTTGCGGGCGAGTGAGGCGTTAATGATGTCGGTGGCTGAGCGTAGGTGTGGGGCTAGTCCAAGGTCAGTTGTGACCAATCCGGGATAGTGGCTGAATGACGGCAGGCTCCCGACACCTGTTCAAAGAAAGAAATAAAGTTAAAACGGGAGAGTGCGTCCGCTGCTGCGTTGAACTTCCCTGGAATGAACGAGCAGTACACATTGAACTGATGCTGTAGGGATAGCTGGACCAGTCTGCGGAGGAAGGACATGACGGGCCTGGACTTAGACCTGCCCTTGCTGATGATCTCGGCTGTGGCTTGATTGTCTGTCGAGAAAGCCACCGTCCGTCCAGACCAAAGGTGACCCCATAGGTGAGCGGCTGCTACAATAGGGAAGAGCTCAAAGAGGGCTGACGTAGTAGTGAAGCCCGGTGTGGCTAGTGCTTGAGGAGGCCACGGGGCGGCGAACCACAAATGGCCAAAAATGGCGGCGCATCCTGTGGATGCCGCAGCGTCGGTCACCACCTGTGGTGACTGCGTGGACACAACTGGGATAAACAGGGACACACCGTTCCAATCACTAAGAAAGTGCTCCCACATGGCCAGATCTGCTCTGGCTGCAGGATCCAGCCTGATGACCTGGTCTGGGTCCTGCGTGTAGGACAGGAAGACCAGCAACCGGGACACGAAGGAGCGGCCCTGGGGGATGATCCTCACAGCAAAGTTCAGCATCCCGAGGAGAGACTGAAGTTGCTTCTGAGTACATCCCCCCACCCGGGTGAATTCTCGCAGAACCGTCCTGATACGGTCCAACTTATCTGCTGGAAGGCTGGCCTGCATGGCCAACGTGTCAAGGTTGACGCCCAAGAACGTGATCTTGTGTGCCGGGCCGTCAACCTTGTGCTCCGCTACGGGGACGTTCAGATTGTCGAAAACCGTCCTCAACTTTCCAAGGTCCCCTGGGGGAACCCCGGGCGGCTCTATCAGAAGGAAGTCATCCAAATAATGGATGACCTCGTGGCACTGTGCCTCATGGAGAAGGATCCACGCCAGGGTCTCGGCGAACTTGTCAAACAACCAAGGACTACTTTTAGACCCGAAGGTCAATTTGGTCGCGAAATAATATCGCTCCCTCCACTTGATGCCGTGCCAGCACCACAGGGAAGGATGGATGGGCAGCAGCTTGAAGGCGTCAGATATGTCTGCCTTCGAGAGCCAAGCACCCACCCCCGCCCTGAGAATGGCCTGGATAGCCATGTCTACCGAAGCGTACTTCAGCGAGAACTCCTCGGAGGGGATGAGCGAGTTGAGACTGGGAACGACGGAAGAATGAGGCGCTGACAGATCATACACCAGACGTTTTTTATTTGAAAACTTTCCCTGCACAAGCCCGATAGGGCTAACCCTCCAGATGCTGAAGGGAGATTGACAGAACGGGCCTATCATGAAGTCCCGATCCAACTCCGTCTGCAAAAGGACGTCAATCGCTGGCTCATCTGTTGCTGCTGAGCGTAGGTTCGGACATTCGTGGGTGGAGTGGGGCAGGGTGATGAGCCCGGTATGAAACCCATCCGTGAAGCCTCGGATGAGGTAGCTGGCGAGCGACGGAGTGGGGTGTGAGGTCAGGTAAACGCCGAGCCAAAGGACATTGACCCGGCTTAGTCATGGTCTCTTCTGTTTGACCTCACACAGGATCCTGGGGTGCGCCCTCTGGCATAGGGTGCAAACGTGCAAGAGCCGGCACTGGCTGAAATTGCAGGAGCCATAATTAAAATTGTTGCAGATAGCGGCTCCCCCAACCATCCGCACCGGACGTCCCAACTTGTCCACCTTTTGCCCTTGCACCGGGGCCTGCTGAGCCTGGCTCGTGCTGGCAGAAGCCGTGCTAGCTATTGGACGGACAGAGGCTATGTTGGCACACCAGACCGTGGTGTGGGATGCTGACTGACAGACAGCACATAGCGGGGAGCGAAGGCCTGCGAAGTGGCGGCAGAACAATTCCGTGTCCACCACGCTCCAGTCCGTTGGCAAATGGAACTGTGCGAATCTGGCTGCGGCTTTGGCCGAGAAGGACCGATGATAGTCGTAGAACGCTGAGCCACCGTATTTGTGGCCCAGGTCTACGATCAAATGGAGGTAGAGGTCCAGCTCTTCCCATCTGCCGGGGGAGGCTGAGCACAGCACGTCTCTAAACATGCCGAAAGCGAGCGTGAATTCGGGCACTGTGAGCTTCCTGTTGAGCCTCGGATCCTTCGCTTTCAACACCACCGAGACATCCCCCCAGGTGTAGGCCTTGTTCTCGGCCAAGTCATGGACCGAGATCAAGAGTGAGGCCAGATTAACGTCTTTGCCCTCTAGAATGTCCTTCCTTACGCTGGGTGGCACCAGGTGGGAAGGGTGAACGGTAGGCGTGGCAAGCTCACTACCTGCGGCCGGTGCACTGATGGCTGGGACCACCGCGGGGTCCGGAACCGTGGCAGCCGGGCTGGCCTCTAGACGAGACACCCTGTCCTGGACCTCCACGATTGAGGAAGACAAGGAAGATGCGAGGGTGTGTAGCTGGGCAACGGCGGCTGAAATCGACTCCAGAGACGCCTGCTGGCTGCTGGGGCTTGCTGCGGCCGGTGGTGGGAAGAGAAGCCTGAATAACTCCGCCTTCCTGGCCGTGGACGAGAAGGGTATCCCTCTGCGTCTCAGCTCGGCGGACAGCCTGGGAATTGTCCACGCCCTAAGAGACTGGACACTGCCAGCCTCGGAGGCTGACGCCGGAGATAGCGGGGTGGTGAGGTCATCGCTGCCAACTGACGACATGGCGGCTGCCAAGACCTGTTACTTGGTAGACTGGTCACGTGTCTGCAGGCTGGGCCTAAAAGGTGACAAGAAATGAGTTTGGACGTGTCACCTATGATATACGTACCTGCCACAAGAAAGCAGGAGCCCCCCGTGCCCCTGTGTTTTTTTTTGTTTTGTTTACCTGCTGGAACCCTGATCAAGTTGGTGCAGGTGGACCTACTGAATCCGACTGACCTGAGAGAGTGTGAGAAAAAGTACCTATTTAAGAGCCTAAAACTGCTGCCGTCCAGAGTGACGGAACCCAACGTAGATGATAACAACAGGCGATAGTGACTTGAGTCGACTGCCGAGATCGCAATGGGATCAAATGGCAGATGACAACACGAACGACTGACTTGACACGTTGCCTTAACTGAATGAACTTCTCGTGACAGGGCCCGGCCCGTTCGTACCGTATGGGGGTGACTGTGGGCCGGACTCTGGAGCCCGTACCGAATGAGGCCACCATGAAACTAGGCCGACTGCCTAGGTACGCTGAGGCCGAACTGTGACATCCAGCTGCCACCGGGTCCGACTCCAAGCTCCCCCCTTTTTTTTTTTTTTTTTTTTGTAGAAATGCGGCCGGCCTAGGGCACGCCGGCGCGAATTCGTACAAGCGGGTGACCAATTAACGCCGGGCGTGGTAAGGTGACACAGAAATGCTATAACATGACAAGGGCAAGAATCAAAGTTTTTTTTTTTTTTTTGCGACTCCGCCCCTGGCGCATGTATTGAAATGAGGCCGAGCCTAGGGCACGCCGACACGAATTAAGTGCGAAGAAGTGACTTCATTCACGCCGGGCGTGGTAAGGTGACAGAAATGAGATACCATGACAGGGGCAGGAATCAGGAATTTACGCAAACCAGTGATGCGATTCCGCCCTTGGCGCATGTATTGAAATGAGGCCGTGCCTAGGGCACGCCGACACGAATTTAGTGCGAAGAAGTGACTACATTCATGCCGGGCGTGGTAAGGTGACAGAAATGAGATACCATGACAGGGGCAAGAATCAGGAATGTACGCAAACCAGTGATGTGATTCCGCCCTTGGCGCATGTATTGAAATGAGGCCGGGCCTGGGGCACGCCGACACGAATTAGTGCGGGGAAGTGACTGCATTCATGCCGGACGTGGTAAGGTGACAGAAATGATATACCATGACAGGGGCAAGAATCAGGAATGTACGCAACCAGTGATGCGATTCCGCCCTTGGCGCATGTATTGAAATGAGGCCGGCCTGGGGCACGCCGACCCGAATCAGTGCAAGGGAAGTGACTGCATACAAGCCGGGCGTGGTAAGGTGACAGAAATGATATACCATGACAGGGGCAAGAATCAAGAACGTACGTAACCAGTGATGTGATTCTGCCCTTGGCGCATGTATCGAAATGAGGCCGGGTAGTCGTGCATCTGGGTCGCCCCGATCGGAGCATGCATGGATGCGACCGGACCAAGATGGAAGCGATGGCATGAACACCCTGTTGCAACTGATGCGAAATGATTTAGCATGACCGAATGGCCTGATACGTTGGCCACGTTTGAAATGATGAAATGATTGTCATGCTAACACGTGAAATGTTTCGACACGGTCGAAGTGATTTGTACAATTAGTATGCCAACAGTGCTTCGGAATGTGAATAGCGATTCGGCACGCTCGCTGGCGCCACCGATTCGAATAATGGCAGGACATGAACGATACGTGTGAGTGCGAACGGCACCCGTGCATGAGTCACGTTTGAACGACTGCGTAGCACGACCGCGAAAGGGGAACCCTTGAGTGCCGGATGCGGCATCGGTCGGAATGTAGTGGCGGGCGGCCCTGAATGTGCGTGCCGCTAGATGGCTCCCGATCGTGTACAACCAAAAACGTGCGAGTAAGTGTTTAGTTTTTTCGAGACAAGCAGAGCGTGGTTCGTGAGCTACGCAGACCACAGTTTAGTGACATGATAAGCAGTGCATGAGAACGTAAAACATGGGAGCCGAAGCCCTACCTGCGACAGCCGAACCAGACTCTTTGTACGAAACTGCGACTCGGCGACACGAGTGCGACACGAAGGGACAACACGACTTACGAACACGGACGCGGGACTGCAACAAGAGGAGACGGACAGACGAAACGGAGCTCACGAACCGGCACCAACAGCGCTTGTCTCGAACGAGTCGGTCCTAGATGTCTGACGTATCAGATATCACGCACAGGAAACCGACAAAGACCGGCGGCCTTTGGGCTGCTTATATACCCTCCGGGCTCCTCCCATAACTTCAGGCCGGTACCCGGCCTTCCAATTTAGCGGCGGGAGAGGGCCCCCCTTCCCGTCGCTCTCGGGTGCCCTCCGCCATTTACCGGAGCCGTTGGTAGTGACAGAGGTGATCCTGTCTACTCCCTGGCTTGGTATGGAGACATGTGAGGGGAAGATGGCCCATAGCGTCACTTCCGCCCATAGCTCTTAAAGGGACATTTTTTTTATTTATTTTTTTAAATGACATTTAATTTTTTTTTATTGTATTTTAGTGTAAATATGAGATCTGAGGTCTTTTTGACGCAAGATCTCATATTTAAGAGGTCCTGTCGTGATTTTTTTCTTTTACAAGGGATGTTTACATGCCGAGCTCACGTGCAGAAGTGAACGCACACTTGAGAAGCGCCCGCATATGAAAACGGTGTTCAAACCACACATGTGAGGTAGAGCCAGAGCAATAATTCTAGCCCTAGACCTCCTCTGTAACTCAAAACATTCAACCTGTAGAATTTTTTAAACCTCGCCTATGGAGATTTTTAAAGGTTAAAAGTTTGTCGCCATTCCACGAGCGGGCGCAATTTTGAAGCATGACATGTTGGGTATCAATTTACTTGACATAACATTATCTTTCACAATATAAAAAAAATTGGGCTAACTTTACTGTTGTCTTATTTTTTAATTCAGAAAAGTGTATTTTTTCCCAAAAAAGTGCGCTTATAAGACTGCTGCGCAAATATGGTGTGACAGAAATTATTGCAACAACCAGAATTTTATTCTCTAGGGTGTTAGAAAAAATATATATGTTTGGGGTTGACAGGTCCTCTTTATAGAGAGATCTGGAGTCAAAAAGACCCCAAATCTCTTCTTTAACTTTAAAAACAAAAGATTGAAAAAAATGTGATCTTTTGCTTTAAAAAAAAAAATAATTTACTTCCAGCCTGGACCGGAAGTGACATCATGATGTTGTTCTGGTCCTCCGGGTCCATAGAGGCAATCAAAGAGGATCTACTCTGTGATCACCTGTGGGAGAAAACAGCCGCAATGTCGGATTGTTCCTCGGGCAAACAGGCAGTAACGGTAAGCCCGAAAGACACCAGAGACCAGCGGGAGGAGAGGGAAATAGATTCCTGCTGCTTCCGAATGCATCCCGATGGCTCATGAGCAGCTCGGAGTGCTTTCATTAGAAAGCGAGCCACCGGCTGTAAAAAAAACGATACCGGGATTATGGCTGATCTCTTCAGGCATTATCCCGGTAAACCACTTCAAAGCTGCAACGTATATATATATATATATATATATATATATATATATATATATATTTATATACAGTATATATAGGTATTGCGGTCTTGAAGTGGTTAATTCATATATTTAACACTTTAATATTTTGAACAGTAAGGTTACTAAAGGCTCCTCATAACGGCCCCTGGTAGCCTCACTGATTGAACTCTTGTGTATCAAAATCTTTAGCTTTGTACATTAGGTATAAAATCACCTAATGTACAAAAATACAATATTTAGATATTCTAAAAAGGATCACTCTCTGCAAAACAAAGGTTAAGATCACTTTTTGTACAGGAAAATTATATCTGTCAATGCATCTAACTTACTCATGACGCTGATCTGAAAGATAATGCCACACATTAGTTTACACCTAAAACTATGCATTGCATTTCAGAAGCTATTTGAAAACATTACCTGAAAATGTCATCTTCTAAGACTTAGAAAACTCCCAAGGGCAGAAGCCATGTGCCATTGTCCTCCTCTTCCACAGATGTGCATATAAGTAATTATGTATGGACTTATAATGTAGGCTGTTCCTCCTCCTCTTCTAGGATACATTGTATGCTTTTTTATGCCTGCTGATGCACCCTTTTCCTCCTCCTCCCCCTCCACATATAGGCTTTTTTAAAAGGACTCCTACTGTGGGTTGTTTCTCTTCTTCCTCTACGGTACATAGTAACTATTTTTTTGGCCTGCTAATGTGTCTCCTTTTCCTGTGCTTCCTTACCCACAGGCACACATATAGGCAAATGATATGGACTACTGGTGCATACTGTTACTCCTCGAGTGTGCATAGCAGCCATGTTTTTGCCCCTTTCTTCCTCTTCCTCCCTCATATGCGCACATGTAGGTCATTTTGTATGGCCTTCTACGGGCTATCTCTCCTCCTCATCAAGCGAGAAATGTCACCAGCACACGAGAAGACTTTAAAATGTTGCTTCTGTAACTATGATGTGTTTGTTGAATAAAGCTTTGGACCCATTCTGGAGATCCCGGTATGCTGGTGAAATTTCTCATTTGAATGTCTTCGGTTTCCAGCTGGTGGTCGCTGCAGCACACACCTAAATGTGCAATCACTCTCGGGTACATGTGCAATGGTATTATTGCGCTTGCCCCCACCTCCTCAAGGGTGCAGCATACATTTTTTTATTGGAATTCGAATGCAACAGCACAGTGGCGTGTTCCTAGCAAACATTCTTTGACCAAAAGGTCAAACCAGAGCCATTATTTTGCACAGAAGGTCAATCTCTTCCCTCCACCAGCATCTGGAATGCCATGAGCCAGAACCTGATTTATGTTTTTTTTTATATATATTTAAAGAATTGTTTTTTTTTTTATTAATTTTTTCTTTCATTTACATATCTAAATCAGATCAGATTTTTTTTCAACCTTGTATATAGTAAATTCTTTCAAAGAGCATGCTGTCTGTAACCAAACCTGGTTGCATAATCCAATCTTTGGGCACCCTAACAAAAGTCAAACCTTTTTCACATGAGACTGGACATGTGATTAGTTCTTTTTTGCATTCAATGGGCATCTGTTTAACTGATTGCCTAAAATAGTATGCAAAAGTCACTTCACATGTAACACCTGAATGCTGCAGTACTGTCACTTTAGAATCACTGCAACATTTCTTAGCTATAGATGAAGAAAACACAAAATCGAAAGACAATTGTTACAGCTTCACTTGGATGTAATAGAATACCTGCAGCTGGAAAATGTTTCTATAAAGCATCAAACGCAAAAAAAAAAAAAAGGATGCTGCATACAGTAGTGTACTGCAGAGTGAAAACATATATCAGTAGTGAGTCCGAGAAATCTGCCTGAAATTATGTGCCAAGCGGTGTGAAATGAATTACACCTCATAAGAGACTATACAGACAATAAACTGTAAAAACCATTATACCTGGGTTAAATGCCACTCAAATCATGCTTATTACGAACAAGAAAATGAAGGGAGAATCAGCTTTCATATGCATTCGAAACTCAGCTGCAGTGGCCTGAAGATGACCTGCCACTTGCTTTTTTTTCTTCCTTAAAATTATCTCTGTGCGCGCTCTGCTTGTTTTGGAAATGCTCTAAATAAAAATAATGGACTGTCTTTTAATAAGTCTCATTGTGAAGATCCCACACATCAAACAACGTAGCGCAGCTTGGAGGCAAACGACGGGCATGTGTGATCTAGCTGGAAGAGAGACAAATGGTGATGGGAGCAACTCCATCTAGGGACTGCTGACAAGAAAATGGCATTTGCAAACTGACACATCTGTCAGGGTGGAGGATATTGGCACCTGTCACGCAATTTCAGTCATGAGTTTTAATAAAGCTGCTTTCCCTTAGGTAAAATTGGGACTTGACTGTAATGTTAGCTGTGAGCACGTCTTGTCTCCCCCTCTTTTGAGCCTTTCTGTATGTGGATGCTTTTCAGATGAATCTTAAAGCAGACATAATGATGTTTACTACTATAGTTTCCATTTTATTTTTTTTGCAACAAAAAAATATGTATCGTATTATTTTTCTCGGTTTTATTCAAATCTCTAAAACTACCTAAGCATAATATGTTTCCTGTTATGACTTTATTTCTATAGAGGCTGTATTAAGTAAATTTAGCCTCAGGAAACATGTATGGCATAAAGACAAGGCTGTGATTTGTTGAGTGTCAGTCAATAAATCAGACGGACTAAGCACAGAGGGGCCTCTCTAAGTGCAGTAAACATTGAATTTTTAATGAGCAAATTCTGCATATATACTCACAAGCGTAGGATTAAAAGAAGCATGTCAAGAGTAGGTACATAATCGTCCGGGAGGGAGTCCATCCATGGCTGTGCAATGGTGAAGTGGAGCGGGTTGCGCCGGTGGTGGCCGTTGTTTCCTGGACCTCGAGCACACAGGAAGCCGGGGAGATGATGTCACTTCCAGTTGGGACGGTGGACCAAGTAGTCCATCGTCCCACCGTCCCACTGTCCAGGAAATGCCGGCAACCACCGGCGCAACCCGCTCTACTTCACTATTGCACAGCCACGGATGGGCTCCCTCCGGACCATTAGGTACCTACTCTTGACATGCTTCTTTTAATCCTACTCTTGTGAGTATATATGCAGAATTTGCTCATTAAAAATGTAACGTTTACCGCACTTAGAGTGGCGCCTCTGTGCCTTCTCCCTCAGCCTTTCAAGATTTGCTTGTTATCTCCACTGGTCTGCCTTCAAGGTGCTAACATCATGGACTAATATGGACTTTTACAGTCACTTACTCTTAATAATTTTTTAAAATCCCATTGACCTTGAGTTATTTAACAGTCAGGTGGATCTTCACTGCGGCTGGTGCAAGCGCCAACTTTTCTCTATGTGAGTCAATAAATCAGTTACACTTTAATGGCCAGGTACATAATGGTAGATAGTGATAGCCATCTGACTTCATAGATATCGTTCTTTTTTTTCTCTTCTTAGCATTTGCTACTTAAAGGGAGAAATTACAGAAATGTACATGTTGATGACAGTGGAAAGGCCAAAGGCCAGTAAAAGTGCCAGAGACTGCAGATGTCTTCCTTATTCACCTGTCTTGTGTAATACTTGATAAGTTATTAGGGTAGATTTAGACATGCATCTAAATCTCCATTGTCTCTTAAGCCTGATCTGCACTCTGATTGTGCTTCAATGGCTACTGACAGGCAGTGAGGAAGTGATGCAACACCTCCTCATGGCCTGTATTAACCCCATTATTGATGACAAACATGCTGCAATCACAAGCATCCCCCATTGACCTGAATGAATAGCATTTGGCAGGCTTTCCACTCGCTGTTCATTACAATTCAGGTTGACTTTGCCACGAGATTGAAGGAAAGCATCATGTAGTGGCATGTAAACATCCCCCTGTCCGCTGCCTATTGCAACTTAAGAGGGGGGCATTGGCGGGTGGTAAAAACATGACTCAACTGCGCATTTTTGCCGCCCACTAACCGCAAGTATAAATGAGGCCTTAGTGTTTTTCATTCATGTTTTGTTTATCTAATTATTCATTTATCTTATGCGCAATACTTTCAATGCAATTTAAAGTGCTTTGCAGAATACAATGATCATTCACACAGTACCTTTGCTAAGGATAATTAGCAAACAAGAAAATATTTTATATGTGCCCCCCCAACTTTCTAATTTCCCAACATACATATACAGTATATACAGTATATAGCTTTTTAACTTTTGTGCATTTATTATTTTTTTCCTACAGGAGTCTGAGATGCATTGCATTGGAGAAAGCGTCAGTGGACTACAGGAGAGCTCATCAGTGTCCTTGCAGTTCATTAAGAACTACAAGCCATCTTCTGCGGTGGCAGAAAGGACTTGTACTTTCTTAATTCGCAGATTGCTGTGAATGCACAGCCGCAACAATTTGAATGTGACAGCAGATGCAGGGGAGATGAACTGAGGCATGTTACACATTACACTCTAAATACGGGTGTAACGTGTAACATGCTCCAAAAATGGACTTAGCCTTTCTGTCTGAGAAAAGGAGACAAAGAGGGTTGGACCTGCATCCTATGCTGCTGAGGTAGTTTACAGTGAGTAGCTAACTGCCTACCAATCCAGTGCATAAATATCTCTCTATATGCAACAATACTTCAAATTCTGGAGTTTACAGTAACATTATTATGGCCAGTCTAGGCATATAGATTTTTTCAATATGAGCCCCCTAGTCATCCTTTGCTGCAAGCTGAGTTGAAAGGCAGCACAAGAGGGGTGCTTGCTTTCTATCTCTGCCAGTTGCTGCCTCTGCTAAGAAAGCTTTCTTTCTGGAAATCCTGCACCAACCTAAAGCCTTATCTTTGCACATTTATGTAAGAAGGACTGAACGGCAGGAAGGAATCCTGTATACCAATCCCACTTACCTTCTTGATCCCAAACTTCTTTAGAATGTACACATTTTAAGCATGCCTCAGTGCTGGGATAAATTAACTCATGTGCACATTTCCTTTAACTCCTCAAACATCTTGAGCAAGGATTATGCTTATTAACCACTTCAGCCCCGGACCAATTGGCAGCCAAAGGACCAGGCCCCTTTTGCAATTCGGCACTGCGTCGCTTTAACTAACAATTGCGCGGTCATGCGACGTGGCTCCAAAACAAAATTGGCGTCCTTTTTTTTCCACAAATAGAGCTTTCTTTTGGTGGTATTTGATCGCCCCTGCGGTTTTTATTTTTTGCGCTATAAACAAAAATAGAGCGACAATTTTGAAAAAAATGCAATATTTTTTACTTTTTGCTATAATAAATATCCCCAAAAAATATATAAAAAAACATTTTTTTTCCTCAGTTTAGGCCGATACGTATTCTTCTACATTTTTGGTAAAAAAAATCGCAATTAGCGATTATTGATTAGTTTGCGCAAAAGTTATAGCGTTTACAAAATAGGGGATAGTTTTATAGCATTTTTATTAATATTTTTTTTTTATTAGTAATGGCGGCGATCAGCGATTTTTATTGTGACTGCGACATTTTGGCGGACACATCGGACATTTTTGACACATTTTTGGGACATTTGTCATTTATACAGCAATCACTGCTATTTAAATAGCACTGATTCCTATGTAAATGACAGTTGTAGTTATTGGGTTAACCACTAGGGGGCGGGGAGGAGTCAGTGTGACGTGTTGTGTTTTTTTTTACAGTAGGGGGGCGTGGCTGTACGTCTGATGTCATTGATCGGCGTTCCCGATGACAGGGAACCGCCGATCACTGACAGTCAGTGTAGGAAGCGCGGGGAGAGGTTTGTTTACATAGACCTCTCCCCGTTCTTCAGCTCCGTAACCCGATCGCGGGATACCAGCGGCGATCGGGTCCGCTGGTCCCGCGGCCGGGGTCACGGAGCTCCCGACCGGGTCGCGAGCGCGACCCACGGGCAGGCACATGCACGATCACGTACAGGTACATGATTCTGCCTGCCCGTGCCATTCTGCTGACGTATATATGCAGTGGCCGGTGGGGAAGCGGTTAAATGTTTTTTATTAGTTTAATGGAATATATAACTTACAAAAAAGTTTGCAATTCAATAAATGAAGCAGGTTGTGGAAATACATGAAGGTATTCATCAAGATCTGTTAATGACCCTGTCAGATGTAGCCCCTAGCAGATACCTGTAACAATGCAACTCAGACTTCTTTTTAGTGGAAGCTATTAATGCTTTGCACTTGTGGTAGAAACCAGGGACACCCACACAAACATGGAAAGACCGAAAAAAAAACTCAGTGTTCCTCAAGAAAACGGAACACAGCACATTGCTGCTGAGAGGCCAAAGTGGCAAAGCTATTTTTATGCTCATCCTATAGGTTTTCAAGATTGTTTTGCCTTTTTGATTGCATTACAGCTCTTGCTAATAAAACCACCCAATAACTTGCAGGATCTCTGAAGTAAGTAGGTCTTGGTTGAATAGGTAAGAATTGCTATGGGGACTCAGGATTGATGATAATAACTCCTTTGCTGATGACTTTACCAGCAATCATGAACAACGTTAATTAACATGAATATAAAACAAAGAACCCTGTATGCAAATAATAAAAAAAAAAACACAACACAATGTTAAAACTGCAAGCCTAGGGGCACAAAGCTGCATAGTTGGAATGCTCTTCAAGCTTCTTATATTCCTTGGAGACTTTAATGGTGAAATTTCCAGGCAAGAACTAGTAACTCTACAATCTCCTACCAGATCATAATGACAACATCTCTCCACATCATAAAGAATTGATCTAGGGAATGTGACACAATCATGAGGCTTTATAATGCTAGCAGAGGTTGGCAAAACTTGGAATTCTCATGGGCATATTTTGACACTGAAGTCTCTGGAAGACATAGGACATGCATTTTGGACATGCACTTAAAATTGAGAATTTGGGACAGAGGTTTTAATTGATAAGGATCATTTCTGTCCTTAGAAGATAAAAACAAAATGTGAGGGTTTGTGTTGCTAAGGACTTTGCTAATGGGGTAGTTACATTAGTTAAAGGTTGTAATACAAAAAATCCAGCAGTAAATAGCAGTGTTTGTCATGTCATGTGCACTGATGTCCATAGTATAGGCAACAAGCTTTGTGAGCCGACTATGATAACTTAGACTTTGTTGTGAGATACTCAAACAATTGTGGGTAGATCTGCCCTTCACTTCCTGCTTTGGTACCATCCCTAATTTTAGACAATTGTAAAACACATTCTCCCACTAAATCATAGATGAGAGACTAGTATAATAGAAATAACATGCCATATCCTTAGCATTACACATTTAATGAACACAAAAGTATGATTGTAAATTGGTGTAATAGATCACACATAGGTACAGTTAGGTACAGTTACAAATTGGCGTTGTAGATCAATGGGTTTTGAAAATCTAGTTGCTTCTTCAATATCCACACCAATGTTCACAAAATGACATGGCTATTCAAAAACAGTAATATATATATTAACCACTTAAGCCCCAGAGCATTTGACTGGCCAAAGTCCAGAGCACTTTTTGCGATTCGGCACTGCGTCATTTTAACTGACAATTGCGCAGTCATGCGACTTGACTTCCAAACAAAACTGACGTCCTTTTTTACCCACAAATAGAGCTTTCCTTTGGTAGTATTTGATCACCGCTGCGGTTTTTATTTTTTGCGCTATAAACAAAAAAAGAGCAACAATTTTGCACGTGACCACACGGTGGAAAATTCAAAGGGACGTACAGGTACGCCCATTTGTGCAGCCGTGCCATTCGTCCGACGTATATGTACATGCGGCGGTTGGCAAACCGTTGAATGCAGCAAACATAGAATAGCTAACAAAAAACTCATATTTTACAATTGATATGACGTCAAAACATTGGCGTGGATCCTAAAGAAGCAACTAGATTTGCAAAACGCATTGATCTGCTATGCCATTTTGTAACTGTACCTATGGTTGATCTTTTACACAAATTTGCAACTGTATTTTTGTGTTCATTATATGTGGAATGCTAAGGATATGGCACGCTGTTTTTAACATTTTTTATTATTCTAATAAAGACTTTAAGTTACTATGATATTTTGTGGATAATACGTTCATGTTGAGGCACAATTAAAGTCCCACTATACTAGTCTCTCAGCTATGATTTAGTGGGAGAATGTGTTTTACTTTTCTCTTTGTTGTGAGACATGACTCAGGTCACATGGCTCAGGGATTTAAATGACTGGGAAATAACAGATATACCAAGGTACACACTGTATGGGAAAGACAGAGTATGAAAAAAGGAAGACAGGGTTGCCATTTATATCAAAAATAGCTTAAAGTGTTACTAAACCCACAACAGTAAAATCAGTGTGTATATGCAGTGAAGCATGCTTGTTATACTTACTGTGGAACCTAAGGGGTTAATCCCTGCATTGTGTATAAAGGCTATGTGATCCTGTCTGTCTTATCCTCCTCTTCCACTGACTCCAGACCATCTCCTGAGAGAACAGAACATTAGGAGTCAGGCTGCACATGCTCAGTTTGGTGTGTATTTTTTTTGGGGGGGGGGGTGCATGTGATCAGCACAGGGCCAATCAGCACTGTGCAGACAGAGGGTTAGGGGACATGAAAACTCCTCCTACAAGCTTTAAGCAGACAGTGATATATATCACAAGACTGCTCTAAGCTGCTCATCTGCTGATGAGAAAAGGTATTTATTTGTTTATATTTACTAAAACTATTGCATTTACAAGGTCTGTGTACTGTGGGAGACCAGATATAGTGAATGCAGCCTCCTAGGTTTAGTAACACTTTAAGGCTAATTTGAAACCCTTTGAATTTGCTTTTCATCCACAGAGAGATATTCTCTTAGACATGACCTCAAACTAGCAGGTGGAAAGCTAATCTTAGAAAGTATTATTTTACTGAAAAAGAGTTGATGCTTGGAATAGACTTCCAACAGAGGTAATATGTCACTCAACATTCAGTGGGTTCAAATATGCTTGGGACAAACATGAATCTATGCTCAGACAAAAAAACGTTTTTTTGGGGGCCAACTTGGTGGACCACTTGTTCTTTTTTTCTGCCATCACTCTTCTATAGAAAACCATTGTGCCCAATAAACTTTTCAAGATCCACACAAAACTGAAATATTATTTTTGGTTATCCATTCAATTTCAAGTCAAGGACAAAAGAGGAACATTGTAGGCCACATGGCCAAACGTGTGACCAAACAAGGATGATCTTTTGGGAAACAGTGCTGTGTGATAAACACTGATCCTTACACATACCCCATCTTTACATAAAGAGAAGCAACAACATCATAATGTGAAAGCAAAATGTTGACAGTATTGCTTGAATAATTCAGAAGTATATGTCAAATTATGCCTACTGAGGGCAACGCCTACTTAATTCCAGAAAAAGATAAAAGCACATTGGTAATTAACATTATAGATATGCAATAAGTGCAACTTACAGCATTTTATACCAGAGGAAAGGTCCATAAAATATAAAGTATTTAACTGAAAATTATGAAGGAAAGTACAGCCTTTTTTAACTAGAGAACAGCTGTGGTCTCATTTAAATTGAATTCTTAAACCGCTAAGGGCAGAAAGGAAAAAAGCAAAAGGACCACAAAAAATAAAACTGTGCCTCATCTAGACAGAGCTGGCAATTTTCAAAAAATGTTTTCCCCTAGAATCCTGTAATACATCAATATATGGTTGTTGGAACCACTTTGATTAGTTATGTTTGTTGCTAAAATCTAAATATTTTTGCTCAAAACACTTTGACAAATTAAAATATAAATTTTGTCAGTTCGTTATCAGGAAAACGTAAATGATTTCCTTAATTAAATACGTAAATAAAACTGACATGTTTTATTTTATCATATATTATGAAATTATGATTCTTTGCCTACATAGTTAATATCAGCTAAGCACTAGTATGAAGAAATGTTCCCATGAATAAGCATGAAAATGAACAAACCACAACATATTCTGTTCCGAAATCCAAGTGAACTTTGTGATTGATGAATTGCAAACAAGGTAATCCATTAAATGACAGAAAATGATCACATTAATTTGCATAGCGCAATTATTCTGTTATTCAGATCTTTATCTATGTCAGGCCTAAAAAAACATGGATCTTGCAATTAAGAAAGGCAACTTTTGAGATGTCTGTACCTAGTCAGTTAAACAGCAACTGCAAATATACTGTGTGTATATATATATATATATATATATATATATATATATATATATATATATACATATATACATATATTGTTTTTTTTTTTTTGTTTTTTCTCATGTGAAAAATCTCACCTCTTTTTAACATACTTGAACAGGCAACAATTTAATCTTTATTCTATCACTGCCTAGATAAAACTGATATACTTAAAGTGGTTGTAAAGGCAGGAGGTTTTTTTATCTTAATGCACTCTATGCATTAAGATAAAAAGTATTCTGTGTGCAGCAGCCCGCCTAATACTTACCTTGATCCCATCTCAATCCAGCGATGTTACAGGAGTGTCTTGGCTGCCCGGGACTCTCCCTCCTCATTGGCTGAGACGGCTGTTATACTTACCTGCTCTGTGTAGTAGTTTTGCACAGAGCATCCCAGATCCTCTTCTTCTTGGTCTGCACTTCTGGCCCCTTCCCCTGCCGAGTGACCCCACAGCAAGCAGCTTGCTATGGGGGCACCCGAGCCAAGCCACTACTCTGTATGTCCATTCAGACATGGAGTCCTGGTTCAGCACCGTCCCCTCTCTCTTCTCATTGGCTCACTGACTTTGATTGACAGCAGTGGGAGACAATGGCACCGCTGCTGTATCTCACCCAATCAGGAGGGAGAGTCTTGGACGGCTGAGACATTCATGGACATCGCTGGACAGAGATGGGGCTCAGGTAAGTATTAGGGGGTGCTAGGGCAAAGAATGCATAGAATGCATCAAGATAAAAAAAAATTCTGCCTTTACAACTCCTTTAAACATAACAAGGTGAAGCATACAACTATCAATCAAATACATAGATTAGCAGTGCATGCAGATGACTTGCTACTTTATGTACAGATAAGATATATATATATATATATATACACATCCATTTATTTTTATGCAAGTGCTTTTGAACTACATAACTACAATTATGGATATATATATATATATATATATATATATATATATATATATATATATATAATTGTAGTTATGTAGTTCAAAAGCACTTGCATAAAAATACATTTATAAAGTCTTTAGCATTTACTTTCTTGATGAGGATGGCTACATTTGCTCTACATGGTCCAGCTATGTGTGAGCCACCCTCATTTGTTCACTTCTGACATGGACTACAATAATATGTGCCAGTGCATTCAGCGTCAATGTGCAAACTACCATTGCTGGTCCACAGTGAAACTTGTGGGAAGTACCAGTTTGAATACATTCTAATACATGTGCAGTAGGATACCAAAATTTGTAATGGGAGATGAAGTTGTAGAACCAAGTCTGAACAATTGCGATCAAGGCTTAGGATATTATGGAAGAATGAGCTTTTGCATAGAACTGTGCCATTTTAATAAAACAGTATCCTTATCCTTACCAAAAAAAATTATATATATATATTTTTTTTTTCAGTGGGCTCCGGTAGCAATTATCTGCTTGGGCACATCAATATTTACAAGAAATGGAAGGAGTTTGTTAGCAGTGTGCTTTCCCACTCTTCTTGTTGACCAGCTCTGTTTTAGCTGAATTCTGCCAAGCCACTGCTGGAGGGGGGAGAAGAACAAGCCCAGTTGCTGAAATGAAAGCGTTTCTGCTGTAAAATTTGAGGATGAGTTATCCCACAAGCTACAGAGGTTATTAGGGGCTTATTTTAAGAATGTGTCCAAATCTTGGCCTAAGTTCTACCTAAAGCTTACCATAGACATTACAGACTGAATGTACAATCTCTACAATTATGTAGTTCAAGAGCCTGACGATACTCAAATCAAATTGCTATTTTATGTAGAGACATTATATAGTGTTGGTAACTCTAGGAGGTTATGCAATCAGATTTTACAGTTCATGCATTTAAAAATGTTAACTGTGATTGAATAAAAGTAATCTGTGTTGCTTTCTGTAGACTAAACTTATATAACAAGCAGGGCCAAAACTAGCGTGGGGCAGGGGGGACTTGTGCCCCAGGCACCGACTTGAGATGGGCACTGCCAGCCCCGGGACCTAACTGAGAAAGCGTCAGATGACTGCAGCTGTCACTAACCTAGATCCAGGCTCCAGCAGTACATGGGGTGTCAATCTTGAAGTGATCCGGGTCCCAGGGAGATCAGCTCTTTGAGAATCCAGCGCTTGTGATCCGCAGGTGGGTGGGGGAAGGGGGGTGAGGTGATCAGCTGGTGGTCGGCTGACTCAGCTCTGTAGAAATCTGGAATCTAAGAGTTGGGATCTGTGTGTTCCTGACTGGTGCCTCAATCCCAGGTGATCCCTATAGAACATACACCCCCCACTGCTACTGTCAACTGCCTTGCTGACACCATCCCCTGCCCAACTGACACCAACAACTGCTCTACTGACACAGTCACTGCCCTACTGACATCATCAATTGCCCTACTGATACCAGCCACTACCCTACTAACAGCAGCCACTGCCCTACTGCCACTGTCAACTGCCATACTGCCACCAGCCACTGCCCTACTGATACCAGCCACTGACCTACTGATACCAGCCACTGCCCTATTCACACCAGCTACTGCCCTACTGCCACTGTCAACTTCCCTACCGATACCAGCCACTGCCCTACTGGCACCACCCTACTCTACTGACACCATGGGGGAGGGGGTCATCAAACTGAATCTTTGCCCTGGGTGAAAGAATGTCTAGCTTCACCACTGCTAACAAGTGTGTTTTGTAAGTTCTGTATAAAATTGTATTATATTTTGTATGTATTACACACTGCCCTCACTGTGCACACAGCACTAATAATGTTTTCATTACATGTATGCATTCTTTCGAGTCCTGATTAGAATTAGTCTGCCTATGTTACGCCCCTTGTTACCATAAACATACAATTGTAATATTAATGTGACACCTATGTAATCATGTGTATAAAAACTTTCAATTGCGTCATAATAAAGCAGAACAGTTATTTGGAAAGATGCAGAGTGTATCTTTTGTGTCTTTTCCCTACTGCAGTAGTTATTAATCATTTGGAAACACTTCCCAAATGGTTTTCTTAAATGAAATGTGGAAAACGGGACCATTATAATGGTGCTTGAAGAAGAGTTTGGAAAACACTGTCCTTAAGAGAATATGCCATGAAACAAAACACACGTCTCAAAACCCAGTCTAATGGGCTGCATATTTGTTCTGGGACAGGTGTTTTACTGTCCCTGATGCCGAGTAGGCTCCACTGAATTTTCTTGGAGTTAGAATCAGGCTTGGGAGCTGTGAAATGGCAGCCTCTATGTTTGGCTTCTCACACAGGTACTTTGCTTCATGACACAACACCTTTAAATTGTGTCCATGTAGACCGTGAAACACATTTCTGCACAATTCTTTTTTCCATGCAATTTCGAGATAGAGACATTGGCTTTAAAGTGACTCCTAGCTGTTTTTATTGGCGAGATAGTGAAGTGTCAGAATACATTCCAGTACAGTCTGGCATCTTTTAGCTATATCCAGTCATATGAGCAGACCATTTGCAAAACCATGTGCACATCACTAAATGGTTATGCAATAGTGTGTCAAAATAGCTCTCTGCAGGGTTTACAGCCTCTTTGTCAATTTATAAGTGTACTGAAGCTTTCTTTAATGGTTTACACATGCTAACTGTGTATGATATATTCTATAAACAGTATTTACAATTAGCCCCATGCTACTTTATTTCCCTCTTTGAGAACACAACAATATTATAATAAAATAGATTTACCAAAAACAAATATCTCCACACTTTCCATTTGATTTGCATAACATTACTATAGCTGAACATATAGTGATCTTTTTATCACTGAATAATAACAATAATAATAATAAACATAGTATGGTGTGGAAAGAGTATATACAACTTGCACCTAAACTGACAAGCCTCTGTTACAGTACCTGCCGGCTGCCAGTATAGCCATGCTGCTTGTAAGCAATTCTGATAACTATTGTGTAGATAGATGGGGTTGATTTACTAAAACTGCAAAGTAAAAATCTTGTGCATTCTACACAAAAAACAATCAGCTTCCAGGTTTTATTGTCAAAGCTTAATTGAATAAGTTGAATTTAGAAGCTGATTGGCTACCATGCACATCAGCACCAGATTTTGCACAGATACAACTTCACAAAGATCTCATAAGCTAGATCTATAAACTAACAGGGTTGTGAGCCAACCAGGGTTGTCAGCTATAAATTAGCTGCTTGGACTATTACATAGAATGGTGTGCATTGGTGTGGTTGCTTTTTTTATACATGTTTTTTATTTTGCTTGATTATGTATCCAGCTTACATGAATTATATATACTATTTTTTAGATCATGTGCTAAATGCCCCCAAATAGGAGTTTCTCATCCTCATGTTCACTTTCTTTGAAAACTAGGCTCTGTAAGTGTAAATTATATTTTTTGACACTTAAAATATTTGTTATGATATATCTGCTCTTTTGATTGGAATACTATTTTTGTAGCTGGTCCTCCTGTGATTGCCTGCAGTCTGGTCTTTGGTCTTATGGTGTCTGCTAGACACCCTGAACCATTATCAATTGCAATATATTTTGGGGTAAGTGGGAACATTTTGGAGATATGTATACACACATATGATATATATCGAAAAAATTTATAGGTATTTTAACTATAAAATTTTAATAATGTACGTACTATGTTTTTTGGTAGAAGGCTCTGATATTCATTTGGACAGCGTCCCCATTTTAGTGCGAGACATGTTGGGAACTACACCATTGTGCTGTACCTTTAAGGACTGTACTGTATGAGTCTTTTATAATGCAACTGCGTTGTTTTTATGTACTAATAAAATTTACACATATGACGGCCTCCCCTGTACACTCCCCCTGCGTGCGCCCTACAGGACACGCGCTGTGATCACCGAGTCACTGAGACTCGGGTGATCACCAATCCGAGTAAGGGGCCGATCCTGGCCCCTTACCATGTGATCAGCTGTCAGCCAATGACAGCTGATCACATGATGTAAACAAAAGCTTGGTAATCGTTTTTCTTTCTCCTCGCGCTGTTATCGTGAGGAGAGAAAAAGCCGATCACCGCCTCATCTGCAAGGGACATCGGTCCCGAAGAGGAAGAGGTAATTATGCCTCATTTGTGCCACCTGCCATTGCCACCTGATAGTTTTTTTTAACAAAAAATAAAAACCGCATAGGTGATAAAATACCACCAAAAGAAAGCTCTATTTGTGGGAAAAAAAATATAAAAATTTCATTTGGGTACAGTGTTGTATGACCGTGCAATTGGCATTCAAAATGCATCAGCGCTAAAAGCTGAAAATTGGTCTGGACAGGAGGGGGGTTAAGTGCCCAGTAAGCAAGTGGTTAATCAATTTTTTCCTATTGATTTAATATGCACCCAAAAAATCCCACAAATCTCTGATATACAAATTAACTAAGGGATGGGGTGCTATACTGTTAGTATTTTGTCCAGAAGAGTGATGAACTAACAAGCTTCTGTCACACCACCAGCCAGTGTCTAAGTGTTACTATTTGGCAGGTGTAACTGGGACTACAACATCTATCAATTTCTTGGTGACCTATAAAGGAGACAAAATTAAGGATACTGAAGGGAAATTGGACCAAAGAGATAAGAGAAGTGTAAGCAAACATAAAAAAATATTGTTGGAAAAATGAGACAGAAATGAGGACATATTTCTTAGCCATGACTTTGTGGTTGCTTATTTTCTTTAGAGCATAAAAAATTAAACCTAGTAACAAAGAACTATTCAAAAGCTTCCAACACTGAGTAAAATAAATGAAAAGTATGAAAAGCAAACATGGATGGATGTGTCCAACTTCTCTTATATAGAAAAAGTGTTTTTTTCATGAAGCCATTTTGTCTTTTCTCAAAGGCCCAGTAGCCCTTGTCATACCAGATAGTATTTGAACCCAGGACATCAGCACCTGCTACAATTCCTGTACACTAACCACATAAGCACGGCTGTGTAGTTACTAGTTGTACCTAAAAATCCAAAATGTTTGTTATGTCATTGTTCATCTATTGGAATACACTAAAACACTGTACTTGATCAGGAACGTACAAAATGCAATTTTCTTGGGGCCATTTTTGATTTAAATTTTTTTTTGAAGATGGAGTCTGACAATTCAGTGCTATTTTTATGTAAATTCAACTGGGCATTTTTACTTGACTGATTGGTAAAATGAAAATGAGCATTTATTAAATCTATTACAAAAATGTATATGTTAAGATAATTTTGTCAGATAGTAGAATATCTGTCAATAATTCTCATATCTCCAAAGATAAAAGTTTATAGTAAAATGTGTACATTATCTAAGTTATACAATGTTATTCGTGTAACAATTCCAATATAGGTATAACTATTAAAAGTGTATATCACTCTAAATAATATCTTATACTCAGGGTTTAATTTTTGCTTAATTTATGTTTTGTGGCATATTCTTATAAAATAAACCCTTCAGAACCCAAGGAAGGAGGCCATAAAGAGGGAACCTAACTATTCACTGTGAGATCAGAAGGAGACTGCTTGTCAGGGCTAGGGAGCTTGGACATGGCTTGATAAAGGGGTCAATAGAAACGAAATAAATAAAGAACATTTACCTGAAAAATAATTGTATAGTAGTTCACTTTAATATAAAGCCTAGCCCTCTCCACAGCAAGATTCCAAATGATAACACATACCTCAAATCCAAATGATACATGCTACCATCGCTCCAGCATGCCTGTAGAATATACCTTACCAAACTTGTAATATACTGTAAATAGTGCGAAAATTTGCACTACAGTAATAACAATAGCTGCTAGCACATGTAGTGTAAAATGTGAAGAAATAATGTGAATGAGCGTTGTGCTTAATAATATCAAAGTGGTAGTAAACCACAAAAAAAACAAAAATGTTCCCCCTGCAAGTTAAGAGCATAATGTGCTAGTATGCATCAGTGATAACACTGTACTGCACTGGTGACAGTATGTAAAGAAAAAAACAGATTGTGATTTTTTTTTTTAATTCCTTCATTTTCAGAAAAAATTGTGACAAAAATTTACAACTTCAAAAACTCACCATGCCTCTTACTAAATATTTCCCAGATAGCAAGTGATTGCTAAACTCTTGCTAGACTTGCCAGGCTTCACAAGTTTGTTGCATAATTGCAGCAAGTCTGCCTTGCATGACTCCAGATCAACTTTTTTTGCAAACATTCTGCAAGTCTGCTGCAAGTTCTGGTTCAGTTATGTTATGTAATAGTTATCCCACCACAAGGGTCACTGTGGCTGAATTTTCATCAATGCTCCCTGTGGGTGTAAGATTTTTCTTTAATTGGTACTGGGGCAGCCATAGAATCACTTTGGGCGTGGTGTGCAGAGAGGTGAGTGGTAACCATGAGATTTGATATGGAGTTCAGGGAGGTAGAGATTAAGGAGTGACTAACCCTAATATCCCATGAGTGTAGCACAATTTGGAATGTTTTATTGTTCCTTGTTTATATGCTGAGATTTAGAAGAAAATGTCTTTATACAATGACATAGAAGGGAGTGGACAGAAAGACTCAACTGTCAAGCCCCGTTCACAACTCTGTATAGCAGGAACTCAAATTCCCAAATGTGTTTTTTTTTTTTAGCGAGGGTGGGGAAAGGTGTTTTGAAAGATTTTCACTCATCACACATGAACCTGAATGGGCTGCCCTACACACAACTGCAAAACAGCAACACAACAGCAACCGCCCCAAAGAAGCTTCAGAACTTTTTTTAGAGCAGAGCTTTGTGCGTTTTTACTGCAATTTTTGGTGCAGCGCATTTTGGAAATGCAAGGAAGCGCACAGATGTGAATGGAGCCTTATTGTTCTTGTGTTACCGCACCAATTTCACTTTCAGGCCCCATTCACATCTGGCATAGTGGGAGCGAACGTTTTTCCTGTGACACGCATAGGGCAGCCCATTGATTTCAATGGGCTGTTCTATATGTGGCTTATGGGACATTTTGGCATTTTGTGGGTTGCGTGTTTTTTACTGTGCGTTTTTCAGCATTTGCCCCTCATTTTTCACATGGCAAAATGTGTGTTTGCTTCTGTGTTTGGTTTGCTGTTAATAATTAATGGCACTGAAAGTGCAACTAGTAATTTTAGGTGTATAAAGGTGACCATCCACTATACAAGCTGATTGTACAATCTCCTTTATATCTGCCATCAATTATGTAGTGCAAGGGCCTACCTGATTGGATATAGAGTGATTGGCTAGATAGGTGTTTCCTCCTATTATATAAATTTGGTAAATCTAAAGGAGATTGTACAATCAGATTGTATAGTCTATGGCCACCCTTATACACCTAAAATTACTATAACTATAAATTACTAGAAAACATCAGGGACAGACTGATATTTTGCAAAAGGTACAGGGATTGGACTACAGAGGATGTCATTTTCTCTGATGAATACCCTTTCCGGTTGTTTGGGGCATCCGGAAAAACCTTGTCTGGAGAAGAAAGGGCGAGCGCTACCATCAGTCTGCGCCATGCCAACAGTCATGCATCCTGAGACCATTTATGTGTAGGGTAGCTTCTCAGCCAAGGGAGTGAGCTCACTCACAATTTTGCCTAAGAACACAGCCATGAATAAAGAATGGTACGAAAACATCCTCAAATCGGGGTGCACATCGCATCGATCGTTGTTGCAGGGTGTCAGTCTGACACCCCGCAACTACGATCTTGTTAAAGAGTCTCAGACGGAGACTCGTTACCACGTGATCAGCCGTGTCCAATCACGGCTGATCACAGTGTAAACAGGAAGAGCCGTTGATCGGCTTTTCCTCTCTCGTGTCTGTCAGACGCGAGTAGAGGAGAGCCGATCGGCTACTCCTCTGACAGGGGGGTCTGTGCTGATCGATTATCAGCGCAGCCCCCCCGAGGATGCCCACACTGAACCACCAGGGACGCCACCAGACCACAAGGGATGCCCAGCACCAGGTATGCCACCCTAAACCACCAGGGATGCCAGTCAGTGCCCACAATGGATGACAATCAGTGCCCACAATGGGCATCACAGATTGGCATGCATTATTGTTTGGCACTGATTGGCATCCATCAGTACAATACAATACCGCCTATCAGTGCCCATCCATGCCACCTATCAGTGCCCATCCGTGCCACCTATCAGTGCCCATCCATGCCGCCTATCAGTGCCCATCCATGCTCATCCATGCCGCCTATACATGCCCATCTGTGCTGCCTATCCATGCCCATCTATGCCGCCTATCCATTCCAATCCGTGCCAGCTATCAGTGCCAATTTGTGCCACCTATCAGTGCCCATCCATGTCGCTCATCAGTGCCACCTATCAGTGCCCATCAGTGCTGCCTATCAGTGCCACATATCAGTGGCCATCAATGCCACCTCATCAGTGCCACTTCATTGGTGCCACCTCATCAGTGCCCATCAGTGCCACCTTATCAGTGCCTGTCAGTGCAGCCCCATCAGTGCCCATCAGTGAAGGAGAAAACTTACTTATTTACAAAGTTTTGAAACTGAAACAAAAAACATATTTTTTTCAAAATTTTCGGTCTTTTTTTATTTGTTTAGCAAAAAATAAAAACCGTAGAGGTGATCAAATACCACCAAAAGAAAGCTCTATTTGTGGGAACAAAATGATAAAAATTAATTTGGGTACAGTGTAGCATGACCGCGCAATTGTCATTCAAAGTGCGACAGCGCTGAAAGCTGAAAATTGGTCTGGGCAGGAAGGTGTTTAAGTGCCCTGTATTGAAGTGGTTAAAGTGGCTGTAAACTCTCCCCCACAACTTTGTCCCATGTGAAACAGCATAAAAACCCCAATGAACACTGCTTGTAGATATCTCCTTACTTGCTTAGTATTGTTGTAATCCTTTTTGTTCTTTAGAATGACGTCACTGAGCATGTCCAGATCGCCCCTAATTTACGACACACTCTGTGTACTTGTCTATCTATTATCAGGACTTCCTACGGCACACCACTGAAATTCCAGGAGACTGCATATTCACTCAGAGCTTCCTTCTACACCCTTATGTGACCATGTGACATCACATGCAGTGTAAACCAGAGCATCAGACAGCATTACTGCAGTCTTATCAGCTGAAGTTGATAAGACTGACACACACTGGCAAACACTAGATAATCGGCACAAGTAAATACTATGAAATAAAACAAGTCAGCTATGAACAGGGAAGCAAGGTTGCCATAGAAATGTTGGATTGAGAAGGAGGCTTGGTAAACAGTACAGGAAGTGCTCAATGTAAGGGCGGGAATACACTCCACTGTGGAAAACAATACTTAAGATGGCGCTGCCTAACCCCTGGAAACAAGTTTTTTAAAGTTTCTTTAAACAGTAAGTAATATGCAATTTGGGCTGGATTACAGTGGCTATAGTTTGATAATTACTTATTGTAATGGACTAAATGAAAAGAAGCATCAGAGTGGGAGAGTTTACTTCCTCTTTAATTCCATTGTGGTCAATCCTCAAGAGGCAGGTGAACAAACCCCCCCCCAACAAATTCTGACAAACTCCAAGCATTGATTATGTAAGAATGGGCTGCCAACATCAGCCAGATGTATATTTGAGCCATAAACCTCAGAAAAAAAAAAAACAATTGAAAAAGCAACTACAATTAACGTTAGCGAAGTGAAAGATAAAGACTTTTGTGAGTTCCAAAATGCGTTTGGATGAGATACAAATAGCTCATTGTATTCATATCCTAAAGCAGAAATGGCTGCTTATCAAACATGCAGGAGGAACAATTCCTGTGTTCTAGACCACCTACTGTTTTATGTAAAGGACATAAGAAGTGATGTATGCAATGGTAATGATGTGGCAGAAACTTTTTTCTTCTATTTTTTTTTCAACAGTGTATTCACATTTTTTCAGCTGTCATTGTTTTCAAATTAGTTACTGTTAAAACAAAAATGCATGGCTCAGAAAATGATAGCAATTCTGTCCACTACAGGTCCCTGGTCACAAAAAACAACTGGCATAAAGAAGTTGAGATGAATGCAATAATTATTTTCCTTACCATTTTTAATCCTGGTTTGAGACTATAAGGTTTAGATATTCCTAAATTTCCTAAAGTTCAGCCAAAATATTTTATGAATCTCTATCCAGTTATGACGCCTTTCTGTTTGCAACTGAAGTTTATGACATCTCACATTTTTCTTATGACACCCCAAAACACTAATTCAGCTTAAGAAAAAACACAGCCTTATCAGTAATAAGTTGTCTACAAATATGAACACATCTGTTAACCACTTAAGCTCCGGAGTATTTGGCTGGCCAAAGACCAGAGCACTTTTTGCGATTCGGCACTGCGTCACTTTAACTGACAATTGCGTGGTCATGCGACCAAACAAAATTCACATCCTTTTTTTCCCCACAAATAGAGCTTTCTTTTGGTGGTATTTGATCACCTCTGCATTTTTTTTTTTGCACTATAAACAAAAAAATAGCGTCAATTAAAAAAAAAAAAAAAAACACATCATTTTGAAGTTTTTGCTATAATAAATATCCCCCAAAAATATATATAAAATGAATTTTTTTCCTCAGTTTCGGCCGATACGCATGCTACATATTTTTGGTAAAAAAAAATGCAATGAGCGTTTATTGATTGGTTTGCGCAAAAGTTATAGCATTTACAAAATAGGGGATAGTTTTATGACATTTTTATTAATGATTTTTTTTATTAGTAATGGCAGCGATCAGCGATTTTTATCATGACTGCGACATTATGGCGGACAGATCGGACACTTTTGGTGCGATTTTGGGACCATTCACATTTATACAGTGATCAGTGCAATTAAAAATGCATTGATTACTGTGTAAATGTGACTGGCAGGGGTTAAGTGTGTCCAAGGGAGTGATTCTAACTATGGGGGGAGGGGCAGTGTGTGACACATCACTGATCACCGCTCCCGATTACAGGGAGCTGTGATCAGTGACAATGTCACTAGGCAGAACAGGTAAAAGCTTGTTTACATTAGCATTTCCCTGTTCTTCCTCTCAGTGACATGATTGCGGGTATCCCCGCAGACATCGTGTCCGCGGGACCTGCGATTCTACTCACAGAGCTCCCGGCAGGCGCCCGCAACCGCCTCTTAAAGGGCGACGTACAGGTACGTGATTCTGCCTGTACGTGCCCTTCTGCCGCAGTATATCTGCGTGAGGCGGTCGGGAAGCGGTTAAAGCTGAACTCTAGCTTTACATTCATTCTTGCTAGTTGTAAATGCTCCCCTCTTGCAGTGAAAATCAGAATTCTGAAATTCTGATTTCACTACACACTGTGAGCAGGTCCTGGAGGATAAAAGGCCTAACAAAGATTATTATTGATCAGTACAGTCACATGACCTTGTTGATCAATCACTGCTGCCATTGAGTGCATTATAGTGAAGATTCTAATGCCTCGTACACACGATCGGACTTTCCGACAACAAAACCGTGGAATTTTGTCCGAAGGGTGTTGGCTCAAACTTGTCTTGCATACACACGGTCACACAAATGTTGGCCAACAATTACGAACATAGTGATGTACTAGACGTACTACGTGTTTTTTTAGCTCTTTAGCGCCACCCTTTGGGCTCCTTCTGCTAATTTTGTGTTAGTAGAAGTTTGGTGAGTGTTGATTCACGCTTTTCTTTTCGCGCTTTTCATTTCGTGCTTTTCAGTTTGTTTCTGAATGGCCGTTCCTCAACCTTCCATGTTGCGAAATTGAAGGCGATAACGTGTTATTTATTTTTGGGCTTGGAGTTATTGCTTTGACATAATTTTTTTGGTTGAATAATAATTTGATTTGGTATATTTTCTATATTTTTGGATGCATAGAATGCACTTTTTGGTTAAGATAGCAGATAGCATGTCAATTTTTTTTTTAATGCACAATAAAAAAAATTGTGTAGAATAATACTTTGCTATGTGTTTTACTTACATTTTAAAAAATACAATGTAAAATTGACAAGGGACACCAACATAGTTTATATTTGATCTTAAAAACTACGGGATAATGGTGTTGTGGTAACTTGCCCAAATAAAAAATAAAAAAACATAATAATATTATTCTTGATATCACTAGAAAAAAAAAGTCTTTGAAAATTTGTTTGCAATAACTCCATCAGTAACACCAGCAAAGCAGCTTCATTATTATCCCATTAAAGAAGAAGAGAACTGTGCGCTGCATTTGGAGATTTCATAATTTCATGATTTCATAATTTGCCACATCACGAATGTTAATTCTCCATTACGAATGCTAGTTTACAAGACCGACCGCTTTTGCTTCCGAGCATGTGTGTTTGTACTTTGGACTTTGTGTACACACAATCGGAAAATCCGACAACACACATTTGTTGGCGGAAAATTTGAAAACATGTTAACCAACATTTGTTGGCTGAAAGTCTGACAACAAATGTCCGATGGAGCATACACACGGTCGGATTTTCCCCCAACAGCCTGACATCCAACATTTCCCATCGGAAAGTCAGATCGTGTGTACGGGGCTTAAGTGTACAACCCATTTCAGCAACTGGCAGGGGTGGTGGGAGAAAGGCATGGAAGCAGTTAAGTGCAGGGGGGACTGAGGGGTAAGGAGGGTTTTCAGAGTTAGTTCACCTTTTCATTTGTTATCCTTTTAGCTGTAGCCATGTGATTCGTCATGCATTTAACCAAAAATATTTCTGTCCTGTGAAGGAATAAACCCAACTTGATACCCTGGGATAGGTGTACTAACAAAGATAAGCAGAGGATCTTTCCTGCACACCATTACCTTAAACTCTTTACACCCGGTGGTGTTACCTTAGTATTTATGAGTACATTATTTGTAACCAACATTCCCTTTAAATGTCAGAGCCTGTTCCATCAACAAAAAAAACCCACATCCGCCGGGGGAGGCAATTATTGGGTTCCGCTGGATGGTGTCCCCACCTGCTTTGGTGAGCTGGTCCACTTTATTGTGTAATTCTGTATATTTTGCCTGTATCCTAAAATATACTTGGCTGTGTCTATCTTGTCTATTTAAATATACGATTTATTCCAGACACTTTTCCTGAAGAAGCGGCTAGACCGCGAAACCGGTCGAAGAATCACAGACAAACGCGAAGTTTGCGGGCAAGCCCAGCATTCATCTGTTTTGCTCTATACATGTTTAGGAGTGTTCTTAAGTCGATTTTTAACTAAATTGATCTGTACATTGTACATTTTTTTCTATGTATGTGTTTTTCTATTAAATATTTTTTTGTTATTATTCTCTATTCTATACAATTATTGACCCATTAAAAGTACCGAGATAGTCCAAATTTTCCCCTTTTTCCTAAAGTCTTGTGGGTAAAAGCTGTACTGATGCAGAATCAGCACCTGCATATACAGTTTTATAACCCCTTGTTCCTATAATACTAGACATGGATGATGGTACGCATTAATTAAGTTACTTCTTATATCAAAGACTATACTCACCACACTCTTCAAAGATAAGCAGAGAATGAGAATTTACAAAAGGGTGTACTATTAAATACATACATTCATAAAACGAATCAAACCATATTGTTAGCTACATTAGGCTGAATACCATAAAATGAAACTGCAATGCAAACATAATGTACCTACAGTATCTCACAAAAGTGAGTACACCCCTCACATTTTGGTAAATATTTTATCTTTATCTTTTCATGTGACAACACTGAAGAAATTACACTTTGCTATGATGAAGTAGTGAGTACAGCTTGTATAACAGTGTAAATTTGTCCCCTCAAAATAACTCAACACACAGCCATTAATGTCTAAACTACTGGCAACAAAAGTGAGTACATCCGACACAGGTGTTTTGCCAGCAACTCATGCAAATATGCAGCCCCTCGGTACTAAGGACCAGGTGCCAAGATGCCGCATGTTTGCTTATTGGCCAGCGCCAAGGGGATAATTAAAATAACAAACATGTCATGCTTACCTTGTCTGTGTAATGGATTTGCACAGAGCAGCCCTGATCCTCCTCTTCACGGGTCCTTGCTCCTCCCCGCGGAGTGCCCTCATAGAAAGCTGCTTTCAATGGGGCATTCGTGCAGGCTCACTTCTGAGCTGACCTGTCTGTACTTATTGATACCGACAGTGGGGCTCGGACACGCTTCCCGCACTCTTTTCATAGACACTACTTTTGTGCACATGGTGATCAGACTCAGGTCTATGTAAGGGTGGCAGGGGGGGATTCTCTGCAACAGAAGAGAATATGCATTAAAGTAAAAAATCTTAAGGCTTTAGAACCACTCTCTAATATTTTCTGGAATGTGTAAATCACAAGATTGGCTGAACAGAATTTTAAATATTTTGGGAAATAAATTTTTTTAAATATATATCCGATTTAGCCTTGATACGGGCAAAATGAAAAATAAAGAGGAAATGAGGGACATGGGGGATAACATAAAAGCTGGGATATCAGACCTGCTCATCTGGCTAAGGGATGGTGGTTGATACATTTCAAAAGACTCAGGTCTATATAGGGTGGCAGGGGGGGATTCTCTGCAACAGAAGAGAATATGCATTAAGGTAAAAAACCTTAAGGCTTTAGAACCACTCTCTAATATTTTCTGGAATGTGTAAATCACAAGATTGGCTGAACAGAATTTTAAATATTTGGGGAAATAAAATTTTTTAAATATATATCCGATTTAGCCTTGATACGAGCAAAATGAAAAATAAAGAGGAAATGAGGGACATGGGGGATAACATAAAAGCTGGGATATCAGACCTGCTCATCTGGCTAAGGGATGGTGGTTGATACATTTCAAATGATTCAAATAGTTGTGTTAGGAGGTTACCTGAGAGTTAACACCCCAAAAATGGTGTTGGGTGTTTGGAACGGCACAATGTATAATTCAAACCCCAAAATTTGTAAATAAAAACTGTTTATTGCATGTTTATTCTAGAACATAAAACTATATATCAAAATATACACTTTAGGCCTAGACCTTAGGTAAACAGAGCCACATATGCAACTCTCATAAGTTGAAGTGCAACAGTCTTGACGTAAAGGCTGCTCGGCGTGTTTTGAGTATCACTCTTCCACAGGTGCACAAGCATACCTGGTTTTACAAGAATAAATACTAATATTGATAGAACTGAACAATAAAAAGCATTTTCCAAAATACAAAAACATGGTATTCAGAATATTCACAAGCTCATAGAGAGGTTAGCAGTTAAAAATCTACAAATTAAAGTTAAAACAATAAGCCTGGTATTGTGGTGGGGTGATCCCATGGTGAAAGGGTCTCAAGAAAGGAAAAGGGACAACTGTAAATGCAGTGATCCAAAGGACAGTTTAGAGATCTGTAAAGAAAATGTATATACATGCTGACCATAGGGTGAACCCATTAAATAAATGAATAAATACATTTACAAAATAATAAAAAGCAAACAAACTAACCTAAACCACAGCCCAAAATGGGTTCATTCAAGAGCTTGGCTATCTGCAACACTACTACACAAGGGAAGATGCAGACAACTGTGCCTCTAGGGTCCTTCCTTTTATATAGCACAAAGCAGGAAAATGCTAAAGGTGGAACTAGAAGCATCTCATAAAGTACACAGGAAATGGACCAGAGTATCAGTTAGGCCGCGTACACACGAAGGGACAATCCCGTGGGATTATCCGCTGGACTGAAGTCCAGCGGATAATCCCCTCGTGTGTGGGCGCCGGCGGACTTTTTGGCGCCAAAGTCCGGCGGACTTTTTGGCGCCAAAGTTTTAAGTTTGGTTTTAAAATTATCCGCTGGACTTGGCAGTCCGGCGGACAATCCCGCCGTTAGTAGGCAAGTCCGCGGGACTTTTGAAAATGAACGGACTTGCCGCTCATCGGCAAGTCCGTTCATTTAGCACGTGACTTCAGGTTACGTAGCTAGCGTAGGCAGTAAATGCCACCGCGCTGGCTCCGTAAGCTGGCATGGATTTAAAGGGACTCCCCACGCCGAAAAAACGGCGTGGGGGTTCCCCCAAATCCATGTCAGACCCTCATCCGAGCACGCAGCCTGGCAGGCCAGGAAAGGGGTGGGGACGAACGAGCGCCCCCCCCCCTCCTGAGCCGTACCAGGCCGCGTGCCCTCAACATGGGGGGTGCCCTGGGGAAAGGGGGGCCGTGCGGCCCCCCCACCCCAAAGCACCTTGTCCCCATGTTGATGAGGACAAGGGCCTCTTCCCGACAACCCTGGCCGTTGGTTGTCGGGGTCTGCGGGCGGGGGCTTATCGGCATCTGGGAGCACCCTTTAATAAGGGGGCCCCCAGATACCGGCCCCCCACCCTATGTGAATGAGTATGGGGTACGATGTACCCCTACCCATTCACCTAAGGTGTAAAATGTAAAGTACAAAAACACACACACTTTTGAAAAAATATTTTATTGCACTGCTCCAGGGGTCTTCTTCCGTCTTGGGGGTCTTCTCGCCGGACTCCCTCGCCATTTACCAAGCTCTTTTACCGAGCGGGGGAAGTCCGGCTACCTTCTTCGTCGTCGTCTGGGGGTCTCGATCCGCCTTCGGGGGGTCTTCCGGGGGTCTCTTCTGTTCTTGCGGCGGCCGTCGTCTTCCGCGCCGCCGGCGCCGCCTTCTTCTTCTTCTTGTCCTTCTTCTTGTTCTTCTTCTTCCGATGTTGACCCGACGCTCTCTCTGCCCGGAATGCCTGTGCCGCGCTGCGCTGGGACTTATATAGGGGCATGGGGACAGGGTCACATGTTCATGTCACATGGTGACCCCGCCCCCTTGCGATGTCACAGTCCCAGCATCCTCCGGGACTGTGACAACACAAGGGGGTGGGGTCACCATGTGACATGAGCATGTGACCCTGTCCCCATGCCCCTATATAAGTCCCAGCGCAGCGCGGCACAGGCATTCCGGGCAGAGAGAGCGTCGGGTCAACATCGGAAGAAGAAGAAGAACAAGAAGAAGGACAAGAAGAAGAAGAAGGCGGCGCCGGCGGCGCGGAAGATGACGACCGCCGCAAGAACAGAAGAGACCCCCGGAAGACCCCCGAAGGCGGATCGAGACCCCCAGACGACGGCGGCGACGACGAAGAAGGTAGCCGGACTTCCCCCGCTCGGTAAAAGAGCTTGGTAAATGGCGGGGGAGTCCGGCGAGAAGACCCCCAAGACGGAAGAAGACCCCCGGAGCAGTGCAATAAACTATTTTTTCAAAAGTGTGTGTGTTTTTTTTTACTTTACATTTTACACCTTAGGTGAATGGGTAGGGGTACATCGTACCCCATACTCATTCACATAGGGTGGGGGGCCGGGATCTGAGGGCCCCCTTATAAAAGGGGGCTCTCAGATTCCGATAAGCCCCCGCCCGCAGACCCCGACAACCAACGGCCAGGGTTGTCGGGAAGAGGCCATTGTCCTCATCAACATGGGGACAAGGTGCTTTGGGGTGGGGGGCCGCACGGCCCCCCTTTCCCCAAGGCACCCCCCATGTCGAGGGCACGCGGCCTGGTACGGCTCAGGAGGGGGGGGCGCTCGTTCGTCCCCACCCCTTTCCTGGCCTGCCAGGCTGCATGCTCGGATAAGGGTCTGACATGGATTTGGGGGGGACCCCCATGCCGTTTTTCGGCGTGGGGATTCCCTTTAAATCCATGACAGGTGACGGAGCTAGCGCGCCGGCATTTACTGCCTACGCTAGCTACGTACCTGAAGTTACGTTAGAAATGAACGGACTGCTCCGTGTGTGGGCAAGTCCGTTCATTTTCAAAAGTCCCGCGGACTTTGGCCGGCGGATTATCCGTCCGTGCGTGTGTGGGCAAGTCCGCACGTGTGTGGGCAAGTCCACACGCTTGGAAAGTCCAGCGGACCCAGCTGGAAAGTCCGGCGGGAAATCCCGCTGGACTAAGTCCGCCGGCAAAAGTCCGCACGTGTGTACGCGGCATTAAAGTTACTATGTACTGGATGTGTCCGCCTAAATCACTGTCCTCCAGTGGGCCCACCACCACCCATGTGCAGGAAATACATCATCGCCAGAAATTATGTCACTGCAGATATGCAGTGGCGGCCATCTTGGAACACCCAAAGTGTTAAAAGTAGCCAAAAGACCAGTGTGCACCGAGAGAAGGATGCAGCGGGGCTAAATGTTTATCGGCACACCGACCACTGTGTCAACAGTAACGAACGTAGCACCTCACATAGCCTGCCACCAAGGTCCACTGATAGAAGGCCCCCCAAGCTCACAATACTGCAACCAGTAGGGCCTTCCATGCTGAGTATAACAGCCATCCTACTAAACATCCAGCAGGGGGTACACCACCTACATAACCAGCACAAGACATTCAATATAAAAAACGCATTATTACATATAAACACATAACCATGTACAAATATCCTGAATACAAAAAACTATAAAACATACACTGTAGAGAGTTCATATAACTACCAAAAGGGTACAAAAATATATGCAATATACACTATATTACCAAAAGTATTGGGACACCTGCCTTTACACGCACAAGAACTTTAATGGCATCCCAGTCTTAGTCCGTACAGTTCAATATTCAGTTGGCCCACCCTTTGCAGCTATAACAGCTTCAACTCTTCTGGGAAGGCTGTCCACAAGTTAAGGAGTATGTCTATGTAAATGTTTGACCATTCTTCCAGAAACGCTTTTGTGAAGTCAGGCACTGCTGTGGACAAGAAGGCCTGGCTCACAGTCTCCGCTCTAATTCATCCCAAAGGTGTTCTAATGGGTTGAGGCCAGGACTCTGTGCAGGCCAGTGAAGTTTCTGTACCCCAAACACTTTCATTCACGTCTTTGTGGACCTTGTTTGTGCAATGGTGCACAGTCATGTTGGAACAGGAAGGTGCTGTCCCCAAACTGTTCCCACAAAGTTGAGAGCATGAAATTGTCCAAAATGTCTAGGTATGCTGATGCTTTAAAGTGGAAGCCCATGCTAAAACTAAAATCCCTGCATCTATAGACACCCATGATCTAACACTAACCTATCTAGCCCTGTAAAGAAAAAAATAGTATACATACCTTTTCTGAAGTTGATCCAACCCAATCTCCTGGGGCGGACACGGCTGTGAAATGAATGAGAAGTGACGTCACCCATACAGTTACTAGTTCCATTGTCAGACATGTCCTCTGCACCAGCCTACATAGCGAAGCCACAGCTGACAGGTCAGAGTGGGATCAGGTCGGATCAGCATCAGAAAAGGTATGTATACTAATTTTTTCTTTACAGGGCTAGATAGGATAGTGTTAGATCATGGAAGTCTACAGATGCAGGGAATTTAGTTTTAGCATTGATTTCCACTTTAAGAGTTCCCTGTAACTAAGGGGCCAAGACCCACCCCTGAAAAACAACCCCACACCACAATCCCCCTTCCGTCAAATTATTTTTACCAGCACACAACAAGTCCATAAAGACATGGATGAGCAAGTTTGGGTGGAGGAACTTGACTGGCCTGCACAGAGTCCTGACCTCAACCCGATCTTGTCCACATCAGTGCCCAACCTCACAAATGTGTTTCTGGAAGAATGGTCAAACATTCCCATAGACACACTCCTAAACCTTGTGGACAGCCTTTCCAGAAGAGTTGAAGCTGTTGTAAGGATGGGCCAACTCAATATTGAACCCTATGGAGTTTGACTTTGATGCCATGAAAGTTCATGTGCGGGTAAAGGCAGGTGTCCCAATAATTTTGGTCATATAGTGTGCATAACCCTAAACATATATATTAATGAATTAATCTGCATTCACGTGCCTAATATCAGGTGGAACCAATATACCTAAAAAATAATGTGGGTTCTTTGGACTTGCATCACTATTGTTCAACATGGCCACATTGTGGGAAGTGAACAATATATGAGACTACACCTGATGTGAAGACAAAAGTAGCATAACATGTTCCTGTATAATACTAGACTTGTGCTGTTTGAATCGTTCCAAATCAAAATTTATACAAATTTTTCGTTATTCGGAAATTTGGATGTATCTAAATTACCGAATTACAATAGTAACAAATTTTAAAAAATCTGAAATAACAAACCGAAATTTGGACGAAATTGAATTTGAAAACAAATTTTAAATCAAATTCGAAAAAAAGTGAAATCGAGTTTCCAAAAAAAGAATGCAAAAGAATAATAATAATAGAATAGTAAAGAATAGAATTTAATAGAGTAGAAAAAATTTTAATATGATCATCTTCCGAAATTCAAACTTCAAATAGAATAAATTCAAATTCAAATAGGATAGATTAGAATAGAATCCAAAACAATGTAAAGCAAAATAACAGAATAGAATAGAATAGAAAATAAGAGAATAGAATAGAAAAGCAATTGAATACAATAAAATAGAAAGAATATGACCGTCTTCCAAAATTAAAATTTCAAATAGAATAAATTTGAATTTGAATAGAATAGATTAGAATAGAATCCAAAACAATGGAATCCAAAATAGAATAGAAAAAGAGATAATAGAATAGAATAAAATATAAAGAATATAACCATCTTCATAAATTCATATTTTGAATAGAATCAATTTGAATAGGAGATATTTGAATAGAAAATAACAGAAATGAATAGAATAGAAAAGAATAGAAAAACAATGAATACAGGATAGAATAAAATAGAAAGAATCTAACTGTTATATTATTTCTATTTTATTTTATTCTATTCTATTAATTGTCTACTCTATTATTTTTTATTCTATACTTTTTTAATATTTCCTATTCTACTCTAATCTTTTCTATTCAAATTCAAATTTCGGAAGATAGTTAAATATTCTTTCTATTTTATTCTATTATGTACTATTGTTTTTTCTATTCTTTATCTTTTTTATTTTATTTTATTCTATTCTCTTATTTTCTATTCTATTGTTTTTTTTTATTATTTTCTATTCTATTCTAATCTTTTCTATTCAAATTCATTCTATTTGAAATTCGAATTTCTGAAAATGGATATATATTTTATATATTCTATTCTGTTCTATTTTTTTCTATTCTATTATCCTCTACTCTATTCTCTTATTTTCTCTATTCTCTTATTCTATTATTTTATAATATATTCTATTCTAATCTTTTCTATTCAAATTCATTCTTTTCAAAATTCTAATTTCTTAAGATAGTTATATTATAACCATCTTCTGAAATTCAAATTTCAAATAGAATACATTTGTATAGAAAAGATTAGCATAGAATAGAAAAGAATAGAAAAGAATAAAAAAATAATAAAATAGAAAATAAGAAAATAGAATATAATAGAAATTAATAGAAAAGAAAAACAATAGAATAAAATAAAAATAATATAACAACATGCCCCAACAACATCTGGCACAGGGTACCACCAGTGCCACATGCACATCTGTCTCAGTGAACCAGTGCCCCATCAACATCTGTTGCAGTGTGCCAGTGCCCCATCAACATCTGTCACAGTGTACCAGTGTGCCATCAACATCTGTCATACTGTACCACCATTGCCCCATCAACATCTGTCACAGTGTACCATTGCCTCTTCAAATTCTGTCACAGGGTACCGCAGTGCCCCATGCACATCTGTCACAGTGCACCAGAGCCCCATCAACTACTGTCGCAGTGTACCAGTGTCTCATCAACATCTGTCACAGTGTACTAGTGCCCCATCAACATCTATCACAGTGCACCAGCGCCCTACCAACATCTGTCACAGTGCACCAGCGCCCTACCAACATCTGTCACAGTGCACCATCAACATCTGTCACAGTGTACCATTGTCCTATCAAAATCTCTCACAGGGTGCGACAATTTAAAATTCACCATGACATATAACCTTGACTGTGTGATCTTTTTGGATGTCAAATGTGAATGTAATGGGTGATTATCAAGTGGGCTATATCACAAAGACACCACAGACAGCACTATATTACACGTCTCAAGCTTTCATTGTAAGCCTCTGAAGGACTGCTTATACCTTATAGCCAATACCTCTGATTAAGGCCCACTTGTTCTAATGATTTAACTTTTAAAGGAAGTAGCAAAAGAGTTGCGATCCAGATTACTCAAGCTATAGAAAAACTTGACTGCGTAAAGAATTCAATCATGCTCAGCATCAACCGTGGCAGAAATGATTGTCCAAAAAAAAAAAAAAACTTTGACGTGTCTTATAAAGGTGAACCAATTTGTGTATTTTGTACTACTCCAATGAACATATTCAGATTAAAGAAGTTTTCAATAGACATTGGTCAATATTACCTGATGACCTTTTAGTCAAACAATGCATTAGCTATACTCCCTAAATTATCCTCAGACATGCCAGCTCACTAACGTCTGGCACACACTAATAGTTTTAAAAAAACTGACAGCTCCAGTCGGAGCCATTGTACTAATGATCCAACGTTAGTACAGTGATCTCCCCTGCTGAGCTGCTGTGTTTTTACAGGGGGGTGCCCCCCCCCCACCAGAACACTCTGGTCAGCACTCTCAGCCATTATCTGAGAGTGCTGTTCGTGAGCCGGTTAGCTGCTGGTTTTTCAGCATGCTCATCCAACAGAACCCGGCCAAACTGTCAGCTTCTGTCAGACCAGTTGACATACACATGGGCCGAATGTCGGACAGTTTTTATTGAACCGGCCGATGTCTCCCAACGTCCGGCTTGTGTGTATGGGGCTTATGAGATAAATTAGTTTAGAGTATGTTTAAAGGAAATTCTAGAGGAGATTCATGTCAGGATGTGTGTGCTTACTTACCCCTGTGAAGATTGTTCCCATTGTCCCTTTGTAGACCCTTTGTCTCCCCATTGGTAGGCATGTTGCTTTTGTGCACAGATATAATGTTCCTAAGGTTAAATCCTTTGTCCTGGATCGTGTGCAGATAGCAGCATGTGGGACGATTGGAACAAAACACATCCCCAACTTGAACAAAGATGGATATTAAGACCACAAGCCATTATCCCCCCTGGCCTAAATGATACTAACTCTTTTCATCCTCTTTTATCATTTTTTCCCATAGAGCGGTAATTCATCTACCTATCCTGTACTATTATTCTTAATTACATTTTTTAAACTGTATGTAATTTAGAAGGACTCACTTTGTTATGGACCATGTGTGGGTTAGGTCTGATATTGAATGTATGTCACAAATCAGATGTAACCAGAGCTGCGTGGACAGCAACAGAGCAAACCAAATGCATGTAAAGTGAGATTAGAGTAATTTATTAAAGTAAGTGAAATACAAATACAAACACCTCCAATACCACACAGTGCACAACAAACCAACTACCAGTCAGAAACCCACAAATAACAACAGTCAGACAGGTATATACAATGAATGGAGAATACCAGAATCATAAATATAGCCAGGCCAGGGTCATCAACAGGAGATCAGCAGACGGGGGCAGGGAGCAAACATGACAGGGAGAGGATGGATGGATCAGGCTGCAGGGCAAAGGTAAAGGTAACAGGGACACAGGAGGGACAGGTTCAGGTACAGGGCACAGGGTACAGGTACCAGGTTCAGAGTCAGGGCGCAAGGAAGATACCAAGGCAAGTGTGTGTGTGTTTGACGGATATGAATACACATCTCCTGCAATCAGGCTCCACACTGCTGGAAAACACCCGCTGGTGGACGCCAGTACTGCAGCCCAAGGATCAGATAGCGCCACCAGCAGGTGAAACCTTTCCTGACAGTTCCAGACTGCCAGAAGACACCCGCTGGAGGACATCAGTACTGCAAGCCAAATGTCCGACAGCGCCACCAGTAGGTGGAACTTTTCCTGACTATGTAACTCAGAAATGGCCTTTTTGGTCTTGGTCCTGGGAATCATATTCCAGAGACCTGTTCTGCCATCATTCAGGTCCTGCAGGAGGACTATGGCCTTTCCCTTGATTGCAATATGTTCTAATATGCTGTGCCCCTTTTCTCCTTCATGCATTTTTCCCTTCACTTACCTCACCAGCATGCTCTTCTGCCCCAATAGACACCTATGGCCTAGTCACTTAAGCAATGTCTTTTGTCTGCTGCATAGTATTGTTTGCCCCAAAACACCCCCTAAAATATGCACAAATGTTTGCTGTGTGGTTTACTTCATGTAGAGCCCCCTTTTTTTTGTTCTTTTGGGGGGGGGGGGGGGGGCAATTCATGCATCTTTAGGGATGAATTCAGCAAAGCATGTAGTGCAAGGGACTGCCTCCATACATTCCATTTCCTATTTTTTTGTCTTCTTTCCCTCCTATTAGCTTGCTTGGTAATTTAATAATGTCACACTGTGCCTGCCTTTTTTGGGGGGGGGGGGTTGAAATGTTATTTGATCTTTCCTGTGGCCTGCCAATAGTGTTAAGTACAGAGGGTCTGGCCAATGGCCCATCAGAAGTGGGGGGATTGCCGGGGGGGTGAGTAATCTGTGAAGGGGAGCCTCTACTTTTCTGTGCAAATACTTTCCAGCCTCCAATTTTAGACAATGCTCTTGTTCCAAGATGTTGATTGTCTAATCTGCTTGCAATGTTTAGGTGCAAAGTGACTAATTTTTTTTTTTCTTGTTTCACTCCACAGTTCCCTTCCACGCCACAGGAATGGCAGACTGTGGCCTCCCACTTTGCCAGCCGTTGGGACTTTCCTAACTGCGGAGGGGCAATTGATGGGAAACACGTCCGCATCGTCCCACCGCCCAACTCGGGGTCCTACTATTATAATTATAAGGGTTTAATAGTGTAGTGATGTTGGCGGTGGTGTCGGCAACATACGAGTTTATGTATGTGGACGTGGGGATGAACGGCCGGATATCGGATGGTGGGGCCATTACGCACACGGAGTTCTACTGGCGTCTCCAAAGTGGCAGCCTGTGCTTGCCACCTCCAGAGGAGAATGCCGAAGGACTCCCCTTCGTCTTTGTCGCAGATGAAGCGTTTGCGTTGACCCCCCATGTGATGAGGCCGTTCCCGATGAGGACCCTCACCCCGGACCAGAGGGTCTTCAACTACAGGCTGTCCAGAGCCAGAAGAGTTGTGGAGAACGCTTTTGGCATCCTGGCCAGCCGCTTCCGCCTGTTCCTGACGGCATTTAACTGGCGGAATACAAACTGAACCATAGTTCTTGCCTGTTGCATATTGCACAACTTCCTCAAAAGACATAACAGGAACTATGTGGTGCCCGTTGGCCCAGATGTGGAGGGCCCTCCAAATGCCGAACTCACAGCCCTTCGAGTGGCACGTCCAGGCTTGCCCCCTCTAAATGCCCGTGTGGTCCGGGACCAATATATGCAGTACTTTGTGGGTAGGGGGGCCATTGCTCTGCCTGACGATGTGTGAGAGGCATTTTTTAATAAATCTGATATTTTAACCAACCTATGATTTCATGTCATTTCAGTCTTCTTTTTACCTTATTTTACTTTGACATTTTTTCCCTTTGCCTTCGACAGTGGGAATGCACTTTCTGGGCAAAAGGAGGTAACAGTCTCTTCTTCCCAAAAAGATTATTCTCATGTTGTGTGTTTGCTACCTAATCTTTGGTCTAGAGAAGGTTTGTACTGCATAACTGACACCCAAAATACTCCTTTTCATCACCAGGTCTGACATGTGTGTATTCTCCAAAATGCTGTGCTCCGTGTTTTCGTACAAAGCACTGTGGGTGTCATTTACATAAGTCAAATCCGCTATGCTCTACAAGTGCATTGAAAAAGTTCCCCGGGAAAGAGAATTGGAGTGCAAAGTGGATTTGCCTTTAGTAAATAACACCCATTGCCCCCCATATCCTTTTCATTTTACATACATAATGCATTGTGTTTTTTAAATAAGGAAGCCACACATTTAGAAAAATAAAAGTTTACTAGGAAAACATTCCCAAGTGCGTTTACAATCTTCACGCCATAACTGACAACATCTTGGTTATTTACAACATTGTTTTCAAACATTCCGCAATTGGTAAAACCAGGCATGTAGCAAAACAGAACCTAGGAACATGGAAAGTTCAACTTTGTAAAGTGAAGACAAGATCAGACATGACTATATGTTCAAAGTATGTTTGATCTTGCCTTCATCACATGGGGGGTCACCCCCGAAAAGTGGAAATTTGGAACATGCACACAATTTGGGACTGAAAATGGTCATTAGATGGTAAAAACACATGCCTAGAAGCTTCAAAAGTGCCATTTTCCATCATGGGGATGAATGGACGTTTTTTGGGGGTGCAACCCCTTCACCACAACCACTTTCGTAGTTCGTAAAGTGTTTGCACCCCCAAAAAAACGTTGCCATTCATCCACCATGGTGGGAGCTAGCACATGTGGACACAATGTGTGCATGTTCCAAATTTCAGACAGTTTTTAAGTTGCAAATGTGTTCTGAAGCTGGCACAAATGTGTGTTAATTACTTGGTGCGTTTTCATATTTTTCCTAAAATATCAATGATGTTCTTCAATTTTTGTTGAACATCATTGATGTTTTGCTTTATGTAATCTAGATCTCTATTGCAGACCATTATCTCTCCGATGAGTACGTGGGCACTCTCTGTGGTAAAGTGCGATTTTTCTTCCACAACATCCACGTCACCTAAAAACCACAAACAAACAAACAAAAATGGGTGTGTTGGAAATGAGAGGCAGCCATACATGGATTAGCTTACCAGTAGCTGTGTTCTCCCACACTCACCTGTTGTGGTGACAATTTCTCCAAGTTCGATGATCTCTCCTTCCTCCTCCTCCTCCTCCTCTGCTTCTGCTCTTTCCCCTTTTTTGGTAGGTGTTGGTTTGGGGGTTTCCTCAGACGGCCCAAGTTTTCGCTCCCCTATGAGAATGTCCAAAAGGAAGATTTAGCAACACAAGCTATTGAGGGCAGAAATAGGAAATGACAAACATTGCTTGAAAGTGACGGACACTATTTTAGTTTGGCCAGTTACAAATGTCAACTACATGAATGAAGTCACTTTGTAAAGGTGCTAAACTGACTAGCTTTTTTGGTAGAAGTTTGTGTGATGGAGACCCCCCTCTAGTATCCACTGGAGCACATGTGTGGAAAAGCATAATAAAAAGGGGGTTTGGGTGTCCCAGCACTAGTGCTCTAGAGTCCAGATGGGTAAACAGCTACTGAGTGACCTCTCCTTTACATTGAATAAATTGGCTTTACATTCTTGATGACATTTCTAGTGAGAACAAACTTCCTTTCCCCAAAAAAACACCAAACATCGTATTATAAGTGGCCGAACGATCGAGGTTGCGTACGATCGAATGCACAGACGAACCTGAAAGTGGCTGAAGGACCAGGCTGATGTCACGGAGCCAACCTCAACTCCTCCTTCCACGCTTCCTTGCGCACAGCCCACCCCTGATGAGGCTTCCGAGGAGCAACCTGGGCCTTCCAGTCTGGAAGAGGTGGAGGAGCCCAGCTTGTTCCAGGTATAGTAGTTTTGTTACCATTTATGGGAATAATGAATGATGTTCACTTAATTCAGGATCGCCAATTGCTTAGTTCCTAACGTGTTTGACATATCAACAGACAGTGGTGTGGGAGACATTTGGGGCCAGAATCTAAACTGCTGGGCTGAGAATTGTATGGTTTTCTATTTGTAAACATTTTGCACCAGTCACTAGATGAGAATTGTGTGTGTTGATGAACAAATAACTGAAACTATGTCCCTTTTTCCTACACAGGAAGACCTCAGCCAGGAGGTGGCTGTGTGGAAGGTGGCAGTCAGGAGGAGGCAGGGGTTAGTGGCAGCCACCAGCTGGGTAGTGGCACATCTAAGTGTCCCTGCAGTGCCCAATACTGATAGGGGGTTGAATAATCAAGAGTTTGCTCTTTTTCCTCCTGCCTCTTTAATTTTAACGTCTATTGCTGGGGCAGGGGATGCCAGTTGGCTTCCCTGCACTTTGTTGCCTCCAGGTGAGGACCATCCATGCCAGAGGTGTCCTGTGACCGTCCTCCAGGTGTGGTTGTTTCTGCCCATATGCAGGGTGCTGGTACATTACGCACTGATGCCGAGCATGCGTGTGACGTTGTTGCACCCCACATTTCCTTCTGTTGCCAGGGGAGTCTCCTCTCCCCTCTTGGATGCCAGGGAAACTACACAGGGCACCTTTTTAGCATACATTGTCTGCCATTCGGTGGCATAAACCTTAATGAGGTACCAAGTTTTGCATATTTAGGAAACTGGCCTGACTGGCTGGAAAACATACCATACAGCCAAGCAACATTTCTATCCGGAGGATCTATGAAGATATCATATGGCATCAACTTTTAGGAAGGCCTTTTAAAGAAATAAGGATTTACCAAGCTTTGTGACTTAGTTTATTGCATACTGTTTATTACAGATTTGTAAACAGTAATCCTTGGGAGTCTGGGCCATGTGCTTTGGGACTTTTTCCAACATTCCACCCTTTGAAGGTATTTTACTCATATTTTAGGTTAGTATTTACTTGATTACTCTTTCAGGTAGATAATATAGTGTAACATAGAATGATATATTTAATGGAAATATTTTCCATGCAGGTTTGGGTTAGCTCAGTCAACATCTCATGTGATCCACTGTAAGCCTATACAAGAAGAGATAGCCTTCAATGGAGACCTATACAAGAAGAGATAGGCTTTATGTATTTTATCTTCACTGTCCTTTCAAATACATCATAATAGTTAGTAATTTTAATTACAGTACTACAGCCAATATGTTGTCTCCCATGCTTCCTATTGCAATTACTTCACAATTGTATTTCTGTTTTAAAGATACAGTTGGAATAAGCTTGGGCTTCACTTACGGTTCCTCCATTTTTTGGCAAAGGTTTATCAGTGTGGCCCCTTGTGTGTCCAAAGGGACGACCACATAACATATGTGACTGTTTTTTTTTTTATAATTTGTTAATTGTATGTATTTTAAATATTTAGATACCCCTTATTTTGCCCCTGAACAAGATTTTTAATTGAAGTACTGGTAATCAAAACGCGCTGGGGCCTACACAGCAGGATTTATCATTGGAGACATTCTATTTTTTACTCATATCAACCTGTTGGTAACATATTAAAATAGGTGGGTAGTAGGTTCAATATCTATATAACTCCATACCGGGCTTATGTATGTTTTATGATGTGCTATTTTAGTATGGCTTTGTACAAATAAAGTTGTTATTGTTCTTTTTACACATAATTAATGTGTGGTATATGATTTATGCTGCAATAAAGTCCCAAGGGAAAACATAGGAGAATGAACCAATTATTTATTAGGACAAGCAGCATTTACTCTATTTTGTCATCTATTGATATCTGCTTTATTTATCTTTGGTGCGCTACTATTTAAATCTGGATTTAAGTATATCTAAATGCAAAACATTTTTTAAGTTAAGAATAGATAGGTGAAGTGCTATCGTTTCTTGATACTCTTATCAGGATATTACCTGATTATGTTACTCACTGTATTATCATATAGGATTATTTATCAGTCTCAGGGATGTTATAGTAATATCTAGCCATATCTATTGAGGATGAACTGGACCATTAGATGGACAGTAGAATTCTTTTAGCTCACAATTTTGGTACATGCGCTTTTTATACTTGTATATATCAAAATACATGGTTTTCTTTTGCCTTAAACGTATGTTAAAGCGTTTTTAAATATGCCTAGAAAGTATATTCCTTATTAGGCATATTGTATCTAATTGGTGTCCACAGTACCACCCTGTGAGGACATCAGTATTATTTTTATTATGTTTTAAAGTTGTCTTTCTCCCAGCTAGGGAGACTCACCCTCTGTGTCTGTCAGGGTGACCATTGTGAGTGGGACAGAAAGTGAAGGGAACCCCAAAGTGTTATGGTTGTCATTGGAACAGAAGATTAGAGTACATTTTCTAATGAGGGCACCTGTTCAAATGACAACTGTCTAAGAGGAGATTTCCCTTCCTGACCCCCCCCCCCCCTTTGTGTTTTTTTTTTGGGCAGGAAGCAATGGTAACACCCTCTCCCAAATGGGACACAAACAAATTCTCAGGGTTTTTAACCATTCTCTACTCGATCCAAACTACGAGATTTTACTTTAGTTACAGTATACTTTCACAAGAATCTGTATAAAGTGAAGTTTACATTTGTGATATCCTTTATTTGCACATAATTCTAGTCTTGTTTTGTATTTACCAGATTGTCTTACAAAAATAAGACAACAAGTTGCAAATTTCTAGCAGTACTAGTGTTTTTAGTAGCACAAATAGATAAAAAGTTTGTGTTTTGTCCCATTTACATTGGCACTGAAATTACATTTATGGTACAAAGTATTGCAACATAATTTACAAATGTTATGTTGTGTATGCTTTCAAGGATCAGTCCACTATAAAACAAAGCAGTTATCAATTTTGGCCCTAACCTAAACTACATACAGTATATATTTATGTATTTATGGGATAGCGTACTGAGCTCATCCAAGCCTCAAGATACAACCTCATAGAAATCTTGTTTTTCATATACACTTTTGGGGATCTAATTCAGTATAATTTTCAATCATTTACCCATTTTTTAGTCTATGCATATTAATTATGTGCAGTTATTATTACATTCCTTCCAACTACTGGAATGTTGGGTTCTTCTGCCCCTTCCCAGTGATTATTCACTCTTTACTGGACCCAGCAACTCACCGAAACATGTAATAAACTGGGCTTTATTGAAGCTGGAACAAGCCCTAAAATGGAAGTGCTGATTGAACAGATTCAACACTAGCAGGATTAACATGGTATAAATCACTAGAAGAATTTTAAAGCAAAGTAAATACTGTTTGTTCCCATAGCTGCCTGTGACATGACCCTGCATGAATGTAGTAGGGGAGAGAAAAGGGAACAATTGTAACACAGAAATAACAGTATTAACAGGGATAAATATCCTTAGAAACCAAGATAATGCAGGTGAACCAATGGCCTAACTACAATGTCCCAGCCCTGTCTAACTATGGCTATTGAAATAATAGAATAAGTTTGCCAGTGGTGGTGCCAACTGTGTGGTGTGTTGCATCAAAATAAATATGCAAGTGCATTTTTTTGCCCATTCTGGTACATTGGCATCCCATTTAAATTACTTAAAGTGATAATAAAGCTTAATTTTTTTTATTAAATTAAATTAAATTGAAATAATAAACATGTCATACTTACCTGCCATGTGCAATGGTATTGCACAGAGCAGCCTTGATCCTCTTCTTCTGGGGTTCTGAGCATTCTTGGCTCCTTCTCTTCAGCAAGTGCCCACCATAGAAAGCTGCTTTCTATGGTGGGCACTTCTTAGTCTCTCTATCTTGCCAACTTTTTATTTTCCTACTCCCACTCTCTTTACCTCAATTCCCAGATCGTAGTTTAAAATCTTCATTGACCCTCTAACCATTTTTTTCCAAGCACAGCTCCACCATCACCAATAAGATGCAGCCGGACCTTACCACAGGGACACAGTGAAAAGTTAACCTGGTCCTTCAAAAAACCCAAGTCTTTTAAATGACCAAACGGGATTTATTTCATCCAATTTTATTTACTTACACTGCTCTGCAAGTAGTAACATGAAATAGAAAATATTTCCTCAATATTTTTTTACAAGTATGGAAAACATCACCTGAAAATGACATTGGTCTGTGCCTTTGTATGTTAGTTAAGATAGATTTTACAATATGTTTAGCCTTTAAAATGACACTAATAGTCTCAGGAGACTACACTCCTTCTTTCAGTTCAACAATTATGTCCATTTCAATGTTGTTTAAAAGTTTGAAACTGTTCAGTTCCTGTAAATGGAATCATATTGCCATTGAATTCAAAGAATCATAAAGTACATGGATTGAAATTTATTTTTGCATTTTTTAATAATTAGTTTGCAACAATTTGTAGATATGTCATGTTTTGGCATCGGTACTGAATCTTTTTGCCATATTGAAATGAACTTAATTTTATCTTAGGTATGTCTTTTTAGTCAAGAGTGGCTGCTTAGTTTTGTCTATTTTAAATTATCATTAGAAAGATCCCAGCTATGGTTTCTGTGTATTAATATTTCACTGATGTATTCCAAAAAAAAAAAGCCTGTCTAAATGCTTGCTCTCACCAAACACATTTCACAAGAGTTTCCAGCAACACGGTCACATTGTCAGTGACCTGGTGCTACCTGAAGACATAAAGTAAAATAAAAGTAGCAGAAGACTATAGTACAAAGAATCTTTTCCTTTTTTTTTTTATATATATATTTTTTATATATATGTAATGTGCATTGTAACAATCTACAAAAAACTGATAATAACAATGGATGGACCTGTCAGAAAAAAAGACAGCTATGAATAAAATAAAAAAAGTTAAAACTGAGAGGATGTTAGAATAAAAGAAGTTGTAGCGAAAACTTCTTAGAGTTTCTAAAGACAAGTACAAATCACTGAATCTAAAAAATGTTTTAAAATGAAGCTACTTAAACATATTAGGCTTAACCGCATTGTATTTAAATAATACAGAAATTATAGACCTGTCATCTCATGACCTGTCAGAGGTATTTCTTTAACCACAGTGATTTAGAGTTTATCTTGCAAGCCTGAAACAAATTTGACACTGAAGTCATCGGACAGAATAGACACAATTTACATTGTATGCCTTGCACAGTACATTAGTGTATTCCCTTCTGGAATTACAGTATATATTCTAAATAGAGCATGGAAAATGTATGTAACCTTCCTCCCAAGCCAAAATTAAATTAGTTTTAATTTATAGAATAACCTATGTATTAGCAAAAATATGTCCATTGCAGTAATTATGTGAAAAATTACCGGACCCGTTTTTTTTTTCACTAATACTAATCAGAGGTAGATAGACAGTAAGTTTAAGGGACAATCTTAAATTTCCCTTTGTCATCTCATAGATTCAAGAACTTCTTAAGGGATTCAAAGGCATTCCTAGGCCAACTGGCAGATGTAATTCTGTCTGCATATTCTGGGACTGACCAAGATGCTTAAGCCCACTGGACATGTTTGAAAAAGCTATGCAGGAAGCCTCCAAAGAGATATCAGCAGAAGATGACAAAGCCAGTTTACATGTCTTTCTTATGCCCCATACACACGGTCGGAATTTCCGACGGAAAATGTCCTATCAGACCATGTTGTCGGAAAATCCGACCATGTGTGGGCTCCATCGGACTTTTTTCAGACTCACAGCAGGTGCGCACTAACTATTACAGCAACGAGGAGGAGGAGGAGGAAACCCCGGAGCCAGAAACGTCCCGATCCCGGAGGAGAAGATTTAAGGCCTCAAATATGTCTTTTGGAGAAATGTTGGAGATGGTGGACATATTGAAGAGGAGCGACTATGATGGGAAGTATGGGCCTTACCCCAACCCAAATGTCATAAAGGCCAAGATCATGGCTAAAGTTGTGAAGAGTCTGCAGAAGAATTTTGGGTTACGACAATCCAAGGATCAACTGAGGAAACGCTGGTCAGACCTGAAACTCAAGGAGCACGATCAGTACAGAAAGATCAAGCGAGTTCTTCAAAAAAGTAAGTAGTTGTCGTGTGTTCATCTTATTTTTCTTGCTTGCATACTGCTCCATGTGCTTTGTTTTTTAATGTTGGACAGTTGAAAATGGCCACTTTCATGTTCGTGTGTTCAATCGATCGTAATAAATCTTGATCGTTCGCCCACTTATAATACAATGTTTGGTGAAGTTGGAGTTAACTACATTGTTTCTGGCCTGTTTCTAGTCAAAGAAAGTTTGTTGGCTATAGGGGTTGGTAATAGAATAAAATGCAAACTTGATTCAGTGTAAAGGAGAGGTGACTCAGTAGCTGTTTACACATCTGGACTCTAGAACACTAGTGCTGGGACACCCAAACACCATTTTTATTAGGGTGTCACACACATGTGCTCCAGTGGATACTATAGGGGTGTCTCCATCTGACAAACTTGCACCAAACAGGTAATAAGTATTTCAGCTTTACAAAGTGTCAAAATGTATGTTTTTGGGCTTTGAACTTGGCCAAAAAACACAATTGTACGTTACTTCCAAGCAATGTTTCAGATTTCCTATTTCTGCCCTCGTAGATTGGTGTGCTAAGTATTCCTTTTGTACATTCTCATAGGGGAGAGAAGACTCGGGACGTCTGAGGACACCAGGGACCCCACACCTCCCAAAGAAGGGGAAATACCAACACCAGAAGCAGAGGAGGAAGAGGAAGGAGAAATTGTCAACACAACAGGTGAGTGTCGGAGACCACAGCTACAGGTAAGCTAATCAATGTATGCGTGCATCTTTAAAATACACAGTGTTTTTTGTTTTTAATTTTTAGGTGATGTGGATGTTGTGGAAGAAGAATCGCATTTTACCAGTGAAAGTTTGATCCCCAAATTGTGTGCATCTTCTAAATTTGGCTTTTCCAGGGGTGACACCCCATGTGATGAAGGCAAGATCAAACACAGTTTGGACATGTCATGTCTGATCTTGTCTTCACTTTTCAAAGTTGAACTTTGTATGTTCCTGTGTTCAGTATGTTCTGCTTTGATACATGCCTGTTTACACAAATGCACCAAGTTATTAATGTTATTAACCGCTTCCCGACCGCCTCATGTAGATATACGTCTACAGAATGGCATGGGCAGGCAAAACCACGTACCTGTACGTGGCCCTTTAAATGCCTGCCCGTGGGTCACGCGCGCGCCGGCGCCGCTGGTGTCCCGCGATCGGGTTACGGAGCTGAAGAACGGGGAGAGGTTTGTGTAAACAAACCTCTCCCCGCGCTTCCTACTCTGCCTGTCATTGATTGGCTGTTCCCGGTCATCGGGAAAGCCGATCAATGACGTCAGACGTCAGCCCCGCCCCTAATGTAAAAAAAACACACACGTCAGAGCCCATAACCCCTCCCCCTAGTGGTTAACTCTTTCACTACAACTGTCATTTATACAGGAATCAATGCATTTAAATAGCATTGATTGCTGTATAAATGACAATGGTCCCAAAAATGTGTCAAAAATGTCTGATATGTCCGCCATAATGTCGCAGTCACAATAAAAATCGCTGATCGCCGCCATTACTAGTAAAAAAAAAAATATTAATAAAAATGCTATAAAACTATCCCCTATTTTGTAAACGCTATAACTTTTGCGCAAACCAATCAATAATCGCTAATTGCGATTTTTTTTACCAAAAATATGTAGAAGAATACGTATAGGCCTAAACTGAGGAAAAAAAAGGTTTTTTTATATATTTTTTGGGGATATTTATTATAGCAAAAAGCAAAAAATATTGCATTTTTTTCAAAATTGACGCTCTATTTTTGTTTATAGCGCAAAAAATAAAAACCGCAGGGGCGATCAAATACCACCAAAAGAAAGCTCTATTTGTGGGAAAAAAAGGACGCCAATTTTGTTTTGGAGCCACGTCGCACGACCAGGCAATTGTCAGTTAAAGCGACGCAGTGCCGAATCGCAAAAAGGGGCCTGGTCCTTTGGCTGCCAATTGGTCCGGGACTGAAGTGGTTAAAGAATGTTATAAACACCAAATATGTTTTTAGTTTGGAAAAGCCTTTTGGAAAGGCACTTGTGAATGTGCTTGAAGTAAAATTTTACAGTATAAACAATGTGTGGCTTCCTTAATCCAAACCCCAAAAGCATTATTTGCGTCAAAAGTTGTGGAATTTGGTGACAATGGGTGTTATTTACTAAAGGCTAATCCATTTTGCACTCCAAGTGCAGTTTCAGGTGCACTTTTGCAGTGCACTTGTAGTGCATAGTGGAATTGTCTTTTGGAAATTACACCCACAGTGCTTTGTAATAAACCACCTATCACGCCATTTTCATGAATCCACACATTTCTGTTATGGTGCTGAAAAGGAGTATTTTTGGGGTCAGTAATGCACTACATACCTTACCTAGAAAAACTAGTATGTATCAGACAAAATGGCTATGAAAAGGAGCTGCGCTAAAGATTGAAAAATAAAAATAAAATTACTAAATATGGGCTAAATGGTATTTCGCCCAGAAAACTTTTACGTTTCACGTGAAAGGGTGTCAAAAAGGAAGTCTGCATGCCATCAGACTATTATAAAAAATGAATAGATAAAAGCCCGGCTGAGCTTGCCTATTTGTGTGAAGGTAAAATTAAATGTGCAAAGTGGGTATCCACTGGTTAGTGAGATCAAAGGACGACCTATAAAGCAAAAATTAAATTGCTAGTGAAAAATAGATAAACATCCTGCTGAGCAATCAATTATATATGATACCTGTTATCAACTGTTTATATATCATATACTGTATATGGTGTACAAATAATAGCCCAAACTGTGACCAGTGAGCCTTAGTGTGAATAGTCCAAAAGGAAGGGTGATATTTAAACTTAATAATATCAAAAAATGAAGAATAGTAAACACCCTACAGGGCGTTCGGAACAATGTTATACCTGTTGTTGACTATTGAAAAATAAATGCCAACTTAATACTATAACTTTAGAGTTAAGTGCAAGCTGTAACCTGGAATATAGCTAATATACATTATGTGACAATAAAGCTAAATAAAGAAAACGATATGGTTAAAAACAATAAACGCCCTACAGAGCATAAAAATTGCAATGGTGACCGGATAAGTGTATAATCTCCTGGAGATGTGGAGAAAACAATCTCCCAGAGAAGTATAGTCAATCACAAACAATATATATAAATGTGCGTCTTGATAAGCACAATGTAGCAAACAAGTTCCGTGCTTTTAACAGTCTATGTGAAGACTCCCAAATTCTTGAAGTGAAAGTGACTTATATGACACCAAGAAAAGATGTGAAGACCTCCACCATAGGACAAACTTGTCTCCTTACCGGAACTATATGGTCCCTTTTTAGGGGGACCTTTCGCGCGAGTGGCTCTCAACCCTAGCCAGGGGTATACTGGGGGGAACGTCCGATATCCAACCAATCAGAATGATTTATCCAGAATGCCTCCCAACCAGGGTCCTTTCTCTGATGTCAGCTCGGGATCAGGCTCGGTGGCCGAATTGTAGTTGGAACCAGAGGGGATTAAAGAGAGCTCACATAGTGTGAAATCCAACGATATTTTATTGTATAAAAAATAAGTAAACACTTACAGTGTAGCAAAATTAGATAGGCATGAAGCGAGCCGGCCGGTCTCGCAAATACAGCCCGTGGTATGGGATCACGTCTTACAGCGGTAGCGTCAGGACGTAGCTCCTCCTCCCTACGCGTTTCGTCATCAACGGACGTCGTCACGGGGCACGGGCTGCGTCATGACGCACCGCATTATATACAGACACTAATCAAGCCTCAGTGTGAATCTCAGACTAGAGAACAGCGTCCGCCATTTTGGAAGAGGGAAAAACCGCTCTAAACCACATATGGACTGAGGGATCAGTTAGTAATGAATTTATTCCAACCAGTAGTAAGGGCAAGTGATCACCGCCATATCTGACTGGAACAAAGCGTTAATAACAGATTCACATTTGGTGAAAGACATGAATCTAATTGGAAAAAATATATAGTAAAAATAGTAAGAAAAAACGTATATTGAAAAAAAGATTGTGTATTTAACCTTGCCAGAGAGGTTTTATAAGACCTCATTCTATGGCAGGGACTGCTCAGAATTACGGAACTCAAAAGGTCCAATGCGAAATGTTAACCCATTGCGGAGTGAGGAAAAATTGTCTATTTAACAAGGTGAATACATATTGATAGACAAAACTCCATTATAGGCTGGAAAAATACAAATGAATGTAGAAAAAAATGTAGAAAAAATTTTTTTTTATATATAAAAAAAAAATTTTTTACAAAAAAATATATATGAAAACAATACAATAAAGCATGAACTTTAGAGGAGATAAATATATGTTTATGAACAGAGCTCCATTCTGAGCTGAAAAAATTTAATTAAAATATGGAATCATAAAAATATTACGCTCAATACAGAAAGTTTTACTCGCCAGTAAATGAGACTCGAAGTAAAAAATTAAAATTAAAAATTAAAAATTGAAATAAAAAATATGCAAGTTTGCCATTACTGAAGGTATGAATGAGACTCATTTTTTAGCAGGCTGTATTATTAAGGTAGAGAATGGTCAGGATGGACTGTTCCTACTGTCAGAGATCCACACTAATGGCCATGCGTATCAGGGTGGCAATACCAAATATAATACTGCATAGGCCTAAATTGCATTCTGATATAATACTGCATAGGCATAAATTGCATTCTGATAGGATAATAGAACAAACCTGCATTTTGAGAGTATATAAGCTCATATATTAACAGAACCCAATATAATAGTGGGATATACGACATCACTATAATTTATAAGCACATATGTCAAAAATAACAAATAAGAGAAAAACCCGATAATGTCAAGACCTCCCATGCACAGGATGTTATTATTAAGTGGACAGCTTGAAAGTAAGCTACTATGAATTATCTATGAAGCAATTAATATCAACGTCTATGTTGAGTCCGAACGGTGTGTAACTTTTGAGTTTGTGGACCCATGCCATTTCTAGTTTTGAAATACTATTCACCATATTACTCCCTCGCCAGTGTGGCTTAAATTTATCGATGCCCAAAAATATGGTGTTATTGGGATCCCTGTTATGAACTCGAAGGTAGTGCTTAGACACTGAGTGCTTTGTGAAGCCACGACGTATGTTATTGATGTGCTCGTTCAATCTGACCTGTAATGGTCTTTTGGTCCGGCCCACATACTGGAGCCCACACGGGCATTGGAGCATGTAGACCACTCCAACTGTGGAGCATGTGATGAACGGTTCTATGTCATACTTTTGGGAAGTACAAGTGGAAACAAATGATGTAGTTTTTCTGGCCTTTATTTTATTAAGTGTGCAAACTTGGCAACGTCTGCATTGATGGTAACCTTTAAGCATCGGGAAAAAACCAGTCTGAGAGAGAGGAGGATTCAGAATGTTGGGAGCTATCTTATCCTTCAGGGAGGGAGCTCCTCTGAAAACAACCTGAGGTTTTTCAGGGAGGATAGCCCCCAAAATTCTATCACTCCGTAGAATGTGCCAATGTTTTCCAATGATATGTTTAACATTAGCATGTTGGCAAGAAAAACTGGTGATAAAGGGGTTACGGAATGAATCATTTTTCTGACCTGGCGGCTTTTCTGTTAGTAGTGCATTCCGATCAGTCCTATCAACTGAGGCAAGGGTGTCAGTAAGGAATTCTGATGTGTAACCCTTATCTTTAAACCGTGAGGTGAGAACAGATGATTGAACTAAAAAAGTGTCATGATCAGTGCAATTACGTTTTAAACGAAGGTATTGGCTCTTTGGGACTGATTTCAACCACGACATGTGATGGCAGCTGTCTTGTGGGATAAAGGAGTTGCGATCAGTGGGTTTAAAGTAAGTTGATGTCTTAAAGGAACCATTAACAATGGATATGGAGAGATCTAAAAAATGTATAGATTCCTGGCTGGCCTCATAACTGAGGTGTATCCCTCTGTTGTTGTTATTGAGGTAGCACATAAATTCAGATAGTTCTGATTCTCCACCCTTCCATAGGAGGAGGATGTCGTCTATGTAGCGTGCCCACAAGACTATTTGAGGTCTTGGCTGGGCATAGACGACATCCTCCTCCCATTTGGCCATATAGAGATTCGCCAGGCTGGGAGCATATTTTGCTCCCATGGCGACACCCCTATCTTGTCTGTAGTATTGCCCATCGAACCAGAAGAAATTGTGCCCTGCGGCAAACTCTAATAGTTCCATGATATAATTAATCTGTATATGGGGCAATTTGGAATTTTTTTGCAGATAGTATGACACAGCCTCTAAACCCAATTGGTGTGGGATTATCGTGTAGAGGGAGGTCACGTCTGCAGTTATCAACCATAATCCTTCACATGGTGTTATGGTAGAGAGGAGATTGATGACATGTCTGGTATCTTTTGTGTAAGATGGCATTAGTTGCACCAAGGGCTGTAAGAAAAAATCTATATACTTGCCCACCCGGGAGGTAACAGAGTCGATCCCACTCACTATGGGACGTCCCGGGGGGCAAGTCTGATTCTTGTGCACCTTGGGCAAATAGTAGATAATGGGTATCCTTGGTGTCTTTGGGATCAGAAAAAGGCTCTCCTTTTTATTTAGTACCTTTGAATCCAATCCCTTAACAACCAATTCCTCCAAAATCTTCCTATATCTGGTATTAGGATTAGATGGCAATAAGACGTAAGTGGCTTCATCAGCCAGAATGCGCCTCATTTCCTGTAAATAGTCATCTTTATTTAGGATGACTATGCCGCCCCCCTTGTCAGCGGGGCGGATCACCAGGTTATTGTTGGAGCATAAGGTGTCGATACCCAAATCAATATCCTTTTTATTTCTGAATACCTTAATCTTCATCTCATCTAGGTCCTTAAGGGCTAGATCCCTAAAGACTTTCAATGAAGGGGGCAGATGGCCTGGGGGATTGAATAAGGAGGCGTTTCTTAATCCTGAATGTACGTAACCTCTGGTTGCCGACACAGATGGATTGTATGGGTTTGAGGCCATGTACCTCTGTATGTTGAGTTTTCGGACGTATTTATGAATGTCCATGTAAGTTTGGAACTTACTTATGTTACGTGGTGGTGCATATTTTAGGCCTTTGTCTAAAACTGTTAGTTCGGGTTCGGTTAAGGTGTGGGAGCTCAGGTTATATATGCCAGTATTGGTTATGTTCGTGGTCTTTTGGGACTTAGAGCGCCTCCCCCCTCGAGTTCCTCTCTTAGTTCGACTACTCTTTTTACCCCTTGGTTTGGCCTGGGAAAACCCCAATGTTGATCTGTGGTATTTCCCACTTGGTTTATTCTGGCATCTCCTCGCCCAATTGAAGGGTATTCACCTTGGTTTCTATCTGTGTACCCTGTGATGGAATTAGATTGGAAAAATTCCCTAGATGTCTCCAGGTCCCTTAGGGGTAAATAGCTATTCTGTGTATTAATGTTGTAGTCATGTTGGTAATCACTATTATAGTGTATAATTGAAGGGTCTCCATATGATTCAGGTTGACTATATGTGTTATATTCTGTATAGTTTGAATATGTTGGGTCATGATTAGCCCCTATTGGACCCATCTGTTGATTGCTATACTGACCTCTATGTACATATTGAGCACCAGGGTCGGTATTGCCACCTCGACCGCGTGTGGGATATTGGCCGCGCGCACGACCCCGGCCCCGAGAGCGTTGTGGTCTGAAGTTGTTATACTGGCCGCTAGTGCCTCTTTGGGATGGGGGGGGTATTGGGTGGTAATATTGAGTTGCTTGGCCTCTGTTGTTCTGATTAGAATGAACTGGGCGTTTGAGGCCAGTTCCAAGGGATGGCCCCTGTGAGCTGCCTCTAGGAGATCCTCCCTTTCCCGTGTGAATCCTGGTTCCCACTAGGCTGAATGGAGGGCTTTCCTGTAGATGGATAACCTGCCTGAGGGGTGGTATCCATATCCCTACTGTCAGTGCCCTGTTCTGCCAGCAGTTTTCTTTGCCACTCAAAAACCGATTGTGAGGCATAATCTACAACATCTCTGTTGTATTTTTTCTTTTTTTTGATTTTTTGTTCCCTTTCCTCTTTTTCTAATGTTTTGAGTAGGCCTGCCGACCTTCCTAGATACTCTTCCTTGCCTTTAAAGGGAAATATGCTCCCAGCCTGGCGAATCTCTATATGGCCAAATGGGAGGAGGATGTCGTCTATGCCCAGCCAAGACCTCAAATAGTCTTGTGGGCACGCTACATAGACGACATCCTCCTCCTATGGAAGGGTGGAGAATCAGAACTATCTGAATTTATGTGCTACCTCAATAACAACAACAGAGGGATACACCTCAGTTATGAGGCCAGCCAGGAATCTATACATTTTTTAGATCTCTCCATATCCATTGTTAATGGTTCCTTTAAGACATCAACTTACTTTAAACCCACTGATCGCAACTCCTTTATCCCACAAGACAGCTGCCATCACATGTCGTGGTTGAAATCAGTCCCAAAGAGCCAATACCTTCGTTTAAAACGTAATTGCACTGATCATGACACTTTTTTAGTTCAATCATCTGTTCTCACCTCACGGTTTAAAGATAAGGGTTATACATCAGAATTCCTTACTGACACCCTTGCCTCAGTTGATAGGACTGATCGGAATGCACTACTAACAGAAAAGCCGCCAGGTCAGAAAAATGATTCATTCCGTAACCCCTTTATCACCAGTTTTTCTTGCCAACATGCTAATGTTAAACATATCATTGGAAAACATTGGCACATTCTACGGAGTGATAGAATTTTGGGGGCTATCCTCCCTGAAAAACCTCAGGTTGTTTTCAGAGGAGCTCCCTCCCTGAAGGATAAGATAGCTCCCAACATTCTGAATCCTCCTTTCTCTCAGACTGGTTTTTTCCCGATGCTTAAAGGTTACCATCAATGCAGACGTTGCCAAGTTTGCACACTTAATAAAATAAAGGCCAGAAAAACTACATCATTTGTTTCCACTTGTACTTCCCAAAAGTATGACATAGAACCGTTCATCACATGCTCCACAGTTGGAGTGGTCTACATGCTCCAATGCCCGTGTGGGCTCCAGTATGTGGGCCGGACCAAAAGACCATTACAGGTCAGACTGAACGAGCACATCAATAACATACGTCGTGGCTTCACAAAGCACTCAGTGTCTAAGCACTACCTTCGAGTTCATAACAGGGATCCCAATAACACCATATTTTTGGGCATCGATAAATTTAAGCCACACTGGCGAGGGAGTAATATGGTGAATAGTATTTCAAAACTAGAAATGGCATGGGTCCACAAACTCAAAAGTTACACACCGTTCGGACTCAACATAGACGTTGATATTAATTGCTTCATAGATAATTCATAGTAGCTTACTTTCAAGCTGTCCACTTAATAATAACATCCTGTGCATGGGAGGTCTTGACATTATCGGGTTTTTCTCTTATTTGTTATTTTTGACATATGTGCTTATAAATTATAGTGATGTCGTATATCCCACTATTATATTGGGTTCCGTTAATATATGAGCTTATATACTCTCAAAATGCAGGTTTGTTCTATTATCCTATCAGAATGCAATTTATGCCTATGCAGTATTATATCAGAATGCAATTTAGGCCTATGCAGTATTATATTTGGTATTGCCACCCTGATACGCATGGCCATTAGTGTGGATCTCTGACAGTAGGAACAGTCCATCCTGACCATTCTCTACCTTAATAATACAGCCTGCTAAAAAATGAGTCTCATTCATACCTTCAGTAATGGCAAACTTGCATATTTTTTATTTCAATTTTTAATTTTTAATTTTAATTTTTTACTTCGAGTCTCATTTACTGGCGAGTAAAACTTTCTGTATTGAGCGTAATATTTTTATGATTCCATATTTTAATTCAATTTTTTCAGCTCAGAATGGAGCTCTGTTCATAAACATATATTTATCTCCTCTAAAGTTCATGCTTTATTGTATTGTTTTCATATATATTTTTTTGTAAAAAAATTTTTTTATATATAAAAAAAAAATTTTTCTACATTTTTTTCTACATTCATTTGTATTTTTCCAGCCTATAATGGAGTTTTGTCTATCAATATGTATTCACCTTGTTAAATAGACAATTTTTCCTCACTCCGCAATGGGTTAACATTTCGCATTGGACCTTTTGAGTTCCGTAATTCTGAGCAGTCCCTGCCATAGAATGAGGTCTTATAAAACCTCTCTGGCAAGGTTAAATACACAATCTTTTTTTCAATATACGTTTTTTCTTACTATTTTTACTATATATTTTTTCCAATTAGATTCATGTCTTTCACCAAATGTGAATCTGTTATTAACGCTTTGTTCCAGTCAGATATGGCGGTGATCACTTGCCCTTACTACTGGTTGGAATAAATTCATTACTAACTGATCCCTCAGTCCATATGTGGTTTAGAGCGGTTTTTCCCTCTTCCAAAATGGCGGACGCTGTTCTCTAGTCTGAGATTCACACTGAGGCTTGATTAGTGTCTGTATATAATGCGGTGCGTCATGACGCAGCCCGTGCCCCGTGACGACGTCCGTTGATGACGAAACGCGTAGGGAGGAGGAGCTACGTCCTGACGCTACCGCTGTAAGACGTGATCCCATACCACGGGCTGTATTTGCGAGACCGGCCGGCTCGCTTCATGCCTATCTAATTTTGCTACACTGTAAGTGTTTACTTATTTTTTATACAATAAAATATCGTTGGATTTCACACTATGTGAGCTCTCTTTAATCCCCTCTGGTTCCAACTACAATTCGGCCACCGAGCCTGATCCCGAGCTGACATCAGAGAAAGGACCCTGGTTGGGAGCCATTCTGGATAAATCATTCTGATTGGTTGGATATCGGACGTTCCCCCCAGTATACCCCTGGCTAGGGTTGAGAGCCACTCGCGCGAAAGGTCCCCCTAAAAAGGGACCATATAGTTCCGGTAAGGAGACAAGTTTGTCCTATGGTGGAGGTCTTCACATCTTTTCTTGGTGTCATATAAGTCACTTTCACTTCAAGAATTTGGGAGTCTTCACATAGACTGTTAAAAGCACGGAACTTGTTTGCTACATTGTGCTTATCAAGACGCACATTTATATATATTGTTTGTGATTGACTATACTTCTCTGGGAGATTGTTTTCTCCACATCTCCAGGAGATTATACACTTATCCGGTCACCATTGCAATTTTTATGCTCTGTAGGGCGTTTATTGTTTTTAACCATATCGTTTTCTTTATTTAGCTTTATTGTCACATAATGTATATTAGCTATATTCCAGGTTACAGCTTGCACTTAACTCTAAAGTTATAGTATTAAGTTGGCATTTATTTTTCAATAGTCAACAACAGGTATAACATTGTTCCGAACGCCCTGTAGGGTGTTTACTATTCTTCATTTTTTGATATTATTAAGTTTAAATATCACCCTTCCTTTTGGACTATTCACACTAAGGCTCACTGGTCACAGTTTGGGCTATTATTTGTACACCATATACAGTATATGATATATAAACAGTTGATAACAGGTATCATATATAATTGATTGCTCAGCAGGATGTTTATCTATTTTTCACTAGCAATTTAATTTTTGCTTTATAGGTCGTCCTTTGATCTCACTAACCAGTGGATACCCACTTTGCACATTTAATTTTACCTTCACACAAATAGGCAAGCTCAGCCGGGCTTTTATCTATTCATTTTTTATAATAGTCTGATGGCATGCAGACTTCCTTTTTGACACCCTTTCACGTGAAACGTAAAAGTTTTCTGGGCGAAATACCATTTAGCCCATATTTAGTATGTATCAGACCCACAACATGAGAAGATTATTTTTAGGAAGAAGAGACTGTAACCTCCTCTCGCCTAGAAAGTGCGTTTACACTGTTGAAGATAAAGGCCCAAAAAGAAACCATAAAATAAGCTAGAACACACCTACAAGAAACCCAAGCAGTAAATGAAAACAAATCTTAGTTCAGTTTCCAAAATAAATTTATTAAAAAATGCCTCTCACACATTGTCTGGCATATCAATGGCCCCCCTACCCACAAAGCACTCCATATATCTCTCTCTGACTTCACGGGCGTTTAGGGGGGCAAGCCAGGATGTGCAGCTTCAAGGGCTGTCAGGTTGGCATTTTGTGGGATGTCAGCATCAGGGCCAACAGACACAACATAGTTGGTGGAATGCCTTTTTAAAAAATTATGCAAAATGCAGCAGGAAAGCACAATGTGGTTCAGTTTATATTCTGCCATGTGGATAGATGTCAAAAAGAGGCGGAAACGGCTGGCCATGATCCCAAAGGCATTCTCCACCACTCTGCGGGCTCTGGACAGCGGGTAATTAAAGACCCTCTGGTCCGGGGTGAGGGTCCTCATCGGGAAAGGCCGCATCAGATGGCTTGATAACGCAAATGCTTCATCCACGACGAAGGGGAGTCCTTCGACATTCTCCTCTGGAGGTGGCAAGCCCAGACTGCCACTCTGGAGACACCAGTTGAACTCCGTGTGCGCAATGGCACCACCATCCGACATCCGGCCATTCTTCCCCACGTCCACATAGAGAAACTCATATGTCGCCGACACCACCGCCAACATCACAATACTATTAAACCCCTTGTAATTATAATAATACGACCCCGAGTTGGGGGTGGGATAATGCGGACGTGTTTCCCATCAATTGCACCTCCACAGTTAGGAAAGTTCCAAACGGCTGGCAAAGTGGGAGGCCACATTCTGCCATTCCTGTGGCGTTGAAGGAAACTGTGGAGTCAAACAAGAAAAAAAAATAGCCATTTTGCACATAAACATTGCAAGCAGATTATACAGAAACATTTTGGAACAAGATCAGACTCAAATTTTCACAATAAAGTATTTACAAACCAAAGTACAAGGTCCCCTTAGCAGATTACTCACCCCCATCACTCCCCCCACTTCTGATGGGCCATTGCCAAAAACTAGGGGGGGTATTGGACAGGTAACCCTCTCCACTTCATTGAGAGCTGAATGCCTAAAAAATGTGTGCTAGTTTGGCCAGACCCTCCTTAATTAACACTATTGGCAGCCCACCGGACAGGTGAGAAGTGTCCTAATCCCAAATCCAAAAAAAATAAATAAACAAATGGAAGCACTTTTTGACATTCTGTTCTTACCTATCAAGCTAATAATAGGAGGAAAAAAGAAAAAAAAAACATTTTAAAGTATTGAGGCAGGCCATTGCACTACATGCTTTGCTGAATTCATCCCTAAATCTGACCATTAAAGAGGTAGGTATATCGTGTGTATTGAGCTTGGCAAAGCCAGCAAATAGAGGATTGGTATCAGCTGACCTAGCAGTTGGGGGAGGGGGGTTCCTAATGAGTTTGGCCCACCAAAAAAAACAAAAAAGAGGGGACTCTGCATGAAGTAAAACACACAGAAAACATTTGTGGATATTTTAGGGGGTGTTTAGGGGAAACCAATACTATGGAGCAGACAAAATACATTGCTAAGTGACTAGGCCATAGGTGTATATGGGCCCAGAAGAGCATGCTGGGGAGGTAAGCGAAGGCAAAAATGCATGAAGGAAAAAAAAATAAAACATTCCATGGTTCCAGCATGCATGAGGACAAAGGGGCACAGCATATTAGAGCATATTGCAATCCTGGTAATTAGGAAAGGAGGAAAGAAATACAAGACATTAGCAAACAGTAAATACATAGAAGGGAATAGTAAAGGAGAAATGTTACCTTAATATAGTCCTCCTGCAGGACCTGGATAATGGCAGAACAGGTCTCTGGAATAATGATTCCCAGAGCCTGGGGAGAGATACCTGTGGAGAACTTCAGGTCCTGAAGGCTTCTCCCTGTCGCCAAGTACCTCAATGTGGCAACAAGCCTCTGCTCCGGAGTGATGGCTTGCCTCATGCAGGTATCCTGCCTGCTGATAAAAGGGGTCAGCAAAGCCAACAGACGGTGAAAAACGTGGTCCGTCATCCTGAGAAAGTTCCTGAAATCATCAGGATTATTCTCCCGGATCTCACGAAGCAAAGGCATGTGCGAGAATTGATCACGCTGGAGCAACCAATTCTTGGTCCATGAACTCATCCTTGCCCTGTTCATGGACTGGTCTTGGGTCAAAGCTAAAAGCCCAACACCAAGCCCCTGCACAGCACGAACTCTACGACGAGTACATACACGAAACATGGCTTCCAAACGGTTGGCTGGTCAGAACAGACAAACGGAAAGCACCAATAAACAGCAAGGCCTGAAAGAACTAAATGAATACCAGAAACGAGCAGACAATAAGCAGTGAAAGTCAAAGCATCCTATATCAAGAAGATATCAAGATATAGGCCGCAATAACCAACAAATGCGAACTGACTACACGCACTGATAAACAGATACGCACCAAAAAGCACAAACTGAAGAGCAGTAACGATCTGAATCTGAGAAGCGCGAATCGGATGTAACCAAACTTCTACTAACACGCGATAAACACGAAATCAGCAGAAGGAGCCCAAATGGTGCCAGACGTGGTGCTGAACTTCCCTTTTCTAGTCCCGTGGAACACAGCTTACGTCACGGTGTTCTTGAAGACCGGAAATTCCGACAACGTTGTCCGACCGTGTGTACGCAACACCAGCTTTGGACAAAATCCGGCGGAAATGATCCGACAGAAATAGTCATCGGAAATTCCGACTGTGTGTACGGGGCATTAGTGTGCAAAATAACCACAACATTGCAAAATGTTTCCCCATGTTATGGACATCATGTCCCGCATAACACATTAGCACAGATTATTCTCTACAGGATTAGGAAAAAAAATTTTTTTTACTTAGTCTGTAAATTTGTATCCCACCTAAAGTGTTCCTTAAAATTGTCAGCATCTATATATGATAAACAGTACCCATTCAGATTTAATATGTAAATAACCATTATCAGGTGTAATGTAAGAATGCTACAGTCCAAAATATTTAAGTATCACCATAAGCTTGATCACACCTCCCACTTGCCTTTATAAGGGGTATATGTTAATGGAACTCTGGATTAGGGATGATTAGGGATGAGCCGAACACACCCCCGGAGCCAGAACCCGTGAACGGACCTAAAGTCCGTGCGAGCATTAGAACCCTATTAGTTACAAAGGAATGCGAACGTTCGAAATCAAAAGTGCTAATTTTAAAGGCTAATATGCATGTTATTGTCATAAAAAAGTGTTTGGGGACCTGGGTCCTGCCCCAGGGGACATGTATCAATGCAAAAAATGTAGTGATTTTAACCACTTTCAGACCGGACCAATTTGCAGCCAAAGGACCAGGCCCCTTTTTTGCGATTCGGCACTGCGTCGCTTTAACTGACAATTGCGCGGTCGTGCGACGTGGCTCCCAAACAAAATTGCATTATTTTTCATTTTTTGCTATAATAAATATCCCCCAAAAATATATAAAAAAAAACATTTTTTTTCCTCAGTTTAGGCCGATACGTATTCTTCTACATATTTTTGTTAAAAAAAATCGCAATAAGCGATTATTGATCGGTTTTGCGCAGAAGTTATAGCGTTTACAAGATAGGGGATAGTTTTATAGCATTTTTATTAATAATTTTTTTTTATTAGTAATGGCGGAGATCTGCGATTTTTTTTGTGACTGCGACATTATGGCGGACACATCGGACATTTTTGACACATTTTTGGGACCATTGTCATTTTTACAGCAATTAATGCTATTTAAATGCATTGATTTCTGTATAAATGGCAGTGAAGGGGTTAACCACAAGGGGGCAGTGTAATGGTTAAGTATGCCTAGGGGTGTGTTTTTTACTGTGGGGGGGCGTGGCTGTCAGCTAGTGAATGCTGATCTCTGCTCCAATCACAGGGAGCAGAGATCGGCGTCACTAGTTGCTAGGCAGAACGGGGAGATGCTGTTTATCTCGGCATCTCCCCGTTCAGCCGCCCCGTGAGACGATTGCGGGTGTCCCCGCGGCGATCGAGTCCGCGGGGACCGCAGCCAGACTCACGGGGGTGCTGACCAGCGCGGGAGCGCGCCGCTCCCGGCGCGCTCCCGATGGCACGGACAGGCTAAAGGAGGGACTTATATATACACCCTCCTGCCTGTCCATGCCATTCTGCCGACGTATATCTGCGTGCGCTGGTCGGCAAGTGGTTAATAATGCTTAAATTGAAACAATAAAAGTGTAATATTCCTTTAAATTTCGTACCTGGGGGGTGTCTATAGTATGCCTGTGAAGGGGCGCATGTTTCCTGTGCTTAGAACTGTCCCCGCAAAAAGTGTCATTTTTGCAGGAAAAAAAGCTATTTAAAATGACTCGCGGCTAATGTAACACAGAGAACAGTCATTCATTGAAAGCCATTCATAAAAAAAAAGTCATTGATAAAAAAATAAAATAAAAAAAAAAAGCGTGGGGGTTCAATAACCAGGCCCTTCAGGTTCGCTATGGATATTAAGGGGGACCCCAGCCAAAAAAAAAAAAAAATGGCGTGGGGCCCCCCTCAAAATCCATACCAGACCCTTATCCGAGCACACAACCTGGCAGGCCGCAGGAAAGGGGGGGACGAGAGCGGCCCCCCTCCCTCCTGAACCGTACCAGGCCACATGCCCTCAACATTGCAAAGCCTCACACAGCGGGAGCCTCCCATTGCGAGGAGCGGCCCTAAAGAAGAACAGACGCCATGGAAGAAGATGCTGGACGAGAAGGACGAGAAGACCAGTGCAAGAAGAAGCAGATCGGAGGAAGAAGAAGATGGAAGAAGAAGATGGAAGAAGATGCCGGAAGGAGAAGATGAAGAAACCGAAGGATGAAGAAAGGAAGACCAGAAGAAAGAAGATTTTAATAAAGGAATTGTCAAAGACCGTCTCCTGTCATTTTTTACAATTTTTGACACTTTTTTTGGTGAAATGGTAGGGGTACTTTTGTACCCCCTTACCATTTCACACAGGGGGGGCGGGATCTGGGGGTCCCCTTGTTAAAGGGGGCTTTCAGATTCCGATAAGCCCCCCCGCCCGCAGACCCCCCACAACCAATGGCCAGGGTTGTGGGGAAGAGGCCCTTGTCCTCATCAACATGGGGACAAGGTGCTTTGGGGGTCTCAGACCCCCAAAGCATCCTCCCAATGTTGAGGGCATGTGACCTGGTACGGTTCAGGAGGGAGGGGGGCGCTCTCGTCCCCCCCCTCTTTTCCTGCGGCTTGCCAGGTTGCGTGCTCGGATAAGGGTCTGGTATGGATTTTGAGGGGGACCCCACGCCATTTTTTTGGCTGGGGTTCCCCTTAAAATCCATCCCAGACCTCAAGGGTCTGGTATGGATTTTGAGGGGGAACCCACGCCATTTTTTTTTGGGCTGGGGTCCCCCTTAATATCCATAGCAGACCTGAAGGGCCTGGTTATTGAATTTGGGGGGACCCCTACGCTTTTTTATTTTTTTATTTTTTTTATTTTTTATCAATGACTTTTTTTTTATGAATGGCTTTCAATGAATGACTGTTCTCTGTGTTACGGGAGCCGTCAATACATTAGCCGCGAGTCATTTTAAATAGCTTTTTTTCCTGCAAAAATTACACTTTTTGCAGGGACAGTTCTAAGCACAGGAAACATGCCCCCCTTCACAGGCATACTATAGACACCCCCCAGATGTGATACTGTAATGCTGTACTAACAGCACGCACACACTAATCCCCAGAATCATAGCACATAATGTCAGCAGTCAGCAGCACATAACACTGACACTGACGCTGACAACATAACACAATATGCGAGGCCGCCGGCGGGGCGGCCTTTTATACTGTGGGGCGTGTACTAAACCCCCTGAGCTATAATTGGCCACAGGCATCCTGCCTGTGGCCAATTATTGCTCTCCTCGCCGCTGGCTCTTTGATTGGCCAAGCATGCGAGTCACAGTGCATGCTTGGCCAATCATCAGCCAGCAATGCACTTCAACTGGCGCAGTGCATTGCGGGCCGCTCGCATCACACGAATTTGATGCGAGCAGCCCAAATAGTTCTGGGCTCGCCGAGCGGGCGAACGCCCCGATGTTCGATTCGAACATGGGTTCGAATCGAACACCGGGCCCATCCCTACTCTGGATATAGTAGAAAGTATTTAGACAGGTATACGTGGAGGTGGATTAAAATCATTATTAAACCTTGGGTGGTCTGAACTGGAACTCATAGTACATAGTCATAAGGCATGGTCATAATACATTACAAGTATGTCCTTGTAATTTTATGACTTTAATTTGCATCTGTTGTAAATTGTCCAATGACCAGTTTTGTAGTAACTTTCTGTAAAATAGCTTGTTTCTTTTTCTTCTGATCTTTGGAGAAGTACAGGCCTTGCTGTCAAAGCCATAAAAATACTAGATTCACTCAGGTAAGAACCTCCCTAAGGCTGGAAGTGGCTGTCTAGGCTAGGCAAACAGTTACCATCTTTAACTACATAATAAAGGAAATAAACTATCATATCCAAACCTACTTTTGAGGAAGATGAAGTAATATCATTATCCTGGGTAGCTGCCTGAACAACCATTATTCCAATATTAGCCTGTTATTGTAAACTTTCAGCCACAGCTTTTGATGTTAATTGCTGTTCATTTCTTAAAGTCTTTTAATCTGGGCATAATCAACCCTGCAGTGAGGTTTAGAGTTTTTTTTTTTTACCTTCCGTTTCCTTAATTTTTTTGTGGTATATAAGAGATTAAACTGAGTGACTGGAAAGTGTAACAGTGCAGGGAAACATAATGTAAAGAAGCCAAATTAACGAATCATATTTAATCTACTTGCATACATTAATATAGATCACATTTGTTTTCAACTAAAACTACAAACACAATTACAAAAAAGTTGGGATGCTGTGTAAAATCTACACGAAAAAAAGGACACAGTGATTTGTAAATCTCATAAACCCATATTTTGTTCACTATAGAAAATAGGAAACATATCAAATGTTTAAATTAAGAAAATGCACCAAAATAAAGTAACTAAGGAAATTTTGAAATTGAACATTTCTCAAAAAAGTTGGTACAGGGCAACGAAAAGGTTGCAATACAAGTTGCACTAAAAAGGAAGAGCTGGAAGAACAATGTATAACTAATTACAGTGGGTTAATTGGCAACAGGTCAGTGGGTAAAAAAAAAAACATCACAGTGTCTCAGAAGTAAAGATGGGCAGAGGTCCACCATCTGTGAAAAACGATTTCAAATAATGTTTCCCAATGTAAAATTGCAAAGATTTTAACTATATCATTATCCACAGTGCATAATATCACCAAAGGATCCAGAGAATCTGGAGAAATTGCTGTGCCCAAGGGACAAGGTCAAAATGCAATATTGGATGCCGATGATCTTCTGGCCCTCAGAAGGCATGATTCTGTGATGGACATCAATGCATGGGCTTTGGAATGCTTCCAAAAATCAGTGTATGTGAACACAGTTCACCATGCCATCCAGAAATGCAAGTTAAAGTGGAGTTCCAGACATTTCTGTTTTTATTAAAAGTAAGCATCTACAAAAAGTATAGCTGCTGACTTTTAATAAACAGCCACTCACCTGTCCCACGATCCAGCGGTGCACTCACCCCATGTCCACCCTCAACGGCGCTGGCATCTTCACTATGGGCACCCGGGCGTGACAGCTTGTGGCATGCGCGAACGGCGCTATCATGTTATGTGACCTGTCATGTGTCCCAGAAGACTTCAGGAAGGAGAACTTCTGATTGCCTATGACCACCAGAATAGAAGTGGGAGCAGGTATCTGTCAAAATCGTATACCCGCTACCCCCTCTTCCCCAAAAGCTTAATTTCACATGCAGGAGCCGGAGAGGTGGCCTTAACCACTTTCAGACCGGACCATTTTGCTGGCTTAAGACCAGAGTACTTTTTGCGATTCGGCACTGCATCGCTTTAACTGACAATTGCGCGGTCGTGCGACGTGGCTCCTAAACAAAATTGAAATCCTTTTTTTCCCACAAATAGAGATTCCTTTTGGAAGTTTTTGATCACCTCTGTGGTTTTTATTTTTTGCGCTATAAACAAAAAAAGAGCGACAATTTTGAAAAAAAATACATTATTTTTAATTTTTTGCTATAATAAATATCCCCCAAAAATATATAAAAAAAAACTTTTTTTTTCCTCAGTTTAGGCCAATACGTATTCTTCTACATATTTTTGGTGAAAAAAATTGCAATAAGCGATTATTGATTGGTTTGCGCAAAAGTTATAGCATTTACAACATAGGGGATAGTTTTATGGCATTTTTATTATATTTTTTTTTTTTACAAGTAATGGCGGCGATCAGCGGTTTTTGTTGTGACTTCGCCATTATGGCGGACACATCGGACATTTTTGACACATTTTTGGGACCATTGTCATTTATACAGCAATCAGTGCTGGCAGTGAAGGGGTTAACCAGGGGGTGGCACTGTAGGGGTTAAGTGTGTCCTAGGGGTGTGTTACTAACTGTGGGGGCGTGGCTGTGTGTTAGTGATCACTGATCTCTGCTCCAATCACAGGCAGCAGAGATCAGTGTCACTTGTTGCTAGGCAGAATGGGGAGATGCTGTTTACTTCTGCATCTCCCCGTTCATCCTCCCTGTGAGACGATCGCGGGTATCCCGACTGGCGTGCGCACACGGTGGCATGGCGGCATATTCAAAGGGACGTACCTGTACGCCCTTATGCCTGTCCGTGCCATTCTGCCGACGTACATCTGTGTGCGCCGGATGGGAAGTGGTTAAAGTGGAACTTCTCCTATTGAGTGGTGCTCTGCTTTAAAACTCTAGCATGCAAAGAAGAAACCATATCTGAACATTCTCCAGTAATGCCACCATCTTCTCTGGGCCAAAGCTCATTTAAATTGGTCTTTTGCAAAGAAGAAACCTGTTCTGTGGTCAGATCAATCAAAATTTTACATTATTTTTGGCAACCATGGGCGCCACGTCCTCCATACTAAAGCGGAGAGGAACCTTCTAAATTGTTATCAGCATCAGTTCAAAAGCCTGCATCTCTGATGGTATGTTTTTTTTTTAGTGCATATATAATAGGCAGCTTGCACATCTGGGCCAGAATCAAGAGCATATGCTCAAGCAACAATGGAACAACATTCCTCCCCCAAAACTTCATGAAATGGTCTCTTCAGTTCCCAGGCATTTACAGAGTGTTACTAAAAGAAGAGATGCTACACCATGGTAAACATGGCCCTGTCTCAACATATTTGGAATAAGGGTTGTACTTGGTCAGCTTTTTGTTGCCACTGTCCCATCTTATTTTTTTCTTAAAATGGTACATTTTCTAATTTAATTTTTTTTTTTCTATTGTGAATAAAATATGGGTTTATAAGATTTGGCAAATGATTGCATTATTTTTTCTTCTTTTTTTAGGTAGATATTTCACAGCTTATACAACTGTTTCTGAATTCTATAACAGTGCTTAACTACCACATTCATAATTAAGAGCTATATGAATATGTCCATGCCTTGTATTATGTTATATGCCATTTTGTCAAGTTTTAAATTGTTGTATACACAATTCATTGTTTGCTGCTTTAGGAAACACAACTAGTGGCTTATTTTTACCAATTACCTTGCTTTTAAATGCTTTTGATAATGCACATTTAATTGGCATATGGCAGGCTAATTGTGATTAATACTGTTACCATATTGATTGTAAGTTGTAATTCCTCATTGTGCATACTCACAGAGAAGCATCGTATGTACCTTGACTGGCAAAAAACTGAGAGAAAATTGTAAGGGCCATAAGTCCTATATCAAAATTCATTTGATTTTGCATAAAGTTCTTCTAAAACTGATGCTTTTAGATGCCAAGTGTTAGCTGAATTAAGCCTTTTCTTTATTTGGATACTATTTCAACTTGGTGACTGGTGGCAAGATAACAACATAGTTCATTAAGTGTTGGAAGCTGCTGGTGACACAGATAAATTATTTAAGTAGAACATAGTTTATATTAACAGAAAAAAAATGCTTTACTGAGCTTTTCACTTATGTTGAGCTCTTCCATTACAAGTTACATATTGAATTTATGAAATAAGAAAACAGGAATATCTCATTAGGAACTGAATTAATTCTATTGCTTTTCAGAGGCTGTAAAATTATTGAGACAGTTTTTTTGCCCCTTGAAATTACTGTTAGCTATTAACACACACACTAGGACTTGGATTCTATTGTCTGTCTCTAAAATTTAGTTTCTTGCTAACTTAAAAAAATAGATAGGTTTTTATGGTAAATGATCGATGTACCATCATACCCTTTTTAAATATGAACACTGCCCTTCATTTTAAGACTTTAATCTTGATAAAAATATGTTTTTAGGATAACTGTAAGATGATAACTGAAGACTGATATATTGCAGCATTTTTTGTGCTTTGCATCTGCAAACAGGACAGAGGAGACAAACTTTATGCATCTGAACTCTTCATTAAATATCTAAAAGAAACATCATTGCTCTATCCCCACTTCCACCCCTAACCAGCAGCCAGGTGTCTTTAACGCAGAAAAAAAAAGTGGCAACTGGCCTGGGTCCTGCCATTGTTGTGGGGCCCAAAGCAGTTGCTTCTTGAGCCCATGCTGCCCACAAATTTGGGCCGGTTTGGAATCCTCTGATCTACGGTTGCCTTCCGAGGTGCAGATCCAGCTGGTTTAGGTTCTTTGAGTGATACATATTGCCGGTGGTCGGTGTCCTGTGATGGCTGCTTGTGGTCTTCCCTTGACGTTCTCTTCGGTCCACCCTTTAGTGGAGCGTGGAGCCGTCCGTGGATAAATGGGACTTGGTGACTCCTGATGCTGATCCAGTGGCTGCTGACAGGTAACTCACAAACTCAGATTCCCCTGGCATCCCTGGTGTGTGCAATTATAGATAGTAATATAGATAGATATAGATAGTAATATCATAATTAGGTTGCTCTTATGTGTGTTCAGAAGGCTCCCCAATAAACATTAGTGAATCCTGGAGACCTTGATGCAAACTAAAGTTGAAATGGGATTTGGTTGGTGAATTTGGAGAAATCGTGCATTGGAGATAATACCTAATTTAAAGGGGAAGGTGCACTGAGGCCTATAGAACATATAGGTCAACTCTTGGAAGTGAGCAGGTTGTGCCATCAGTGGAGGATTGCACAGGGGGTTATATTAAAATATCTTACACATAGCATTTGGAAGTTGAGTATACCTTGGACTTTTATTTAAAAGGACGTTGTAGTTGTAAATTTGCATTATATAGATGGGAATTAATCAGAGGTTTCCACCACTATTTATAAAGAATTTTATATAAATGTGTATTACACAGAATATCTTGAGTGTATCTATATTGTAGTGACCTTTGGGGGTTAACACCATCATTCACTAATGTTTATGTATTGAATTTATACCCTGTCATAGTGCCATCATATATTATCTCCCTTCGTTCAAAAAAAAACAAAAAAAAAACACGATCAGTTTTTAGAGAAAATTATAGCATAATTAGTAACCACTACTCAACCAGTTTGGATAATTTGCACATTGATATTTTCTACCACAAATTTGGTGTTGGAGGAATGAGTTCTTGTTTCTGGAGTCACCTGCTTCTGATGTGGGTCTTAATTTGGACTGTGGTCCTTATCTTCTCCATTTGAAAGCAGTGATGTGTCTGGTATGATCAGCTGTGTTCCATTCCCTAATTCTACACCACCATTCTCAGTTTGCACCAAGTAATATCTGGGAGCTTATATTAAGCCCACATGCACATTGGGCTGATTTGGCATGCAATTTGACATGTCAAATCACATGCCAAATCGTATACTATTGATTTGATTTGATTTGATTTGATATTGGATTTGTGCGACGCCAACTTTGCCGCGCCTCACCGATTCTCAAAAGTAGTTCCTGCACTACTTGTGGCTACTTCAGGGGTGATTTGAATAGAAATCTGTGCATGAACCTGCACAGATGTCTGTCAAATCACCCCCAAAGTTGGACTGAAATTTCAAACAGGCCCTCAGTGTGAACCTGGGCTTAAGAAGTTACATAACTTTACAGTCACATTACCCCAGGCCTTTGCATTATGACTTGATTTTCTGTAAAGTATTTAATGACCTTAGTCATGATGGCTTATTTAACTAACACCAAAGGCACATGGGAGTTAGGAAATATAAAATGAAAACCGATTAACTATTCTACTGGCCAGGAATAGATACTCAAATTGATCTAATATTTTTCAGAAGTCAGCTTTTATTTCTAACCCAAATTAAACCTATGATCCCATATGCAATACCAACATAACCATGGCAAGATAAAGCAGCAATGTTTGTGAAAATGGTATCTTAGCTGTGGGGTATAGCAGATTTTCTGGTCTGTCTGGATGGAACTCATGCAAATATGGTGATAAACACGTCTTTTGAAATAATTTTTTGTAAGTATGTTGCAAGTGTTGGCAAGTTCTAAGATTTTCTAAAAGTGGAGAGTGCAAAACCATTCAGCTTCCGTTTTTCTTTTGTCAAAACTTAATTGAACAAGCTGAAGTTAGAAGCTGATTGGCACAGATGCTCCAGATTTTTCACTCTCCAGTTTTAGTAAATCAATCCCATTAAGCCTGACAGTGGGAATGAAATGGTGCGAGTTCAGTCAAATTTGCACCATTTCATTCCCACATGTCAACCCTGACTTCGGGAGTGATTTCAGAGACATTTGTCTGAGTTGCTGCACAGATGTCTATGGAAATCGCACCCGAAGTCACCAAAAGTAGTACAGAAACTACTTTTGGGAATCCGTGTGCAACGGTGCCATGCCAATTCGCTCCAATGTGAACCTAGGCTAAGTCCTTCACCACAGCTGTCATATTTGGGGATAAAATTGGAGATACAGCATATACAGTATGTGTGCTGTATGAAATATCCAATAAGTAGCAGTTGAGACACCTAAGATAAGAGATAAGAGAGACTGATTTTGGAAGGTTTTTGGATTTTAATACAGACGGCATATACACACAGGGCCCAGACTAAGTAGACCCATGCCATACAGAATTTTGTTTTGTATAAAGTGTAAAAACATTTTATGCATTTCTATGTCTTGTGACACCTTACAGTACAGTTTGGACGCACAAGGGTTCACTGTACAAACTGTATCATTCTTATGTTTTTTATCTCTTTTTGAACACTATGTTTATACTATGAACTTTTTTCAATAAATGTAAAGAATATTATTTCTGCTTTTTCTTCATTGTTTCTATGCCTAAAAAGTCTGACTTTTGGTTACTCTTGAAGTACCCTCTCCTGTGTCCCTTAATTTACTGATGTGGCAATATTAGTGCTTCTTTCTCCCATTTTATATCCTACCCACACCTAACAACTGTATTTTCATTTTCTCCATCAGCTCATCCCCCACAGTATTACCTTTAATTCCAATTGACCCTCCCTTCTAGATTGTAAGCTCCAACGAGCAGGGCCCTCTGATCCCTCCTGTATTGATTTGTATTGTAAGTGTACTGTCTGCCCTCATGTTGTAAAGCGATGCGCAAACTGTTGGCGCTATATAAATCCTGTATAATAATAATAATATAATCATTTTACATTACAGTTCTTATACAGTCCTGCAATGTACATAACTTTGTCTATTCTGATGAGAATAAAGGAAGAAAAAAGAAAATGAATACAGCCACCACAGTTAAGGATTTGTAAGCTGGAAAGGTCTATTAATTTTACTATAGACAGTTGGATGTAGGTCGTATGCCAAAACCTTAATAAATCTTTTAAAAATGGTCAAACTGGTTAAGGCAAACTGAGGCCCAGTGTCTGGTATAAAACACTTCTGGAATTATCATTTTATTAATTCCCTAATTATTATCAAAGCTAAGATTTTTTTTATAGGTCCTATTTAATACATTTACTATAATAATCCCCCCAAAAAAATGTGTTTATGTTGGTATTGCAAAGTTTAATTTGTGTTAGAAATCAAATGTTAAAAGCATATTTGACATCTGAAGATTAATTTGAGCATTTATTCCAAACCAGTGGAAAGGTTCATCAGTTGTCAGTATACATTCCCCAACTTCCATGTTCCTTTGGTACATAGTTTTATATGTTTTTTTCTCATGGATTTGGGAAATACTTACCTTTGTATATTAGATCATTTATAATAACTAACTCTTTGCAAAAGCTTTCAAACTGTGCCATTGTTGAAGGAAATGCATACATTCCTATTTTGGCAGTGGGCTTTAGATTTAAATGTTTCAGCTGATCACTTTTGCTTTTTGTTGACATGCACAAAACAGTGGATAATCATGGCTGGTGGAAACGGGAGGGTGACAATATTAACTTTTAAATGTCAGAGTCCATCATTCAAGCTTATGTACAGTTTTCTTTTTTCCAGTGTAGAATAACTTTGATAAAGTCCATGTTATATATACAGTATATGAAATAACTTACGGTATGTCTCTGTATTCTTAGCCACAGAAATGATAGATACCAGGAAAAATTGGCCTGATTCAAATTTTTATAAATTGACCTTGCCTATTACTTTGCGAAGTATAGTGGCAGAAGGATGTTGAATTCACTAGTATATAGATATATGCTGTAGCTCCCCATATTTTTTGCTGTCTTCTAGAAAATTTGGAAGGATTCCCATGTACACAGACTCTTTAACTAAACAGAGACAATGCCATAAATTCCATAAAACACAAAAAGATAGACATGACATTATTTATTATGTACACTGTATAATATGATATTTACATTCTTGTCAGCAACCACAACTTTGTTTGTGAAATTTTGTTGCGTCTGATCTCATTTACTCCAACAGTTCTTTGTTTTTCCATTTGCTATTATCATGCTTCCAATGTAGTTTAGACTATAGCTGGAAGGATTAAAAAGAATCATGCCAGTTTGCCACGACATGGAGGCATGTGCAGTGTACAGTATGACATTAGATTACCATCTGCATTAAAAGTAATGACAATGCTCATAATGTGAAGAAAGATATCTAAGGAAAACAAAAAGTTACTTATCATGCCAAAAGCATGTTAAACTTTATGCACCTGTAATTCCATATCAGGTGCAACATACTTATTAGCCTTATTATTCTGCACATCAGATATTCGTTTTAATCCACTAGTCTATTCAGGGAGAAATCGGACCTTTGTACAACAGAGATAAGAACAGCACTAATCTAATACCTAGTACTCAGGGCCTATTTCACTACTTAAATGGGTGGTCCAAGACCATAGCCTCTACTGCAATTTTTATCCCTATTTCAGCATTGACCATATTTTTTCTCAAAGATGATTTTATATTCTACAAGGAGCAGAGACAACCATGTTCTTTGCAGCTTACTTTTACAGATGGCTCTCTCCCAAATCCCAAAATAGCCTACAGCTATCCAAGCCCACTTATCTCATCACTGGATTTACTTTCTAATTTTCACTGGTCTTTCACAGAGAGAGAAATTACTTTTTGAATTTAAGTCAGTTACCTTAATAATTGGGGCAGGGCAAAAATAAACAAAAAAAAAACAGAACACCTATCTGCTCTTACTGCTGTTAATAGTGCATGTTCATCTCTTTCAGCTTAAATTATGCTCCTCTGCTGATTTATGCATTTGTAAAAGAGGTGTACTAGGCTGTCTCACTTAAGGAGATAGCAGAAAGCTGCTCACAGAGATCTCGTGAACATTCTAACATCTCTCCACTTAACTCCTCTTCCCCACCTACACACTCCAAATTAAGCAATAGAATTTGGTGGTTTGCAGCCAACTCCCATGAGGAACATTTACCAATTGGAGCAAAGCCTCAGGATGGTTACAGGAAGCCCTAGGAACATCTTGTTTTGAATGTGCCATAGTAAGTTAACTTTTTTCTCTCCTAGTCCCTATTGTACCACTATTTATTTTGTATAGTGGGGCCAGTGCCCATGTACTGTGGAAAGGTAGGGGGTAAATACAACAAAAAATCATCCAATAAGTCATGCACCAATACCCTATATGCAATTATTCGAATCCAATCAAATGGAAATGAACAGATTCACATCATTAAATCTTTAGTGACAACGCAATAAGATAATTTAGTAAATTACTATACTCAGCTTAGCTAATATTGCCAGAATTCCGAAACTGCCTAATGTTTACATTAAGGCTGGGTTCACACGTATGCAAATTGGATGCAGGAAATTTGCATAGCAGGAGAATGTGACCGCTTCTCTATGGAGCCGGTTCACATATCTCCAGGGTGGCTGCGGAGCGCACTGCACAAAAATGCTGTGCATCTTTGGCTTAGTCTCAGGGCCGATGTGTCCGCCATAATGTCGCAGTCACGATTAAAACCGCAGATCGCCACCATTACTAATAAAAAAAAATAATAATAATAAAAATGCCATAAAACTATCCCCTATTTTGTAGACGCTATAACTTTTGCGCAAACCAATCAATATACGCGTATTGCGATTTTTTTTTATGAAAAGATTTGTCGAAGAATACATATCGGCCTAAACCGAGGAAAAATTGTGTTTTTTTTTATTTATTTTTGGGGGATATTTATTATAACAAAAAAGTAAAAAATTTAGCTTTTTTTCAAAATTGTCGCTCTTTTTTTGTTTATAGCACAAAAAAACGCAGAGGTGATCAAATACCACCAAAAGAAAGCTCTATTTGTAGGAAGAAAAGAACGTCCATATTGGTTTGGTGTAATGTCACACGGCCACGCGATTGTCAGTTAAAGCGATGCAGTGCCAAATCGCAAAAAGTGCTCTGGTCAGGAAGGGGGTAAAATCTTCGGGGCTGAAGCAGTTAAAGCAGAATTTAGATTGCTTCCAATTAGTCCAGCTTCTTATAATTCCCTTTATTAGAAAATAAATTTTACTACGACATGTGCCTCCCTATGGAATGTTCTATATCATGTGCGTATTTTGAGAAATTTGCATCATTTCTTCAATGGGTGTTTTTACTTGAATCTGGTCATGATGGTATATTGCACTACCTTGATGACTTCCTATTTATTGGCCCCGCTCACTCTCCTATTTGTTTATTTATGCTGCAATTGTTTGGTATGATCACAAAAATATTTGGAGTCCAACTTGATGCAGAAAATACTGTTTTGCCATCCACATCCATTGAATTTCTAGGCATAAGAATAGACATGGAATTATTAGAATTTCAGTTACCATTGAATAAAGTTAACAAGACTAACCACTTCAGCCCCGGATGTTTTTATCCCCTTCCTGAACAGAGCACTTTTTACAATTTGGCACTGTGTTGCTTTAACTGACAATTGCGTAGTCATGCAATGCTGTACCCAAACAAAATTGCGCGACAATTTTGAAAAAAAAAAAAACGATATTTTTTACTTTTGCCATAATAAATATCCCCCAAATTAAAAAAAAATGTCTTTATCAGTTTAGGCCAACATATATTCTTCTACATATTTTTGGTATAAAAAAAAACACAATGAGCGTATATTGATTGGTTTGCGCAAAAGTTATAGCATAACTATGGGAAAGATTTATGGCATTTTTATGGAATTTTAATTTTTTTACTAGTTATGGCGGTATCAGATCAGACACTTCTGACACTTTTTTGGGACCACTGACAATTATACAGCAATCAGTGCTATAAAAATGCACTGATTACTGTGTAAATATCACTGGCAGGGAAGGGGTTAACATTAGGAGGCAATCAAGGGGTTAACTGTGTGTTCCCCCAGTGTGTGCTAACTGTATGGGGATGGGAGTGACTAGGAGAGGAGACATATTGTTCTTCCTACTTAGTAGGAACAAATGATATATTTCCTGACAGCACAGGGATTTGTGTGTTTACACACACAAATCCCTGTGCTGGTGCTCGTGCAAGCAATCGCATGGCTGGCGGTGATTATGCCTGCTGGCCACGTGAATCGGGTCCCCCGTCGTGCAGCCGGCGTGTGTGTGTGCCCTCTGGTGGCCAAAAAAGGGTAGGACGTACACTTATGGGATTTCACCCATTGGGGCCATTCTAACACAGTATATCTGCGTGAGCCAGTCAGGAACAGGTTAAAGCTACAATTTCTTGGATGATAAGGTGAAAAATAAATGTATTAAAAGAGCTTCAATCTTTATTAGAACGTCTAGCATTTGCAACCAGAGTTATGCCGGTGGGTAGGATATTCTCACAAAGACTATATTTATCCATGTCAGGACTTAAATCTCCTTTTTCACACATTAGGTTAACAACAGATCATAAAGAGGACCTTATGGTATGGATGACATTTTTTATATAATGGGCATTCATTCTTTCAAACAGAGTTTGTATTCTCATCAGACATGGAATTTTACATAGATGCAGCAGGATTCATCGGTTTTGCTGCTATATGGAGGAATCACTGGTGCTACGGGGTGTGGCCAGAAAGATGGATACAAATGAAAGCCACTAGGAGCATAGTTCTACTCGAATTATTCGCATTAGTTGTAGCATTAGAAATATTAGAAATATGGGGTGAACATTTTTCCAATAAAAGAATATTAATTAACTCTAATAATAAACTCTGATAATAAAGGAGTAATTTATGCAGTAAATTGTCTATCAACAAAATCCATTCTTGTAGTAAAATTACTTAGGTATATTACTTAGATAGTATTTTTATGTTTACGATTTAATATCTGGTTGAAAGCAAAACACGTTTCAGGTAAGGAAAATCTAATAGCGGATGCATTATCTTGGTTGCAGATACACAAATTTCGTCAGCTACTACCCAATGTGGACAAAGAAGGACAAGCATGTCCCGAACATCTATGGAACCTAATCTGAAAATTTTGATGAAGTCAATCAAGAATTCAGTGGCTGATAGCACATGGGCCGAATATACGGCCGCATGGCAATGGTGGAATAAATTCACTAAGGAATTTGGGCTGCAGTTTAATTCTCCTTCAGAGACAAACATCCAAATATTTTGATGTACTATTTTGATGCAGGCAGAATTATCCTATAGCCAGATTGCTAAGATACTAACAGGAGTTTAATTTTTCTTTAAATTGCAAAGTTTCCCTCAGTGTACATCTTTCTTTTCTATAAAACAAGCCCTGATAGGTTACAAAAACATTTTTTTTTCCCCAGATACTAGAAGGCCCATTTCTATCTCATTGCTAAAAGAAATTTGTAGAGTTACAAAAAGGGTATGCTTCTCAGAATTTGAGTGGATATTATTTAAAACTGCTTTTGTATTAGCATTCTTTGGTGCTATGAGAATATCTGAATTGTTATCCAAAAACAAAAAGTATGTGTCTAGTCTGTTAGTCCATCATGTGATGATTTACGGGACAGGACTTAATATATTTATTGCAAATTCCAAAACAGGCAAAACAGGTATGTGGATCACTCTCTATAATTGTGGAGACGTTGAAATTTGTCCTTTAAGAATAGTAAACGAGTATCTAGCAATAAGACCATCCGGTGAAGGAAATTTTTTTGTTCGTTTGGATGAGCCACCCCTTACAGGATATAAATTCAACATGGTTCTCAAAAAATGCATGTTGGAGTTAGGGTTACAAGCATTTAATTTCACATCCCACTCATTTCGGATTGGTGCAGCAACAGAAGCTGCTAAAATGGGCCTTGATAGGCAGATGGGAATCTCAGCGATTTTACATTGATGTCAGACCTGGTCTCTCTCTTTGATATAGGTGATAGAAAAATGATATGGATCCTGGGCAACTCCTTTATTTTTTGGGCTAACAAAAGATCCAGGATGCGTTGCTATACACCTAATCTGTCAATGGATCATGAGAAATTTCAAGTGTTATGGAGAGGAATTCGTGGTCTAAAATGGTTTAATTTGTCTTTTTTCATCTTAAACAATTTCATTATGTTTTCATAAGTTTAAACAACAGATGTACAGTAAGTTTGTAGACTTTGTTGTTTGACAGATTTAAGACCAATTTATGTTTGCAGATTATAATTGGAGATCTTTTTCCCATTTTGTAGTATAGGTTGGGGGCGTAGAGGTAATGTGTGATAATAAACGGGTGTATAGGTTGGAAATGAGACCACGTTTATGTTGATCTGATTTATAGGCTTGTTCTAATATAGTGAAGCTTGGTGATTTTGTATCAGAGAAAATTTTATTTGAAGATATCTGAAAATTTCTGTATGTGGGAGATCATAGTTTTCATGAAGAGTAGGAAATGGTGTGATTAGAGAAGATTTAGAGAAATGATGAGCGCAGGTCAAACCAGCTCTTGACAATGCTGAGAATGAGTTTGGGGAGGACCAAGCTGGCTAGAATGAGGGATTATGGAGGAAGGAGAGAAGAGGATTATGTTTAGATCGCAGGCCAAATCAGGTTTTTAACCTACCCCAAATGGATAGGCTTTGTTTAGTAATGGGATTCGTTACTTTTCGGCATTGCATTGGGTTTAGCCAAAGAAGATTTGTGATAGATAGAGGGTCACAATCGACCGATTCTACGGCAACCCAATGTGGGATTTCTGTCTTAGCGTGGTATTTGGAAAGTTGTTATAATTGGGCTGCATAATAATATTTCTAAAATCTGTCACACCCAGACCACCCTGAATTTTAGGAGCATATAGGGTATGTTTAGGAATTCGAGGTTTTGTCTTACCCCAGATAAAATTTAAGGTTTTACGTTGTACGATACGTAAGAAGTGTGGTGGTATAGATATAGGGAGTACTTGAAAAAGATATAAGAGTTTTGGGAGGATGGACATTTTTATCACTGTAATTCTTCCTAACCAGGCCAATGGTATGGTTGACCAGTTGTCGAGAAGTTTATTAAGTTGTGCAAGCATAGTTGGGTAATTTGTTGCATAGAGCTCCAGAGGGTTGGCTGTAAAGTTAATACCCAAGTAAGAGATAAACGTTGTAGACCAGGTGAATGGTAGAGAGTGAAGAAGTTGGGTTTGGATGGCAGGTGTCAACGTTATATTTAGAGCTTTAGATTTGTGGGGGTTTATAGAAAGGCCTGATACTTGTTCAAATTTGCAAAGGATGTTCCGAAGAGTTGGCGCTGAGGTTATGGGTGAAGTAAGGAATGTTAAGACATCTTCTGCAAACAGACATAATTTATGTTGATAACCACCAAGTTCGAGTCCTTTTATGTTTGGGTTGGATCGAACGAGTTGGGCAAGGAGTTCAATTGCCAATGCAATGAGGAGAGGGGATAGGGGGCATCCCTGCCTGGTTCCTCTCTCAACATTAATAGGATCAGATTTAAAACCCGAATAGGAGATATATGCTTTCGGGTGTTGATATAAGGCAGCTATCCACTTCAAAAAATGTGGTCCAAAACCCCTGTTATAAAGAATTGAGTGTAGATAAGGCCATGATAATGAATCAAATGCCTTTCGTATATCCAACGAGAGGAAACAGACAGGGATATGGCGTGAACGAGCTGCATGGGCCAGAAGTATAGCTTGACGAATATTATCGCCAGCTTGTCTTGAGGGAATAAATCCTGTTTGATCTCTATGAATAAGGGTTCCAATAACGTATTAAGTCTGGAGGATAATATTTTGGCCAATATTTTTTTTTGACAGTAATATTTTTTTTTTTTTTCACATTTTAAATATTTTTATTTCAAAAGTAAGCATGTATACAGTCAATAAAGCATTGTATAAACTTTACAAAGTATATTTAACATTGGCACATAACAGTACATTTTGCGCTATAAAGGTTGTTATGTTGGATGTCTCCCTTTATGGAACGTTTCTCATCCCATCGAGCCAGAAACCATCATATATCACGAACATCCTCTAAAATTGCTTTAACTGGGCGTAAGTAGCCTTAAGAAACCAGAATATTGGTAAGAAATGGAAAAAGAGTGACAGCCTTTAAAAGGATGGCACATTGAGAGAGAAGAAAGAAGAAAGGAGGGGTAGGATATGAGGTAGGGATATATACGTGATCATTGATCCTTTGCCTTAACTGCCTGGCCGTTTTCCCAACATAAAAAACCCTACATTGGCATGTCATCAAATAAATGAGTCCTTGTGTATGACAAGTAGCCGAAAATTTCGGACAGAACCTTTCACCATTAGGGAGAATAAGTGATTTCAGGGGAGCAACCCAGGGACAAAAGGTACAACCCCCACAATGATAACGTATATTATTCCGGTACTGGCAAGATGCTGACACCTGTTAGTCGCCACCTCGATTTTTATCACCGTTTTGATACCTCATGTATATCCTTTGCTGTCCTGGCTGTTGTCCCAAAAAACCCCAGAGGGGGGGAATGGGATAAACTAATTCTCCAAAGAGAAACTCTTTGGATAGAAAGACTTAATGCAACTCGGCCACCAGGCCTGAATGAAAATCATATAAATGTTTTCTATAGCAAAAGCCTTGTGGTATATTGCTTGAGGATATGCGTGTCATCCAGACAATATATTGCTGGTTTTCTGCATGATCCCAGCACTTACCCCCAGTCTCTTCTCCCTGTTTTCCTCCTCAATAAATATCTAGCCAATGTACATTCTTTAAGATAGACACATTTAAATGACCCCTCTGGTAGAAATAGGTAGTGTGTGAAACACTCCTCCGTGGGTACATCTCTAATAAATGTGTCTATTATTTGCAGTATTCTGTGACTGATTGCGGATCTATTAACCCCAGATGTATTTTTCCATGTTCTCTTTGTTCAGATTATAATGTGATTATATACAAAACAAACCTAATACTATGATTTGCTGTCTATGGTCCTAGTATGGGTATTTAAATAATACTTTATTTTATCTAGTTTTGTGTTTTATAAATTGTCTAATTTTTCACTGTGGTTATTACTGACATGGTTCCCTATGGTTTTTCTGGGAAACTTGTCATAATACACAGTGAACATGGGACAAGCATGTGTATATGTAGATATGTAGTATCTAATTGTCTGGAGTGTTGAATCTGTGCCTGGCCTATTTTGTTTCACATTTTGGTATTCATCTCCCGGGGGGGGGGGGGGGAAGTGGTTGGCCCGTTAGCTATTGAGGCAAGCGTGCGCGCGGAACCCAGTGTGGGAGCATATGGTTGTCAGATATGGCCGCTCAGCGCCGCACATCCGGTTTCCTCTCTTGACCGGATGTGCGGCGATTGACAGGGACTTACTCCCACAGGGCGGTCTGTTTCCCTTGTCTTTGCTCCTGTTTGCAACGCCCCTATGACGCCATCATTACGGCGCTGGGTCAGCGCATGCGCAGTAGCCTTCGGCCGTAGAAGGAAGTGATAGGACCTTTCGCATGACACGCCCCCCTCCTTTCTTGGAACCACCTATTTAGGCGCCAAACACTATACCACCAACGCCGTAGGATTGAGTGCTGTTCAGCACTTTCTACCAAAAAGACTGCAGGGCGTCTCTCTCTCTCTCTCTCTCTGGATACAGGTAGGGTTTAGCCGCTTCAAAACTTATTAAACCCGGCATCTTTTGTTCTAGATGCCTCTACTTTAAACCTTATAGATTGAATATCAGTAATCTTGATGGGAGATACCTAAATACTATGTATTTTTACAGGTTATTTATCTTCAGCGATTCTGGAGGCATTTTCTTGTCTGCTGTGCTGTATGATTGTACTTTAAACCGAAGGGACTACCTCCCTCTGAACTTGGTAACAAATTTAACCTGATGAGAGAATTTTCCTAAAACCATTTGAGACACCTGTGCTTCTTAGTAAGCAGACTGTTTGTTTTCTGCTCTAAATTCACATGTTTATCCAACATGCTATTGACAGGATTACTTACAATTTTTTCATCCTACTTCTTGCTGGTCAAACTAATTTACGGTAAGACATTTTAGCTCCCATTGTTTTATGCCTAAAATTAATGGTTGCATTAATGCCAACATCATATAATCACCTTTATATACTAGCTATCGGTTACTTAAACCAGCCTTCCAATTAGATATATTGATTAAACATTAATATTGAGCTGCATATATCTATATGATAATTGCTTAGGTGGCTCCTATCTTTCAGCTTTGTTCCTCACTGCATATCCTGCTTGCTGTTTGTCTCTCTTTCTGGCTGCTCCCCCCTCTCCGCTGTGCCCATGGCCTTTTTTGCTGGCACAGGTTCAGACACTCCATACTATAATAAACACGCGGTTCTTTTTTCTTCTTTTTAACTGTATCTAAAAATGTGCTATTTATGTATATTCTAATTTTGTGAAATTTATTGTGATATATATATTACCATAGAATCAATCGCTCCTGAGGAAGCGCTATTCTCAAAAAGCGCGGAACATGTCGAGCAAAACCCTCTAATAGAAAACAAACCACCGCATCGGCTTCACCCCGGTTTTACAGGACTCAGTTTCATCCTCATATATTTTATACATGCCATTAACTGAGAATTCGGTTCTGTATTACTCTGTATTAGTATGCTGTATTACAAATGTTAATGGAGTTTATCTCTTGGGCGTTATTTAGTTGAAGAGGTGGTCTGATTATTATTACTACTACTTTGCTGGTTGTATTTTGAGCATATGTAATCGCTAATATATTGCGGTTCTATATATATATATATTTTTAAATAAAACACTTTTTTTGATGCCCTCTAGTATATGTACCTTTGTGCCTATAAAGTCCATCTATCCCTTAGTTAGTCTCTCTTTACAAATGTAGATTGTATACCTTATATTATCACAGAGGAAAAATTGTATATTCAAGTGAAACTTCTAAAAAGAAAATAAGTTGTAAAAAGAAAAGGGCTCCGTATTGGAGCGAATATACAGTGGGTGGTGAATAAACACCAACCAGTGGATATGAAGTGGTCCAAGGAGTGTCCAAATCTAAGTTGGCCATTCGAGGAATGAGTGGAGGTGCAGTGAGCTGTCTCCGGGACTACGACAGATTGCATGTTATTAAGTAAAATTATTGAAACAAAACAAATCATAAGTATAAAGTTAGTTTAACATAACTGTAAAAATAATGCATACTATAATGCAAGGTAGTAGAATTCAGGTTAAGCTCAAAATATATTAAAGTTAAGGATAATCAAAACGAAAAAAAATAAATAAAAAAAACTCAAGATAATTTTAATGTTAGAGTAAAAATCGTATAAAACTTATAATAACGCTACTATAGAAAATATATCCTTAAATCCTGACAGAAAGGTGTAATAATTAGATCATGTGAGGTAAAAGAAGTAGAATATGTATAATTTGTAAAACTGAGACAGTCAAAAATAAATAAATAAATAAGGGGGGGGGGGGGATATAAGATCAAATTCTTAAATATCACCCATATGGTATGTATATATATATATATATATATATATATATATATATATATATATATATATATATACGGTGTATATATATATATATATATATATATATATATATATATATATATATATATATATATATATATATATATATATATATATGTAGCACTGACCCCCGAAGGAGCTGCTGGTTTTATTTGGGCTTACCATTACCTCACCTGCTCGCTTCTCCGTCTCAGGGGTCCCGTTAGAAAATGGCCCAAAGGATGTTAAATCCGACACTTAGTCCTCTTTCACTTATTAATTTAATTTAAGTAGTGATGGACGAACTTCCGACGGGACGTTTCGCGAACGCGATCCGCAAACGTGCCCAAATGTTCGCGAACCGCAGGTTCGCGGCAGGCCCCATTCACTTTAATGGCAGGCGAACCTTAAAAATATTTGCAGCCACAAAATACTTACTAGCTGTGCACACATAGTCCCACAACATGGACACTGACATACCAGAAGTACCAAGTGAATCTGGGATCGACAACGACAAGCATTCTTTTTTTATCTGTGAAATTTTGTCAATTCAGGACTCAGGAGCGCATGAAGGCCATGGAGGAGAGGCAAGGTCAGGCCAGGCTATGAAGGAGATGATCAGTGCCACAGTCAGGGCAGCGCAGTCCTGTGCCAGTGTCCCAGTGTGCCAACCTGTGCTAGAGCCCCTGACCCCTCCCTCTGCCCTGCCCTTACCCCCACCTATGCAGGGCTCCACTGCGGTGGTCCGGAGGTGCCAGTCCAGTGCTGATCCTCAGCCATGGTGCTGGCACTGCCTGTTGATTGGCTTCCCTCCTGCTATCTCCCTCACTGACACCAGCACTGAGATAGAACACTGACACCAGCACCACGATAGAGAGCACTGACACCAGTACCGAGATAGAGAGCACTGACACCAGCAACTCGCTGCGGGACCCAAAAATATGACACCGCTCAACCTCTTCAAACAGGAGGGTACGGGCATATAGTACGGTGTGATTTTTTTTCTACAAGTGAGCCAAAGGTAGAAAAAAGGTCCGTGTGCTAGATCAGTGGTCATCAACCCTGTCCTCAGGGCCCACTAACAGGCCAGGTTTGCAAGATAACTGAAATACATCACAGGTGATATCATTTGCTGCTCAGTGATTGCAGTATTGTAGTCTGCATCTCCCCAAGGTAATACATAAAACCTGGCCTGTTAGTGGGCCCTGAGGACAGGGTTGATGACCACTGTGCTAGATTATATAAATCGTTTATAGAGTTATGCCTATACATGGTCTACTGGTCACATGTGTTGAATTCCTCCGAGATCCATGCCTCATTCATTTTTATAAATGTGAGGTAGTCAACACTGTCGTGAGCTAGGCGAGTGCACTCCCCCCTGCTGCGCTGATCGTCCTTTTGGACAGGACACTGGACGAGGGGCAAGCCAACAGTTCCATTGCAAATTGTGCAAGCTCTGGCCAGAGGTCAAGCCTGCCCACCCAGTAGTCCAGGGGTTCATCACTTCTCAGAGCGTCCACATCGGCCGTTAACCCGATGTAGTCGGACACCTGTCAGTCTAGGCATTCCCTGATGCTGGATCCGGATGACACCTGTCAATGGGTCGGCTGAAAGAATGATCTCATATTAGAAGTGACCAACACATCTTCAAACCGCCCTCTTCTTGCAGGCGCTGTTGGATTGGTACCCGCAACTCTTTCTTTGGGAGTGGAAATTCCTCTGCCAGCACACGCAAAAGCAGAATGTGGTGTGGTGGCCTGGCTCCTGCTCATCATCTAGGATAATGTCGTCCTCCTTGTTCTCCTCACCCCATCCAGGGACAACAACAGGGATCCCAGAAAGGTTTAAAGCATGTTCTTCTTGCTCCTCCTCATCCGCCCCGACACCATCCTCCTCTGACTCTTTTTCAGACTCCTGTTGTTGACTTGTCTCAGATAGAGTAGCCCCCCTGGGAATTCATCCAGCATTGCTCCTGCTCCTCGACGGCTTGATCAATGACACGATGCAATGCACGCTCCAGAAAGAAGGCGTAAGGTACGATGTCACTGATGGCGCCATGGCTGCGACTGACCAGTTTGTTGATCTCATCAAATGGCCACAGAAGTCTGCATGCGTCGCGCATGAGCAGCCACTGGCGCGTTGAAAAAAAAACCAAGCTCCCAGAACCTGTTCTGCCGCAGAGTTCGTACAGGTAGTCGTTAACTGCACGTTTCTGCTGGAGCAGCCTATCAAGCATATAGAAGGTTGAGTTCCATCGCGTCGGGCAATTACAAATAAGACGTCTGACCGGCAGATTGTGTCGCCGCTGAATGTCAGCAAGGCGAGCCATGGCCGTGTAAGATCTTCTGAAATGGGCCAAGATTTTCCTTGCCTGCCACAAGATGTCATGGACCCCAGGGTATTTGACAACGAATCGCTGCACGACCAAGTTTAAGACGTGTGCCATGTATGGCACATGTGTAATTTTGCTCTGTGTTAACGCGCTAAGCAGATTGGCACCGTTGTCGCACACCACTTTAACAACTGTCAAATTGAGCGGTGTTAGCCACTGATCTGCCTGTGAACACAAAGCTGAAAGGAGTGCAGGGCCAGTGTGGCTCTTGGCTTCCAGGCACAACAGACGCAGCCCAGCATGGCAACGTCTCACCTGGCATGTCAAATAGGTTCTGGGGATCTTGGGCGGCGCAGCGGAAGAGACACTAGCAGCGGAAAAGGAGGAGTCAGCCGAGGAGAGGGAGGATGGAGTAGGAGGAGGAGAAGAAGAGGCAGGCCTGCATGCAATCCGTGGCGGTAAAACCAAATCTACACGGGTGCCACGGGTTACATGCTTGACGGCCGTCAGAAGGTTCACCCAGTGGGCAGTAAAAGTTATATACCTTCCCTGCCCGTGTTTGCTAGACCACGTGTCTGTGGTCAGATGTATCTTGGCACCGACACTGTGTGCCAGAGATACATTCACTTGCCGCTGAACATGGCCATATAGCTCTGGGATGCCCTTCTGTGAGAAATACTTCCTTCCTGGGACCTTCCATTATGGTGTTCCAATGGCCACAAATTTTCGAAAGGCCTCCGAGTCCACCAGTTTATATGGCAATAGTTGGCGGGCTATCAGTTCTGACAAGCCAGCGGTCAACCGTTGGGCAAGAGGGTTATCCGGCGTCATCATTTTTATACGCTCGAACATTTGGCCCACGGAAGCCTGCCTTTTTCCAGAAAAACGTGAGGATGGCACGATGGAAATGTGCCTTCTTAAGGCGGTCGTCCCTAGGTGAGTGTTGGGCTTACCGCGACTTATGCGTTGACTGCAAAGGTTGCAGATGGCAACACTATTGTCAGCAGCGGACACGTTAAAAAAAGGCCACACTGCGGAGCCATGTGCCAGCATCCTGGAAGCGCCAGATGTGACCGTACATGGTTGATGCCTCGCTCCTGATACATTAGCAGTCTGGTTTGTCCCTCCTGTGCAATGTAAGTTCCGCCTGCTTCTCCACCCTATCTGCTGGTCCATCTCCCCCTCTGAACTCCCCTCCTCTTCCTCTCTTGTGGGCATCCACGTGACGTCCCTAGACACGTCATCATCAACGTCACCTTCCCCACCACTATAATTAGAGATCTCGGAGTAGGCAGCAACAGCAGGGACCAACCTCCTTGGGCTGATCTGGGTACTGTCGTCAGACTCCTGATCCAATGCCAAGAATGGCTGCGCATCGGAAATGTCTTGTGATGATGGATCGGAAAATAATTCCTGTGACTCAAGCGGAGGGTATATGGTGGTGGTGGTGTTGGTGGTAGTGTCTTTGGGGGTGCACACAGCAGAGAGTGAAGAGGGTGCAGATAGAGAGGATGAGGAGGGTGCAGAAGAGTAAGGCTGAGCCACTCAACCAAGTCTGGTGCATCCTTTGACGTAATCGAACGCACCTTCTGCAACTTCCCACTTTGGCTCAAGCCTGGTGGTCCTGCCCCACCCCTACCACCCATGCGGAAGGACCTGCCTCTTCCTCTGCCTGTCATTTTTTAAATGACCCTGTGACAAAAGTCTCTAGAGAAGTGCAGTATATGTGGAAGATGGTATATAACACCCCGCTTCAATCTGTCGTTTTGGGAGCCACTGGTCTATCACACCAGTTATAATACTTTTTTCTAATTGCGTTTGTCACTCTTTGTAGTATCGCTGCAGAACCGATCAGCAGCAGTCACAATGCTGCACAGTAGAAATGCACTATACTATGCTTTCTATATTTGAAAGTATTTTATACGTGTATTACACCCCTTTATACTGCACACCAAATAGTACACCTATACCAGTCCTTAAAAGGACTTTTGTGGACCTAATAGTAGCTAGCTAGTGTATTACAGACTATCCCTGCTCCAAACACCAAACTGTCCCTACACTGAGAAAAGACAGCTGCAGAATCGGTCAGCACTGCAGTGCACTATAATATGCTTTCTATATTTGAAAGAAAGTATATTATAAGTGTATTACAACCCTATATACTGTACACCTATACCAGTCCTTAAAAGGACTTTTGTGGACCTAATAGTAGCTAGCTAGAGAATTACAGACTGTCCCTGCTCCAAACAGCAAACTCTATCCCTACACTGAGAAAAGACAGCTGCGGAATCGGTCAGCACTGCAGTGCACTATAATATGCTTTCTATATTTGAAAGAAAGTATAAGTGTATTACAACCTTATATACGGTACAACTATACCAGTTCTTAAAATGACTTTTGTGGACCTAATAGTAGCTAGCTAGTGAATTACAGACTGTCCCTTCCTGCTCCAAACAGCAAACTTTATCCCCACACTGAGAAAAGACAGCTGCAGAATCGGTCAGCACTGCAGTGCACTATAATATGCTTTCTATATTTGAAGGTATAGTGTATTACACCCCTATATACTGTACACCTATACCAGTCCTTAAAAGGACTTTTGTGGACCTAATAGTAGCTAGCTAGTGAATTACAGACTGTCCCTGCTCCAAGCAGAAAACTCTATCCCTACATTGAGAAAAGACAGCTGCAGAATCGGTCAGCACTGCAGTGCACTATAATATGCTTTCTAGATTTGAAAAAAAGTATATTATAAGTGTATTACAACCCTATATACTGTACACCTATACCAGTCCTTAAAATGACTTTTGTGGACCTAATAGTAGCTAGCTAGTGAATTACAGACTGTCCCTTCCTGCTCCAAACAGCAAACTCTATCCCCACACTGAGAAAAGACAGCTGCAGAATTGGTCAGCACTGCAGTGCACTATAATATGCTTTCTATATTTGAAGGTATAGTGTATTACACCCCTATATACTGTACACCTATACTAGTCCTTAAAAGGACTTTTGTGGACCTAATAGTAGCTAGCTAGTGAATTACAGACTGTCACTGCTCCAAGCAGAAAACTCTATCCCTACATTGAGAAAAGACAGCTGCAGAATCGGTCAGCACTGCAGTGCACTATAATATGCTTTCTAGATTTGAAAAAAAGTATATTATAAGTGTATTACAACCCTATATACTGTACACCTATACCAGTCCTTAAAATGACTTTTGTGGACCTAATAGTAGCTAGCTAGTGAATTACAGACTGTCCCTCCCTGCTCCAAACAGCAAACTCTATCCCTACACTGAGAAAAGACAGCTGCAGAATCGGTCAGCACTGCAGTGCACTATAATATGCTTTCTATATTTGAAAGAAAGTATATTATAAGTGTATTACAACCCTATATACTGTACACCTATACCAGTCCTTAAAAGGACTTTTGTTGACCTAATAGTAGCTAGCTAGTGAATTACAGACTGTCCCTCCCTGCTCCAAACAGCAAACTCTATCCCTACACTGAGAAAAGACAGCTGCAGAATCGGTCAGCACTGCAGTGCACTATAATATGCTTTCTATATTTGAAAGAAAGTATATTATAAGTGTATTACAACCCTATATACTGTACACCTATACCAGTCCTTAAAAGGACTTTTGTGGACCTAATAGTAATAGCTAGTGATTACAGACTGACTGTCCCTGCTCCACACAGCGTCCTTTCCCTACACTGACAGAAGACAGAATGTAAAATGGCCACCAGATCAGGTTTATTTATAAGGTAGGGGGTATGTCCATGTGCTGAAATGTCTCAATTGGCTGTCCTGTACCCTAGATGGATGTGTCATGGGTCAAAGTTCTTCACAATGTAAAAGAATATGGCCGCCATGAACAGTGCCATAAGTCCGCCGGATTGGCGAATCGCGAACGAGCAAAGTTCACCGCGAACCGACCGCCGGGCGAACCGCAAGGTCATCTCTAAAGATAAGCACAAAGTCTTTCAATAGAGGGTCAAAGGGTTAAGGGAGAGGGGAGAGTTCAGGCACCTGATAATTGCGGGTTAGAGGTATTGGTAGAATCCAGAGGACAAACAGCTCCACAGACTGGATCCAGCAACCACCGGATAGGCCCCTTTCACTTGACCTAGCAGCCAGTGGGATGCTCGACAAAGTCTCTGCCACAGAATTGTCAATTAAATTAAATCATTCCTGAGAGATCTTGAGAGATTTAAAAAACTGCCATACAGTACCAGTCTCTTTCAGCCAACCCGGCGATACTGTATGGGTGTTGATCCGGGTTGCATCCTCTAACTGAGTTTCCAGGCTCCTCCAGAGACACCAGCCTTGCGCTTGGTCCTCCCCTAGAAAAGTCCTCTCCTGGATCCTCCAGTTTTCTTGGCCTCTCAATGCAGGCGAGACAGCACAGAACCACCCCTGGATCAGTAGGCCCCAAGACTCCTTCTGGCCCACCCTCTCAGTTGCAAAGTCTCGGGCCAACTGGCCTCGAGGCGCAGGATCATGCGATACACACCCTAGGCCAGGAGGGCCATGAGGTCGGGATCGTGGACCCCGGCAGGAAGAAGAACCTCTCCTCCTTTTCTGTTTTTTCTCTCCCCCAAGAAAATGGCGTCCGTACCTTAAATACCCTCTCCCAGAATTCACAGCAGTGAAAACACTCCCACTGGGCTATTTCCGAGCAAGAGGTGGTATTCAATACATCCAGCTTGCTGCGTTTCCACACTTACCGGCGGTGACAGCGACACCTACGGTCAAGTGGAAACCAGTGCAACCCAGCTGAACTGGCACAGAAACCAGAACTTTTAGAATAATTAGGCTGAGCCCAACTGCAGCTTTAGATAACTAAAAAAAAAAAAAAAAACAATAGCGTCTGCTCATTAGGAGCAGGGCGCTACCTATATATATCAGTCTGCAATGTCATCTTCTTCAGGCAGTGGTAAAGCAGAGCGACCCCTTTTATGAGGACTAAGAGGGGCTTGAATTATTTGAGGTGCTTGGGAGTCTTGAATATCTTGGGTCTGTGAGAGGGATGTTGAATTTATTCATCGTTTGGGACCATCCGATGTTGTGGAAGATGTTGACAGGCGGAGATCTCTAAATGTAGAAAGAAGATCATTTGCTGATTTACATATATATGAAGTTCCTTTATAAGTAAAGCAAAGGGAGAAAGGAAATCCCCAGCGATAATTTATTCGATGACATTTAAGGACTTGAAAATGTGGTTTAATTTCTTTGCGTTTAAAGAGAGTTAGTTGAGATAAGTCTTGAAAGACTTGGTATTTATGGCCCTGAAAAATTAAAGAGTCTTTGTTTCTTGCAGCTGCCATTATTTGTTCTTCTGTGGGAAAATAATGCATTTTTATAATTATATCTCTAGGGGGCCCATCTTTTTTACGTGCAGATAAATCTCTGTGTTTTCGATCTGTTTCCAATCTTTCTAATGGGATGGATGGAACAAGTTCTTTAAAAAGTGTTGTAACGGGGGGCGCATGCGCGGCGCGATCCTGGACGGAAGCAAGGGCTAAGAGCTCCACAAGGAACGGAGACAAAAGCTGACTCCCCGGGGCCTTACGGCTGCAATCCGAACACCAAACCACTTAATACCCCTGGCGGAACATCCAGCGCATGCCGGGCCCTAAGACTCGCCGCGGCAAACCAGCCCAGAGATCCCTTACAAACTATTTGCTCCGAGTGAGGGAACAGCACAAGATGTCCCAAGATGGCGCCCAGGCAGGGCCTGCTCCGGCGTGCTCACAGACCTCACAGGCCTCAGCCTCATCTCCGGACCACTCCACGGGTGACTCTGAGTATACAAATCAGCTCACTAAAGCAGACCTGGAGGAAAGCCTCTCCTCAATGTACGATAGGCTGGCCAGGAAGTTTCAGTCGGAACTGCATAAATCCACCAGCACATTGTCAATTGAGATTGCGGCCCTGGGCACTAGAACTGACATGTTGGAGACTAAACATGACGAACTGTGTCTATCCCACTCTGACCTGCGTAAAGACCACGAGACCCTCACTGAGACTGTCCAGATCCTGCAAGCCCACCTCGAGGACCTCGATAATAGAAACAGAAGGAACAATCTGAGAGTGAGAGGGGTCCCTGAAACGGTCACTGACCTAACGCAGACTATACAGAAGCTCTTTCATTCCCTGCTCCGAGAGACCCCAATGGCTGCCTATACCTGTGACAGGCTACACAGAGCTCTGCGCCCAAAGCCCCCGGCTGATAGACCCCCAAGGGACATTGTTCTATGCCTTAAAGACTATCTGGTCAAAGAAGAGATTCTAAGGGCCTCACGCAATACTCCCAACATTCAGCTGGACGGTGTTACTGTGCAAATCTACCCCGACATTTCACCAACAACTTTGGATAAACGCAGAAGAATGAAAGAAGTCACATCGGTGATGCAATCAGCCAGAATCAGGTACCGCTGGGGCTTCCCCTTTAAGCTGCAAGTTCCTCATAATGGAACCACGTATACAGTCACCACAATCTCGGAGGGGAAAGATCTTTTGGTAAAGTTGGGCCTCTTGAATGCAGCCGACCATCCTAGGCTGCCATCCACCCCCCGTTCGCCAGCCATCTGGGCCACTCCACCTTCTAGGAGAGACCGTCGTACGGTTCATTGACCAGAACAGTTCCTCACTCCTCTAATGGGCACCTGAGAGGGCCTGCATGCAAAATGTAGATCATTTGTCTCACCCTTGAACTGATGTCCAGTCGCGTCCGTCTGAACTACCCCCCGCTTCAAGCAAGCCAGATGGAGACCCTGAAGTCCCAAGAAGCCACCTTTGGTGATCCCCCTTCAATCAGTTGGACGGATCGGCTCACTTTCCTTGCTTGGAGGTTTGTTGCAATTTGGGCAGAGGGAGAGAGGAGAGGGCACTTTTTTTTGGTTTTTGTTTTGTATTGCCCTCTACTGTCTCCTTCTCAGGCCTTTTTTTGTTTTTTTGGTCAGGGTGTCTGTTTTACCCCTGACCCCCTTGGCATTGAGACTGCCTCTTTTGAAGCCGAATCTGCATTTGGTACTTTCGCAGGTCTCGCAACTGGTATTTGATCGCTCCTTTGTCTATTTTTTTTCAATTTTTTTTTACCTTTTTTTGCTTTACAAGTGTTGTACTGCTTTTAACCCTACATGACTTCACCTCTCACTGGTTGACGCTCCTGGGCGCTCATCCTGCCCCTGGCTTCTCCGGGGGTTGGGTGGTGCCTACGGTTTCAACCTTTGACCCAGGTTTAATATGGTATTTATCATCGTATTGGTCATTCTACAGGCGCAGTCTTATCACTGCAAATGATATTACTGCGGATTCTGGACTCATGGTGCATCTTCTGGCGGGTAAACTACAACCTAAATTATCCCGATGGGCACTACTGTAATTTCGCATAACCTTATAGGCTTTAACTCCCCGATTAAAAGAAGGAAGGCCTTTAGGGAATATAAAAGACTGGGTGCAGACATTGTGCTCCTCCAGGAGACGCACTTTTCCACCCAAAACCACCCACGCTATTTTGATAAGACCTACAGCCGGGGGTACTTCACCACATTTGAGTCCAGAACCCGCGGAACTGCTATATTTTTTAGACATAATGTACCGTTTGAGCTACAGCAAGAATATAAAGACCCTGATAGCCGCTTTGTTATAGTAAAAGGCAATATGCAGGGAAAGACTGTCACAATAGCTTCAGTGTATGCCCCGAATGACGCTCAAGCAACGTTTTTTAAACGTTTCTTTGCTGCCCTTGACAAACTCCACTCCTCACATATGATAGTGGGAGGGGACTTTAACTTGGTGGCCCATCCTTCCCTAGACAGGAGTAGGACTGGCCACGCCTCTAATGCCTTCCCTAAGACCCTACAGCACCTCATCAAATCGAACCAGCTGATAGACACCTGGAGGGCCCATAATGTTGGGGCCAGGGAATACACCTTTTATTCCCACCCACATGACAGCTACTCCAGGCTGGACTATATTTTCTCCACGACTATCCTGACAGCCAACTCCACTGCTGCCAATATTCACTCTTGCCCGTGGTCTGACCACCAGATTGTTGCATGTTCATTTACTTGTATGGGCTTTCCGAAAACTCTGGGGACCTGGAGACTCAATGATTCTATGCTCACGGACCCAGCAGCTCTATCGCAGATTTCAGGATACATCTCAGAATACTTTGCTCACAATGAGGTCGGGGAGATCTCCCCGGCATCGCTGTGGGGTGCGCATAAGGCGGTTCTGAGGGGTAGACTGATACAAATGGCCATTGATCATAAAAAACAGAGACTCAGGATCATAGAGACCCTCACGAGTGATTTGGATAGGCTGTATCGCAGGCATGGTCATACTCAGGAACCTGAGGTATTGGCACAGATTGATCAGAAGAGGAGGGCACTGGACGCTGTCCTCACTGAGCAAACTGAAAAATCGTTACGATGGTCCAAAGCCAAATTTCTTTTGTACAGTAATTCCTCATCGACCATGTTTGCGAGAAAGCTGAAGCAATCTATTCAACCCACACACACCTATAGACTACGAAACAGTACAGGTGACCTCACAACTCATCCCAAAACAGTCTTACATCTATTTAAGACTTATTACCAATCCCTCATGGTGGCTCCCAGTCCCCCTGACCCCCCTCGGCTCCCAACATGGCTTGAGTCAATTTTGCTGCCTCAACTGACAGCAGACCAACTAGAATCCCTAAATGCCCCCTGTACAGTGGAGGAAGTGACGGCCGTCATGACCTCTCTTAAAACTGTCAAGACCCCAGGCCCAGACGGCTTCTCAGCCATGTATTATAAAAAATTTGCTGACTTACTGGCCCCTAGACTGACTAAGCTATATAATAAGGTCCTTTCGGGTGAAACCTTCCCGAGAGACATGCAAGCTGGGAAGGATTACTCTCTCCCCCAAAATTTCAGGCCCATCTCGGTCATTAATAATGACCTGAAAATATTCAGCCGTATATTAGCAGACAGACTAGCGGCCACAATTACATCCCTAATCTCCCCTGACCAGACCGGATTCATCCCAACAAGACAGATAACGGACAACATTCGCCTGGCCACCAACATTATCCAAGATGCCAACCTCCACTCACGTAAAGTCCTCATGCTTAGCTTAGACATTAATAAAGCTTTTGACAGTGTCCTATGGCCATACCTAGACAAAATCCTCCACAGGTTTGGAATCATGGGTAGGTTTGTTAACGGATTCCATGCCCTTTACAATAATCCCCAGACATGTATAAAACTCCCCGGTTGTTCCTCGGATTACTTCACCCTAGGACGAGGAACCAGGCAGGGCTGCCCTTTATCCCCCTTATTATTCGCTTTGGCGATTGAGCCCCTATCCAGATATATAGCTACCAATCCCAACATAAAAGAATATGAAAAGTGCGCATCCTCGTATAAATTAAGTCTATACGCGGACGATGATCTGCTCTTCCTGACTGATCCCCTGACCTCCCTCCCCAACCTTTTAGCAACACTAGAAGCTTTTCAGCTTGAATCGGGCCTGGGGGTGAACCCATCCAAATGTCTGGCCATGCCTATTAATATACCACACCAGCTGGTGATGTCCCTAAAGAGTAGTTTTAATTTTTCCTGGACCTCTTCTTTCTTGCAATACTTGGGAGTGAAACTGGCCCCTACCCTTAAGCTGACTTATGTACAAAACTATCCGCAGATCTTTGCTGCAGTCAAGGGTTTGCTGAACCAATGGGCCCCGTACCATATTTCATTTCTAGGCCGTATTCAGGCGGTCAAGATGTCTATCCTCCCAAAGCTGTTGTTCTATTTTAGGGCCCTCCCTCTGTATGTGCCCCGCGCCACTATTGGGAACATACAGTCAGAATTGCTGAGGTTCATCTGGAAGGACAAGAGACCCAGACTTAATAGACATTTGATGTTTAGGACTAAGGGTAGGGGGGGTCTGAGCTGCCCGGACCTATGGAAATATTTCCTGGCCGCCAGACTAGTCCAACATGCCCAATGGCATGTCCCGTCTCCTCGTACCCCCTGGATACGCTTTGAGCGTGACTCTGTCAAACCTTATTATCTTCCAGGGATTCTATGGTCAGTTCAAGCACACCATAGGGATATTGCAGCACTCAACGAAGTGGTGGGGCAGTCTCTCTATCTCTGGACCCTATATAAAGATAAGTTCGGTCTGTCCTCTAAACCAGCTCCCTTATCTTCGTTCCTGGGGGACCCTGGTTTCCCGGGGGCCTTCGGGACAGAAACTAACTTTACTCATTGGTCCTCTCGGGGCTTAGTAACCCTACGCTCACTAATTAATGGGACGGGCTTCCGGTCCTTTGAGGACTTGTACCAGAACTGGGGTATTCCCCGCTCTGAGTTCTACAAGTATCTACAAATTTGCCACTACTTCCAGAATTCTATTGCAATTTGGAGGGCGAACCCTAAAACTACGCTTGAGGCACTTTGTCTTGAGGGGTCCAGAGATAGAGGGGTGATTTCAGCAATCTACTGTCACCTTAATGACTTCGGTTCAGAACCTAAATCACAGGCCATGGTAGCATGGGAGACTGACCTAGAATAGGAGGATAAAGGAGACTGTGATAAAGTTACATACTAGATGGTACTACACCCCGGTCAAGATCCATAAAATGTTCCCACTGATCTCAGACACTGTGGGGGGCTGTGGGGAGACGGGTTCTCTCCTCCACACCTTCTGGAGCTGTAAAAACTTGAGCCCCTTGTGGAGAAAAGTATCTGATAAGATACAGCAGACCACAGGAAACAATGTTGTCCTGACAGCCCGGATATGCCTCCTTTTTGCTGACATTCCAGGAACATTGCCCACTGAACAGAAATTATTTCATACACTATTCAGCGTAGTGCACTGGGCTATAGCTCTGAATTGGCGGAAAGTGACAGTCCCCTGGCCGCAGGTTATTTATCGCATGGATTCAATAAAGTTGATGGAACGCATTCATCACACACTTATGGACTCCATGCTGATTTTTGAGTAGAAATGGGACCCCTGGCCTGCACCGGGGCAGGCGGATGGCCTTGCCCCGGGATAGGCACACGCTATATATGATTTTGAAGGCTATGTTCGCTCAACATGTGACGGAGACTAGAACAAGGTTTTATGCATACATACAATATAAGATAGCAGTGAGCTTCAACACTTTCTTTATTTTATTTTATTATTCTTTCTTTTTGTTTCGTTATGTTGGCATAATATAGTTTGCCTTGTACTGGTTTAAAAGTAAAGAAAAACAGGAATATTAGATTCTGAGAAATGATGGAAAAACTAGCTTCAGTGATAATTGTATTCTTGCACGTGTCACTGATGATCCACGGACAGTGTCCGCTTCTGTTGCACTTTATTATTTGCCTATATAGGATCACAGTCTGTGACTTTTCTGACATGCTGCTTGCACATCGTTGTATTTTCAAATGTACATTTTATACTGTATATTCTTGTACATTCTCTCAATAAAAGTTTGTAAACAAAAAAAAAAGTGTTGTAACAGTTGATTGTAGATCCTCTATTTCTTCAGGAATGCCACAGATGTGTAGGTTCGATCGTCTAGCCCTGTTCTTAAAATCTTCCAGTCGGGTTTGAAGTGTAGAATAATCCTCTTTAAGGGATTCTAATTCCTCTGAATGAGCTGTGGTAGAGATGTCAATCTCATCTACTCTCTGCTCAAGTATAGATGTGTGTCTGCCTACCTCACGGATCTCCCGCGTTAGGTTATCAGTAATAGCATCTGAGGTATTCTGTAATGCTTTATGTAATATCCATTCAAATGGGGAAAGCGGGTCTGAACCTATTTGATTATTATGTAATAGGAGTAATAGGAGACAAATTCAAGTCATATTCAGTCTCACCACAGTGCGCTGAAGAGGGAGACCTGTAATGCTGTTGTGTAACAGTCTGTGAGGAGAGATGTGATGGTGCCGCTGCCATTTTAGATACCATTCTAGTCAGCTTTTCCTGAGGCTTTGTTGTTTTCAGCTTCACTTTTCTCCAGCTGTACATGTCACCAAAATGTGCCCACAAGTTTCGGGGATTAATGCGGTGATGTGGGGAGGTTATGGTCTGGTGTGACTCTGCTTAAATGGCTGTCGGGTCCCGGTCGGTGCGGATTTCTTAGCAGACATGTCCTGCTCAGCGGGCTTCGTGCATGCGCCTCTTAATTTGTCTTTTTTATCTCTCCAGGTTATTGGAATTGTGGCCAGTCCTGGACATACTAATCATCCACCTGGGGGGCAATGATTTGGCTAAAGCTAAAACCCTAGACCTGATGTTTGCCATTAAACAAGATCTCCATAGATTTAAATTGTCTTCCCTGAATACCCCTATAATCTTTTCGGAAATAGTTCCAAGGCTCATATGGCTACAAGACATACAATTAAAAAATGTGGAAAAGATCAGGCGTCATGTAAATAGATTTATGGAAAAATTCATGCCGCTTATCAGAGTTTTTTCCTACAGGCATAGGGATTTAGAGGGAGGTTTTGAAGGTTTATATAGGGCAGATGGAGTCCATCTGTCAGACAATAGGTTTAGACATATTCAACATGTCCTGCTCAGCGGGCTTCGCGCATGCGCCTCTTAATTTGTCTTTTTTATCTCTCCAGGTTATTGGAATTGTGGCCAGTCCTGGACATACTAATCATCCATCTGGGGGGCAATGATTTGGCTAAAGCTAAAACCCTAGACCTGATGTTTGCCATTAAACAAGATCTCCATAGATTTAAATTGTCTTCACTGAATACCACTATAATCTTTTCGGAAATAGTTCCAAGGCTCATATGGCTACAAGACATACAATTAAAAAATGTGGAAAAGATCAAGCGTCATGTAAATAGATTTATGGAAAAATTCATGCCGCTTATCAGCGTTTTTTCCTACAGGCATAGGGATTTGAAGGTTTATATAGGGCAGATGGAATCCATCTGTCAGACAATAGGTTTAGACATATTCAACGCTGGATTGCAGAATAGCATTGAATTGGCCGTGGTGGTGGGGTAGGCCAGCCTTGATATTTCAAGTACGGAATGTGGGGACTTGTTTTATTGATATGCGGTATTGCTCGAGTCCTGAAGACTGAGCTGTTTATATTTATTTTTTATGTGAGAATTTTATGTATTAATAAAATGATAGAATGGATTTAAGTTATTTACATTTTACACCAATAAACGTGCCGTGGCCAATTATACACGAGTTACGTCGTTGAGTGTCTTTAATTATTAGAATGCTAAATTTTGGTATTCAGGGAGGGAGAGGTGCTGCCTACATTTCCACGGACTGAGGGCTTATGTATTTGAGCCAGAACAGCATGGACAGGTGGCTGCCTCCCCGTACAGCTGTCTAATAAAACAAATAAAAAAATATCATGGTCACGTTAAGAAAATGATTTGAATGTCAGGCGGGAAAATCAAGGTCATGTGACATTGGAGTATATTGGGAAATGTCACATGACCGCAGTGGAATGTTCCAGATGGTCACACGACCAGCGGGAATATTCTGGAAGGGGGACTTATCTTTATAAGGCACCCCCCGTTATGTGGTTTATCACCCTTTACATTTAGAGGGGGGGCTTGTTTTATTGATATGCAGTATTGCTCGAGTCCTGAAGACTGAGCTGTTTATATTTATTATTTACAAAAATTTGGTATTCAGGGAGGGAGAGGTGCGGCCTACATTTCCATAAGTGTTCTTATTATAAAGTATATTTCTATTATTATAATTATTATGAGGTTATATAAAAGTATCTACTTGTTTTCATATAGGTATATAGTATTCTCTAATCTGTTTATCTGCAACTTGGTAACATGGTTATTCAGAAGGCAAAAAAGGATATGTAGACTGGATGGTCAAGAAAAGTACATATACTAAGCTCCCAAATAACATTCAGAAAAACTGTGCAGTTTAGCTATGTGTCCTGTGTTTATTTACAGTACATGGACACCCATGGTTTTATTTTCTTTGTGTTGTATTGTAGGTTTCTTTAAAAATAAGAATTTATTCTAACATTTCATTTTTAAAATCACATTTATAAAACCACACTGTCAAATTTACTTGCCAAACTATATCACACAGTGCAAGCAGAAAATGTTCAAACAATGGCACCCAAATGCCTTTAACATCATTTGAATAACTTTCCACTTCTAAAGTTGTTAAACTATCCAAGCATTGCGTTTAAGTTTTCTACTGGGACTTGTTTGATATCATTGCAAACTGTCCTATCTTTTTCATTTCACACATTTCTCTGTGATAATTGAAGCTGTAGGTAGGCAAGTGTGATGTCATACAGTAATACAAATTAGTAAACATATTATCCCATTCCCAGCCAGTAATGTTTATCATTATGGCAGTACAAAGGGGCAATTTAATTGGTGGAAAATAATTTTGTTAGCATAATAAAAAACAATTAACAGTAGAAAAGATATGTTTTTATAGATTGATAGTAGACAGGCAGCAAATACTGTATATAAAATCTCTTAATGTTAGGATGTATTATTATTGGTAGTAGGAAAATCTGAAAACCTATTAGTCATAAAAGATGTAAAAAAGTATGAAAGCATTTAGAATTTTTAATAATGATAACCAAGCTGTTTATTTATATTATACCCACCACAGATTAAACTAGAAAATTGTAACCCAATACTCATCTTACGTTGAATATCTCTAGCAATTTATAGGTTTTACTGGTGTCCATGTCAACATTTGGAAGTTCCCCCTTCACTTCCTGTTAATGTAACTGGTACCACATGGGAAAAAAATGGTACAATTAAGATACTGCATATAGCAAATGTAACACTTTCTTTTAAAGTGATTGTAAAGTCAGAAGTTTTTTTTTTTATCTTAATGCATTCTATGCATTAAGATAAAAAACCTTCTGTGTGCAGCAGTCCCCCTAAGGCCCCATCCTGAGCCCCATCTCTAGCCAGCAATGTCCACAAGTGAATCGGCTGTCCGGGACTCTCCTTCCTGATTGTCTAAGACACAGCAGCGGCGCCATTGGCTCCCCCTGCTGTCAAACGCAATTAGCCAATCAGGAGAGAGGGGGTGGGGCCGAACCGCAGCTCCATGTCTGAATAGACACAGGAAGCTGCAGCTCAGCTCGGGAGCCCCCATAGCAAGCTGCTTGCTGTGGGGGCACTTGACAGGAGGGAGGGGCCAGGAGCTCTAGCCAGGGACCTGAGAAGAGGAGGATCTGGGCTGCCCTGTGCAAAACCCATGCACAGAGCAAGTAAGTATGACATGTTTGTTATTTTAATAGAAGAAAACAAAAACGCGACTTTACAATCACTTTAACTAAGGAAGAGTTCAAACCTCTGTCAGGCGGCTGGCAGCAATTTGGACCTTGAGTTGTAACATATCCCCCCCCCCCTTCTTTTTCTTCATCATCCCTATCAATCCATAGAGGTAACAGGCGGTCATTGCAGGTATGGAATACTTGATGCATCATCTATTCTATTGCCTGTGACGTGGCCTACTCTTAGGCCCCTTTCACACCGGGGTGTTTTTCATGCGGTGCAGCGCTAAAAATAGCGACTGTTCACCGCATGAAAAAATCGGCCCCTTTAACTCCAGTGTGAAAGCCGGAGGGCTTTCACACTGGAGCGGTGCGCTAGCAGGATGAAAAAAAAAGTCCTGCTAGCAGCATCTTTGGAGCGGGATAGGAGCGGTGTGTTCCGCTCCTATACCGCTCCTTCCATTGATTACAATGGGAGACCGCGGTAAAACCGCGGCAATACCGCGGTTACCGCGGCAATACCGCGGCTACGGCGGCGCTCTGCGGGGGGTGTTAACCCTTTTTCGGCCGCTCGCGGGGGGTAAAACGTCACCGCGAGCGGCCGAAAACCGCGGTGTAAAACACGGTAAAGCAGCGCTAAATATAGCGCTGCTTTACCGTCACCGCGGCTCACCGCCCCAGTGTGAAAGGGGCCTTAGGGATACACTCTTTTTTGATACAAAACAGCTATATCTAATGTTGAGGGAGGTTCTGATACCACTGGATCTGCTTCTTGGATGTTGCTTTCATTGTCATTATTATGGATGTTTTTTCATTTTTTGATTTTAACATTTCTTTTTTTTTTCTGTATTTTTTTTTCTTTTCTTGTCTGTATTTTACTTTGTATGTTAGGACCTTAGTTAGGTGGATGGATTCCATAGCTGTCAACTGTGTTCGATTCTTCATGCATTTTAAAAACCTTAAATAAAGAATTAAAAAAAAAGAAAAACAAATCGGTGTCAGGTGTTTTTGCTGTCTGTGCTTTCAGTGTTGTTGCTGATTGTGCTCCCTTCTTTAGCTGTTCCAATCACTGGTGCCACCTAGGGCAGGAAAAAAAGGTAGATTTTCTCCATTGTGGACACCCAATATCTTTATGAAATATACAATCAAGTATATAAAATATGTAATCAAACAAAAAATTCCAGCTGCAGTAGGCATATCAGAAACAATAACAAACAAAAAAGAATACCGTGCTAGAAAATAATCGGAATGAACAAAACATGTAAATAAACAAGAAGCAGCATACAGTGTGCTAACACAGGAAACAAAATACAATTTAAAAAGCTGTGCTAAAAAAAGTCTCAATGAATGAGTCCAGAGAAACTTTGCATAGAGACAAAGAAGTCAATTTGAGCCACTGGAATACTTGATATCACCGCAAAACACACAAACAAGAAAGTGCCCGACCACAGTAGCTGTAGAATCTGCTTACCAGACTGCAAGCATAAAGGGCGGATGGCTATAGCCCAGCTTAGGCCTTAAGCTTGCAGGTGACCACAGTAGTAATGGTGAACCGGAATGTGCAGATCGCTCCCTCTATCCAGCTAGAGTGTCCGTTTAAACTGAAATGGATGCCCAAGAAAAGAGAAAATTAGCCATAGCGTAATATATGATCCCACAAAATTGACAAACATCAATAATGTGTGTGAAGTGGTTACATGTCTGACACAAACAATCCCATAAAAAATAAACTAGCATCAAATAATATGTGTGATAAATATGTGTAAAAGAATTCCGGCCGGCACAAACATACGGAGCCCATCCTCCTACTCCAATCACGTGGTGACGCCACTACGTGCCTTCTACCAGACGCGTTTCGTCATCAGCAGATGTTGTCAATGGGGAACGGGCAGCGTAGTGACTTACCACTGTAATTCCAAAACCACGCCTCGTTCTGAGTCACTAGTACATGGATCGTGGGACGCCATATTAAGTATGGGCAGTTATCCCTTACTAGCAGGAGCGGAGATAAATACATCCACAACACCCCGCATAAACAATTGATAACATTGAAATGACATTAAAAACATAAAAAAAAAATGTATTTAAGGTGGTGAGTCACTAGTTTTCTCTTTTCTTGGGCATCCATTTCAGTTAAAACGGACACTCTAGCTGGATAGAGGGAGGGATCTGCACATTCCGGTTCACTGTTACTACTGTGGCCACCTGCAAGCTAAAGGCCTAGGCTGGGCTATAGCCATCCGCCCTTTATGCTTGCCGTCTGGTAAGCAGATTCTACAGCTATGGTGGTCGGGCACTTTCTTGTTTGTGTGTTTTGCGGTGATATCAAGTATTCCAGTGGCTCAAATTGACTTCTTTGTCTCAATGCAAAGTTTCTCTGGACTCGTTCATTGAGACTTTTTTTAGCACAGCTTTTTAAATTTTATTTAGTTACAGCAATAGCTTTGTTCCTTTTGGGATAAAGGTTTGACAATAATAAATAAAAGCTGATTATTGTCAGCAGCAATGTTAGCGCTAAATGATTTGATCTTCTAATTGCTACATCTGCAGAACAGCTTGTTCTGTTGAAACAGAACAGACTTACAGGCTAGATCACCAGATAAAAATAAAAGAAATAAAGCCTAAAAAATAAAATGAATGCAGCCACCATATCAAGGAAAGAATAAGAAAGGTTTTATTTTGGTTTTAAAGAGGAAGTAAACCCTGATGGGTTTACTTCCTCATTGTTTCCCTGCAAAGCATAATGGACTACTATGCATCGCATAGTAGCGATGTCACCACTCTCCCCTGTAGCACGTAGCGTCCATCTTCCATCCGGGTATCGCTGCTCCGGCGCTGTGAGTGGCCAGAGCAGCGATGATGTCACTCCGGTGCATGCGCGCGGGAGCTGTAAGTGACGGCATGTTTGCCTTCACTTGCGGCGCGCCCAGTGCGCCTGCACCGTTGTCTACGGTGCGCATGCGCCATAGACAGCGGTGCCCTATTTTTGTAAAATATCTCCTTAACCGTTTAGGTTAAGGAGATATTTCTTGGACCTGCAGGTAAGCCTTAATCTAGGCTTACCTGTAGGTTAAAGTGGTCTGTAAGGGTTTACAACCACTTTAATACTGCTTTAAGGTATTTGAATTTGTATTGACCTTTTTTGACTCTCTAAATAAAGGATTGAAGAAAAAAGATAAGAATGTGTACTCAGAAAGCATTATTAGACCTATGCTATTATTTTAAATTGCACCTTTGCATTTTTCTCCAGAGCCTCCCAGCAAGCAGAATTTTCATGAACATATTACAGTACAGTATATTTTAATAAATAAATCAATTACACTTTTCTATACTTTCAGAGACGCTAACATTTTAAAAAACATTCTATGATGTTTAAAATAAATGTGAAGAAGAAGAGATCTTGTTCTGCTTAGCAGAGAAAAGTTGATCAGCATATTTCCAAACAGATTGTTTGAGAACAGCATTATTCTGTTTTTTTTTTTTCTTCCTGTGTCTAAATTGAGAAATATTTTCATCCACCAATCTTACTAAGTCTTGAGTAATCACTAGAGCATCACTTATGAACGGAAATTGGATACATCAATGAGAAAACAAAAAATGCAAGCTCTGGAAAAACAGGTTTACATAAAGTTGATTCTGACAAATGACATATTTCACAATGTATTCTGCTGTAATCTAATTAGATTAATTAGATCAATATGTTTGCCAGTGCTACATCATTCTGTCCAGTTTAACATTTGAAAGAATGCTGCCGAGGAAGAGATTGCAGAGCTAAGCCATCACTATATGTAGCATCCAATTTTCATTTTTTTTTTTTTTATGTTTATGATTTCAAAATAAGACTATGAATTTAATGTTAAAACAAACCTTCTTCTTTACAGTGGCATTATATGAAACAGCTAGTATATTAATAAAAGAGTGTGTACAGTAAAAGTTTCAACATATAAAGTTATTTTACTGTATGTTATTTGAATGTTATTTTTTACAGTTACCACTGTAATTTCTACATAAAGGCCAAGTCCACCTTTTGACATAAACTGGCTCATATGGACAAGGGACTGCATTAGTTTGAAATGCACTGTGCCATTTGTAAAAATATTGCTTAATGCAGATCCAATACCTGTAGGCCTTTTCTGTCACTCGTAAAGCCTAGCCGAAATACCAATAATGTTTACATTCCAATGCCCTGGCTTATTTCCAGTATACGGCAGACATTAGGCACCCTTTGTGAGGAAGGATGTACTGTCAGTGGGGGGTAAGGTAGACATGGAAGTATGCACGCTAAGTGGGAGGGTATGCACTGTGAGTAGGGGGTGAGGCGGGTTGGAAGATATGTGCACTGAGTAGGGGGTGAGGGGGTTGTGCATTTATACATTGTAAGTGGGGATAAAGTTGGTTGGTGAGGGATGTACTTTTAACGTGAGTGGGAAAGGTGGTCAGGGGATTTGCACTGTGATTCGTGGGTAAGGTGGGTGAGGAGGGATGCCCCCTAAGCAGCAGTGTAGGAGCAAGCACTCTGAGTGGTAAGGTGGCAGGAAAGAATGCACTGTAAGTTGGGGGTAGGGGGGCCAGAAAGGGATGCAAGTAAGAGCGTAAATCAGTGGGAGGGGATGCGCAACGAGTTTGTTGTAAGAAGGGTTTGGAGGGATGCCCTGTCATAGGGTTAGGGTGAGTAGGGGTATGTGGGTGAATAGGGATATGCTGTGGGTTGGGGTAAGGAAAGTGGGGAGGGATGTGCTATGATAGTGGGGGTGAGGTGAGCAGAGAGGAATTGCCACCCATAGCTCCAGTTCTCATCTTCCTTCCATGGGATTTCTGCACCATCTATAAATTCAGGTGTCTACAAAAAACTGTTCATTTGTATATCATATAACCACACAATTCATATGCCACCATTAAATAAATAAAAAACACAAATGCAAAAATAATAAAAGAAAAAGAGCAAAATCTTATCATCTGTATCCATTGAGTTACCACAACATGATAAATATTTAACATATAAGAATCTATAATTAACATATGGCATACAAAATCAATAACTAAATGACATACCATAAATTTAAAACCAAATGGTTGTAAAGGGATCCTATCTTCATATGACTTTTCAAACCCAAATTCCACCATCACCTCCTGCATCCAATTCCAAGATCTTCATTACTTTGAAAATTGTCATTGCTAGGAGCCCTCCCTACCAACCAATAGTTAAGAAAAATACATAACACCTTCCATTCAGTTAGGGTGTCTTGGCAACTAGGCAGGATTGTCAGGATTCTGCAATGCAAACAAATCCTCTAACAATTTCCTCATAAAGTTCTGCAGTTCCCTCAGCCGCAGATACTTGCGCCTGGCAGACCATGCAGCCTGCACTCCCTCCACAACTGGAGCATTCATGGTTATGAATAGGGATGAGCCCAATGATGAAGTCGAATGTATGTTCGACTCGAACATCGGGTGTTCGCCCTTTTCGTCGAACGGCGAACAATATGCAGCGTTCGCGGCAAATTCGAAAGCTACGGAACGCCGTTAAAGTCTATGGGACACTAAAATTAGCACTTTTTTTTTTTTACGTTAAAGGCTTATATGCAAGTTATTTCCATAAAAAAGTTTTTGGGGACCTGGGTCCTGCCCAGGGGACATGTGTCAATGCAAAAAAAAAAAGTTTTAAAAATGGCAGTTTTTTCGGAAGCAGTGATTTTAATAATACTTAAAGTGAAACAATAAAAATAAAATATACCTTTAAATATCGTGCCTGGATGGTGTCCTTAGTATGATGTTACGGGCAACATGTGCCCCGCACCGCAGACCCCACAACCAACGGGCAAGGGTTGTGGGGATGAGGCCCTTGTCCCCAGCAAAATGGGGACAAGGTGTTTTGGGGGGACCCCAAAGCATCCTCCCCATGTTGAGGGCATGTGGCCTGGTACGGTTCAGGAGGGGGGGTGCTCTCTTGCCCCCTTTTCCTGCTGCCTGCCAGGTTGCATGCTCGGATAAGGATCTGGTATGGATTTTGGGGGGACCCCTATGCCATTTTTTTTAATTTTGGCTCTGGGTTCCCCTTAAGATCCATATCACACCTGAAGGGCTTGGTATGGATTTTGGGGGGGACCCCTACATAATTTTTAAAAAAATATTGGCGCAGGGTTCCCCTTAATATCCATACCAGACCTGCAGGGCCTGGTATGGAATTTGGAGGGACCTCCAAGCTATTTTTTTAAAAATGTGGGTGCGGGCTTCCCCTTAATATCCATACCAGACCCAAAGGACCTGGTAATGGACTGGAGGGAACCCATGCTGTTTTTTTTATGATTTTTATCTATATTGCCGACACCTTTAGAAATGTCATTTTGCTGTGGTATTGTTCTAAGCACAGGAAAAATGCGCTACTTTACAGGCATACTAAGGACACCCCCTAGGCACGATATTTAAAGGAATATTTCATTTTTATCATTTCACTTTAAGCATTATTAAAATCACTGCTCCCGAAAAAAACTGCAGTTTTTAAAACTTTTTTCCGCATTTACTTTTTATGGCAATAACTTTCATATAAGCCTTTAAAATTAGCACTTTAGATTTTTCATGTTGGTGTCCCATAGACTTTAACTGTGTTTGCGTGTTCGTACAAATTTTTTGCTTGTTCGCAAGTTCTGGTGCAAACCGAGCCAGGGGGTGTTTGGCTCATCCCTATTTATGAATTTATACGACACTTCCCACTTGCACTGACCTTCTTTGACCTTCCAACAAACTCCCTTTTACTGGGATGCTGATGGTCCAGCTCCTGTTGAAGACCTTGTGGGCTTCTTCTGCCCTGCTAAAAACTAGGTGAGGCTGCCATGAGCTATCTGAACTTCTCATCATAACAGAGCCACACTATGCCTCTGTACATGTGAGCCTCCATAACTGACTCCACAACTGCTTAAAGCCATTTATTCAGAGTAAAAGGGATCAAACAGAACGGATGCTTTTTGACATTTTCTTAATTGGTTTCCTTCGCCTTTTCCCGTTTTTCAATAAGAAAATGCTCCCACAGAAGCAACAAAAAAAATGCCAATGTACTTCCCTGTCCAGGTCTGTTTTAAATGGGTCTTAAAGAGCCCCCAAAAATCAAAGATAAATGCTGCTTCTAGTGGAGTCTGAGATAAGTAAACTCTGTTCTTTTTCTGAACTAATACCCGTACATTTGTCACAACCCTTCAGAGTGTTCATCTCCAGCCTTACTGCTTGCTCCCCTCGTGCAGCTGATGTTGACACATCTGTTTCTTCTGATTCTGCAACAAAGCTAGCACTGTTGCGGCACTATTGACAGACATCTGTCTCTCCCAGGTTTTGGCTGGTTGCATCCTTCAGGCCTGTCAGTAGCTGCCGACGCATCCTGAGCCATAGGCGATATTGCAGGCATTAGGAGTTCTATGCCTGCCACCAACCACACTGTGGTAACCTTCACCTGGCACTAGTAGAGAGAGGACATGTTTGACTCTGTTTGCAAAGAGATGAAACAGAGGCTGGAGGTATAATTCCTAAATATTCTGCAAAATGGTGGTGCACACTGCTAGACCGGGTTGCTGGTCTGTGATATCCCCTGTCCACCAACCAATCCGTAAAACTAGCTGATCCCTTCCTCCACCCTGTTTTTGCCCATGGAGTTTTTGTCCATCAGCATTCTGTTGTGTGCCTGAGGATACCTGCACTAAACAGAAGGCATTGTGGACTAGTCTTCTGCCATGGCCCCCAGCCATGTAGTTCATACTTACTCACTGATGCCTCAAAGTTACACTACAAGAGCCATCTCTCTGTTGCCTGTCACGCCACCTGGGTGCTGTAGCTCCCATGTGTTCTGATACCTGTGCCTAGGGGGACCTCCTGCTGGAAGGAGCAGGTCCAAATGAAGGATTGAGAAATTTGGATGAATGGTTTCTCTTGGTCCTAGGTGCTTGGGCAGGTGCCAACTTCCGCCTAAGCCAGCCCACACCATGAACCTGTGTCTTTTCGCTGACCCTCCTGGCTAGCTCTTCCACATCACCCTCTATGCCTCTATGCCTCCCACTAACCAAGACAATTAGCTAACAACTCTAAGTTAACACTACCCACTCACATTCTCATGACCAATGATCCCTACAGGACCATGCCTAACTTACCTATTAGAACCCCTGTCATGCTTACACCAAATGCAGGTGGTCAGCCACTACTTATCCACTAGAACCCCTGTCATGCTTATCCCAAATGCAGGTGGTCAGACACTATAGCTGGCTTCAGTGTACTTCACCTATAGCAGCCCCCTTTCCCATTAGGGAAGCATGCCTACCAGTACTCGGTTGCCCCCAGGTCTTATGCACAATGCTATAGTGCCTGGTCACTACACTGAGGCAGGCGCCAACTGAGCAAAGCAAACAGGTACTTGCGGTTGCCCTCAGGTCTTATACAGAATGATATAGTGCCTGGCCACCACGCTGGGGCAGGCGTGAACTGAGTAAAGCATACATGTACTAGCAGTTGGTTCATTTGCAAGGCAGACAGAGTTCAGAGAATAGCCAGGGTCAATCCATAGTCAAAAGGCAGAAAGAGTTGAGAGAATAGTCGATAACCCAATCCAAGGCCATACATAGGGGAATCCAAACAGCAGAGCAGGACAGACAGATAGAGAGCTTGCACATTTTACACCAGCTATAACAAGCATGAGACTGCAGGCTTGTCTGGCTTAAATCAGGTTTGGTCTCCACCCAGAGACTGGCCACACAAGTCACCTTGCAGGTGGACAGACAGATAAGGAGAATGTCACAGCCAAAACCAGTATGCTGGAACCAACAGCAATGATGGAGCAGGGGAACACACACTCCTGACACTCCCACTGACTTCAAATCTACCTATCCTAGCCTGCTCCTCAACAACTCCACCCACATAAACTCCTTACCCCAGTAACCCTTCCATTCTCTTGGCTCACCCTGGTCACATCTTTCTTCAGCAATGGGCTCCATAGAGGTTCATTGTCACCACACATGATCACTCACTAAAATAACAATCTCTGAAAGTGTATTTATAATTTTTTTGCTTATCAGTGGTTCTCGTAATGACTGTAACTTGTCTAGTTTGTACCACTTGAAAAAAAAAAAAAAAAAACATTCATTATTAGCATATGGTAAAATTGTTATTCAATCTCCTCCTGCTCATCAAACTACAAAGCTTTGTCTATAATAAAACCTTTAAAACAAATATATTTTTCAAACAGTATTTAAATCTATAAATGTTGTCATAAATATTTCACAACTGTACCCAACCCAGAAATTCTATAAATACTTTTCACAGCTTTTATAAGAGACATTGGTGACCAAATCTTTATTCTCAAAGACACCTTACACACACTTTGATTAATATAAATGACAAAATTCCATATGCCAGTCTCCTTAGGATAAGAGAAAATGTTCTAGTTTACACAGACTGTGACCTGACACTGAGAAATTAGTACATCAGCTCAAAAGCTGTGCCTGCTAGACCCACACGAAACTACATATGGATATTCAGTACCTCGTGGGCCACAATGTTTAAGACAGCTGACATAACAATCAAAAAATGATGACCCTCATTTGTCACAACAGACTCCAAATCAGTCTCTGTCTCATGATACTCACTTTAAAATTTCCTTTCCTCAGGATATATTTACTTAACTTGATTTAGATACCAAAAACACCACCAGAAATATAATGTCCCAAGATTTAATAATGTTCTAAAACATTTTTTAAACAATTGTATGTTGTGTCTGTAATGACTGTATTAGCTCCTCCTGTCACTGTTAATTCTACACTTGGAAGTGTTCCATAATCTAAGGATTTTTTTTGCAAATTAAATACTTAAAAAAAACAACATTGGCCAATAAGGTGTACAGAATATACATCTGAAATGTTGGGATATAATGAATTTCAGTGTAGTTTTGGGGTCACCACTGCAAAGAGTTATCTTACTAGCAAATGCTGTGGCAAAATGGATGGTGCTGTTTCAAAAGTCAAAATCTTATGAAGTTTGCACAATAGTGTACTGTATATATACCGTATCTCACAAAAGTGAGTACACCCCTCACATTTTTGTAAATATTTTACTTTATCTTTTCGTGTCACAACACTGAAGAAATTACACTTTGCTACCATGTAAATTAGTGAGTGGACAGCTTGTATAACAGTGTAAATTTGCTGTCCCCTCAAAATAACTCAACACACAACCATTAATGTCTAAACCGCTGGCAACAAAAGTGGGTACACCCCTAAGTGAAAATGTCCAAATTGGGCCCAAAGTGTTAATATTTTGTGTGGCCACCATTATTTTCCAGCACTGCCTTAACCCTCTTGGGCATGGAGTTCACCAGAGCTTCACAGGTTGCCACTGGAGTACTTTTCCACTCCTCAATGACGACATCACGGAGCTGGTGGATGTTAGAGACCTTGCGCTCCTCCACCTTCCGTTTGAAGATGTCCCACAGATGCTCAATAGGGTTTAGGTCTAGAGACATGCTTAGTCAGTCCATTACCTTTACCCTCAGCTTCTTTAGCAAGGCAGTGGTTGTCTTGGAGGTGTGGTCGTTATCATGTTGGAATACTGCCCTGCGGCCCAGTCTCCGAAGGGAAGGGATCATGCTCTGCTTCAGTATGTCACAGTACATGTTGGCATTCATGGTTCCTTCAATGAATCTTTAGCTCCCCAGTGCCAGCAGCACTCATGCAGCCCCAGACCATGACAAGCCCAACACCATGTTTGACTGTAGGCAAGACACACTTGTCTTTGTACTCCTCACCTGGTGTTCACCCCACGCGCTTGACACCATCTGAACCGAATCTGTTTATCTTGGTCTGATCAGACCACAGGACATGGTTCCAGTAATCCCTGTCCCTAGTCTGCTTGTTTTCAGCGAACTGTTTGCAGGCTTTCTTGTGCATCATCTTTAGAAGAGGCTTCCTTCTGGGATGACAGCCACACAGACCAATTTGATGCAATGTGCGGCGTATGGTCTGAGCACTGACAGACTGACCTCCCACCCCTTCAACCTCTGCAGCAATGCTTGCAGCACTCATATGTCTATTTCCCAAAGACAACCTATGGATATGAGGCTGAGGACGTGCACTCAACTTCTTTGGTCGACCATGGCGAGGCCTGTTCTGAGTGGAACCTGTCCTGTCAAACTGCTGTATGGTCTTGGCCACCATGCTGCAGCTCAGTTTCAGGGTCTTGGCAATCCTTCTTATAGCCTAGGCCATCTTTATGTAGAGCAACAATTCTCTTTTTTAGATCCTCAGAGAGTTCTTCTGCCATGAGGTGCCATGTTGAACTTCCAGTGAACAGTATGAGGAGAGTGAGAATGAAAACACCAAATTTAAACACACCTGCTCCCCATTTACAACTGAGACCTTGTAACACTAATGAGTCACATGACACCGGGGGGAGGGGAGGGAAAATGGCTAATCGGCCCAATTTGGACATTTTCACTTAGGGGTGTACTCACTTTTGTTGCCAGAGGTTTAGACATTAATGGCTGTTATATTTTGAGGGGACAGCAAATTTACACTGTTATACAAGCTGTACGCTCACTACTTTACATTGTAGCAAAGTGTAATTTCTTCAGTGCTGTCACATGAAAAGATATAATAAAATATTTACAAAAATGTGAGGGGTGTACTCCCTTTTGGGAGATACTGTATGTATATATATATATATATATATATATATATATATACAGTCTCTCATATATACATATATATACTCTGCATTCAGTGTAGCCTATATCTACAGTTCATTCCGTGGTGTACTGTTTCTAATACACTTCAGGCGGTGTACCCAGTATTTGGAAGAAAGGAAAAAGTCCTGGACAACTGCACACCGCTAAAGGCATCTTTGTTTAAATGATTAAAATCCAAAAACAGTCAAATCTTGTGAATAGAAATGCATAGACAGGGAAAACCAGTTAACGCATTTCACATCGTGGATAGATGCAATTTTTATTTCACAACAAAAGTAGTAAAAAATTAACAACCAAGCAAATATCCACAGTACAAGGTATATACACCTATTCCTATAGTAACCATATGTAATGCAATGATCGTTGGTATGTGGTCATGTGTTCAATGGACTTCTACATGTTTCGCCTGTAAAGGCTTCATCAGGAAGGTTTAACATGATCACAAGGAGTTAAAAATTCAAGAAATTTTTATTCAGATATTCAACCTTGGGTGTATGATAATGAGAAAAAGAAGGTATAAGAAAAGACAACAAGAATTAATTACATATTGATAAAGAAGCAATTTACAATATTTATATGAATATTTATATGAAGACAATAGGACATGACCTGTACAACTGAGTCGAAAGTAATATTACCCACCCCCACCCTCATTCAAACACAAACCTAAACCACCCACAGGTAGTCCCCAGACAGTCCCCCAAATCAAGAACAAAAAATCCTCAGAAGATAAATGGAAAGGGCCCTACCTCTCATATCGGGTCCAATATCAAATAATCTCTGAAGAGTGTCATAGGGTACTAGCCCAACGTAAAAAATACACACGATGAATCCCTGTGAGATGATGGGTAACTCGTAGGGAGGAAAATATGGAGCTCGGTATGGTATGACAATCAAGATTTCATGGGGATCATGTATCTAGAGGTAAAGTATGGAGAAATATATATATATATGTAAATATTAGGTGAGATATTCTGATAAACAGGTCAAGGGATATCCTTTCAATATTGCCGCTTACCGCATAAAGGTGTCCTTAATATTGAAATTGTAATGATGACTGAGAGCCCGGAAAGGCAAATGGTATAGATCTGCCCAACATCTATTAATGTTCAAAAAAGAACAATTATATTCATGATCATTTGCGACGTTCTAATAAAGTTATTATGTATATATAAAATAGTAATATATAGGGAACATATGTCGTAAAAAATGGTCATAAGATGTAATGGGAAACACGGCTTACCTCTTTTATTGTGTCATGTCACTCAAAAAAGAGAAAAAGGATCAGATCGTACCCAGATGTTCAAGTTAGACCTATATCCATAAGGTTTAATGGTACTATGGGCTAAAGTCACAGGGCAAGCGAAAAGGGGGAAGGGGGAGACCCACCGAGTGGCCACCTTAAACAAAAGAAGGGGGGGCTCAGTGTCAAATTTGCGTAATAATAAGACATCCAGATTAGAAGATTATATGATGTCAATTTAAAAGAATGGGGAAGAACGCTATCAGTTACCTTATTATGTTATCCAGAAAAAGTCTCCGGGCTCCTGCACACATTCCAAAATGTGTGTGCTTCTTATAATCCTCCCCATGGCGCCAAAACGTGCGGGCGTCTGACGTCACGCGACCGTTTTGGCGCCAAGCGGACAAAGGGGAGAGGTACTCGCGCCGCAAGAAGCCGCCGCCGGAAATGACATACTGGAAGGGGGACCAGAGGAGGACATGCTGTGCGGACACCATCAACAAAGGCTGAGACGGGCCCGCACAGTGTCACATCAGATCGGTCCTAAAACCCGCGGCCAAAAGTGGCTATGGGGAACCCCAAGCGCGGACGTCCAGCCGGAGCAAATCAGAGGAACCATACGACAGAGGTGTCCATACGAGTACCCTGTTGATTTCATCTCACTGAGGGAAAAAAAAATAAAAAAATAAAAATAGATATAATTAAAAAAAAAAAGGAAGACATATGAGGCATGACTTGAGACATAAGGGGATATTTTGGCGAATGGGTGAACGGATGATTGGCTCGAGGATTTCCTCGGCCAATATAAAAAAATACATAATAATAATCTTTTTTTTATTTTTTTATTTTTTTTAATTATATCTATTTTTATTTTTATTTTTTATTTTTCCCTCAGTGAGATGAAATCAACAGGGTACTCGTATGGACACCCAAGGATGTCCAGTGGAGTTCCGGAGGACCCTTTTCCTGTTTGTGTGGAGGTTCCTCTGATTTGCTGCGGCTGGACGTCCGCGCTTGGGGTTCCCCATAGCCACTTTTGGCCGCGGGTTTTAGGACCGATCTGATGTGACACTGTGCGGGCCCGTCTCAGCCTTTGTTGATGGTGTCCGCACAGCATGTCCTCCTCTGGCCCCCCTTCCGGTATGTCATTTCCGGCGGCGGCTTCTTGCGGCGCGGGTACCTCTCCCCTTTGTCCGCTTGGCGCCAAAATGGCCGCGTGACGTCAGACGCCCGCACGTTTTGGCGCCATGGGGAGGATTATAAGAAGCACACACATTTTGGAATGTGTGCAGGAGCCCGGAGACTTTTTCTGGATAACATAATAAGGTAACTGATAGCGTTCTTCCCCATTCTTTTAAATTGACATCATATAATCTTCTAATCTGGATGTCTTATTATTACGCAAATTTGACACTGAGCCCCCCCCCTTCTTTTGTTTAAGGTGGCCACTCGGTGGGTCTCCCCCTTCCCCCTTTTCGCTTGCCCTGTGACTTTAGCCCATAGTACCATTAAACCTTATGGATATAGGTCTAACTTGAACATCTGGGTACGATCTGATCCTTTTTCTCTTTTTTGAGTGACATGACACAATAAAAGAGGTAAGCCGTGTTTCCCATTACATCTTATGACCATTTTTTACGACATATGTTCCCTATATATTACTATTTTATATATACATAATAACTTTATTAGAACGTCGCAAATGATCATGAATATAATTGTTCTTTTTTGAACATTAATAGATGTTGGGCAGATCTATACCATTTGCCTTTCCGGGCTCTCAGTCATCATTACAATTTCAATATTAAGGACACCTTTATGCGGTAAGCGGCAATATTGAAAGGATATCCCTTGACCTGTTTATCATAATATCCCACCTAATATTTACATATATATATTTTTCTCCATACTTTACCTCTAGCTACATGATCCCCATGAAATTTTGATTGTCATACCATACCGAGCTCCATATTTTCCTCCCTACGAGTTACCCATCATCTCACAGGGATTCATCGTGTGTATTTTTTACGTTGGGCTAGTACCCTATGACACTCTTCAGAGATTATTTGATATTGGACCCGATATGAGAGGTAGGGCCCTTTCCATTTATCTTCTGAGGATTTTTTGCCCTTGATTTGGGGGACTGTCTGGGGTCTACCTGTGGGTGGTTTAGGTTTGTGTTTGAATGAGGGTGGGGGTGGGTAATATTACTTTCGACTCAGTTGTACAGGTCATGTCCTATTGTCTTCATATAAATATTCATATAAATATTGTAAATTGCCTCTTTATCAATATGTAATTAATTCTTGTTGTCTTTTCTTATACCTTCTTTTTCTCATTATCATACACCCAAGGTTAAATATCTGAATGAAAATCATTTCTTGAATTTTTAACTCCTTGTGATCATGTTAAACCTTCCTGATGAAGCCTTTACAGGCGAAACATGTAGAAGTCCATTGAACACATGACCACATACCAACGATCATTGCATTACCTAGGGTTACTATAGGAATAGGTGTATATACCCTGTACTGTGGATATTTGATTGGTTGTTCATTTTTTACTACTTTTGTTGTGAAATAAAAATTATGTCTTTAAATATTAATCTACGTATTTGTGTTTCTAACTAAGTTAATTTTTTTAAAACGTACCTATAAAATCCCATATCCTCACTCTTTTGCACACATACTATCTGAGGGATGATGGTACGATAAAATTAAAAACATATTAAGGATTAATTGACTTCCAATCATGCCTTTAATCGTGGATAGATGCTTAGTCATAGCTAAGGCTAAACATCTATACAATGCGTTAGCTAGTTTTCCCTGTCTTCTATGCACAAGATTTGACTGTTTTTGGATTTTAATCGTTTAAATTAAGATGCCTTTACTGGTGTGCGTCTGTCCAGGATTTTTTCCTTTCTTCCAAATTTGAGCAGAGCCAGCACCTGCAATTTTTCTTTCATGGTGTACACAGTATCTAATACAGTGTGTACAGTCTCTACTACACTTCTGGTGGTGTACACAGTACACAATACAGTACGGCCATAGTACAGTTGCTAATACAGTGCAGGTGGTGTACACAGTATCTAATATAGTGTGTACAGTTTCTACTACACTTCTGGTGGTGTACACAGTACAGTAAACCCCCTCCATCGCAGGGGTTACGTTCCGGACCCACCCGCGAAAAGTGAAAAAACGCGAAATAGAAAGACCCTATTTAAATACACCCTAGGCATGTTTTGTTAACTTTTTAATAGCATTTAAAGGTCTTTAAACACACTTTTAAGCAATATAAACACATAAAAGATAGAGAGAGAGAGATCACACAAAAATATACTATTATAAAATTATTATTGTATGTACAGTACAGTACTCAGCAGAAAAGAAGATGACTACGTACAGTATAAGCAGCAAATAAGCAAATAAGAGCAGCTACTGTTCTTCTGAAGGTGCAGGTTCAGCAGGAGCTTCTTAAGGTGTAGGTGGGTTGTCTTCTTGCTGCTCCAGATCCTCCAATTCTACATCAGAGGTGGCCGTGGAGGTACTTGGGGTGGATGCGGCCTTCTTCTGTTTTGGGAAGAACATAGTTATAGACAGTTGCTGGGCGTGTTTCTTCTTTTGGGCAAGGAGGTTCTTGTACACCTGGATGGCTCCATCAATGCTGTTTTGGAACTGCAGTGAACGAACCATGTCAGGATCCCACTCAGCTAACATCTGTTTCAGGTCATTGGCCGTACGCACGACCCTGCCAAGGCGCTCAATTGACAAGCCTTCATCTTCTTCCTTCTCCTCCTGTTCCTCCACTTCCTCCTCACTCGCTGACTTGGTGAGTTCTGTCAGATCCTCATCAGTTAGTGGAGCTGAATGGGTTTCAACTAGGTCATTGACGTCGTCCTGGGTCATATCCTGAAAACCTTCACCTCCTAGCAACTTGGCCTGCCTAATTGCCTTGTCCACAGCTGAATGATGAACTTCGTCAGAAGAGAACCCTTCATAATTGTGAATAATGTCTGGCCAAAGCTTCTTCCAACAGGCATGCACAGTCTCCTTCTTCATCTCCTTGAGGACCTTTTGTATGTTCTCCAGACAGGTTGCAATGGAATTTGCAACTTTGCAAATGAAATTTTCATCATTGTTCATGGATTCGACAAGATGATTCAAGGAGTTGCGAGTGTACAGTGCCTTGAATGCTCGTATCACCCCCTGGTCCATGGGCTGAATTAAAGACGTGGTGTTGGGTGGAAGGAACTCAAATTGCACTCCTTCGTATGATAGATCCATGGCGTGGCCTCCTGCATTATCCATCAGCAGAAGCACCTTAAAAGCAATGCCAAGTTGGGCAAGGTAGACCTTGACGGCTGGGATGAAACAATTATGGAACCACTCAGTTGTGAGGACTTTAGTCATCCAAGCCTTACTGTTATGCATCCAATGGACTGGTAGCTGGTTCTTGTTTTTATTCTTCATTGCTCTGGGATTCTTGGCCTTGTAGATCAGGGCTGGCTCGATCATAAACCCAGCAGCATTTCCACACATAACCAAGGTTACTCTGTCCTTATAAGCCTTGAATCCAGGTGCTCGGGCTTCCTCCTTCATGATGTAGGTCCGTTTGGGCATTCTTTTCCAGAACAAGCCGGTCTCATCCATATTAAAGACTTGCACTGGTTGGTACCCACCCTCCTTAATGATACTCTTGAAGGTCTCATTGGTGTACCTTGCAGCAGCTTCTTTGTCCGCAGATGCAGCTTCACCTTGCAATGAAACGCTCTTCAACTGATAGCGTTTCTGTAAGCGGTCAAACCATCCCTTGCTGGCAGAAAAACCTCCTGATGTACCAGAAGGCTGATCAGGATTGTCGCTGTCTGACTGTTCAGCTGCAGCAGAGCCTCCTTCAGAGCCTCCTTGATTGGCAAAAGTGTCATACAGCTTCTTTGCCTGGGTCCTGATGGTGTTACTATCCAATGTGATGCTTTTTTTTCTGCAATCTTGGATCCAAATGGCCAACGCAGTTTCCATCCTAACAATGTTTTTATTGCGGGAAGAAACAACTATTTTTGCAGCTTGGTTGATGGACAGTGCAGCAGTTGCCCTGATATTCTTCTCATCCTTCTTGATGTAGCGAATCGTTGACTCATTCATACCATAATGGCGGGCTACAGCAGCATAACTCTGTCCTTCCTTTAGCATGTCAAGAAGTTTCACCTTCTCCATTATTGTAAGGAACTTCCTCTTCTTTTGTGGCTCACCAGAAGCCGCAGCCTTAGATGATCGGCGTTTGGGTGGCATGTTTGCAGCTACTGTACAGTATCCTTGCTTGTGGTTGGCACAAGTACAGTACAAGCACAGTTACCGCCCCCCTCTAACGTCAACACGCTCGGTGCGGTCCACAAGCGAGGCATGCGTTCCACCGATGCCTCGCTATAATTCAGCCGCTACATAACCGCGAAATGGCGAAATATTACCGCGATATCGGAATAACAGGTCCTAATTATAATAGCGCGATATTCCGGGACCGCTTAAAACTGAACCGCGATAGAGCGGGGGTTTACTGTATAACATACAGTGCAGCCATTGTAAAGTTTCTAATACAGTGCAGGTGGTGTACACAGTATCTAATACAGTGTGTATAGTTTCTACTACACTTCTGGTGGTGTACACAGTACACAATACAGTGCAGCCGTAGTGCAGTTGCTAATACAGTGCAGGTGGTGTACACAGTATCTAATATAGTGTGTACAGTTTCTACTACACTTTTGGTGGTGTACACAGTATAAAATACAAAGCAGCCGTAGTACAGTTTCTAATACAGTGCAGGCAATGTACACAGTATCTAATACAGTGTGTACAGCTTCTACTACACTTCTGGTGGTGTACCAGTATACAATACAGTGCAGCCGTAGTACAGTTGCTAATACAGTGCAGGTGGTGTACAATTTTGGATACAATATTTCACAGCAGGGCCCTTTCCTGCACCCAACAAAAGTATCTGTGAGGGGTTACAGTGTTGTGGCACCACCACCCAAGGCCCAATTTTTCTGCCTCTGTTTAACAGGGGCATGTAATTATAATTATTGATATAATATTTCACAGCAGGGCCTGTTCCTGCACCCACCAAGAGTGTTCTGATACCACCAACACCTAAGGCCCAATTTTCTGCAGAGAATATAGGGTAGGCCTTAGAGCATATATACTGCTGTTCAGAGTATATAGTGCCTGGGGGACCTCCACGCAATTTTTTTTCAAATTTGGATGTGGGGTTCCCCTTAATATCCATACCAGACAGCCTGGTTCCTTACCAAATGGCCTGGTTATGGACTGGGGGGATGGACCCATGCCATTATTTTCAATGATTTTTATCTCTATTGCCAGGACCTGATAATATATTACAGCCGTGAGTAGTTTTAAATGACATGTTTTCCTTTAGAAATGTAATTTTGCTGTGGTATAGTTCTAAACACTGGGAAATGCGCTACTTTACAGGCATACTAAGGCCACCCCCCAGGCACGATATTTAAAGGAATATTACATTTTTATGGTTTCACTATAAGTATTATTAAAATCACTGTTCCCAAAAAAATGGCATTTTAAAACTTTTTTTGCACGTTCGTGTCCCATAGACTTTAACAGTGTTCACGTGTTCAAACTAATTTTTTGCCTGTTCGCATTTTCTGCTGCGAACCGAACTGGGGGGTGTTCGGCTCATCCCTAATCAGCATCCGGCAGCATCAGGGCTGCACAGGGTCCATTTGTTAAAATATAGATATCCTTGTGTGTGGCATGTGTCTGCACCCTGACAAGGGGACAATGTGCGCCCCAAAATGTTGGTGGATTGTATTAAAATAAATAATTTTCCTAAAGATTTTAGTTATGTGCTTGCAAGCTCTTGGAATTTGTATAGTGAATTTTAACACACTGTCTGCAAGTAATGCAAAATACATGGTAGTTTGGCATGGTCATGGAGGTAAAGGTATACTTCTATTGGTTATTCAGGATAAAGGTCAATCCCTATGGCCAGGCCTGCATTTTGACATTTGTATGCCATAAACAAACTAAGTTGATGTGTCATGTGTTTTTTTTTTTTAGGAAAGACTACTGCTGGAATAATATTGGTGTCAGTTAATTTAACAGTTTAACCCAACAAACAAGAGAAAGAAGATCAAATGTATTGATCTTTCACACTGGGGTGGGGGGATCGTTAGCACTAAAGCACCGCTAGTTTTAGCGGCGCTTAGCGGCTGTTATAGTGACGCTTTTCGGCCGCTAGCGGGGCATTTTTAGCCCCCACTAGCTGCCGAGGAAAGGGTTAAAAGTGCCTGAAAAGCGCGGTTGCCGAAGCACTTTGCAGGCGCTTCGCCAGTGCTGCCCATTGATTTCAATGGCAGGGGTGGTGCAGGAGCGGTGTATACACTGCTCTTGCACCGCCCCTAAGATGATCGCATCTATGAGACAGAACGAGGATCTGTCAATGTAAACAGAAAGATCCCCATTCTGTCAGGAGAGGAGAGACAGATCTGATGTTCCCAGTGATTAGGAACAGCGATCTTTCTCCTCCTCCACTCACTACACTGCCCCCACAGTTAGAAACACCTCCCTAGGGAACACCTAACCCCTTTTATCACCCCCTAGTGTTAATCCCTTTACTGCCAGTGACATTTATACAGTAATCAGTGGCTATTTTTAGCTCTGGTTTCTGTATAAATTTCAGTGGTCCCAAAAAAGTGTCAAAAGTGTCCAATCTGTCCGCCGCAATGTCGCAGTCCCGCTAAAAATCGATGATCACTGCCATTACTAGTAAAATAAAAAATAATAATAAAGATGCCATAAATCTATTTTGTAGACGCTATAACTTTTGCGCAAACCAATCAATATACGCTTATTGCGATTTTTTTACCAAAATTATGTAGAAGAATACATATTGGTCTAAACTGATGAAGAAATGTTTTTTTTTTATTTTTTGGGGATATTTAGTATAGCAAAAAGTAAAAAATATTGTTTTTTTTTTCAAAATTATCGGTCTTTTATTGTTTATAGCGCAAAGGTGATCAAATAACACCAAAAGAAAGCTCTATTTGTGGGGAAAAAAAGGACATACATTTTGTTTGGGTACAGCGTCGCATGACCGCGCAATTGTCAGCTAAAAGCGACTGGCGTATCGCAAAAAATGGCCTGGTCATTAAGGGGCAAATCATTCCGGGGTTTAACTAGTTCAATAAACTCACTCCAAAGGTAAGAACACACTGAGAGGTTGAGTTCCCATGTTAAGTCAATAGCCTATCAAGAATTAGGTCTAATGGAGCCAAGCCAGGGGTAGCTAGCCAGCATCCCCAGATCTTATTGAACCGGGTCAGGCTGATTCTATGCTGATATATCAAGCGCTCATATCTCAAAGTTAATCCCATATTGGCTAACCACATCTCTAAAGTTGGAGAGGTTTGAGAGATCCAATGTTGCAAGATCAGCTTTCGAGTTTGGAACAGTGCTCTGGACACCGTCTCTCTGACATATTTGTCCGTTATAATCTGTTTATTCTGTCCACTGAAGTGCTAAACGTGCCTAGCGTTTATGCACATTTAGGCACGTTTAGGCACGTTTAACATCATTTAGGGTTTTTTGTGGTCAGAATTCCCTCTTCTGAATACGATTTTAGGGCGTTCAGAAAACAGCCTCTAAACTCCCTTACTAACAAACTGCTAAAACATCCATGTGTGGACACATAGGAAAACATAGAGTTCAAGGGCAGAAAAACAAAATGCCTAAACTCACAAAAACGTGAGTTTAACAGCAGCAGTGTGCATGAGGCCTTAAGGTAAACATTGCAAAAACAACTTTGAATACGCTATCACCTAAAATCACTCTGCTTTGTCTTCTTTTATTGTAGATCGTCAACACAACTAACAAATAATTTTCACATTTTTTATAAATAATGATGTGGTCAAAGCCTTATTTGATTACTATACTACTTACATTATTATATTTATAAAATAGGATGAATCAGAAAATAATACAATGAGGCTTATGCATTTTGTTTCCCTGTTCTCTTTTATCCATTTTCCCCAGAAAACTAATAAAGAAAAAATAAGATTACATTTTTCCCTAACCTTTTCAGAATACTTTTGTTCATACATATATATATATAATATATACATTTCTTCACTTCAGTCCTCCCATTTCCCATCTCAGCTGCTTCTAGATCACATGATAACTTCTAATTCTTTCTCGTTAATAAATAGTCTTTTACTAAAAACTCCCCCTCCTTCTCCATCCCTGTTTTATCTTTAATGCAATGTATAAAAAGCTAATTTTTTATTTGCAATGTATAAATAGCTCATTTTTGTTTATACGAGTTCGATCTGTCCAATCTAGCCTGACACACCAGCACCCACTCTAACTAGAAGTCCGCCTCCCGAGTGGTTGCCATGGCACCGCATTAACATCTCCTGGCCGGATGGACTATATAAAAACCTCTTCAAACATGGCCACCCCCTTTGACTGATGAAGGAGCACACATGCTTCGAACGAGCACTCCTCCCCACTCCCACTCCATCCGGAAGTGACGTGTCCAGCCACCCCTGAGCCGATTCTGAGAACCAGGAAGCGATGGGATCCACCAGCAAAGCCGGGAACATCAGTTGGCTCTCTTTTTTTGCAAGCCGAGCGCCTTCCTCCAGGAGTGGATGAACTTCTTATACCCCCACATGCACTGTGATCTCTCCGATCTTGTGAGTTTTTAACCACTTCAGCCCCGGACCAATTGGCAGCCAAAGGACCAGGCCCCTTTTTGCGATTCGGCACTGCGTCGCTTTAACTGACAATTGCGCGGTCGTGCGACGTGGCTCCCAAACAAAATTGGCGTCCTTTTTTTCCCACAAATAGAGCTATCTTTTGGTGGTATTTGATCGCCCCTGCGGTTTTTATTTTTTGCGCTATAAACAAAAATAGAGCGACAATTTTGAAAAAAATGCAATATTTTTTACTTTTTGCTATAATAAATATCCCCAAAAAATATATAAAAAAACATTTTTTTTCCTCAGTTTAGGCCGATACGTATTCTTCTACATATTTTTGGTAAAAAAAATCGCAATTAGCGATTATTGATTAGTTTGCACAAAAGTTATAGCGTTTACAAAATAGGGGATAGTTTTATAGCATTTTTATTAATATTTTTTTTTTATTAGTAATGGCGGCGATCAGCGATTTTTATTGTGACTGCGACATTTTGGCGGACACATCGGACATTTTTGACACATTTTTGGGACATTTGTCATTTATACAGAAATCACTGCTATTTAAATAGCACTGATTCCTATGTAAATGACAGTTGTAGTGAAGGGATTAACCACTAGGGGGCGGGGAGGAGTCAGTGTGACGTGTTGTGTTTTTTTTACAGTAGGGGGGCGTGGCTGTACGTCTGACGTCATTGATCGGCGTTCCCGATGACAGGGAACCGCCGATCACTGACAGTCAGTGTAGGAAGCGCGGGGAGAGGTTTGTTTACACAAACCTCTCCCCGTTCTTCAGCTCCGTAACCCGATCGTGGGATACCAGCGGCGATCGGGTCCGCTGGTCCCGCGGCCGTGGTCACGGAGCTCCCGACCGGGTCGCGCGCCCCCTGGGCAGGCAAATTAAAGGGGACGTACAGGTACGTGCTTTTGCCTGCCCGTGCCATTCTGTTGACGTATATCTACATGAGGCGGTCAGGAAGCGGTTAATCATCTATCCTCCATTAAAATGATTGTATCATGTTGCACTTAAATGGCGCTGCTCTCTTTTTGTGTGAAGTTAGCTGTATGATGCTGCCCATCAGACTGAGGACACCTCCACTTCACCGGAATTAAACACAAACCCAGTTTGGGTGTTTTCTACACCCCCCCCCCCACCTGGAATAGTAAGAATGTTCCTTTTACATGTGTGAAAAAGACTGGGTTTGTGTTTAATGTCAGTGAAGTGGTGGTGTCCTCAGTCTGATGGGCAGCATCATACAGCCAACTTCCTCTGAGCTCAAGTTGTCCTGGATCCGCCCCAGCCTGTGACTGGACAGTGAATGGAGAAACAGCACATTGATAAGTTGATCCTTTTAACATTCTGCTTTCTTTTACTATCAGCATGCTCCTTGCCGGCACATGGACTGATTAGTTCCTTTTACTGCTTCTTCCTCCTACACTCCATCTACACTATAAAAGGCAGTGTTCAAGGTCTGTGACTCAGCAACTATTGAAGCCAAAACATCAGCAGGAAATCCAGGGAATGAATATTCTCAATATGAGGTATGACTACTAAAATCGAGTGTGAATTTGAATGTCGGGCTATTGACCACCTTCACAATCAACAGTCCATAGCGCCATATGGTTCGATCCGTCACCTGAGGTCCCTGGAGGAAAAGGCCCTGGCTGGGTGTTAGCCACAAGCTTTAAAACTTGTGCAGCTGGTAAGTGTGCACTCTCTGTGGTGGTGGATTCCCTTTAGTCCGTCCTAAAGTCACAGGATAAAGTCACCATATTTTATTGTCTGTTTTATTCACCCATTCTTCAATTGAAGGATTTTTCAAGATTTCCCCATTCATTAGAGGACTTTATATATGCCACATGATTCACTTATTGGGACTTGTTATAATTTTGTATAAGTTTGTTTCCATCTATTATTGGGTCACGTGTCAGTTTGATAGACAGTTCCTTATCTTTATTTAACTTTGCTTGTGTGTATTTCACTTTGAGTTGCAGCTATAGTTGTAGGTTTGTATACAGCGCAGTTTTTTTCTTTAGTTAAGTAGATAGATATATCTGTAGTGTTTTTGTTTATGTTATTCAACTATGTTCTATCCTAGTTTGTTAAGACATCATTACAAATGTTCTGAGCATCATCTGTAACAAAGGTAAAATATGCACAGGTTACCAGCATAAGAAATATTCAATTTTACTGATCACTAAGAACACTGAGATAGATCAGACAAGAATGTTTCAAAATGTGAATGAGATTTACACAAGTTTAATATATAATTTTGATTTACTTTTCAATAATAGTGTGTTAAATCATTTTAATGAGCTGCTATTTTGTTCGTTCATCAATCCCATGCTGCAACTGTAATCATATATCTTCCATAGGTTACACTGGGAATTTTATCAGTGTTGTCAAAACATATGAAGACATTTTTCTTTAGTTTACATGGATATGGATATGAGTTCAATAATTCTAAATCAAATTTTCTAAGTGTGAGTCAATTCCTCTTAGTTCTGTTCATTTTTGTGCTTAGTCAGATATAATTCAGATTATGTGATGTCCGTTACACTTAAGAACTGAATTGAAAATGTTTGAGAGACAGCATTAAACCAGCTGTTAAAGTGAATCTATTATTTATTTATTTTTAACATTCAATTTTGTTTGGAAAATTTTCAGATATAAACAATACAAATTGGTCATGTAGCAAAGAGCAGTGGATCTACAGTATTCTTACATTTTTACAGTTATGTTAACAGTCTTGCAAGAATAGAAAAATAAAGAGTAGTAGAAGGGCTAAAATATTTACAAGTTTGGTAAAAATGCTGTTTCAAGCTCACTTTAATGCTGGGGTTCGAGTCTACCTTGAGTTTGATCTTAGCTCAAGTTGTTTGCAGTTTAGGAAAACTGTGAACTAATGCAATTGTTCAATGTCATAGTGACCATATCCTATTCGTGCATTTTCTGGTCTTTGAACTGTGGCATTGTGGCTTAGAAAAGCAAATAATGGGGGTTTTCTAATGTGCCAGCCCTTTCCCTATAAAAGTCACTATTTCCAGCAGCCTGTGAGCAAACTTACAGTTGATAGGAACAGTAAACAGTGTTGCAAGGAGAAATATTTGCTGTAACCATAAACCTGACAAACTTTAGGTGCATGTTTTGCCCTTGCCTGATCTCCATTCACGGGCTGGATGGGGTTACAGGCTGGGGCATTGTTAGATGGTTGTATAGCATTTAATATTGCTGATGCTTATTCTTTATTGTTCTTTTCTGCTGTACTATTTTCCTCATGTTTAATTTAATTTCAGGAAGCAGGCTTAATGGTAATTTTCTCCACCCTCCACAGGCCATCCGACAACTGCTTTTCTTCTGCTCCCCTTTGGCCTGCCATGGCTGCATTTAAGGTAAGTTTCTTACAATGTCCATGGTCTCTGTTTTTCCAAAAAAAGCAGTAGGTTATGGTTGAAGCTAAAGAGGTTGGGGCACATGTAGTCTTCTCACAGGAGACGCATTTCAAACAATCATCTGTACCTAAACTCCCCAGTCACCTATTTAATTAATGGTTCTTGAGTAAAATGCCCATAACTAAATCTAGGTGTACCATGATCACGATACATAAAAACTGTTCTTTTTTACCACAGTAACAGTATTCTGATCCCAATGGCAGATTTGCATTCCTTAAAAGCTCAATCACAGGACATAGTTACATAGTTACATAGTAAGTCAGGTTGAAAAAAGTCCATCAAGTTCAACCAAAAAAAAAAAAAAAAATACAATCCAATATGCACAAACCTATACCCACAGTTGATCCAGAGGAAGGAAAAAAAAAACAGCAAAGCATGCTCCAATTTGCTACAGCAGGGGAAAAAATCCTTCCTGATCCCCCGAGAGGCAATCGGATTTTACCTGGATCAACTGTACCTATAAATGTTAGTACCCAGTTATGTTGTTTACATTTAGGAAAGAATTCAAGCCTTTTTTTTAAGAAATCTACGGAGCTGGCCAGAACCAACTCTGGAGGGAGTCTATTCCACATTTTCACAGCTCTTATGCCGCGTGCACACAGTCGGACTTTCCGACGGCAAATGTGCGATCTGAGCTTGTTGTCAGAAGTACCGACTGTGTGTAGGCTCCATCGGACAATTTCCATCGGAATTTCCGTTGCACACAATTTGAGATCTGGTTCTTAAATTTTACGACAACAAAATCCGGTCGTTAGAAATTCCGATCGTGTGTAGACAATTCCGATGCACAAAGTGCCACGCATGCTCCGAGTCAAGCAGAAGAGCAGCACTGGCTATTGAACTTCATTTTTCTTGGTTCGTCGTATGTGTTGTACGTCACTGCGTTCTTGATGTTTGGAATTTTCTATCAACTTTGTGGGAGTGTATGCAAGACAAGTTTGAGCCAACATCCGTCGGAAAAAAAACATGGGATTTTGTTTCGGAATGTCCGATCGTGTGTACGCGGCATTACTGTGAAGAAACCTTTCCATATTTGGAGATTAATTATTTTTTCCTCTAGACGTAGAGTGTCCCCCTTTTCCTCTGTGATGACCTTAAAGCTTTAAACCTTAAAGAATAACTCAACACCAAGTTCACAATATCGACCACTTATGTATTTGTACATGTTGATCATATCCCCCCTTAATCTCCTCTTCTCAAGAGGGAATAGATTCCGTTCCTCTAATCTTTCCTCATAGCTGAGCTCCTCGATGCCTCTTATCAGTTTGGTTGCCCTTCTCTGCACTTTCTCCAGTTCCCTGATATCCTTTTTGAGAACTGGTGCCCAAAACTGAACTGCATATTCCTGATGAGGTCTTACTAATGATTTGTACAGGGGCAAAATCATATCTCTCTCTCTGGAGTCCATACCTATCTTAATACAAGAAAGGACTTTGCTTGCTTTGGAAACCGCAGCTTGGCATTGCATGCTATTAATGAGCTTATGATCTACCAAAACCCCCAGATCCTTTTCCACCATTGATTCCCCCAGTTGTACTCACCCTAGTATGTATGATGCATGCATATTCTTAGACCCCAAGTGCATAACTCTACATTTATCAACATTAAACCTAATTTGCAACTTAGTTGCCCAGTAAGACAGTGCATTGAGGTTGGCTTGTAAATTGGAGACATCCTTTAAGGACGTTATTCCACTGCATAGCTTAGTGTCATCTGCAAAGATTTCTGGACCATATCCCTTTTGAGCCATTGTGGATCATTTGGGGTGTGTCAATACCACCCCCATTATGGACATGAGCTCCCCCATGCTCCTTTGTACACACAGAGCTAAAGAGAGTGTTTAATAAATTTGCCTTTTGTCTTTGTCCCCAGTCTCTAGATTATTTTGTAAAGGGCCTATATGCTCAGATCTGACCTTTTTACTATTAATATATTTGAAGAATTTTTGGGGGTATGTCCTACTATCTTTTGCAATCTGTCATTCGACATAATTATACTTTTGCCACTTTATATGATCCTAACACCAAACAACTAATTTTTCTGGACTTTTTGTTTTTTGCACGTTTGGCCAACGTTAGGGAAGGCAAACGTCTCCTGGGTGGGGATTTTAATGTGAGACCCAATCCCCACGTGAATATCTCCCAGGGGAATTCCACTCATTTCTATGCTTTTCCTAAGCATTATTGCAAGGCTGTACAATGTCTCTTCCAGGTAGATTGGTGGAGAGCTCAGCACGCTACTGAATATGACTATAGCTCCTATCCCACAACCCATGTGGCATACACCAGAATTGATATACTACTATATCTGTAGATCAACATGCCTTAGAAACCCTCACCAACTCCACCATAGAACAAATTACTATATCCAACCATGCACTGTTTACAGCCTTTTTTTTTGTCCCCCATTCCACGACTAGATCGTGGATACTTAATGAGAATCTTCTTGATGACATCTCTGTGGTGGGGAAGTGACAGAAGCGATTCAACACTGTTTTGCTGAAAATGCTACAGACGGCATTGATGAGTGGGTTCTCTGAAAGGATCACAAGGCTGTAATCCTGGGGTAACTGATATCTCAGGGCTTGACACTCAAGAAGGAAAGGCAGGCTGATTTCAAATGGGTCCTGACTGACCTGCAAGCAGCCAAATAAGAGCATAAACAACACAGTGAAAAGGCATACAGGGTACACACCACTCCAAAGTAACCCTCATAAAGATCCACAATCACTGTAACTACCTGGGTGCCAGCCTAATCCACAGCTGCAAATGGTGAAGATGAAGGATGAAGATAGTGGCATTCCAAAGTAGAAAAATAACTTCCTTATGTAAAAAACACACAGTTCCAGGACAGCCAGTAAATGTGTTTCACGCATCAGTGCTTATTCAGTAATGTCCTGGAACTGTGTGTTTCTTGTCTTTTTATACAGATTTGCTCAATAAAGAAGTTATTTTTCAACTTTGGATTGCCACTATTTTCATCCTTCATCTATAAACACAGTACCCTGGAAGAGCTGGCCAGCCCTATTGGTCTTTTCGGGGAACTTACCTGCTTACTTGACCACCGTATATGTAAACAGTTGTGATACATTTCTCACAAGTTTTATACGTTTGGCAACAAGTGTGACATAATGCTGGTGAGAGCCCTTAGGAGGCAGCAGTCTTCCATACATCTATATAAGCTTTAATTCAGCTCTGGTGCCACTGTGTTTCATACACCTGAATGGCATTCATATACATGGATTATTATGCTCAACTCTATATTTTTGAACTCTGTGCTACAATCACTTCAAGTATGAACTCTGTGGAACATGCGAAACCATAGCCAGTGAAAGGCAAACTTGGCCAACTGCCCTACATTTCCACCAGTCATATGATCTGACCTAGCCAATTTCATCCTCAAAAAATGAAGCTGCTATTAAAAAAATTCCCAAATGGCAAAAGTCTGGGCCCTGACGGGTAAAAGAAAGCCTGCTACTTAGAATTTTTGCCTTACCTTCTCACCCTTTAATGCTGATATTTTTATTCTATCACCAAAGGTTCTCCCATCCCCAAGGAAGCTTTAGTCTCCCATATCACAGTTCTGCCCAAACAGGGTTAAGATCATACTCTTCCCCAGAATTACCGCCCTATTTCTCTAATTAATATGAACAAAAAGATTTTGGCTAAGATTCTAGCCAACCGGCTGAAGCCTTACCTATCAGATGTTATTCACCCTGACCAGACAGGTTTTATTGTGAGCTGTGATGCATGTGACAACGACCACATTCTCTTCCATGTCGCAGACCCTCTTGTATCTTTGCCCAATATGTTACAGGCGAAAGCAGACTATGACTGTGTGTTCAACTTTAAAATCAACTATGATAAATCAGAAATTCTCCCGGTCTCCATGCCCCCAACTGTTATCTATAACTTGCTCTAACTTGCTAATCAGGTGTATGCCTTCCCGTGCACAGACTACTCATTAAAATACCTGTGGATTCGACTTACTAACAGCATAGGTAAATTATATTATGACTCCAAACCCTATTGCCCTTTAACAAATTCTTAATTGGTGCTTTCATGCTTCTATGGGTATCTATGGAAAAGTCAATGGTAGAAAGAAAATTGTCACATGCTCCTTAGCTACCCTGATCATTTTGTGGATTCGCTGTGGGGGGGGGGGGGGGGCACACAGTTTTTTTTTAACATCTTTGTATTGCTGGCAATTTTTTTTTTTCAGTCAGCTGTCAGCGGGGAAGCCCGTTGACAACTGATGACTCATCTGTTGTTAAGGATGCCGTGGCCGGCTTCCTGGCCCGCTGCTTTAACAACCAGCTATCCACTGTGCCCTGAAGCTTTGCCCAATCAGGGCTTCGAATGCACTGTGTAGTGTGCACAGCATTGTGGATGAACATCACGCCGAGCGCACCACATATTTGGGTGTTTGCAGAACGGGTGAACAGGCGATGTTCAGGCCGAACCTTTGCTCGGCTCCAACTGTTCGCCCCAACTCTATCCATGACACAATTTGAGAAACTTTGTGCTTCCCGTACCACAGTCAAGTGCATGATTTCTGTGTTAGATAAACTATGGTGACTGATTCCTCTCTTACAAAATTAATATCTGTTAGGGAGTGGGAATGAGATCTGCAATGTGAATTGTCAGACTCCCAGTTTAGTGCCCTGTATCACCTAACCCACTTGAGCTCAATTTAATCTAGGACACAGGGAAATCATTTTAAATATTGACTAGTTGGTGCCATGTTCCCACTAAATTGGCACTAAAATAACCCTCAGCCTCACCCCTTTGTTGGAAGAAATGTGGTCACAGAGTAGAGATGGGCCTGATGAACATCGGGTGTTCGTTTGTTCATAGAACAAATGAACATATGGGGCACTCGCGGCAAGTTTGCCCGCTGCTGAGCTCCCCATAATGCACTGCGAGATCTGCACCTGACCTGCATGCTTTGGCCAATCACAGCACGATGTACTGTGAGAGCCATGATTGGCCAATCATGGCTCAGAGGTTAAGTCCACGCCCCACAATATATAAGGCTGCTGCTTACATGGCGGCTGTATATAGTGAATGAATAGCGATTAGGCAGGTAGTGTAGTGTGCAGTCAGTCAGTGTAGTAAATATATAAGAAAAAACAGAACTATACCAGGGTAGAGGGTATGGTTCAAAGTACCACACAATAGAGCAACAAGGAAATAGTATCACAATAATGCAAAAAACACCTATCAAAAATATACAAAAGTTTATTATAGAAATATACAAAAATAATATTGAAAATATGAAACAATTCCTCCACCTTCCACCACTAAAAGACAATGTTCTCTATATAAACAATGCATCCAGACACCATCCATGCATCCATATACATATAGCATACCTGCCACATGTTGCGAATTGTCACTTGCCACGTCGCCTGTCACCAGATGCGGATTGTCACTTGCCACGTCACCTGCCACACATTGCGGATTGTCACTTGCCACATCGCCTGTGCCCAGATGCGAATTATCACTTGCCATATCACCTGCCACACGTTGCGGATTGTCACTTGCTCTGTCACTTTCCTGCTAAGGTGGTCTCTTGCTGTGTCCTAGATTCAGGCAGCAGATTACCAGTCAAGCAGCAGAGAGATGATGTAATGTCTTTGCTGCCCGCGGCTGCCTGCACAGTGAGGGCAGAACTGCAGGGATGCAGGGCGGGTGGTGAGAGATGATGTCATATCCCTACTTCCCCGTCGGCTCCCTGATTGGCCAGCAGCCTGCTCACACACCAAGCTGCACAGCTGCTTGCCCGCTCTCTCACCCGCCCACTCACTGACCGAGCCACCCGGACCTCCCGCTCTGTCACCCACGGAGCCGCCCGCGCTCTTACCCGCGGAGACACCCGCCCGCTAACTCACCCGCATTCTCGGAGGGGGCAATTGCCCCTCCCTGGATCCGCCCCTGCGCCCAACACAGTATAAAAACAAGGCCTTCTTTACGGATGAAATCATGCAGGGGGCGGCACATGCAGGTTTTTTTTCCAAAGAAGTGTTCTTTAACCACTTGCCGCCCGCCCTATTGGCAAAAGACGTCCGCAAAGTGGTTTTAAAATCCTGACGTCCTTAGGATTTTGAGCCGCTGCGTGCCCCCGGGGGCGTGCATCGCGGCGATTGTTGTTGCGGGGTGTCAGTCTAACACCCCGCAACTACGATCTTGGTAAAAAATCTCAGACGGAGACTCTTTACCACGTGATCAACCGTGTCCAATCACGGCTGATCACAGTGTAAATAGTAAGAGCCGGTGATCGGCTTTTCCTCACTCTCGTCTTTCAGACGTGAGTAGAGGAGAGCCGATCGGCTGCTACTCTGACAGTGGGGGTCTGTGCTGATCGATTATCAGCGCAGCCCCCAAGGATGCCCACACTGGACCACCAGGGACGCCCACCAGGGATGCCCAGCACCAGGTATGCCACCCTAGACCACCAGGGATGACACACAGTGCCCACAATGGATGCCAATCAGTGCCCACAATGGGCATCACTGATTGGCATGCATTATTGTTTGGCACTAATTGGCATCCAACAGTACAAAACAAAAATACAATGCCGCCTATCAGTGCCTATTCGTGCCACCTATCAGTGCCCATCCGTGCCACCTATGAGTGCCCATCTGTGCCACCTATCAGTGCCCATCTGTGCCGCCTATCAGTGCCCATCCATGCTCATCCGTGCCGCCTATCCATGCCCATCTGTGCCGCCTATCCATGCCCATCCATGCTGTCTATCCATGCCAATCAGTGCCAGCTATCAGTGCAAATTTGTGCCACCAATCAGTGCCCATCCGTGTTGCCCATCAGTGCCACATATCAGTGCCCATCAGTGCCGCCTATAAGTACCACATATCAGTGCCCATCAATGCCACCTCATCAGTGCCACTTCATTGGTGTCACCTCATCGGTGCCCATCAGTGCTGCCTTATCAGTGCCCGTCAGTGCAGCCCCATCAGTGCCCATCAGTGAAGGAGAAAACGTACTTATTTACAAAGTTTTGAAACTGAAACAAAAAAAACATATTTTTTTTCAAAATTATCGGTCTTTTTTTATTTGTTTAGCAAAAAATAAAAAACGTGATCGTGATCAAATACCACCAAAAGAAAGCTCTATTTGTGGAAAAAAATGATAAAAATGTCATTTGGGTACAGTGTAGCATGACCGCGCAATTGTCATTCAAAGTGCGACAGCGTTGAAAGCTGAAAATTGGTCTGGGCAGGAAGGTGTTTAAGTGCCCTGTATTGAAGTGGTTAAATAAGTGGCACTTCTGCTCTGGCACTTCAGCGATTTGCACAAAGCAAACAACAGCAGACTGCAGATGACCTCATTTCCAAACCATCTCACCTTCCTCTCTGAAACTTGCACTCTTTACCTCTCCTCCTTCTCACAATTGCAGCCTCTCTCCGTAAACTCTCTTTTCTTCACCCCTCTTCTCCACCCCACAATCTGTACATATCATCCTCACTTCTCCCCTCCCCCTATTACTGCACTCATCACCTCTTTCTAACTCTAAGCCCACTTGCTAACAAACCCCCTAGGATACTGAAGCATGTCCCATCATACAAATCATATTCTCATATTACCTCCTATAGCCCCCGTACACACGGTCGGAAATTTCCGACCACAAAATCCGTCTGTTTTTTTCCGACGGATTTTGTACCGAAACTGGTGTTGCATACACACGGTCGGACAAAGTTGTCGGAAAATCTGATCATTCCGAACGTGGTGACGTTCGTTGCGTATGACGGAACTACGTAGAGGCTAGTAGCCAATAGCTTTGGTCTCATAGTTTGATCTGAGCATGCGTGGCACTTTGTCCGTCGGAATTCTCTACACACGATCGGAAAAAGTCAGATCGGATTTTGTTGTCGGAAAATTTGAGAGCAGGATCACCTGGTGCTGGGTGAGGGTGCTGGGTCACCTGTTTACTTCACTGGGTGGCCCCACCCTCAGTTATATAAGAACTGTCACAAGCCAAGAAGCGTCAGGCAGCGGGAGCCTCCCATGGAGGCGGATCGATGGCAGATTTTTTTTTCTTTTTCGGTCTGTCGCAGTGTAATAGAAGAAGATGAAAGGACATTGTGGGGCATTTTTATTTTTTTATTTTTTAATAAAGCCATTGTCCCCAAGCTGTGTCTTGTCGTTTTTAACATTTTGACACTTTTTTGTGAAATGGTAGGGGTACATTTATACCCCGTTACCATTTAACACAGGGGGAGGCCGGGATCTGGGGGTTCCCTTGTTAAAGGGGACTTCCAGATTCTGATAAGCCCCCCGCCCGCAGACTCCCACAACCACCGGGCAAGGGTTGTGGGGATGAGGCCCTTGTCTCCATCAACATGGGGACAAGGTGCTTTGGAGGGCTATCCCAAAGCACCTTCCCCATGTTAAGGGTATGTGGCCTGGTACAGTTCAGGGGGGGCGCTCTCTCGTCCCCCCTCTTTTCCTGCAGCCTGCCAGGTTGCGTGCTCAGATAAGGGTGTGGTATGGATTTTGGGGGGCCCCTACGCCATTTTTTACAAAAATTTGCTGCAGGGTTCCCCTTTATTTCCATATCATACCAGAAGGGCCTGGATGGATTTTAAAAGAAAATTGGTTTGGGGTTCCCCTTAATATTCATACCAGACCCAAAGTGCCTGGTAATGGACTGGGGGGGATCCCATGCTCTTTTTTTCAATGAGTTTTATCTATATTGCAGAGAGCCGACAATACAGCCGCAATCAGTTTTAAATGACAATTTTTCCTTTTAGAAATGTCATTTTGCTGTGGTACTGTTCTAAACATGGGAAAAATGTGCCATTTTACAGGCATACTATAGACACCCCCCAGGCACAATATTTAACCACTAGCCGACCGCCCACTGTCAAATGACGGCGGGACGGTTCGGCTCTTGTGGCGGGACGCCGTCATATGACGTCGTCTACACTTTGGCCACTAGGGGGCGCGCGTGCGCCGCGGGAGGCGCGCGCGTGCCCGCCGCGTAGCTGGGGAGCCAATGCGCGTGCCCGGTGGCCGCGATGTCCGCTGGGCACCCGCGATTGCCCGGTAATCGAGCAGGACGTGGATCTGTGTATGTAAACACACAGATCCACGTCCTGTCACTGGAGAGGAGACCGATGGTGTGTCCCTTGTACATAGGGACACCGATCGGTCCCCTCCCCCAGTCAGTCCCCTCCCCCCACAGTTAGAATCACTAATATAGGGAACACATTAACCCCTGCAGCGCCCCCTAGTGTTAACCCCTTCCTTGCCAATCACATTTATACAGTAATCAATGCATTTTTATAGCAAGGATCGCTGAATAAATGTGAATGGTCCCAAAAATGTGTCAAAAGTGTCCGATATGTCCGCCGCAATGTCGCAGTCATGATAAAAATCGCAGATCGCCGCCATTACTAGTAAAAAAAAAATAATAATAAAAATGCTATAAATCTATCCCCTATTTTGTAGACGCTATAACTTTTGCGCAAACCAATCAATATACGCTAATTGCGATTTTTTTTTTACCAAAAATATGTAGAAGAATACGTATCGTCCTAAACTGAGGAAAAAATTTGTTTAAAAAAAAAAAAAAAATTGGATATTTATTATAATAAAAAGTAAAAAATATTATGTTTTTTCAAACTTGTTGCTCTTATTTTGTTTATAGCGCAAGAAATAAAAACCGCAGAGGTGATCAAATACCACCAAAACAAAGCTCTATCTGTGGGGAAAAAATGATAAAAAAATTATTTGGGTACAGCTTTGCCTGACCGCGCAATTGTCATTCAAAATGCGACAGCGCTGAAAGCTGAAAAATGGCCTGGTCAGGAAGGAGGTGTTCGAGCCTGGTAGGCAAGTGGTTAAAGGAATATTTCATTTTTATTGTTTCACTTTAAGTATCAACAAAAATCACTGCTCTCGAAAAAATGGGCGTTTTAAAAATAAAAATTTGCATTCATACATGTCCCCTGGGGCAGGACCCGGTACCCAAACACTTTTTATGACAATAACATGCATATAAGCCTTTAAAATTAGCACTTTTGATTATTCATGTTTGTGTCCCATAGACTTTAACGGTGTTCGTGTGTTCTGGTGCGAACCAAACCACAAGGTGTTCGGCTCATCCCTACCAAACACACCCATCACCCCACACCCTCCCCTCTGGCAGTAGTCGCAATCTATGCAATTTAGTCTCCATTCCTCTTCTTCCCAATGCCAGCCTCCCCTTCTCCTGTGCCCTCCTTGAACGCCCGCTCTGTTTGCAACAAACCCACCTGTGTTCACGACCTCTTTGTCACTAATTCCTTTAATCTACTTGCTGTCACCGAAACCTGGCTCCACAAATCTGACATCCCTTCTCCTGATTCCCTCTCCCAGGGTGGCCTTCTCTGGACTCACTCCCCTAGGCCTAATGGACGCAAGGGAGGTGGAGTGGGTTTCCTCCTATCCCCCCAGAGTACCTTCCAGGTTATTTACTCTAGTCCCCCTCTCTTTCCCTCTCATCATTTGAAGCTCACTGTATACCTCTATTCTCTCCAACTTCCCTAAGAATTGCTGTGATCTACCGGCCCCCTGGACCATTATCGACTTTCCTTGATGAGTTTTCTGCCTGGCTACGCTACTTTCTCTCCTTGGAAATTCCCACAATCCTTTGCGGTGATTTCAACATCCCTGCTAATACAAACACTCCTGCTACTTCTAAACTTCTTAGTCTAACCTCTTCATTCGACCTGTAGCAATGGGTACAGGCTTCTACTCACAATGGCAACACCCTTGACCTTGTATTCTCCTACCTATGCACTCCATGCAACTTCTCCAACAATCCTTTTCCTCTCTCTGTCCACCTCCTTATTAGTTTCTCTCTCCCCCTGTCTTCCACCACCTTTTCCTCCAATCGCCTAACCATCACCCATAGAAACTTTCGCAACTTCAACTCTTCTCTCCTCTATTCTGCTACTGACCACCTCTATGAAAAAATCTCTCCCCTGTCCTGCCCCAACCAAGCCACTTCCATCTACAATAAATCCCTGTCCTCCACCCTGGAAAAGCTTGCTCCCCTCATTACACGCAGAATCAGACCTCAACCCCTACCACCCTGGCAAATAAATGACACTAGAATTCTCAAAAAACGTAGTCGCGCTCTTGAGCGTCTGTGGCACAAGACTAAGTCTCTCAAGACTTCAACCAATACAAATCTGCCCTCCAAAAATACAATTATTTCCTCCACACTGCCAAGCAGACCTATTGTACAACTCTCATTAACACCTTCTCATCCAGTCCCTGTAAACACTTCTCTACCTTCAACTCTCTACTTTGTCCTCCACCACGTCCACCCACTGACTCACTCACTGCCCAGGAGATTGTTAATCACTTCAAAAACAAGATTGATACAATCCGTGATGAAATCTCCACTCTACAGGTATATCCCCCAGTTAAGATCCCATGTCAACAGGTACAACTGACACCCCCCTTATTCAAATCTGCCACAGATGAAGTTGCTAAACTCCTTTCCAACACCCACCTAACCACCTGTCCCCTGGACCCTATTCCATCTCAAATACTACGGTAGCCCTCTGACTCTATCCTACACTCTCTAACCCACATCTTCAATTTCTCCCTCACCTCTGGCATCTTCCCCAATGCTCTAAAACATGCATTGGTCACCTCCATACTTAAAAAGCCATCCTTGGACCTTACCAGTCTAACAACCTATGCCCTATCTCCTTGCTCATTAACTCATTAACCACCTCATTAAGAATACCCCTTCTTGAATCCCTTCAATCTGGATTTCCCCCTCAACACTCCACAGAAACTGCTCTTTTAAAACTCACAAATGACCTACTAACTGCAAAAACCAACGGACGCTATTCTTTACTCCTACTTCTGGACCTTTCAGCTACCTTTGACACGGTTGACCACCCCCTCCTCCTCAAAAAACTTTACTCCCTCAGTCTCCGTGACTGTGCTCTTCAGTGGCTCTCATCCTACCTATCCCAATGCACCTTCAGTGTCACTTACAATTCTAATTCCTCCACTTCTCTCCCCTTCTCCGTCAGGCCCCCCAAGGTTCTGTCCTTGGACCTCTTTTATTTTAAATCTACACCTCTTCCCTGGGTCAACTGATAGCCTTTCACGGCTTTCAATATAATTTCTAAGCTGACGACACCCAAATCTATCTCTCCACCCCTCAACTTTCTCCATCAGTCTCCTCACGCATCACTAACATACTAACAGACATATCTGTATGGATGTCACACCACTTCCTCAAACTCAACTTGTCCAAAACCGAGCTTATAATATTTTCTCCCCCACGTGCCTCTTCCCCTGACTTATCTGTCAAGAGCAATGGCACAACCATCCACCCATCACCACATATCAGCGTGCTAGGTGTTATCCTGGACTCTGAACTCTCCTTATGACCCCACATCCAATCACTTTCCAAAGCTTGCCGCCTCAACCTCTGCAACATCTCTAAACTACGTCCTTTTCTAACCAATGGAACCACAAAGCTCCTGATTCACTCCCTCGTGTATATACACACATACATACACATTTGGTAGAGGCAAATATTCACATGGTTACAAACAGTTAATATAGTATAGTGTATAAACAAAATACAAATCTGGTAAAACACAAAAGGGTTGAAACACGGCATATATCATCTCTACGCGTTTCATGGATTGATCCAATCTTCAGGAGCATACAGTGGTGTGAAAAAGTGTTTGCCCCCTTCCTCATTTCCTGTTCCTTTGCATGTTTGTCACACTTAAGTGTTTCGGAACATCAAACCAATTTAAACAATAGTCAAGGACAACACAAGTAAACACAAAATGCAATTTGTAAATAAGGGTGTTTATTATTAAAGGTGAAAAAAAATCCAAACCATCATGGCCCTGTGTGAAAAAGTGATTGCCCCCTAAATCTAATAACTGGTTGGGCCACCCTTAGCAGCAACAACTGCAACCAAGCGTTTGCGATAACGTGCAATGAGGCTTTTACAGCGTCCTGGAGGAATTTTGGCCCACTCATCTTTGCAGAATTGTCCTAATTCAGTTACATTAGAGGGTTTTCGAGCATGAACGGCCTTTTTAAGGTCATACCACAACATCTCAATAGGATTCAGGTCAGGACTTTGGCTAGGCCACTCCAAAGTCTTCATTTTGTTTTTCTTCAGCCATTCGGTGGTGGACTTGCTGGTGTGTTTAGGATCATTGTCCTGCTGCAGAACCCAAGTTCGTTTCAGCTTGAGTACACGAACAGATGGTCGGACATTCTCCTTCAGGGTCTCTTGGTAGACAGCAGAATTCATAGTTCCTTTTATCACGGCAAGTCTTCCAGGTCCTGAAGCAGCAAAACAGCCCCAGACCATCACACTACCACCACCATATTTTACTGTTGGTATAATGTTCTTTTTTCTGAAATGCAGTGTTCCTTCTACGCCAGATATACTTGGACACACACCTTCCAAAGAGTTCCACTTTTGTCTCATCGGTCCCCAGAATGTTGTCCCAAAAGTCTTGGGGATCATCAAGATGTGTTGTGGAGAAATTGAGACGAGCTTTGATGTTCTTTTTGCTCAGCAGTGGTTTTCTCCTTGGAACTCTGCCATGCAGGCCATTTTTGCCCAGTCTTTTCCTGATGGTGGAGGCATGAAAGCTGACCTTAACTGAGGCAAGTGAGGCCTGCAGTTCCTTGGACGTTGTTGTGGGGTCTTTTGTGACCTCTTGGATGAGTCGTCGCTGCGCTCTTGGGGTAATTTTGGGCGGCCGGCCACTCCTGGGAAGGTTCACCACTGTTCCATGTCTTCGCCATTTGTGGATAATGGCTCTCACTGTGGTTCGCTGGATTCCCAAAGCTTTGGAAATGGCTTTATAACCCTTTCCAGACTGATAGATCTCAATTACTTTCTTTCTCAATTGTTCCTGAATTTCTTTGGGTCTCGGCATGATGTGTAGCTTTTAAGGATCTTCTGGTGGACCTTACTGTGTCAAGCAGCTCCTATTTAAGTGATGCCTTGATTGTGAACAGGTGTGGCAATAATCAGGCCTGGGTGTGGCTAGAGAAATTGAACTCAGGTGTGGACAACCACAGTTATAGTATGTTTTAACAAGGGGGGCAATCACTTTTTCACACAGGGCCATGATGGTTTGGATTTTTTTTCACCTTTAATAATAAACACCTTCATTTACAAATTGCATTTTGTGTTTACTTGTGTTGTCCTTGACTATTGTTTAAATTGGTTTGATGTTCCGAAACACTTAAGTGTGACAAACATGCAAAGGAACAGGAAATGAGGAAGGGGGCAAACACTTTTTCACACCACTGTACACGTGATTGAGGTATATATAATGTAGATGGTAAAGAATTGTATTTGGTCTGACCCTGTCAAGGAAAAAGATGGTAATAGAAAAGATTGTAAATAAAATAAAAATTGCTAAACCCAAAAAAGCCCTCACTCTCAATAGTACTTACAGAGGTGACTACACATTGAAGGTGTGGCACTAGTGATCATGGAACCCCCTAGGGTTCATGAAACATATAGAGCTGATATACGCCGTATTTCAACCCTTTTGTATTTTACCAGCTATTTATTTTGTTTATATGCTATACTATATTAACTTTTTGTAACCATGTGAATAATTGCCTCTACCACATGTGTATGTATGTGTGTATATACATGAATTGTATTGGAGATTTTACATGTACCATAATTACCATTATGTATCATGTTATCTTGTTATTTTTATACTAATTCAAACCTTTTATTAGTATCTATGTGCTTCATTCAAAGTCCCACTTCCCCCGTCATTAGATAGGGATGGAGGCACTGGACCTTACCAGGTCACCGCCTCATTTAAAGTCCCAAATTTAGTTTAATTTAATTTAGGTATGGAAGCTTTCTACACGGTTCACCCCTGTATCACCTGGAGATGGAGATGATGATGAGGTCACTGATGCGACTTGGGTGCCAGATAGAACAGAGGAGGAAGCTGAAGGTGAGGCAGCACAACCCCAAGGAGACCGACATCAAGAAAGAGTAGAGAGCCGCCACCCTATTCCATCACATTCTGCAGTTATCTCCCGGCCAACTCCCCAAAGCTCAGCTGTCTGGGCCTTTTTCAGCACATCTGCAGCAAATCGCACTGTTGCTATCTGCAAACTGTGTCTCAGGCACACCAAACGTGGAAAAAACACCAACCATTTGGGTACCACATGCCTAACAAGGCATTTAACATCCAACCACTCAGCCCGTTGGCAAGAGCACCTAAAAGCTACACAAAAAGGTGCACAAATCTGTCCCTCCTCCTTGCCCACTTCAGTTAACCTCTGCATTACCTTTCAGCAGCCTCCACTGACATGGATGATGGTATAGCACAGGGTGTCCCAGGTCATAGCAGCACTTCTGCCAGCAGCACACCACCAGCTGTAGACTGTAGCCGGCAAATTTCTCTGCCCCATCTGCTGCAGAAGAAAAAAAATACAGTTTCTGCCACCCACATGTACAGCATCTGAATGCAAGCTTGTCAAAACTGTTGGTTCTCCAACTTCTGCTTTTCAGCCTGGTGGATTCTGCCCCCTTCCATGAATTTGCACAATGTGCTGTACCACAATGGCAGGTTCCCAGTCGCTACTACTTTTCACGTAAGGCCGTTCCATCTCTCTACCATCACGTGGAAGGAAATGTTCTGGCATCATTGGGCAAGGCAGTCAGCCATAAAATCCACCTTACTGCTGACACGTGGTCCAGCAAGCATGGGCAGGGACAATATATTTTGTTCACAGCACACTGAGTAACGCTGCTTGCAACTTAAAAGGATGCAGGACAGGGCTCTGTACTGCAGCTTGTTGTGCTCCCACGTCTCCATACAGCTCGTGGTAATGATGCCAGACCTGTGAGCTCTACCTCCTCCTCCTCCTCCGCCACCTCCATGCCCTTCTCTGCAGAATTGTCCTATGAACATCAGGTACCCCCTAAGCGTTCAAAGGGCTATTCCCAGAGCCAGGCTAAAAGGTGCCATGCAGTGCTTCAGCTGGTGTGTTTAGGGGACAGGAACCACATCGGAGCAGAGATTCTTGCAGCTCTGCAGGGACAGGCCCAGAGATGGTTTACACCACACCAGCATGAGCCAGGAATGGTGGTGTCCAATAATGGCTCAAACCTCCTGTCAGCCCTTAGACAGAGAAAGTTGACACGTGCGCCATGCCTGGCACATGTCCTCAATTTGGTGGTGCAGCGTTTCCTAAGTGCGTACCCAGGGTGGAAAGATGTCCTAAAACAGGCCAGAAGAGTCTGTAGCCATTTCCGGTGGTCATACACAGCCAGTGCTCGGTTAGCTGAAATTCAGCAGGAATTCCACCTGCCCTTAAACCGCCTGATTTGTGACATGCCCAGCAGGTGGAACTCAACTTTGGGAATGCTGCAGCAGATATACATGCAGCAGAGGGCTGTACGGCACAACGACAGGCTCAGGCCACCTCAGCTTTTTTTACCCACGCCAATAGCTGATCATTAAGGATGCATGCATTTTATTGTCACCATTTGAGGAGACCACAAGGATGGTGAGCAGTGACAGTACATGCATCAGTGACACAATCCCTGTTGTGTTCCTGCTGGAGCAGACTCTGAGTGGCATTATGGACAGGACACTGGAGGCAGAGCAGCAGGAGGACTTCCTTTCCTCTCAAGGCCCACTTTATCCAGACACCATCATTCCTATGTCACAGAACACACAGGAGGAGAGAGGGAAGGAGGATGAGGAGGAGGATTCTGGCACTCTCATAGGCTTCAAAGAAGAGGAAGACATGCGTCAATCTGTAAGTGATGGCTTTCCAACCCCAGGACCCTTGGGAGTAGTACATGGCTGGGAGGAGGAAGTTCCAGATGCTGTCATCCTGAGTGACCCCCCGAGGAGTCTGCTTCTCAAGCCTCTGCAAATTTGAGGCGCATGGGCAACCTCATGCTTCAAAGCCTGCGAAAGGAGAAGAATATGTGGCACAAAAGAGAAGGAAGATTACTGGTTGGCAACCCTCCTTGATCACCGTTATAAGGGGAAGGTCTCAGAACTCATCCCGTTCCCACAGAGAGTGCAGAAGGTAAAATCTCTTGAGGACACGTTAAAGAGGATTTTATTGAACGTTTTTCCTGACTCCAGTAGGTTACTGTGTGGTGTAAAATGTTGTTTTGAGTCTTCTGTTGGTCAAGAGAGGAGCGTTGAAGAAGGCGTCTGCCTAAGTGAGGCATTTTCGAAAGTGTTTGGGGACCCAGGTATGTACCAATGCAAAAATAATTTTTTAAACGCTTGTTTTTTTAGGAGCAGTGATTTTAATAATGCTTGAAGTGAAACAATAAAAATGAAATATTCCTTTAAATATCATGCCTGTAAAGTAGCGCATCTTTCCAATTTTTATAATAGTACTGCAGAAAAATGACACTTCTAAAGGAAAAAAGTCATCTAAAATTGCTTGCGACTGTAATACATTGTTGGATCCCGGCAATATACATAAAAAATCATTGAAAAAAATATGTATCCATAGTATGGATATTAAGGGGAACTCCACGCCAAAATGTAAAAAGAAAATGGCGTGGGAGGCCCCCCAAAATCCATACCAGGCCCTTCAGGTCTGGTATGGATTTTAAGGGGAACCATATCGCCAATTTTTTTTTTTTAAAGTGGCGTAGGGGCACGCCAAAATCCATACCAGACCCTTATCTGAGAATTCAACCTGGCAGTCCCCCCCCGAACTGTTCCAGGCCACATACCCTCAACATGGGGAGGGTGCTTTGGGGTCCCCCCCAAAGCACTTTGTCCCCATGTTGATGGGGCAAGGGCCTCATCCCCACAACCCTTGCCCGGTGGTTGTGTGGGTCTGTGGGCTGGGTGGAATCACATGATGTCAGATGGGCGGGGTCACCTGGATATTTCACCGGGTGGCCCCGCCCTTGGCTATATAACAGCTGTCACCGCAAAAAGGCTGCAGTCATCGGGGCGCCTCCCATGAAGGCAAGGTTTTTCATTTTTTTTTTCTCAGGACCATCGGCACCATGATTGAAGATGGAAGGACATGGCGGGACACCTTTTTTTTTAATAAAGGAATTGTCAAAAACTGTCTGCTGTTGTTTTTACTTTTTTGGCACTTTTTTGGTGAATGGGTAGGCTACCCATTCACATGGGGGGGCAGGATCTGGGGACCCCCTTGTTAAAGGGGACTTCCAGATTCCGATAAGCCCCCCACCTGCAGACCCCCACAACCACTGGTCAAGGGTTGTGGGGATGAGGCCCTTGTCCCCATCAACATGGGGACAAGGTGCTTTGGGGGGACCCCAAAGCACCCTCCCCATGTTGAGGGCATATGTCCTGGTACGGTTCAGGAGGGGGGGCACTCTCTTGTCCCCCCTTTTCCTGCGGCTTGCCAGATTGCATGCTCGGATAAGGGTCTGATATGGATTTTGGGGGGATCCCATGCCAATTTTTTAGTTTGGCACAGGGTTCCCCTAAAAATCAATACTAGACCCGAAGGGCCTAGTATGGATTTGGGGGGGGGGGGGGCACACCATTTTTTTTTACATTTTAGCACAGGGTTCCATTTAACTACTTCAATACACTGTGTTATATAAACTACACTGCCTGCTTTGACTGAATATAAAGTATACACTGAATCTATAGGCTACATTGAACAGAGTGTGTATGTGTATATATATATATATATATATATATATATATATATATATATATATATATATATATATATATATACTAGACTGTGTATATATATATATATATATATATATATATATATACACCGCCTGCACTGGCTGAATATAGAGTCTACAGAGTCTATATAGAGTCTAGAGTCTATGTAGAGTCTATTGCTGGCTGCTATTGACCCATTTTTCCTTTAGTGGTAGCACGGATGTTCTGTGGGTTTTAACTATTTAAAGTTGCAAGAACCCTGGAGTTAGGCTTTAACATAAAAAGAAAGGGATGCCATAGACTATATTTAACACTTGTGGTAGGCCACATTTTCTAAGGGACACACAGCATGCATTTTCAGTAAAATCCACTTTAAATTTTACATATTTCAAATTAAAAAGGTAGGAATATGCAGACACTAAAGACAGTATTGCTACAGTTGGAGTAGGTTGCATTTTTAAAAGGGTACACCAAATGCAGCTTTTCACAACAAAAAAGGAAAGAATATTGTACACACAGATAAATCGTAATTACACACTTTGTTGTAGGTTGTATTTTCAAAATAACACACCACATGCAGCTTTTCAGTTCAAAAATCCTAAATAAATTGTATATCTTTTAGCAAGGAAAGGATATTTTCAGTGGTTTCAAGGGCAACATTTAAAAAATTGAAAATCCTTTATATAACATGCTTGGGAGGTAGCTTTAAGCTGCACATGGGGTTCTTATTAAAATTTAAACCAAGCCTTTATCCTAGGATGGAGCCTGGGTGGTCTGGAAAGGGAGGGTAGAGAGCATCAGGTCCCCCTTTGTGTACCTTACCAGGCCACATGCCTATCACCAATGGGAGAGTATCTTCCAAGGAATGTGGCTATCCCTCTTGGAAGTCACCTTGTCCCCGTGTTAATAGGGCAAGGGCCTTATTCCCTTATCTTGTACCCTAAAAGGAAGGAAGGTTTGCAGGAAAAGGGGGGGCCCAGATATATAGCCCTCCCTAGTGGTCCTTATTACTCATTCCCATAAAGACTTCAATTTAAATTATAAAATAAGAAAATACAAACAAAAAATATTTTTATTCATGCTCCCCATTGTAATCCACCATGAAGCCTGTTAATATAATCCATGTCTATCAAGATGACCCATGCCTAATAAACTGTACCAGTCCCACGGCTACATGATAGACCCTCGATGTTACAGTAATGTAAACACTGAATAGAGAATCTTGGGTGATGTGACATCATTGACTATGTGACATCATTGACTATATTTGGTCCTATATACTTTAATGGCATTCAGCATTAAGTTCAAGTGCAGCTAACCGCAAAATAGATGCAAAAGAATGAGCCCAGTCACCTGACCTGTTAAAGTTATTTAACTAACTTTCCACTAATCGTGGAGTTTGCTATATTTTGCCAATGAGGGAGAAGTTGTGGAAGTGCATATGATAAAACCAGTCCCTTTTAAAAAATTCACAAAAAGGGCATTCACAAAATAGACCTCAACTTACAAACATCTTGATAGACATTTTGAAACTATCAGAGATATTCCAAAATCACCATCTGTGCTGGTAGGACATTTACAAACATTTAGTGCATAATGAAATCACAGAAGAAAAATGATGGTGGCTTCTACATTTACAATTAGTTTGTGTCTCACTACTAGCACTTGTGCATGCCTGCAATTTCTCGCAGATCTGGAGATTTTTTTTTCTAAACAAGGCATATAAAGGCCATTTCTATTATAAATCAGAGCCAATGAGTGCTGCTCTGGTTATTGAGTTTCAGTGGACTAGATAAGCGCTTACAAAGGTGGGGACACCATCACTAGCCCTAGATAAAGGCTGCAAATCACAGTGTTAGCCACTCTTTTTCTAAGGGCCAGGTAAGCAACTCCTAGTCCCATTCTTTCCCATTTAAATATATGCAACATTAATTATGGACCCCATTTGTTCTGCCCAATCTATGGCCCTGTTTATGAGAGGTCCAATCTATATTACCAAATGAATATGGTTTAGCAATCATCACATTAATAACAAAGCCATAGCTCATTACAACAAACAGCCTAAAAAGGTCAGATTTCTATTTACAGGATGAGAAAATGATGTAGTAGTTTACAAAAGCATCTTTTATCCTGCTTTGGATTGTATTTCTTTCTTTATTGCTTTTCTTATTTTTTAATTAAAGAAAAGTAAAAGTTGTAATATAATGTGTCAGTATCCCAAAGATAAAAGATCTCTGAAGTGGAACAGAAATGCGCAAATTTACACATTTTTAATGAAGTGTTTTTTTTTTTCAAATTTCTTTGCATGCGCAGGCTTAATGTTTTGGTAGGTACATTGTGAAGCCATGCTTTCATTGCATAATTATAAGTGAAATGTTCTTTAATGTGCAATAATAATGCTCAAGCTGTGCTATTTTGCTGCTAATAATTATACACAACAGCGTGAAGCATGATAGCAAGTGGAAATCTTTTCACTGCTAAATGGATCATGCATATGAATTCTCATTGCTCTACAGTGCAAGCCAAGATTTTACTTAAAGCATGCTGACATTCTTCTAGTGGTTGTATATGATCTTAAACATTTTAAAGAGGTCTTGTTAATGATTGTAATTTACTAGATTTATTAACTAAAACATGTAATAAATGTTTCATGTGAACCATTTTTCCAGTTAGGTTAAATTAAATACCAGAATATGGTACATGTTTGCATTTAGCATATCTAAACATTGTAAATATATATTACTAAATACTTACTACATACAGTATGTGTCATATTCATACTAACACATGGGACTTCATTGATTAAAATATACATTGATCATAGTATCTTTTTTATAATACAAATACAATACCCGTGTGTGTGGTGCCCTAAAATTATGATAAAATGTGAAAAAAATGTGGCTGCCCCTTTATAGGTGAGCTAAACACCTTAATTATGCAAAATGAAAAAATATATAAAGATGGCGCTCACATACATAAATAAAATCTGAAAAACAGCACCTAACAATAAAGAAATAATAGCGGATGATGCTCACAAACATGCCCTGTAAAATCATAAATAACATTAATGAAAAGGCAATGCGGGTAAGCAATATATATATATATATGTGTGTGTAGAAAAAATAATAGAAGATAAAGTCCAGTATGACTGTTCCAACACCAATGGTTACTTCAGTGATTAGATACTCCTAATCTTAGCCAGCTCAGTGCTCAAAATTATGTCATATGGGACCCGGAAGTAACAGATCCCCACTCCGACATACGTTTCACCTTTTTGGCTCCTCAGTAACAGATCCCCAATCTGATGTACGTTTCACCTTTATGGCTCCTCAGGAGCCATATAGGTGAAATGTACATTGGAGTGGGAATCTGTTACTTCCGGGTCCCGTGTGATATCAATTCCGGGCTGGTCAGTCAGAACGAGGCTTGGACCTCCAGTGCCTGGAGAAGCCATTTGATATCTGCACAAGCTGTACACACCAGTGGCGGTGCATGGGCACTAATACATGTGAGTGAAATACCTATTTGTTATGTTCTTAAAGTCATTGTAAAGGCTTTTTTTTAAAAAAGCAAACTTGTTATACTTACCTCCTTTGTGCAGTTGGATTTTCACAGAGCAGCCCGGATCCTCCTCTTCTCGGGTCTGTCTTCTGCTCTCCTGGTCCCTCCCTCTGAAGAGTGCCCCCTCAGTCAGCTGCTTGCTACAGGGGCACCCGAGCCGAGTCAGAGCTCCGTGTATGCATTCAGACACGAAGCCCAGACCCAGCCCGCCCCCTCTTTCCCCTGATTGCCTGGCTAATTTTGATTGACAGCCCTGGGAGAAAATGGCACCGCTGCTGTGTCTCAGCCAATCAGGAGTGTCTAGGACAACTAAGACACTCATGGACATCGCTGCAGAGAGAAGGGGCTTGGGTAAGTATTTGGGGGTGCTGGGAGGCTGCTACACACAAAAGGTTTTTTATCTTAATGCATAGAATGCATTAAGATAAAATAACCTTCTGCATTTACAACTCCTTTAACACCAATTACAAATAAAATACGACACTATGGTACTTTTTAATCTTGCTTCCTGCAGGGTTATTTTCTTTATGAGCTTTCTACTGTAATGGAGGAATGAAGTGGATCTTCTCATCAGAGGGATCCCAGCTATTGCTTAACCACATTGCCTTTTCATTTATGTTATTCATGAGTTTACAGGGCATGTATGTGAGCATCATCCACTATTATTTGTTTATTGATGGGTGCTGTTTTTCACATTTTATTTATGTATGTTAGCGGCATCTTTACATTTGGATTTTTGCAGTTTCTTTTTTTATATTTAGGATCATATTGTAACAGAGAAAGCTTAAAGAACTATTGGCTATTTAAGTAAAAAGTAGTATGTATACTGAGTTTCTACCATTGTGAGATCTCTGTGTTCTTTATGAATTTAAAATTTGTGCAGCAATAAACTATTAAAATATATCATATTTTCATTCTGTTGGTATGAACCAAGTAGTAAAACGAATATTAGATCACATGCACAAGCTGTTTACTACTTCATTTCAATTGTGGTATGTGCAACTTAAAGCGGAGTTCCAGGCAAAAATTGAACTCAGTATGAAAAGATAGAACACCCGCCTCCTTTTTGGATTTCTTTTTCTTTTCTTCCCTTTTTGGTATGTTTTTTTCGGGACTTCAATCCCATGTCGCCGCGGCAAGGTACGTCTCTCCCACGGTTTTATTGTGCCCTCCTCCTTCCCCCAGCTGCCTTCTGGGACCTGTGTGTGTCCCAGACCAAGACAGGACCATTCAGTAAGGATGCCAGCGCCTGCACCTGGAGCCGATGGCCGGGTCGGCTTCGGTTGCTGATAGGGATGGGCCCGGTGTTCGATTCAAACCCATGTTCGAATCGAGCACCGGGCGTTCGCTCGCTCGGCGAGCCCAGAACTATTGGGGCCGCTCGCATCAAATTCGTGTGATACGAGCGGCCCCGCAATGCATTGCGGCCCGCGCAGTGCAATGCTGGCTGATGATTGGCCAAGCATGCACTGTGACCCCGCATGCTTGGCCAATCACAGCGCCGGCAGCGAGGAGAGCCATAATTGGCTACAGGCAGGATGCCTGTAGCCAATTATAGCTCAGGGGCTTTAGTACACGCCCCACAGCGTTTTTATCAATGAATGACAGTTCTCTGTGTTACAGGAGCCATCAATTCATTAGCCGCGAGTGCTTTTAAATAGCTTTTTTCCTGCAAAAATGACACTTTTTTGCAGGGAAAGTTCTAAGCACAGGAAACCTGCCCCCCTTCACAGGCCACCTATAGACACCCCCCAGATGTGATACTGCAATGCTGTACTAACAGCACGCACACACATATCCCCAGAAATAGAGCATATATTGTCAGCAGCACACTGAAACGCTGACACTGACTGAAACAGAATATGCGAGGCCGCCAGATGCAAGGCCGCCAGATTCCGATAAGCCCCCCGCCCGCAGACCCCCACAACCGCCATTTTTTTTGGCTAGGGTTCCCCTTAAAATCCATACCAGACCTCAAGGGTCTGGTATGGATTTTGAGGGGGACCCTACGCCATTTTTTTTGGCTGGGGTTCCCCTTAATATCCATCCCAGACCTGAAGGGCCTGGTTATTGAATTTGGGGGGACCCCTACGCTTTTTTTTTTCATTTTTTTTATTTTTTAGCAATGACTTTTTTTTTATGAATGAGTTTCAATGAATGACTGTTCTCTGTATTACGGGAGCCGTCAATACACATTAGCCGCGAGTGATTTTAAATAGCTTTTTTACTTTCAAAAATGACACTTTGCGCAGAGACAGTTCTAAACACGGGAAACATGCGCCCCTTTACATGCATACTATAGACACCCCCCAGGTACGAAATTTAAAGGAATATTACACTTTTATTGTTTCAATTTAAGCATTATTAAAATCACTGCTCCTGAAAAAACAGCCGTTTTTAAAACTTCTTTTTGCATTGATACATGTCCCCTGGGGCAGGACCCAGGTCCCCAAACACTTTTTATGACATTAACATGCATATTAGCCTTTAAAATTAGCACTTTTAATTTCGAACGTTCGCATCCATTATAACTAATAGGGTTCTAAAGCTCGCACGGACTTTAGGTCCGTTCGCGGGTTCTGGTGCGAGCCGAACGGGGGGGTGTTCGGCTCATCCCTAGTTGCTGACATTGTGGGCTCCCTGGACAGATAAGTGTCCTTATAGGAAAAAAAATTGAAAGTCAGCAGCTACAAATATTGTAGCTGCTGACTTTCAATTTTTTTCCACCCAGGCTGGAACTCCACTTTGAGTCTTTAAAATGAAATTACCATATGAAACATATGCATAACAAATATGCATTATGTGGACATTTTTCTTGGAAGCCATTTAGTTTGCATAAAAATGAGATGGCAGTAAGAGAGGAAGTATCGCATATAGCAGCCTATCAAAAGCCAGCTTCCATGGTGTAAGCAACAAAGACTGGACTTAAAGGTAGCAGAGTGGTGTAGTGGTTAGCACTTTCACCTAGCAGTAATAGGGTCGCTGGTTCAAATCCCAACCATGACACCTTCTGCCTGGAGTTTGCATGTTCTCCCTGTGCTTGCGTGGGTTTCCTCCGGGTACTCTGGTTTCCTCCCACACTCCAAAGACATGCTGGTAGGTTAATTAGATCCTGTCGATAAAATTGGCCAAATATGTGTATGTTGTATGTGTATGTGTTTGTAAGCGTGTCAGGACCCTACAGGGCAAGGACCGCAATATACCACAGATGGACACCAGTGGCAAAAAGCGCCCTGAGGCGATTCAGTTCGCATAGGTTGCGCTATACAAGTCATTCATTCATTCAGAAACATACTTATTGAGATTTTCCAGTAACATCTTTATCACCACCAGAAACAAACTCATCAACCTCTTTGAAGTTTCCGTTTAACAAATTCACTGTAGACAATAATTGACAGCCTTGCTGTTTAGAGCATTTATCCATTTTGCTCCAAAAATGGCTCGCCAAACACAAGACAACTAAAAGAAGCATTCGCAAATCTGTATATGAAAGGCAATATTCAAAATGCAGAGCAGTAGCAAGTGAAAATGTGAAAATCGTATCAAAAAGTACTTTCAGTTAATGTTACAATAACTCAAATTTAATTTTACAGAAATATACTAAACTTTCCATTTACCACCACTGATTCTTTAAAAACGTAAAAATGTTTGGCTTGAAATAATGCTGTTCCCTTGTTATATTGCCAAAACACTAGATACACAGGAAGCTCTACACTTCAAACATACAGTAGATGAGTGTTGCACCAACAAATTGAATCCAAAGATTTTTTTTTTATTTCCAAAGAAGAGAGCAGGTGCAGGAAAAAACCCTTTACAAAATTAAAAAAAAATGTTTTTTCTAACTTTTTACAAATAGATTTTAAACCTATTTTTTAACATTTAATTGTGCTGTGTTCTTTAAAGGGGGTCTTCCAGAAGTCAAGAAGGCTTTTTTTGTATCTGCATCCTAAAATAAGCACCTAGCTAAAAAAAAAAATCAAATAGACTAGTGTTGGCAAAAAGGGGGATACTTGCTGAAACAGTACAGTGTTTTATACTATTCTGTGAGCAATAAATATCAAATCAATGAAGAATCCATTCCTCAGCTTCTCCTTCACATGCGGGCGCCTTAGTGTGCTTAAAATGTATATTTAAAAAATGACAATATCATTCTGTTTTTCCCTTTTTTTTTATCAATTACATTTAAAAAAAAAATACCTGACTAAAATAATAAATACCATTGAATCAATAGTGGATAAGATCTATATCAGTTGTAAAATGGCTTCAACCAAGCCAGATCTCTCATAATATTGATAATTTTGATCATGTTATGAAAAACAAATGGCATAATATTTCATTAATTAATGGAAATATTAGATCAGACTTTCAAGGTAACACACAGAAATGTGCAAAGCAAACTGGTGGACTTTCCACCTGACTGCTGTTTTCATTTCACATAGCATGTGAACCAGAGGCCTATGAGGAGTTTTACTGGGATTATGTCTTGGAAGTTGGTTGGGTATTCTTTGGAAGATTAACCACACACTGTGTCTGTGGGAGGAAAGGAGAGCCGTTAACCGGCAAGCCTGTCAGCACATCATTTTCACTGACAATCAGGGCACTGATGATCAGTGCCCTGATTAGCAGTGCAGCCCCATCAGTGCTCATCAGTACAATCTATCAGCGCCCATCAGTGCAGCCTTAAAGGGCCCATTAGGTCACATATTGGTGCCCATCAGTGCCGCCTATCAGTGCCTCCTCATCAGTGTCCATCAGTGCTGCCTATCAGTGCCCATCAGCACCACCTAACAGTGCTGACTATCAGTGCCACCTATCGGTGCAGCCTCATCAGTGCTGTCTCATCAGGGTCCATCAGTGCATCCTCTCAGTGCAGCCTATCAGTGCCCATCAGTGCCCATCAGTGCAGCCTCATCAGTGCACATTAGTGAAGAAGAAAAATTACTTATTTGCAAAATAATTTTATATCACAAACTAAGGGAAAAAAAATGTCTTCCAAATTTATGGTATTTGTTCGTTTGTTTAGCAAAGAATAAAAAACCCAGCGGTGATTAACCAGTTAACAACCGGCCCATAGCCGAATGACGGCTACAGGGTGGTTTGTTAACTCTGGGAGGGCATACATGGACATCCTCCCAGAATTACGCTCTTGCGCGCCCCCCTTCCGTGACGGCGGTGAACGGCCGATGATCGCGGCCGTTTATCACGTGATCGCGCCGTAAAATGACGGCGCGATCACATGTCAACAAACCGGCGTGATTTCCGGTTCCTCCCTCCCCTCTCCGTCCAGTGTGAGCGGAGAGGGGAGAGATCAGTGGCAGCAGCGCTGTGGGCTGCATGTGTAGTGCCCACAGCCTGCTCAGGGAGACATCCATCCATCCCTGCTCACCGATCCCAGCCATACTCTGCATACCCAGCCATGCTCTGCATACCCAGCCATACTCTGCATGCTCTGCATACCCGTCCATACTCTGCATACCCAGCCATGCTCTGCATACCCGTCCATACTCTGCATACCCGTCCATGCTCTGCATACCCGTCCATACTCTGCATACCCGTCCATACTCTGCATACCCGTCCATATTCTGCATGCTCTGCATACCCGTCCATACTCTGAATACCCGTCCATACTCTGCATACTCTGCATACCCATCCATACTCTGCATACCCGTCCATACTCTGCATACCCGTCCATACTCTACATGCTCTGCATACCTGTCCATACTCTGCATACCCAGCCATACTCTGCATGCTCTGCATACCCGTCCATGCTCTGCATACCCGTCCATGCTCTGCATACCCGTCCCTACTCTGCATACCCGTCCATACTCTGCATGCTCTGCATACCCGTCCATACTCTGCATACCCGTCCATACTCTGCATACCCGTCCATACTCTGCATGCTCTGCATACCCGTCCATACTCTGAATACCCGTCCATACTCTGCATACCCGTCCATACTCTACATGCTCTGCATACCTGTCCATACTCTGCATACCCAGCCATACTCTGCATGCTCTGCATACCCGTCCATGCTCTGCATACCCGTCCCTACTCTGCATACCCGTCCATACACTGCATGCTCTGCATACCCGTCCATACTCTGCATACCCGTCCATACTCTGCATACCCGTCCATACTCTGCATACCCGTCCATACTCTGCATGCTCTGCATACCCGTCCATACTCTGAATACCCGTCCATACTCTGCATGCTCTGCATACCCGTCCACACTCTGCGTACCCGTCCATACTCTGCATACCCAGCCATACTCTGCATGCTCTGCATACCCATCCATACTCTGAATACCCGGCCATACTCTGAATACCCAGCCATACTCTGCATACCCGTCCATACTCTGCATACCCGTCCATACTCTGCATACCCAGCCATACCCTGCATACCCAGCCATACCCTGCATACCCAGCCATCCATACTCTGCATACCCATCCATCCATACTCTGCCTACCCATCCATCCATCCTCATCCATACTCGGCATACTCATCCATCCATCCTCAGCAATACTCATCCCCCCATCCATAATTAGCCATACCCAGCCATACTCAATCATACTTAATTGTACTCAGTCATACCCAGCCATACTCAGCCGTACCCAGCCATCCCATCTATACCCATCCATACTCAGCCGTACCCATCCATACTCATTCATGCTCAGCCATCCCCATCCATGGCTCATCTATCCCCATTCATGCTCATCCATGCCACTACAGTGCCTTACAAAAGTGTAATAGGTAGTCAAATTAGATTTGAAACTTATGTCCCTAGAACACCTGACGGCGCGCCCTGCATGTTGAGCCTCTGTATGTGGACACGCTGTGTAAAAGTCTCACACATGTGGTATCGCCATACTCAGGAGGAGTAGTAGAATGTGTTTTGGGGTGTAATTTGTTCTATGCATATGCTGTGTGTGAGAAATAACCTGCTAATATAACAATTTTGTGGAACAAAAAGAAAAAAAAAAGAAAATCTTGATTTTGCAAAGAATTGTGGGAAAAAATTACAACTTCAAAAAACTCACCATGCATCTTACTAAATACAGTGGAATGTCTACTTTCCAAAAAGGGGTCATTTGGGGGGTATTTGTACTTTCCTGGCTTGTTAGGGTCTCAAGAAATGAGATAGGCCGTCAGTACTTCAGGTGTGATCAATTTTCAGAGATTGGCACCATAGCTTGTAGACTCTATAACTTTCACAAAGACCAAATAATATACACCGATTTGAGTTATTTTTACCAAAGATATGTAGGGGTATACATTTTGGCAAAAATATATGAAGAAAAATTACTAAATTTGCAAAATGTTATAACACAAACAAAGAAAAATGCATTTTTTTTACAGAATTTTCGGTCTTTTTTCTTTTATATCGCAGTGTTTAAATACCACCAAAAGAAAGCTCTATTTGTGTGAAAAAAAGGACAAAAATTTCAAATTTGTATGACTGAGTAATTGTCATTCAAAGTGTGAGAGCACCGAAAGCTGAAAATTGGTCTGGTTATTAAGGGGGTTTAAGTGCCCAGTGGTTAAATACCACCAAAAGAAAGCTCCAGCTGTCTCAAAAAAAATATAAAATTTTAATTTTGGTACAGTGTTGCATGACTGAGTAACTGTCATTCAAAGTGTGAAAGCACTGAAAGCTGAAAATTGGCTTGGGCAGGAAGGGGTAAAAGTGCATGGTAAGTAAGTAGTTAAAGGGAGTCTATATCATCTGTGAAGAACTGGACCTGTATTGACTTTGGAAGACAGTAGCTGGTTGTTATCTAAGGTTAGAATGTATATGAACAAGATTAAGCATTCATCCGGGGACTACACCAACAATTATTGGATAGCCATTAAGAAAGTTCACCTTCTGTCCAGTTGAGGCGGGATATATTCAGGCACCGCAAATAGATGTCTCACAATGATACAGAACATAATTAAAGCACTTGTGTTCCATGTTGGTGGGATTGTCAGCCAGTGATGTCCCCATTAGGCTCATGTCTACCCATAGGAGCTGTTTTAGCAGTTCTGATTCAATACAAATGTATGCATTGCAAGGAAGTTTTAGTAGATAACACTCTTCTGTCCTAAGGAAGCCAAGTTGTCTGTGAAATGCCTTGAAATTAGATACCACTTTATAATTTGCCATTATTTTATGTATATAATGTTCCATTAAAATAAACTAGGAGGTTTAGGATAAGAACAAGCATATGCAAGTACAATTGTGTAATGTATAGCACCATGAGCATGGCCTTGCCAAAGAGAATTATAATAACAAAATTTAATGATAACTTTGTTAATATATATACATTTTTGTGTAATACCTGTAAAGTCCAATTATCCATGTTAATGTTGTCATGAAAACTTGGATGAGGTAACAGCATGGCCTGAACTTTTACATAGTACATATTGAAAATATACAGGTTACATTTATAAATTAGATCTCTCTTACTTTGAATTATATACAAGAAATGGCTTGCCATTAAGTTGAACAAAATATAGTTAGTGTTATGACTGCTGTTAGTCAGATTTTTATTTTGCCACCTATGAAAGCACTAAGCAAATTAGTATTGGTTAATGAATGCTGCAGACACGAACTAGAATATAATGCTTTCTTAAATATAATTATCATTACAAAGTACTAATGTTTGCACCTGGATGTTTAATGTTGCATTACTAAATTTCCTCTTTTATTAAGAGAAGCTTAAATGTGCAGATCCCCTAGAGCTCAGTAACATTAGATCACTTTCTATTTTTAAAACTCTCTTTTCTGCATGTAGAAAGAGAACATAGCAAACTGTCATTTACCTCTGCTATTTCGGACAGAGACCCTGTAATAGGATCCCATATTAAGAAGCTTATTCAATACTGGAACAATCTATCAATTATACAAATTAAAGCCCCCACAACACTACTGTCCTGCAAAGGTTGGTGCCCATGTTGAATGATACACTTTTTGTATCATTAACCAGAAGTATTTATTGTCGCAGGAGGTTTATTCCCCAATTAAATTTGCAAACAAACAATACATAACCTCTGGAAAAACTGTTTTATTATTCCAAAAGTTCATTTTTAACACAGAAATTTTTTTTTTCTGAATATAGAAAGTTTAAAAAATACTTTTCCCTACCCTAGTCCAACCAAACCACCAAAAAGTATCACTAAAATGTAACTTGACCCCTAAACATAACCTATAACCCAACTCCTACTCTGAACTTAATGCTTACTCCTAAACCTAACCTTTAAACTCACAATCACCTGTTCCATGTTCCATGCCTGGCCTTTTTTCCCTATACAAGGCTATTAGCATGCAGCCAATCAGCAGCCTTTGGCACCTTAGCCAATCCGTGGCCAGGCTCTGTCTGGAAGAGTCAGTGCATGTGTTGCTAGGTGTTTTAGTATTGCATCCACACACTGAACTTTTCCCTGTGGCTTTACAAGTCCCCCCCCCCCCCCAGTGATTTTTAACATGTTCTCTCTGCGTCCAGGGTTCCCAATGCAATCTCTTAGACTGCTTTCACACTGAAAGTGCCGGCCGGAAGCGCTAAAGCGGCGCTCATTTTAGCGGCGCTTTAGTGCTGTTTAAGTGGGGCTTTAGTGCTGTTTAAGCGGCGCCTGTCGGCTGATAGCAGGGCATTTTAACCCCAAAAAAGTCCCATTTTGCAGAGCTTTTAAATCGCTTTTCAGGGAATTTCAAAGCGCTGCCCATTCATTCCAATGGGCAGGGCATTTTGGGAACGCTAAATACAGGGCTCCCAACCTGCCCCAAAGATGCTGCTTGCAGGACTTTTCGGAATGTCCCGCAAGCGCACCACCCGAGTGTGAACAGTCACACTTGAATGAATGGGAGGCGATTTTCAGCAGACGCGACGTTACTTCAGTTGCATATTCCGATAGGTAGTAGGCTTTGCTTGTGGCATTTCCGGTTTCTAAATAACGCAATGCTAGCCCTCAGCACTGCCCACTGACTCCTGGGAAAGGATGACACACATCTCCCAGGAGCACAGTCGCCGAGGGAATTGACGTCAATCGCTGCAGACCGCAAGTGGCAGAATAGAAGGGACCCCATAGCAACAGCAGTTACAGCGTGAGTAAAAAAATAAATACATTCCAAATGTTGTTGCTGAAGGAGAATGCTGTGGATTTATGTAAAGTTAATTTTATAGGTGGAACTCCACTTTAATCCTTCCTACTAGGGATTGGCCGAACACCCCCCTGTTTGGTTCCCACCAGAACATGCGGACAGACAAAAATGTGTGCGAACATGCAAACCCTATTAAAGTCTATGGGACTCGAACATGAAAAATCAAAGGTGCTAATTTTAAAGGCTTATATGCAAGTTATTGCCATATAAATTGTATGGGGAACCAGGTACTGCCCCAGGGGACATCAATGCAAAGTTTTTTCAGGAGCAGTGATTTTATAAAAGGTTTAAAGTTAAACAATAAAAATGAAATATTCCTTTAAATATCATGCCCGGGGGTTCTCTTAAGCCCCATACACACGCGCGGATTATCCGAGGACCAGGTCCGTCGGATCATGTCCGTCGTACTTTGTCCGATGTTGGTTTTGCGTACACACGGTCGGACAAAGTTGTCGGAAAATCCGATCATTCTGAACGTGGTGACGTTTGTTGCCTACGACGGGACTATGTAGAGGCTAGTAGCCAATAGCTTTGGTCTTGTAATGTGATCTGAGCATGCGTAGCACTTTGTCCGTCGGAATTCGCTACACACGATCGGATTTAGTGTGATCAGACTTTGTTGTCAAAAAATCTATCCAGCAGGAGATAGGACTTTGTCCGTCAGACAATCCGATGGAAACTGTCCGATGGTGCCTACACACGGTCGGAATTTCCGACAACATTGTCTGATAGGACTGAATCCATCGGAAAATCCGACCGTGTGTATGGGGCTTTAGTCTGCCTGTAAAGTAGCGCATCTGTCTCATGTGTTTTACTGTGCAGCAGCAAAATTACATTTCTAAAGGAAAACATGTAATTTAAAATTGCTTGCGGCCCTTCAGGTTCGGTGTGGATTTTAAGGGAAACTTCATGCCCAAATTTTTTTTTTTAAATGGTATGGGGTAACCCCCCAAAATCCATACCAGGCCCTTATCTGAGCAAGCTGCCTGGCAGGCCAGGAAAGGGGGGCGAGTGAGTGCCCCCCTCCTGAACCATACCAGGCCACTTGCCCTCAACATGGGGAGGGTGCTTTGGGGTCCCCCCCAAAGCACCTTGTCCCCATGTTGAGGGGGGCAAGGGCCTCATCCCCACAACTAAAAACACTGGCTATTGGTTGTGGAAGTCTGCAGGTGGGGGGCTTATCGGAATGAGGAAGCCACCCTATGTGAATGGGTATGGGGTACATTGTAAATGAAAAAATGAAAATACTCCGCATCCCTGGGAGGCGTCCCACCTACTGGTGTTTTTGTACTGTGACAGCTCTTATATAGGCAAGGGAGGGGCCATCCGCTGACGTAACTGGATGACCCCGCCCCCTCTGATGGCACATGATGTCAGAAGGGGCGGGGTCACTGGGTTACGTCACCAGGTGGCCCTGCCCTTGCCTATATAACAGCTGTCACAGCCAAGAGACAGCAGTCGGGGGGACACCTCCCATCGAGGCAGAGGTTTTTCTTTTTCTATTTTTTGGGTCCGTCAGGCGGCATGATTGAAGATAGATGGACATCGCAGGACACTTTCTTTTTTTCTTTCTTTTTTAGTAAAAGAATTGTCAAAAACTGTGTATTGTGGTTTTTACTTTTTGACACTTTAATTGGTGAATGGGTAGGGGTACAATGTACCCCATAATTATTCACATAGGGGGGCAGGATCTAGGGCCCCCCTTGTTAAAGGAGGCTTCCAGATTTCGATAAGCCCCCCATCCGCAGACCCCCACAACCACCGGGTCAGGGTTGTGGGGATGAGGCCCTTCTCCCCATCAACATGGGGACAAGGTGCTTTGGGGGACCCTAAAGCACCCTCCCCATGTTGAGGGCAAGTGGCCTGGTATGGTTCAGGAGGGGGGGGGGGGGGGGGCGCTCGCTCATTCCCCCATCCTGGTCTGCCAGTCTACTTGCTCAGATATGGGTCTGGTATGGATTTTGGGGGGGACCCCATGACATTTAGTTTTTTTTATTTTGGCGTGGAGTTCCTCTTATAATCTATGCCAGACCCAAAGGGCCTAGTATGGATTTTGGGGGGACCCCACGCGTTTTTTTTTAATTTTGGTGTGCAGTTCCCTTTAAAATCTATACCAGACCCAAAGGGCCTGGTATGGAATGGGGGGGACGACCCATGCCGTTTGTTTCCTAATTCTGTCATAGGGTTACCCTTAACCATTTCAATACACTATATTATATACTGTACCTTGCACTATATACCCTGCACTGTATTATATATACAACACTGATTGCACTAAATACTCTGAACTGCAATATATATACTATACGAACTGCACTATATACTCTGAAAATGCAGTATATATATATTATACGGACTGCACTATATACTCTGAACTGCAGTATATACTATACGGACTGCACTATATACTCTGCAGAAAAATTGGGCCTTAGGTGTTGGTGGTGCCAGAACACTGTAACCCCTCACAGTTACTCTTGTTGGGCGCAGGAAAGGGCCCTGCTGTAAAAAAAAAAAAAAAAATTGAAATGACATGCCCCAGTCAAACAGGTGCAGAAAAATTGTGCCTTGGGTGTTGGTGGTGCCGGAACACTGTAACCTCTCAGTTACTCTTGTTGGGCGCAGGAACGGGCCCTGCTGTAAACAATTATTTAAAAAAAGGTAAATTACATTCCCCAGTCAAACTGGTGCAGAAAAATTGGTCCTTGGGTGTTGGTGGTGCCAGAACACTGTAACCCCTCACAGTTACTCTTTTTGAATGAATGAATGATTTGTATAGCGCTGCAACTGCGAACTGAATCGCCTCGAGGCGCTTGATCCGACCTGCGTTGATTCCTTCTTAGAAGAGGTAGGTCTTGAGTTTTTTCCTGAAGGCCCGATGGTCTTTTTCCAAGCGGATGTTCGTAGGTAGAGCGTTCCATAGCCGTGGTCCTTGGACTGCAAATCTTCGTTCTCCCCTTGACTTGTACCGGGATTTGGGGACAAGGAGGAGGTTTTGGTCGTTAGATCAGAGGTTGCGATTGGGGGTGTAGTGTTGTATTTTTTCGCATAAGTATTGAGGAGCATCTCCTTGTGTGCATTTGTGGGTCAAGCAGAGGGTCTTGAATGTGATCCGATTCTTTACGGTTAGCCAATGGAGGGTCCTCAGGGATTTTCCTGTGACTAGTCTTGCTGCCGTGTTTTGAACGACTTGTAGTCGTGCAATCTGGAATTTAGGTAGTCCTATGTAGAGGGAGTTTGCGTAGTCGAGTCGAGAGTTGATGATTGTTCCTACCACTACGGCTTTGTCCTTTTCTGGAATGAAGGGGATGAGTCTACGTAGCAGGCGTAGAAGGTGGTAGGATCCGCTGACTACTGATCCTATTTGTGCATTCATTGACATTTCTGAATCGAAGATGACACCGAGACTTTTGGCTTTTATGCTCATTGGGATGGTCTGTCCAAGGATGGTGGGCGGAGTCCATGGTGTCGTAGATTTAGTTTTCCGGTTTGCATTTAGGAGAAGGAGTTCTGTTTTGGTTCCGTTAAGTTTGAGGGAGTTTGTGGACATCCAGACGTCTATTGATGCGAGGCATTTTTCTAATTCCTGATATTGGTCTTTTTGTCCGGGGATCCGAAGGTAGAGTTGAGTATCATCTGTGTATGAGTGGAAGCATAGATCAGATTTGCTGATGATTTTTAGGAGTGGACGGATGTAAATGTTGAAGAGCACGGGTGACAAAGGTGATCCTTGAGGGACTCCATAGGAGACTGCACGGGATTCAGATGTGAAGGCTCCAAGTTTCACTGTCTGTGACCGATTTCCTAAGAAGGAAGTGAACCATGGTAAGTCTGAAACTGTGACTCCTGCTACTTCTTTGAGGCGGGTGAGTAAAGTGTTGTGATCCAGTGTGTCAAATGCTGCACTAAGGTCCAGGAGTACCAGGAGACATGATTCTCCATCATCTGCTGCTTCCAAGGCATCATCCCATATTTTGAGGAGAGCTGTTTCTGTGCCATGGCCCGGGCGGAAGCCTGATTGCAGAGGGTCCAGGAGATTGTGTGTGTCCAGATGGAGTTGTAGCTGTTGTACCACTACTTTCTCCATAATCTTGGAGATGGTGTTCAAGCTAGTTATCGGTCTTCGGTGGTTGGGGTTTCTTGGATCCAAGTTGGGTTTCTTTAGGAGGGGTTTGACTATGCCTTGCTTGAGGGAGTTCGGAACAATTCCTTCTTTGAATGACTGATTTATGAGTAGTGTTATAGTAGGTGCCAAGATGTCAGAGCATTCTTTCAGAAGTTTTGTGGGGATGATATCGTTGGGTGAAGTGCTGTCCCGGAGGCTTCTGATTATGTTTCTTGTGGTCTCTATGGCGATCGGGGTCAGCGAAAAATTTGGTGGTTGTGCGATGTTTGAATCGGCTTTTTGGGCACAGGAACGGGCCTTGCTGTAAACAATTATTTAAAAAATTTAAATTACATGCCCCAGTCAAACAAGTGCAGAAAAAATGGGCCTTGGGTGTTGGTGGGGCCAGAACACTGTAACCCCTCACAGTTACTATTGTTGGGCGCAGGAAAGGGTCCCACTGTTAAAAATGAGTTCAAACATTGAAATGACATGCCCCTGTTAAACAGAGGCAGAAAAATTGGACCTTGGGTGTTAGTGGTGCCCTAAACCAAAAATATATTATATTTTACTAATATTGTTGGAAGCTAGCATCATTAAGATTCAGGAGGAATAGGATAGGCAGTATAGGCAGTCTTCAAGGGATCCCAGATCCCTAGCAAACTCAATCAGTTACAGCATCAGGGGCTTGATAGCAGGGGGCTTGATAGCCTATCAACGGAGTCTGTGGACAGGTGCACTCTTTGATCCGTTACAAACCCTCCAGCAGCACTGAATGTCCGTTCGGAAAGCACGCTGGATGCAGGACAGACCAGTAGTTCGTTTGCATATTGAGTAAGTTATGGCCAGTGGTCCACCCTCAAGACCCAGTAACCCAGTGAATGCTCTGTTGGAAAGGTCTCCAAGTCTGCTCTTGCCCCAAGATATTCCTGCACCATATAATGCTGACGCTGGCGATGGTTGCTTGAACCTATCAGTCCTTGCCACTGAGGATTGAAAAATTGTTTAAAGGCATCAGTCAGCCAGCCACCTTCTCCACTGCTCTTCCTCTGAGGCTCTGACCAAACGAAGCCTCAGAAACATGTTGTCCAGCACCAGGAAATTGTAACCTTCCAGGGTCTGGAAAGGTGTTACACAAACTTTTCTTCAAGGCCTCCTGATGTTTCATCCTCTGCTCCCTCTGCAAAGGCTGGATGAGTTCTGCAACTTTACCTTTGTAACATTGATCAAATAGGGTTGCCAGACAGTAATGATCCCTCTCCTTGATACCACAAATCCTAGGGTCTTTTCGCAGACTTTGCAGAATCAGGTAGCCCATGCAGCGTAAGTTTGCAGAGGCATTCGATTGTGAGTCTTCTGGGTCACTGAGGATGACATTGCTAGGCACTACCTCCTCCCAGCCACGTACAACTAATTGGGTTTCTGGGGACTGAAAACCATCTTTTGAAGACTGCTGTGTGTTATCCTCCACATCCATGCTGACACAATCCTCCTCCTCCTTCTCTTCTTCCTGTGTGTTTGGCGGCCCCGCAGGAATGCTATCTGCATAAAGGGGCCCTTGAGAGGAAAGGAAGAAGAAAACAAATAGAAAAGCGCCACTTAGTAAAAGGTTCTTTAATAAACAGTAAGGCGCTGCTGCTGTTACAAGTGTGTCCAAGAGTACCAGGAAGGTCTGTAGCTATGGCCGCAAGACGCCAGCATCTCTGCCCCAGTGTGGCTCCTGTCCCCTAGGCAGACCAACTGAAGCATCTGATTGAAACTTTTAGCATCACTGCTTGCGTAGCCCCTTGAACACTTAGGTAGCACTACTGGTTCAGAGGACAATTCTGCAGAAGATGCCATAGAGGAAAAAGCAGGGAGATGTGGCAGAATCACCAGCTTTTTGGAGACGTGGTGGCGAAACAAGCTCCAACACTGAACCCTGTCCTGCATCCTTCCCAGTTGTCAGCAGAGTTAACCAGTGCGCTGTGAAGGAAAAGTAATATCCCTGAGCATGCCTGCTATACCATGAGTCAGCGGTAATATGAACCTTGCTGCTGACCGCCCTGTCCAACGAGGCCAAAACATTGCCTTCCACATGAATCTAGAGAGCTGGAATGGCCTTATTTGAAAAATGTTTTAGTTTTGGAACCTGCCACTGTGGTACAGCACATTCCACAAATTCACAAAAGGGGGCAGAGTCTACCAGCTGAAAAGTCAGCATTTGCAGTGCTAGCAATTTGGCCAAGCTAGCATTTAGACCCTGAGCATGTGGATGGCTGAGACAGTATTTTTTTTTTTACGGTTCAGCAACTGGGGTAGCGAAATTTCCTGCTGATATCAACTGGTGGTGTACAGCTAGCAGATTGGCTGCAAGTACTTGTGGCACCTATTGCAATACCTTCATTCCTCTCAGTGCAGGTTTTTGAGAGGACTGGAGGTATAGTAGGGGTTGAGATCACAGATGAGAAGCAAGGAGAAGTCCGCCTTTTTTTATTATGTGGGTCTTTCAGGTGCTGTTGCCAACAGACTGCAAGGCAGGTCATCCTATGTCTTGTCAAGCATGTGGTGCCCAAGCAGGTGTTGTTCCGGCTATGCTTGATCTGCTTCAGAAATAGATTGCAAACAGCAATGGTGCGATCTACTGCACATGTGTTGAAAAAGGCCCACACCAATGAAATTTTGCAAGTCAGCAGGGGGTCAGCAGTGCCCTGCCCCTGTGAAGCTCTGGGGTGTGATGCAATAGGGTGGCTGCCCTTAAGCTGGCCCCTTGATGACATCCTGCCTCATTGGAGTGGTGCCTTCTCCTCCTCCTCCTCCTCCTCACTTTCCTCCTCTCTTCTCTCAGGCACCCAAGTACAGTCATTGACCTCATCATCCCCTCCCTCCTCATCACTGGAGATAACTTGGCAGTATGCTGCAGCTGAGGGAACATTACTGCTAGTTTCTTGTCCTTCTGTGTCACCCCCTCTATCTGAGCTCACGTTACTCCCTTCCTCAACCTGGGAACCAACATCAGAGCCTTCAAATTGCTGCGCATCCTCCAGCAGCATGTAACTGACACTATGGTTGAATAATTCTGGTCACTCCTCCATGCATGATGGTGGGGCTACAGAAGGAGTAACTGTGGACAAGGAGTCAGTGGAATAGGGCGCTTTGGCAGCTGTGTTGGAAGGCAAACTAGTATGAGCCTGGGTGACAAAAGATGAGGACGATGAAGACGGCTTAGTTATACACTCCACCAACTCTTCTTCATGTTGTGGCTCAATAACACGGCCAGCAGCAGAAAAAAAGGACAAGCGTGACCTGCCTGTGGAGGATGCACCATGTCCGCCACCACCACTTTTCACTGTAGACACAGAGGCTGCTTGCCTTCTTTTAGTGGCCTGTGAGCGTCTGCCTCTCCTTGGTGGCATTCCCGACATGATGGGGATTTTTTTTCACACCACATTACACTGTATTATATACTGTGTACACTGCCTGAAGTGTATTAGAAACTGTTGACACCGGGGGTTATTTACGAAAGGCAAATCCACTTTGCACTACAAGTGCAAACTACAAGTGCAAAGTGCACTTGGAAGTGCAGTCGCTGTAGATCCGAGGGGGATATGCAAGGAAAATAAAAAACAGCATTTTAGCTTGCACATGATTGGATAATAAAATCAGCAGAGCTTCCCCTCATTTCAGATATACCCCCCAGATTTACAGCGACTGCACTTCCAAGTGCTCATTCAGTGCAATTTCAAGTGCACTTTGCAGTGCAAAGTGGATTTGCCTTTCGTAAATAGCCCCCACTGTATTACATACCGTGTACACCGCTTGCAATGTATTATATACTGTACACCGGCTGCACTGTATTATATGCTAGGTACACGGCATGAAGTGTATTATGTACTGTACACTGCCGAATGCACTGTATATATAGTCTACACTAAATGCAGAGGAGATATATCTACCCATCTATATATTGTATGTATATTGTGGGGAAATTAGCTCATGGGGATCACCTTTTCTGAATGACAGTCAGCAAACGGGCACTTTCTTAAAAATCTGGTGGATGCCAGGCTTATTTGCAGGAGGTTTGCAAAATAAAAACAAACAGTAAATTACATCCTTGCCATCTGGCACTAACTAAACAAATAGTCTCCTCTCTATACAGTGCGGGGCTGGTCCCTGTCACCCACAAAAACATGCGGAAAAGCAAACCTTTTAGTCCACCCAGAGCTCCTCCTGCTGTGCTCTCTTCCTGGATATTTAAAGTCCAGCTGACTGTGGACTCCAGTGGGCCCGAACATCTGGACCAGAACCCAGCCTGCCACCCCCATCAAATTATTCTCAGCAGCTATTACCTTTTGTACCACCACCCCCTCCCTTTAGAATGTAAGCTCTACGAGCAGGGCCCTCCTGTACCTTTTGTATTGTACTGTAATTGTGTTGTCCCCCTATACATTGTAAAGCGATGCGTAAACTGTTGGTGCTGTATAAATCGTGTATAATAATAGTTTGCATAAGTGGCTAGTGTAACATTAAGATAACATTAAGTTAGGTTCATGAAGGCACACATTAGCATGACTGTGACTTTTTTGACACAGATTTGTGATCGCTATAAAGATTTTAATAAAAAAGAAAGTCACTGCTTATGGGTATAACAGCTGCCATCACTAAAATATGTAATACCAAATTTATATGTAATAAACATATAAATTCTTCAACATATGTGTAATTCTGATAATTCCATATACATCTAATCATAAATGATATATGAAAAAATTTATTAAAGCATAAATCACCAACTCATCCATAAAAGTCCAAAAGAATAGTAAGTGTTATAGTGTTCCACCCCTTGTAAAAGTGTTTATCAGGAAAGACACCAAACAGTCCATTCCTTGTGATGGTTGTATTATCAGGAAGCACACATAATAGTCAGTTTAGGAGATATCCGGTGTAGCTACAGGTAAGCCTTATTATAGGCTTAACTGTAGTAAAAAGTGGATTGTAAGGGTTTACAACCACTTTAAGCCTTTAGACAAAGAGAGTGCATCAAGTTGTTTTTTTTCCCTTTCAGGCATGTCTAGGTATGGGCAAGGTAGGTGGTAAGGCAGGAGGACCTAACAGGCATAATTATGCCTCAGTCTTTTGGAAGTGTATCCAGCAGGCCCATGTGAATGTGAAAAGGAGTCATTTGTGATGCTTATGAGTTCTTCCATTCCAATGATTTTGAGTAAGCGGGTGAGCCAATTACGAGCCACTTACGTGAGCATTTGATGCCTGCACAGTGAACACAAATGTCATTATGATCACCTCACATCATTGTTGCAACTTAGGTCTTGTTCACATAGGGTTTATGAATCTGCATCCTGTGTGAGGGCCATGTTTACCCACATGTGGATGCACAGCTGTTCCATGCATCACCCATTGCTGTCAATTGGAATGCAGCAGATGCATTCTCCCAATGTGACATCCATGTGGATGCTGGTGCATGGCCCAAATGAACCCAGGATGTGTTTGGGACCATGCACCTGCACCCCTATAGATGTCACATTGCAAGCAGAGGCTGTATCCATGCCGCCGCTGCATTCCGATTGACAGCAATGGGACTGCCTGCACAGGGATGAACAGAACACCTATGCATCAGGGTGCAGGTAAACACAGCACTCACATGGGGTACAGATACAGTATATAACTCAAAAAGTGGACTGAGGCGTTGCCACCATCCTATACATAGATAAAAAGTATGTAAAAAGAGATCCCCTAAGGAGGGTTGGGACTATGAAGGCAACTCAATATATATATTTATAACAACGTAGTTTATTCAATATTATAATAAGAAGCCAATGTATGTCAAACATTGCAATTGACTGGTTAATAACAATATCAAAACATAAATGATAGATACAGAAATGACACTGATATAGTCTCCTGATTAGAAATTAGGCCCTAAATTAGTTTTTGTACCTATATTGAGTTGCCTTCAAAGTTCCAATCCTCCTTGGGGGACCTCTTTTTAGATACAGTATATATGCTCCACATGAACAGGCCCTAGGCTTCATTCAGATGGTCATGGAGACCCATCCTACTTGCAGACTCCCTTTGTTTTGGGAAAAATGACAGTAAACACAAAAATACTGTAGCACCAAAACTCATTAAATTCAAAGGGAGCCAAATGTTATATTATTTAAGACCAATTTACAAGCTTTTGTTAAAAATAGGACACGGGTAGCTGTGGACTGCCATTTGGGACATGTTCCAATGCAATAAAGGAATAAATAAATACTGTACAGCAGAGTGATGGTATTTTATTGTGGCTTAAAGGGCAATGTTAAACATGCACAAATCCTTTAAATAGCATAATTTATGGATGCCTTAAATCTGCACATAAAGTTGCTAATACAATATCATGTATGCCCCCAAAACATTTTGGGTTTACAAACAGTGTCCAGGGATCTGTCATTTAGTGGCAGTAGCACTACAGCTTCTAAATGACAGATCCCTGCCACCTTCTGTTTGTAAACAAAACATGGGATCCTGGGTCACGGCATTGATTAAATATGGTCATATTAGACCGTCCACAATAAGTGAGTAGTAATATGTGTGATATTCCACTGTTACGTGATAATACATCTATTATTAACATCAGCTAAATTACCATAGTACCTAGTACACATGGGACAAATGTCGGGCAGCATCGGCCAGTTGAATAGATACCGTCCGACATTCGGCTCATATGTACTGCAGACGGCCTGACAGAAACTGGCCATTCGGCCGACTTCTGTTGATGGGGCATGACCAAAAAAGATGTGCCGATCGCAGCAGGGGAGATCGCTGTTCTAACATTGCATGGTTAGTACAGCGGCTTCTCCGGATCTGTCCGTTTTTTTTGTTCAGCTCTGCTGGGTTGAACAAAAAAAATACTAGTGTGTACTAGGCTTTAGCCCAGAGTCATTATTTGAATTATGTCATAAGAGTGGATGTTTGCCTTTACTCATAGTTACATAGTAGGTGAGGTTGAAAAAAGACATAAGTCTATCAAGTCCAACCTATGTGTATGATTATATGTCAGTATTACATTGTATATTCTTGTATGTTGTGGTCGTTCAGGTGCTTATCTTATGCAATGTACACACGATCGGAATTCTCGTTGACAAAAGCTCTGATGGTTTTCCCGTTGGAATTCCGACAGAATTTCGCTCAAACTGTCTTGCCTACACACAGTCACACCAAATTCCGACAGTCAATAGCACCACGACATACAAAACGTTCGACTGCACTATAAAAGGGAAGTTTAATGCTTCCGAGCATGTGTCGAATTGTTTCCGAGCATGCGTCTGAATTTTGCATGTAGGAATTGCATACACACGATCGGAAAATCCGATAGAAAGGTTTTCCATCGGAAAAATTAAGAGCAGGCTCTCAATCTAAAGTCCGTCAGAAATGCCAACAGAAAAAGACCGATGGGCATACACATGATCGGAAAATCCGATGAAAAGCTCCCATCGGAAATTCCGGCCGTGTGTACGCAGCATAATAGTTTTTTTAAACTATCAATGCTCCCTGCTGAGACCACCGCCTGTGGAAGGGAATGCCACATCCTTGCCCCACTTACAGTAAAGAACCCTCTACGTAGTTTAAGGTTAAACCTCTTTTCTTCTAATTTTAATGAGTGGTCACGTGTCTTGTTAAACTCCCTTCCACGGAAAAGTTTTATCCCTATTGTGGGGTCACCAGTACGGTATTTATAAATTGAAATCATATCCCCTCTCAAGCGTCTCTTCTGCAGAGAGAATAAGTTCAACCTTTCCTCATAACTAATATCCTCCAGACCCTTTATTAGCTTAGTTGCCCTTCTTTCTACTCACTCCATTTCCAGTACATCCTTCCTGAGTACTGGTGACCAGAACTGGACAGCATACTCTAGGTGCTCATCTTTTCATTGCTTGCTTGCATGGCTTGCTTTTACCTTCATCTAATCTCTCCTTTGCATTAGTGCTATCTAATGCCAGCTATATAATTATTACCATTGGGCATGGTCTATACATTGCTGTAATAATGAGTCAAGATTTATTTTTTGGACTTTGCAAGTAATTGCCCCATTAGTGGGCATTTGGAGGCAAAAAAAAAAATGCATATTCAACTAACATTGGCTGCTTATTCTTTGGTTATTTTGTTACTGGCATTGCCATTGTTGGTTACTGTGTGGTTTATGTAACACTCCAGTAATGTCTGGACTATTATGTGTGCTTTAAGACAATGTTATATTTTTAATATGGTATGTGGTGAAGGGTATTTAGGTTGTAATATGTTGCTATTGTGACATACACTATATTACCAAAAGTATTGGGATGTCTGCCTTCACACACACATGATCTTTAATGGCATCCCAGTATTAGTCCATAGGGTTCAATATTGAGTTGGACAACCATTTTTAGCTATAACAGCTTCAACTCTTCTGGTAAGGCTGTCTACAAGGTTTAGGAGTGTGTCTATGTGAATATTTTACCATTGTTCAAGAAGATCATTTGTGAGGTCAGTCACTGATGTTGGACGAGAAGGCCTGGCTCGCAGTCTCTGCTCTAATTCGTCCCAAAAGGTGTTCTATCGGGTTCAGGTCAGGACTTTGTGCAGGCCAGTCAAGTTCCTACACACCAAACTCACTCATCCATGTCTTTATGGACCTTGCTTTGTGCACTGGTCCAAATCATTTGGTGGAGGGGTTATTATGGTGTGAGGTCGTTTTTCAGGGGTTGCGCATGGCCCCTAAGTTCAAGGAGGGAACTCTTAAGGTGTCAGCATAGCAAGACATTTTGGACAATTTCATGCTCCCAACTTTGTGGGAACAGTTTGAGGATGGTCCCTTCCTGTTCCAACATGACTGCACACCAATGCCCAAAGCAAGGTCCATAAATATATGGATGTGTGAGTTTGGGGTGGAGGAACTTAATTGGCCTTCACCAAGTCCTGACCTAAACTCGATAGAACACCTTTGGGATGAATTAGAGCAGAGACTGCAAGCCAGGCCTTCTCGTCCACATCAATGGCGTACCTCACAAATGTGCTTCTGGAAGAATGGTCAAACATTCCCATAGACATACTCCTAAACCTTGTGGACAGCCTTCCCAGACGAGTTGAAGCTGTTATAGCTGCAAAGGGTGGGCCTACTCAATATTGAGCTCTACAGACTAAGACGCCATTAAAGTTCATGCGTGTGTAAAGGCGGGTGTCCCAATACTTTTGGTAATATAGTGTATGTATTAATAAATATTATTGGATGCATTTTTGCACATTATTTTTAAGTATGTAATTGAGTAGGAGGGTAGGCTTGATAAAGGGGTAGCTAATGCACTGAAATGCGTAGGCTTTCCCCCCCAGAGACATGCTGACGTTATCACTGATGTGAGCTTAAACCTCCCAAGGGGAGCGGATCCTACCCAACACCAGCTGTACTAACTGAAAGCTGCCTATTCATTCACCAGAGATGCTTGCGTTCCAGCCTGCCCGCTGGGCAATGGTTTTCTCTGGCAGCTTCCTAGTGCAGCTATGCAGTTTCCAGTTGCTTTCCTCCTGATGTCTGTAGTTGGTGGTCGCTCCACAGATTACTACGCTTGGAGCTTGATACACTCTACTTCTTTTTAATGTAGTGTGTGCAATTTGTTTTTAACCCTTTCTTTTATAATTATCTGCACTTAAATGGTGGTGCCCTCTTGTGTTTTTTGTTTCCAGAAGCATTAGTATACCTAAAACCTGATTTAAGAGGAACAGCAATCATCGCCCTGGATTGAATTACTCATTTTTTTTTTCACCTGGACTTACATAGACTAACATATAAGGCTCTGTCAGTGCAGCAGCTTTATTATTTCTCATAGTGGAATGTAGTAGAGCCTAACTACTTGCCCCTTCCTCCTCTGACTATGGCTATGCAGGGGATTACAGAAAATGTATTAAATCTTTTTAATTCGTTTTTATTGTGTTTTATGGGAATATTTGGTATTCTTTCTATATTTGCCTTGAGTTTTACCTATAGTATGACTGTAGGATGGCAGTAAATGTTTTGAAACATAAATCCAGTGAACCTTTTTCCCTTCAACACCTAGTTTCTACATAATATGTAATTGAGGGACCTGAAGCAGTCATATACTAAAGTAGGGTAAAGGGAAAGTGTGCTGGGTCAAAGCTGTGTAAGGCATCAATATTGTAGCAGCAACACAAGCTGTTGTAGTTGTAGTTTGCTAAAGCTCATAATAGCACATTTGCCTTTATAGCTCTGTGATCGAAGGAAAATCCAGTCTTTAGCAAGGTTCTAAAATTACTTAAACAGGAAGCCATGGCAGCCTTTCAGTATGTACTTCCTTGAAAATATCTCACACTTTTTCAGTAACAGATGACATGAAACAGGACTGCCCAATGGGCCACAGATCTATGTATTGTTTTATGAGTTTTCATGGTAAGGGTCATATTATTGTTCCTGTGCAGGAGTGTGAATTACAAGGTTCTTATAGCTCACCCTTTGCTGGAACTTTGTGATTTATATTGTTATGTTTTCCTTGCCACACATACTGTAGCTGCATAATGCACTCATCTGCTTTTAAAGTTTGAGAGTGTTAATAGGAAAATCCTGGAAATGTTACTATTCAGGCCTAATGGAAGATCTGGCTCTATTGTGCTGTGTTCTCACCTCATAAAAAAACCTGTTTTATGATGGCATATTTTATTTTTACAAATACAGTTTTGGAAAAATTGACTTTCTACGTATATCATAAAAATATACCACAGTCACATTCCTCCTTTTTTATTATAAAAAACTTTTTTTTAACCCCCAAGTTCAACATTTTTAAAGATTTCAAACATTGATTGTGGCACCATTGTTGGTTTTATTTAATACATATTATTAATTAATTATTTAATATTTATATCTCTGTATATCTACTAGATGTAGCTGGCACATGGCCACCTCTAAGCAGAACAGGAATTTTCTGTAAGCTTTTCTACAGCTGTTTCACTAATAATAGTTGAAAGAGCAGTGAGACCTTCACCACTAATAGTAGAGACAAGAATATCCCAATTAGTCAGTTACACAAAGGATGCCAACAAGCAAGTAGAAAGTGCTGAGGCTTCTAATTAAAATACCAATAATGTATAGAGTTTATATATCATCTAGTCCAGCATTGTTCCAAGCCCATGGTTTAGGGATTATTATAGCCAGGCAATTAGTTCTTACAGAAGTTTTTTCACAATGGCACCCTACATATTTTTTCACTACAGGTATCTTGTAAGAACTAAAGCTGATCAAAGTAAGCTAAATATTTTTTTTTAATAATTGATGGACACTTAAAGTTTATGTAAACACAAAATATTTTTTTTATTTCGTTTGGCAACCACTATGGGTATGTTTATTTGGCACAACCTTGGCATTACTTAAAGAGGAAGTAAACCCTGACTGGTTTTACATCCTCTTTGTTCCCCTGCAAACCCTGCAAAGTAAAAGCATAATGGGCTAGTATGCATCGCTGAGGTGGTCCCCTTCTCCACCGTTCCTCTCTTGACCAACAGAAGCCTCAAAATGACATTTTCCAAGAGGCTGTAACCTACCAGAGTCTGGAAAGGTGTTACAGACACTCCTCTTAAAGGTGTCCTCAAGAATGGTGGGAGGTTAAATGCATGAGGTACCCAGATGGCTGGTGTTTTTGCCATGCTTGATTTGCTTGAGGCAAAGTTTGCAAATTGCAACAGTCCAATCGGCTGCACATGTGCTAAAAAAGGCCCAGACAGCTGAGCTGTGGGAAGTGGTCTGGGAGATAACAGCTTCATAATCTGGTGGAATAGGATGGCTGGTCTCTACTTTTCTATGATGGCTGCCTCGTTGAGGTTGTGCCTCACACTCACTTTCCTCCTCTGCTCTATCCGGCACCCAAGTCACGTCAGTAATCTCATCATCATCATCCCATCCATCCTCATCATCACTGGAGCCAACTTGGCAATACACTGCAGCTGGGGGAACATGACTGCCAATTTGTTGTTTACCAGTGCTTCCCTCTCTGTAGGCTAATGTTCCTACCTTCCTCAACCTCAGAACCAACATCTGAATCAAGTAATAGCTATGCTATGTCAAGGAGCAAGGGGCTGAAGCTGTGTTCAAACAACATAGTGGACCCACTCTAACTCAGCTGCTCCCTAGCAGTCCATAGGTGTTCCAGCATTCCTGTGTTTCTCCCTTGTAGTCCCGCATTACAGGTAATAACGGGGGTCCGGCAGTCTCCTACGGGTGTCTCCTTCCCCTCTTACCGAGATGGAGTAACTCCGGGTATTCTGTCCTGGTTTAAGGACCAGAACACGGTCCCTGTAAACTGCCCTCCCAATTCCACTCACGGTATATGTCCTGGAACCTGACCCACACCTCATTGTCAGGTGTCCTTTGAGGTTTAGGAATGTGCAAATAGACCCAGACAAGGTCATTCTCCCACTGCTCCCGGGAGGTCCCAACAGTTTCCATGACCTGATCTGGCACATATGGGTAATCAAACCCCCACTCCTGTGCAATCCTCCTCTGGACGTCCCATTGAAATCTGGACAAACGGGGCAACTCCTTCCCCACCCAGGCAGCACACATGAGTCCAGGGCTTGGATAGCCCTTTGTTGAAAGGTGGGTGCCCGATTATGAGGAGTGTCTGATAAACATCTGATAGGGAGTACTGGGGGTCTTGGGAAGATGGAGGTGCTCTCCGGAGCCCTGGTGGAAGCACCTGCAGAGGTGGAGCTCTCTAGAAACCACTCATCCTCCCCACTGGAACCATCTTCTTCTGGAGAGGACCATACAAACAGGTGTTCTAAGGACCCATACCTGTCCAGCATCTCTGGTGACCCCCAGTCTATAGCCTGGCCCTTGCCTACCCTCTCCGGTTCACCGGAGGGGTCCCCCACCTGTAACTGTGGCTCCTTCCGGACGGGCTCAGCAAGGAGCTTACTTAGGGACGGCTTTTCAGGGTAATCTTCTGGAGACTGCCCACTAACCCCAACAGTCTCCAGGTCCCTGGCCAGGCCACAGGCTTCCCCACAGGTCCTACCTGAACCTCCGGCACGTCTGATTCCCTTGAACCAGGCTGGAACTCCTCTGTTGCAGACTCACGTGTTACACGGCCCTCTCCGGCCTTCCGGGTCATCTGGGCTTGAGGTAGACAGAGTCTGGTGGTAGAGCTGGCGAAATAGTACTGCACCTCTTGCTACTCAGGTCCCAGGCGTGTAAGCTGCATCCCGCAATGGCCACACCGGGCCCAGGCGCTGACTCCCATAGTAGGCCTCCGACAGCTGGGGCAGAGCATGCAGAGTCTCTCCACTCCTCCTATGACTCCAAACACCAGCCCTCCGGTGAGCTCCAGATGAATGCCGGTGTCCACGAGGACCTGGTCCTGCACATCAGTTGACCGCTGCATGGCGGGTGCGCTCTGAACGCTCCGCGCCATCTTCCTCCGCCGTGTGAGTGGCGCGTGGTACGCTGGGCGCTGGAGTATCTCTTCCTCCTGGGCGTGGCTCCGCCTCCTTGACTTGTTGGTCCAGCACGCAAGGAACTGTAACTCTTCACTTCTCTAGCGCACGCTAGTGACACCTAGTGGTAGGCACTGTAGAACTGCAGGTTAAGGCAGCGCTATCCCCGCACCAGACACCTCTGTAAATAATGGCACAGTGCCGCTTGTGATGGTCACGTATGACTACACGGGTTACAGTCACTGAGTTGCAGAGATCTGTCTCTGGGTTGCTAAGGGTAATGGGTTAATAGCAAAGATAATTTCGGTGGGACCTCCATGTAGCGCACTACTCCCTTGGGAGCTGCAAAGTTGTTCATTACCTTTCTGTTAACTTGTTCCGTTCTTCCTCCCCATGCAAAAGTTCCACAAACAGCAGACAGTCTTTATCTTTGATAAGGCTTTATTGCTTGAACTTGAGTGAACGTTACATTTGAATTAAAGAATATGAGTTGCCTCTGGTAATTCTGGTTCCTGACTCTGATCCTATGTACTTTCCTTTGATGAACAGACCAGCATCGCTCTGAATAATGCTGTGGGTTGTAGATTCCAAAGTCCCAGGACTCACCGCCTACCTTGACTCTTGCCAATCCGCCCAATGTCAGTTCTGGAAAGTGTTTATCACTAGGTCCTTGGACACATAGCGAGTGTACGGATAAGCATTGCTGGGTTGCAAACCCTTTGCTCACTCCCATCGACAGTCCATGATTGCCACAGAAGGTCGATCCCAGCCTCCTCCGTCTGGTCCTGTGCATCCCAAGCTGGGACACTCGGTTTTCTCCTCTGGACTACGTAGCGACTGTTTGGGTTATCCGGCACTGAGGTCTCTGAACCCTCATGCCTTCAAACCCGCTCCTGCTATCCAGCACTGGGTTCATCTCTCCTCTCTTCTCGTCTCCTCCTCCTCCAGGAAGCATGTGCCCCCCAGCTTATATGCGAGTCCTGCCCCTGCCAATACAAATTATTGATTGGTCCAGAGCTCTCCACATAAGCTGCATGCCACTCCAGTCCCAAGTCCACTGGAAGGTTGAGGGGATCTCTCTGAGCCTGAGTGTAGGTGGCCACACCCCCTCTATTCTAGCACTCCCCTATCCCAGAATAAACAACCAGGCCTAAAAATGTAAGGCCCTGGCCAAATTTACCTATCACTACCTACAAAAACCTTATCTAGCACCCACCTAAATGGGGTGGGCCCTACATTAATTTGTAAGGTTTCTTTAAATGATGGCATATGCACATAAAAGGTCACAGTAGTAAATTAAACAATACAATGATTCTTGTATTTAGTCTATGACACTTGCAGAAAATATGTAATTGTAATTTTACACGGGAGAAGCTGCATTTTCCCAGTGGCTCCTGCTGTTTAATACAAAAGCAATTACCGGCTGTAATTTTGACAGATGGTAATTATCAGTAACAGTGGTGGGGAGAGCAGCGGCAGAGAGAGAGGACCTGGACATAAGAAATATGTCATAAATGATCATGGTTCATTTACTAACATAAATGGTCTGTAAAAATGCTATTAAATATTTTGGAAATGTTAGGCAACTTCCCAGCTCATCTCATCATACTTGTCAGCTGTGGGGTAAGAAGTATAGGCAGCCTTTCAGCCCCCTCCAGGGCTTACTGGACACACTCCCCCATTTCCTGGAGTGTTCCCTGGAGCAGGAGGTGACTTACTTAAACATCATCAGCCTGTACCTCAGTGCTCATGATATCATTTTCTTGCTGATCAAGTGAGCCTGTATTCTTGCCTGTTTGCTCTAGTTGCTGCCCTTTTCTACATTTAAAAAGATTCCTCTACTGTCTGCTATCTGCCTTGACCTTTACTACATTAACAAATACCACTTCTGTCTGCTACCTGCTCTGATTTTGCTACACTCCCGGATTATGCCTACTTCCAGCAATCTGCCCATATTTGTCTGGAGTGACGTCTATTTTGTTTCTCTCATCTTCGAATGGTAGGTCTACTCTCGTCCACCTTGGGTCCTCTAGTGACATTCTACAATCAAAGTATATAGTTGTACGTTTTGGGGTAAACCTAGTACTGGTAGACCTGTTTGACTAAAGGGAGGATGGGCTGCTTATGGTAAATGTACACTCACCACTATTTACTCAGACTGACAATGTCCAGACCTTACAGGAAAACAAGAATCAAAGGGAAGATTTGGAAGTTAAAATTAAAAAAAAGGTTCTTGTAACTTCCCCATTGGAGATTAAATCTAATTTTCACTGACAAACTCAGTTAGGGATAAAACTCCAGTGGATCCCCTTTCAGATTAAATAATTTCCTGGTGGTAGCACATTATCCGCTCTTAGATTGCAATGACAATTTTATTCTAAGAAACAAAAACCTTAAGTGCTGGTTCACACTTATGCTCTGCAAATTCAGTGCAAATTTAAAGTGGTACATGGTGTGAATTAAAATTGTGATTTATGCTTGTCATGTGCGATTTTAATATGAATTTAGTACAAATTTGTGAGTCACATTATTTTCTATAAAATCTAGGCAAAAAAATAAAAATTGCACTCTTCGCGGATGATATTTTGTTGACACTCACCCACCCTCTCACATCTTTACCCTCTTTGCATGATACTCTATCCACCTTTGGATCCCTATCAGGGTTTACAATTAATCAGTCAAAAACGGAGGCCTAACCCATTAACATTTCACCAACTCTGCTTAACCATCTCCAGCATACCTTCAAATATCGTTGGTGCCCTTCTTCATTGAAATACTTGGGCGTTCATCTCACTTCCTTGTATTCTTCCCTCTATCAAGCCAACTTTCCTCCTATGTTTACAGAAATAACCCGTCTCTTAAATCTTTGGACTCCCCTTCCTATTTCTCTCCTCGGTAGAATTAATGTCCTTAAGATGTCGATACTTCCTAAATTACTGTACTTATTTGAAACCCTTCCAATCCCTGTTCCAATGTCGCAATTGAAACTTCTCCAGAGAAAATGCCTCAAGTTCATATGGAAAAACACATCACATAGGATTGCACAGTCAGTAGTTTACACTTTAAAAAACAGGGGAGGACTGGCCGCACCAGATATTGTCAAATATTATTATGCTTCTCACCTCCAGATAATACCCACCTGGATTTCTAGGAAAGCTCAAAATAGGTGGGCCGAGATTGAAATGGGGATTACTGTTCCGGTACATCCGTGCTATATGCTATGGCCTTCCTCAACTAAATTTATGCCTCAACTGAGATCCCTCTGCTTGGCACAAATGCTATTTACCCAAACTATCTGGAAGAGATGTGCGGAACAGTTCTCCCTATCCTCCAAATGCTCTCCATTCCTGAATGTACTTTTCAACCCGGATATACCTGATGGACTGTCCTATATGAGGATGTTCCCCTGGACTCAGGCGGGAATTTTTCAATTGCGACATCTCGTACACCCGGTCACGCGTAAACTTATGTCTTTTTCAGACTTGCAAGCGAAATATAAACTCCCTACTTCCCTTCTATACTCCTACGTACAATTTAAACATTTCTTCCATTCTAACTCCACCTCACTCTCATTAGAGAAACCTACCGATTTTGAAATCCTTTGTGCCAATGGTCCCTATGAAGCCAAACAAATCTCTTCTATTTACAAAAAATTTGCATGAAACCCCACCTTTAACGGATCTCACAGATAATTACATGAAAAAATGGTCTCACATACTGCAGCGACCGATCTCTATATTAGATTGGGGGAAAATTTGGGAATCTACATCAAAAACTTCACGTTGTGTAGTACAGAGGGAAACTGCCATTAAGATTTTGATGTTCTGGTACAGGACCCCAGACTTGTTGCATGCCCACAACCCAGCCACCTCCAATGCTTGCTGGAGATGCAGTGAGTCCATAGGCACCCACTTTCATATATTTTGGGAATGCCCTCTCATTGGCCCTTTTTGGACTAAGATTCAGGACCTCCTACAAACGTTATTATCTACACCCATATCTTTGAACCCCATACATCTCCTTCTAGGCCTACCTCTCACAGGAATATCTAAAGCGTCACAGAAACTGATGTCCTTTATCCTTTTGGCCGCAAAACGAGCTATCCCTAGACATTGGCTTTCCACCTCTCCCCCCACATTCCATCACTTTCTTTCCATAATGGCGGATATACGTAGGATGGAACACTTGACCGCTAAAATCGAGGACACACTACCCTTCTTTTATAAAATATGGAAAACATGGGACGATTCTGTTTACCCCCTTGAATCTGACAGCCTTCAAGCACCCTAAACCTCCTGGTGCCATATCCTGGTTATGTTGTACTTTGCTTCCCTCTCTCTTTTGTATTGTTATGACTCAGAACTATACATTTTTTATTTTATTTTTCTCGTTTTGTTTACCATACGATACGGTATGATAACTATGTTTGAATGACCCATTGTTGGATGATGCTTGGATGTGAACATACCTGTATCCACGTTCAGTTCCACAAATTTATGTATACAACACTCTGTACTATCAAAATTTGAAATGATATCTCTTTGTACAGCAATGTATAATTTTTGAAAAATTTTATAAATAAACAATTAAAAAATAAAAAATAAATTGCAGTGATGTGAACACTGGACTGCAATTTCAATCAAGTCCCATAGAAGTCTATGGAGCTGAAATTCACACAAGACCCTTTTTTGAATCGGATCAAATTTGCACCACATATATGTGAACAGCCTTCATTGGAAATAATGTTTTTTTACATGACATGCAAATCTATGCTTTTGGATTGCATCTGATCCACATAGAATTTGCTTAAGTGTGAACCAGGGCTGAAAGACAAAAGCAGTTCCTGGAAATCAAAAACAGCTGGTATCTATGGAGAAGTATATATAGAGGAAAAATGTACAGGAATTGGGCATTAAGTGGTGGTTCCCTGATAATACAGCATACACGTATATTCGGTGATAAGGCAATATTAAAAGTCCAGGTAAAACACAAATCATATAAAAGACAGGTGCTTGTCCCTTTAAATATTGCAGCAGCGCTAAAAAACAGTTCTTTTAAATAAAAAGAGTTCTTAAAAAATCATGGTGACCCAGAATAAAGTCCGTAATGTTGCAGTGAGCCAAAGTTCATGAAATAGAGTGATACACCTTCCACCGGATATTCAATTTTTCACCGCGTGCAGTACACACTCCCCTTTGGGGATGCACTCACCAGAAATATGATCAATATAAGCATTTCAATCACAAGCCATAGGTAACTGCTATCTCCTCAGCACGGCCACCTCTTCACCATCTGCAAGCACTAGAGCGGATCCACTCCAACCCAGCATATACATATGAAGAAAATAATAGTGCAGATAGCGTAGTACAGTTTGGCATAAAACAACTTTATTTCAATATCCAATATTCCCCCCTTTAAAAAACTGCGTACCAGAATACAAATGATAAAACAGCCTTGTAAACAATTTTAGAGTGCACTCTGCCTGATTGTCCCGTCCGTCCGCCGGAAATCGGGCGCCAAAGCGATGTGTAGAATAGTGTCTATCTCCACTTCCTGGTCGCTTGGTGGCTGGAGCGCACCCTGGAGCGCATGCGTCACTTCCTGCGAGGTCACGGACTGACGCGTTTCGCATGAAGTTTATAAATGATCAGTGCCCAATCCGGGCTCTGCATTATCTGATTGCCATTACCTATGGCAAATGGGAACTCGCGGCTGCTATACAATGCAATATACAGCCGCTGTCTGCATTCAATGTTAGCATTAACGTTTCTTTGTACCATATCCTTGCTCGTTTGCCATAGTGCCTATACAGTTATGTTTCTCATATGGATATTTTAATAAACCAATGAAATAATCATACATGTCGCACTTTGTTTGTGTATATATACACACATTAATACCGGCCTTTTAACCCTTACATCTCAACTGAATGTAATGAATGGATGAAAATCAAGGCAATGACTGCACAAATCCTTCTACAAATGGGATACATCCAATAGATCAGCAAACAAAGGTTCCCAAATGCAAAGCATTCAATCCACAAAAAGGGTCCCCATATGTCCTCTACAATATGGAATGGAGGGAGTGTGGGTACATGTTTAAAAAAAACGCTGCTCCGTCTTTAAATAAAAACAAACATATATAATAATGATGACTGATTAAAGTGATAATAATGCAATAGAGTGGTAATCACGTGAATCAAACTAGCATAATGAAATCACGTCTACCATACACTGATGTAAATAAAGTGACAATAGTGCAATAAAAGGGCTATTCACATGGATCAAGTTAGTATGATATAATCACAATTTGCATAACATTAATACAGTGACATATAGAAAAAATAAAGTGCTGTAGTACATACATGTGTTGTCCCGTTAATATATCACATCAAACAGTGCAACAAACTCATAAAGTCCATAGATAGTTGATTCTTATTGCGGTGAGCCAAACGTGTTGGTGTGTTCACACATTGGTGCTCCCCCTCTAGGTAATAAACGCTCACCACAGAGCGTGTGTCCTCACATTTGAGTTCAGTCAAAACATGCCTGTGAACCACCTCTGGGTTATGTGAATGCTATAGAATCCTGGGCTGCCCAATAATGTAGTCTCCATATATTTGTGGGATAACAGAAAAGGCTGGATATGGTGTGATAACATTTTGGTATATAAAAAATTTACTAAACACAAGCCCCAGTCCGGGGTACTCACATCGACTTGGTGCTTCAGTGCACCACTCTATAGAAGGTAAATATACGCCGATATTTTTCAGCTTTCAGCACTGTCGCACTTTGAATGACAATTGCGCGGTCATGCAACACTGTACCCAAATAAAAAATGTTGCACTATAAACAAAGGAAGAGGGACAAGTTTGAAAAAACACAATATTTTTTACTTTTTGCTATAATAAATATCCATTTTTTTTTTTTAAAACAAATGTTTTCCTCAGTTTAGGCCGATATGTATTCTTCTGCATATTTTTGGTAAAAAAATTGCAATAAGCGTATATTAATTGGTTTTCGCAAAAGTTATAGCGTCTACAAAATAGGGGATAGATTTATAGCAATTTTTTTTTTTTTTTTTTTACTAGTAATGATGGCGATCTGCGATTTTTATCATAAATGCGACATTGCGGCAGACACATCGGACACTTTTGTCACATTTCTGGGAACATTCACATTTATACAGCGATTCGTGCTATAAAAATGCATTGATTACTGTGTAAATTTTATTGGCAGGGAAGGGGTTAACACTAGGGGCTGATCAAGGGGTTAAATGTGTGTCCTGGGAGTGATTCTAAATGTGGGGGGAGGGGACTGACTGGGGGAGGTGACCGATCAGTGTCCTTATGTACAAGGGACACACCATCGGTCTCCTCTCCTCTGACAGGACGTGGATATGTGTGCTTGCACACACAGATCCATGGTCCTGCTTAGTTACTGGGCAATCGCGGGTGCCCGGCGGACATGGTGGCCGCTGGGTAACACGCATCGGGTCCACAGTGATGCAGCGCGCACCCCCTAGTGGCCCAGGAAGCAATCATGTCATATGATGGCGGCCCAGATAGAGAGCTGCCTCGTCCCACCGTCATATGACAGTGGGCGGGCAGCTAGTAGTTAACAGACACACCAACCGTCCAATCACAATCCCCCTGAGGAAGATATGTCACATCCCTGTATGGGCACGCATTGGAGAGGGGACAGGACTGCACTGGAGGCAGCTGGTCTGCTCAAGGAGGCGAAGCATACTATCTCACCTGATCCCGGCGTATATTTACTTTCTATAGAGTGGTGCACTGAAGCACCAAGACCATGTGAGTACCCCGAACTGGGGCTTTTGTTTAATACATTTTTTATATACCAAAACGTTATCATACTATCCAGCCTTTTCTGTTATCCCACATATATATGTTATTGGGCAGCCCAGGATTCTACAGCATTCACAGAACCCAGAGGTGGTTCACAAGTATGTTTTGACTGAACTTAAATGTGAGGTCACACGCTCTGAGGTGAGCATTCATTACCTAGGGGGGATCACCAAAGTGTGAACACACCAACACGTTTGGATCACTGCAATAAGAATCAATTATCTAAGGACTTTATAAGTTTGTTGCACTGTTTGATGTGATATATTAATGGGACATCACATATATGCACTACAGCCCTTTCTTTCTTTTTTTATGTCACTGTATTAATGATATGCAAATTGTGAAACTATCATACTAACTTGATCCACATGAATAGCACTTTTATTGCACTATTATCACTTTATTTACATCAGTGTATGGTAGACGTGATTTCATTATGCTAGTTTGATTCACGTGATTACCACTCTATTGCACTATTGTCACTTTAATCAGTCATTATTATATAGGTTTGTTTTTATTTAAAGACAGCGTGGCGTTTTTAAACATATACACTAGTTTTGCACACATTTATGGGACATGATCAATGCCAGCAGCTTTCCATATAATAGCTATTTTATAAGTGGTGGCTTGCAAGATTTCTTTATTTCAGAGGGAGTGTGGGTATTTCCCTCATGCAGAAATCCCCCAGCGGTGCCTATCAGAGTCTCCCTCAGATCCCCGCAATCAAATAGACCTGAAAGTGTGCCTTGGTCCCTAGATAAGGAATGATAAGAAGCAGTTATGGAATAATGTGGAATGAGTATTCAGTCTGGGGTGAGAATACTTGGAAGAGGCTTTTAAAAGGGGAGGGTGGGTGGGTATCTCGCGCAGGAAACCGACAAAGACCGGCGGCCTTTGGGCTGCTTAAATACCCTCCGGGCTCCTCCCATAACTTCAGGCCGGTACCCGGCCTTCCAATTTATGGTCTAGAGCCCTACGGACAGAGGCTACGTTGGCACACCAGACCGTGGTGTGGGACGCTGACTGACAGACAGCACATAGCGGGGAGCGTAGACCCGCAAAGTGGCGGCAGAACAGCTCAGTGTCCACTACGCTCCAGTCCGTTGTCAAATGGAACTGTAAGAATCTGGCCGCGGCTTTGGCCGAGAAGGACCGATGATAATCGTAGAACGCTGAGCCACCGTATTTGTGGCCCAGGTCTACGATCAAATGGAGGTAAAGGTCCAGTTCCTCCCGCCTGCCGGGGGAGGCTGAGCACAGCACGTCCCTGAACATGCCGAAAGCGAGCGTGAACTCGGGCACCGTGAGCTTTCTGTTGAGCCTCGGATCCTTCGCCTTCAAAACCACCGAGACGTCCCCCCAGGTGTAGGCCTTGTTCTCGGCCAAGTCATGGACCGAGATCATGAGTGAGGCCAGGTTAACGTCTCTGCCCTCTAAAATGTCCTTCTTTACGCTGGGTGGCACCAGGTGGGAAGGGTGAACGGTAGTCGTGGCAAGCTCACTACCTGCGGCCGGTGCACTGATGGCTGGGACCACCGCAGGGTCCGGAACCGTGGCAGCCGGGCTGGCCTCTAGACGAGACACCCTGTCCTGGACCTCAACGATCGAGGAAGACAGGGAAGACACGAGGGTGTGTAGCTGAGCGACGGCGGCTGAAATAGATTCCAGAGACGCCTGCTGGCTGCTGGGGCCTGCTGCGGCCGGTGGTGGGAAGAGGAGCCTGAATAGCTCCGCCTTCCTGGCCGCGGACGAGAAGGGTATCCCTCTGCGCCTCAGCTCGGCGGACAGCCTGGGAATTGTCCATGCCCTAAGAGACTGGACACTGCCAGCCTCGGAGGCTGACGCCGGAGATAGCGGGGTGGTGAGGTCATCGCTGCCGACTGATGACATGGCGGCTGCCAAGACCCGTTACTTAGTAGACTGGTCACGTGTCTGCAGGCTGGGCCTGCTGGAACCCTGATCAAGCTGGTGCAGGTGGACCTACTGAATCCGACTGACCTGAGAGAGTGTGAGAGAAAGTACCTATTTAAGAGCCTGAAACTGCTGCCGTCCAGAGCGACGGAACCCTACGTAGATGATAACAACAGGCGATAGTGACTTAAGTCGACTGCCGAGACAGCTGTGGAATCAAATGACAGATAACAACACGAATGACTGACATGACATGTTGCCTTAACTGAAATGAACTTCCCGTGACAGGGCCCGGCCCGTTCGTACCGTATGGGGGTGACTGTGAGCCGGACTCTGGAGCACGTACAGAAATGAGGCAACCGTGAAATGAGGCCAACTGCCTGGGTACGCTGAGGCCGAACTGTGACATCCAGCTGCCACCGGGTCCGACTCCAAGTGCTACAGTATGCATTTGGAACGCAAGCACTCGTGTGCCAGCGACCTCGATCATCCTGCCACTGTCTAGTGACTGAACCCCTTTCTCTCTTTTTCTTTGTCTAGAAATGCGGCCGGCCTAGGGCACGCCGGCGCGAATTCGTACAGGGAGGTGACCAATTAACGCCGGGTAGTGGTAAGGTGACATAGAAATGATAACATGACAAGGACAAGAACCAAAGTCTCTTTTTTTTTTTTTTTTTTTTTGCGATTCCGTGCCTGGCGCATGTATTGAAATGAGGCCGGCCTAGCGCACGCCGACACGAATTAGTGCGGGGAAGTGACTGCATTCCTGCCGGGCGTGGTATGACAGAAATGACATACCATGACAGGGGCAAGAATAAAGAACGGCACCCGTGCGTGAGCCATGTTTGAACGATTCAAAGACTACGTAATACGACCGCGTAAGGGGAACCCTTGAGTGCCGGATGCGGCATCGGTCGGAGTGTATCATGGCGGGCGGCCCTGAATGTGCGTGCCGCTAGGTGGCTCCCGATCGTGTACAACCAACAACGATTCGGAATGCAACTAGCGATTCGGCACGCTTGCCAATGCCGGATGCGGCATCGGTCGGAGTGTCGTGGCGGGCAGCCCTGAATGTGCGTGCCGCTAGTGTACAACCATAAACGTGCGTGTAACTGTTTAGGTTTTCGAGACAAGCGGTGCGTGGTTCGTGAGCTACGCAGACCACAGTCTAGTGACATGATAAGCAGTGAACTGCGACTCGGCGACACGAGTGCGACACGAAGGGACAACACGACTTACGAACACGGAACGCGGGACTGCAACAAAAGGAGGCGGACAGACGAAACAGAGCTTACGAACCGGCACCAACAGCGCTTGTCTCGAATGAGTCGGTCCTAGATGTCTGACGTATCAGATATCTCGCGCAGGAAACCGACAAAGACCGGCGGCCTTTGGGCTGCTTAAATACCCTCCGGGCTCCTCCCATAACTTCAGGTCGGTACCCGGCCTTCCAATTAGTCTCCCCTTAATCCAAACACGCCAGACAATTTAAAGGTGTTGAGCCAGATGCTATGGATTAAAGCCCTGAAGAAGCTGTGAAACATGTTGGCAATCTCCTTATAAACACCTTTTGATGGCATGTTGTATATATGTACTTGTTTTATACATTTGCAGGCTTTTTTTCTTAGCCCTTCTTTTTGATATATGTATGTATTTCTTTTTCTATATCTTAATGAATACAAAACATTTTTTTAACCAATATATGTGTATGCTGTATTGTCAGGCAACCACCACTAAACGCCCAATTCCTTTACATTTTCCCTCTATATACACCTAATACTTAGGGCTGGTGGACCCTGATAATTTGTTAAGCTGTGTTACTCATGGGCCTTTGACTATATATTCACAATGCTCGATATCTATGGAGGAGATTTACTAAGACAGGTGCAGATAGAATCTGGTGCAGCTGTGCATATTAACCAATCAACTTCTAGGCTTTATTGTTAAAGCTTAATTGAACAAGCTGAAGTTAGAAGCTGATAGGTCACTATGCACATCTACACCAGATTCCGTGTGCACCAGTTTTAGTCAATGTTACTGTTTGGCAAACTATTAATTTTTTGAAGTGTCTGTAAAATATTAGCAGTCCCAACTTTCTGCAATTGTTTCACTCATACAATCACAGCCAGGCTGTCATGTTTTGGAGAAAAAAATGGGCAAACCTGGGGAGAAAGTGTGAGACAAAATATAGTATTGTTCTCAATAACAACTTATCAGCCTATAGAATACGGATGTAAGAAAAAAATCCCCTCTTGTTTTTCACCATCCTTTTTAATGCAGACTGTGGGAGGAGATTTACTAAAACTGGAGCACTCAGTATCTGGTGCAGCTGTGCATGATAGCCAATCAGTTTCTAACTTCAGCTTCATGCTGTACTACTCTCATCTCCATCTGTCTCTCATCTCTCACCTTTTTTATGTAAATGTTATTGAGAGAGAATTGGCTTTGGATGGCCGCATGAACCAACCCTTTGTGTAATTGTTTTTGTATAGTCCAACTCCAGACAGCATTTAATATTTAATGTTGGGTAGCACAGGGAAGAGTTATGGTCCTTTCACACGGGGCGTATCAGTGCTGATCCGCCCCTGGATATCCGCTTGCTCAGCGGGGATCACCGGAGCGATCTCCACTGAGCAGGAAGATGACAGGTCCGTCTCTGCACTCTGTGCAGGGACGGACCTGTCAGAGCGCCGCTCTCCCCTATGGGAGATAGAGGTTTTTCCTCCGTCTGCAGAAACGGACCATATCGGACATGGACGAGATCGGGTGTCAGCGGATGCTCATCCGCTGACACCCGCTATCCCATAGGGATACATGTATGTCCGTTTTTCATCCGAAAACGGATGGATGAAAAACAGACATACGGACCGTCCGTGTGAAAGAGCCCTTAGAGTCTCTGCCAGTTTTTTATTGCCATATGTGTCCCTGTTGGGAAGATTGTCCTAATTTCCTGTCAAGACAGGAGCTAATTGGAAATACCTTAGATGCTTAGATGGGTTACATAAACAAAAACACTTTGTTAGTTCAGAAGGAAAGGTTTACAACTTATAAAAATGTATTTATTGCTGTCTTGGCAGTGGCTGCCTCTTATATGGGTGTCACAGGTACAGGAAGTGTCAGAGAACTTTCATAATGGGATCACAGACAGAAATCAAAATGTGACAACTCTTCCCCACTCTATTAAAAACAAAAAAAAGATTGGCCGCAGTTAGGTATTAAGTCTACATGATCCGTTAATACATCCGGTTTATCTGTAATCATTTCAAACTAAAAAAAAATGTTTTGTTTTTAAAGCTTATTTTGGTTAAGGCAACTTTTAGATTAAAAAGTTCTGATGTCCTTTTTAAAATGCTTACTAAGCAGGTCGTGATTTCCTTAGAGAAGCTTGGTTATCAATCTATTGTATGCGTATAACTTATATGGAGGGCTGTATCATTTGGGTGCAGTGCTCTTCGCATTGTCCAGCTGAAGAATGTTTATTAATATTATATGATAACTAGAGTTTAAGACATGAGTGAATCAGGTAGTCATATATACAATGTCACCACAAAAATCATTGATATAAAACACACATAAAATATCGGTATGTATTATCATATTTCTTTAAAGCACTTTATATTGAGTGCAAGATGCTGTAGTTATCTGAAATATTTTCCTGCAAGCAAATGTCATCATAAATAACTCTTAGTTCTTTTTTGAGCCTTTTTTCAGCCTTTTATCTATTTGTGCTGTTTTTATCAGCAAAATGATTTAGCTAACTAAAATATAAAATTATTTTTGTTCCTCAATTTTTAACTGAAACTTCTTTGTAAAAAATAAAAATAAAAAAAATAAAAACACTGCAAGTCATAAATAACATGTCATATGATTTCAGCAGCACGTCAGTGGAGAAAAAACTTGTTCTGACCTGAAAAATGCTCAAGTGAGCCCCATTTGCACTGACCATGAGAATGAATTAAGGGACAAATGGGTGTATAGCAGAGCAATAAACTTGAGCTATTTGTACTGATTGATGGGAGGATAAAACTCAGAATTGTATGGCTGAAAAAGTGTAAAATATGGTTCAATATCTTCCCAAGTCACATTCTTATATCAAAATTGTAATGGAGAACTTCTAAAAGCCTGAAGGAAACTTTTGATATAATATTTAGTTGCTTATGTTTACTCTAAACAAATACAACAGCCTTATAAATATGTTCACATATACAAATCTACAATATAGGAACAGATGAGGGTACCAGTAATGTAACCATCTCTCTTAAAGTCATGATGATGATAATGCTAACGGCTGTGGTGACAAAACTAAAAGTAGTGCTTTAAGGCTCACAATGTAAAGGTAAACCATTGGCAAATCATGAAAAGCTGTGAGAGTACTAGATAATAATGCACCAGTCCGGCTACAATTTATAGCTTTAGTCACATAACTGTATTTACATTTACGCATCCTGTTTCTTTAAATGTGAACCGCACAAGATATACACTACTTCCCAAACGTTTTATATGTGTTGTCCATGCCGATGCATTGATCGCAAAGGCTTAAGATTTTTTACCTTCAGGCATTCTATGGTTCTCTTCCTCCTCATTAGTTGAGACAGAAATGGGCAACATTGACTCCCGCTACTGTCAATCACAGCCAGTGAGCCAATGAGGAGAGAACAGAGGCGGGTGGAGCTGCACTCTGCGTGAGAATGGACACACAAAGCATCCACTCGGGAGTGAGCCTGCTTGGGTGCACTTGGCAGGAGGGAGGGTCAGGAGCGCCAGCAGGGGACCCAAGAAGAGGAGAATCGAGGCTACTATGTACCCCTACTCATTCACATGAGGGGGGCTGAGATCTGGGGGCCCCCTTGTTAATGCTGCTTCCAGTTTCCGATAAGCCCCAGCCTGCAGACCTCCACAACCACCAGCCAGGCTTATGGGGAAGAGGCCCTTTTCCTCATCAACATGGAGACAAGGTGCTTTGGGGGGAGCCCCCTGGCCCCAAAGCACCCTTCCCATGTTGAGGGCATGTGGCCTGGTATGGTTCAGGGGGGAGGGGGCGCTCGCTTGTCTTCCACTTTCATGACCGCTGGGCTGCATGCTCAGATAAGGGTCTGGGTATGGATTTTGGGGGGACCCCACGCTGTTTTTTTTTACCGCTGATGACAATGGTTGCCATTGTCACAGCAACAGAAAGTGAAGGGAAATCCAAAATTTTACAGCTGTCACCAAAATGGAAGCTGTGAGGAAATCTTATAATGTGCACAGCTGTGTTGGTGACAACTGTCTATAAGGGAATTTAGCCTCAGTTTAGAGACAATTCTTCTTATCTTCTGTTATATCTCCTGGACAGAAGGTGTAGAGAAATCTCTTCAGAGGGACACAGACTGTAAAAATGACTGACATGGATTCTTAGCATTGTCAAAACTATGGCTTTGGATACGCATTAAAATTATGTGCATTTTAGGACTTGACTTTCTTCTCACTTCTTTCTAAGTTTCAACAGGTATCATGCAGAAAGATGCCAATCAGCACTGTGGAAAAGAGAGATCGTTGGCATCATGTATACCATGATCAGACCTGGAATCCTTCGTTTTTAAGTTGAATTGAGGAACATGGAGTGTGCTTGGCAAGACTGTCTATACCGCAACATACTGTAACAGACATTATGTAATTACTTTACACAGCTGGGGGTACAATTTACATTATACTACTGATGTAATGTTTTTTTTTTTTTTTTTTTTTTTTATCCAATTTCTTTTTTCATTAGATTTTACTGAAATATAAGTACAACATTACATGGTACAACAAGTACTTGAGTATGTAGTACCCCAAGGGGGGGGGTTGATCACCACATAAAACTTCATGGAATCAGGAATTAGATCCGTTTAGCTCGGGCATGTGGCACATGTTGCGCAGGGCATATAAACAAACAAACCAACAAAGAAAACCCAGGCAAAATGCCATAGGAATGAAACAGACATTACAATGACTAAGACACTAAAGCAATAAAACAATAAGACAATAGAATATTAAAGAACTGAAACAGTATGTCGGTAGCTAAGTGGTCTGACCAGGTACGCTCGGCAAAGAGCGAGGGACTATTTAGCATTTCATACTATGCACAATGAACAGTTAACGATTGAACGGGTTAGCAGGTTTTTGCCCATAGAACCCATAGACTCCATTGACAATCAAAGAGTCGTTTTTTTCAATGTTTTTACGCCAGTGGGCTTTCAAAAGCTAAATTTTGTTTCACCATAGCAACCATTTTCGATGCATTAGGTGATAGATTCGATTTCCATCTTCTAGTAATAAGCATTCTAGCAGCTAGAAAAATGTGAGTAACAATTCTGTTACAGTCAGGGGGAATACATCTATACCTATATTGAGAATCGCCAAAGCTAGAGAGGGTGAGATGATGATCCCAGTGATCGCAGAGCTCATGCGGAAAGTCTTATTCCAGAAACTGGTTAAGTATTTACATGTTACACCAGAGTTGACCCACCGTTCGGCACCCTCTCCACTTAATGGGGATTACGATACAAGGTATTTGGAGATTCTCTATGAGGTGAGGTACCCTCTTAAGGCCATTTTTTGGCATAGCTCCCGATGGTTAGAGCATTTAGAGGCCTGGTATATAGATTTGAAAGCTGATTGCCATTGTTGGGTAGTAAAGGATCCCCCTAGATCGGTTTCCAATTTCAAGTATAGAGTGTATTTGTTGAATATAAGTTTAATTTGTAAGAGGTTGTAAAATAGGGAGATTCCTTTTACCAGGGGCATTGCATTTTAAAAGTATTGTCAGGCTTGTTTGTGTACAAATATTTTAGGAGGTGGGGGGGAGTTCAGGAAGTGGGATACTTGGAGGTATAAGTACTGATCAGTGGATGGGATGCAAAATACATGTTGTTACATAGTATGGGGTCAATACCTAGATCTAGTAGTAAGGACTTACTAAAATTGACCTTGTAGTTATAAATTGCGCTAAAATTTGTATGGATTCCATGGGTTGCTGCTAAGGAGGCGTCCGGGTTCATTAGGAAGATAATTATATCATTGGCAAATACATTTATTTATTTTTAATTTTATATTTATTTATTTAGATTTAACGTGGAGAGTCTTGTTGGAATTTTAAACCAGTTATTTGGGATAATGCTCTTATGGCTTCTGCCAGGGGTTCAATTAATAAGTTAAAAATGGACGGGGATAAAGGGCATCCTTGCCTAGTCCCGTTTGAAATCAAAAAGGAGTGGCAAAGCATGTTGGAGGTGTATACTTTAGCAGAAGGTGTTGAATGCAGCACTAGGATAGTGTGTAGGTCCATCAAATCCAAATTTTCTAAGCATAGCTGATGTAATGTTTTTGATTGACCTGATAAAAAAATGAAATACATATTCTTAGCAAAGGTTTATTTGTTATTATATTATTATACAGGATTAATATAGCGCTGACAGTTTGTGTAGCGCTTAAAACTCAATTTATAGGCAATTTGTTTTATTCAAAAGTTTTGATGTGCCAAAAATGTAAAAACAAAATAATTTTATCTAACAGTTTGGAAGATTCTAAGTGATTTACTATTGTTATTTTTGAACATTCAGCTTTACAAAACTGCTTCAGCTCAGACACATGTAGCGGCCATAACCCTCAGAGGGGCGGCCTTGACTTTTGGGCTTACCGGTTACCTCCGCTTGGCTTGTCGATGAATATCCAGGGGTTCCCAGGGTTAGTACCCAACAACTTTGGATGCTGACACAATAAAAGTCTGTTTGAAGGTTTTTATTCTTGCAGTGGTAACATCCAACAAAACACAGTCTCAGATAGGAATAGAGGGCAAGGGTGAAGAAACTCAGGCACCTTGAACTGCTGACATCCACAAATGTCTTTAATAAAACCCAGAGAGTAGTCACTCGCAGCTAGGTACTTCAATGCCAGACAAACCTCTAGCCAGAGGTATGGCAGCTGACAATGTTATCTGGAAACTTGTTAAAAGTCTCTGACACAGAATGAACTTGCAACCGAAGGTGAATAGGAACCTTTCCCACAGTACCTGGAACTTTCTCTGTCTCCTTGGCGGCACTGTGGAAGTGTGGATTCTTTAGTGTCCATACAACTCAGCAACCATGATCCTCTTGAGATACCAGCTTGTTGGCCCTCCTCTGAAGAGTCCTCCCCCGGTCACCTATACGAGCTGTGGTGCCCCTCCAATAATGAGAGCACACCGGGACACCTTGAATCCTCCTTCAGTTACTGGGCCTCGGGCTAACCGCCTCCGAGACTCAGGAACAGACGGATCCCTGCCCCAGACCATGCAGGTCTGTGGGGCTAGCCAAACTGACCATCTTTGTGGCATGGCAAGTGCTCCTAGGCCCGGGACCCCTCGCAGGGCTACCCCAGTCTGGAACCAGGAAACAGGACTGGGGCCGACCTCGAACACGTGACTTCAGCACCTTAAGTACCCCTCCCCAGACCACTCAGCGGGGCCAGGCGCACCCACTGATTGGCTCCGGAGAAGACTGATACCCAAGATGTCGAACCAGGCCTGGTTCTAGGCCTATCATGTGTACCTCACTGCACCCATGACCAGACAGAACCCTAGTACAGCCCAGCCAAACTGATGCCAAAGTTAACCTGCACAATTAACCCTCAGAACCCCATTACTGTTCTGAGGGAAAAAACTACATTTCCACATATAGCGCACACTTGTGAAAGTGTGCTCGCTACACACATTTGTAGGATGTCTGGTGTAAACAGCTCTCTTGAGGTCATTAATTACAACAGATATTTGTAGTAGTGTTGAAATATTTTTTTTTATTCTGAATCTTCATAACAGCCAGCCATTTACCTTTGATCGCAAAACTACATGTCCCATGGTTTCTTGGAGTTACTGCACTGCTGTTCAGTCTGAGCCAGAATAAAAGAGCATCCCCATGCACCCTTTAGATGTGTATGTTCCTTGGAGGAACCTGGCCACTGAACAGTGACTTTAGCTATGTACTCTGCCCATCAGATACTTGGTTACATTCTATAAAACCTGTTTCTGGAGCCTTAATCAAGACACTGATCATCCTAGCACAGTTGAAGTCTGTCCCACTCAGTGGCCAGAAGGGAAGGACATGCTCTAAATACATAGTGGCGATGTCTTTTCACTCTGGTTCATCCCTGGTCATCACTTACATTTGTAGCCTCTGCTCTCAGTGCATCTGAATGGGTGGCTACAAAGGGAAATATTGAAAGAGCAGACACAGGCATAAAAGAAAACTGCAGATAGAGATCTCTGAAACAATTCTAAGGAATTTATGAGGAACTATGGGGATTATGGGGAATTTATGGGGAACTAAATGCACTCAGAATTTCAAAGAAAGGATGAAAATAGAAACTTGACGCACATATGTAATTTTTCTCTTTTAATTTTGGTTAAGCTTTGAAAATAAGTCATTGTGTTATTATCACTATTATTTTTGTAGTAAGTCAGACTAATCCTACAGGTGAACTCCAACTAACCAAATATTGTCTAAATACAAAAGGCCTGTGTATTTTTACTTGAATTTCTTCTGAAACCACTGCTGCATTTGAGCAGGGTGACTGGTCTTGTATCCACACCCCTCCTGTATTTTTCTGAAGGCAGCCTGAAGTGGATGGGTGTGCTGGGTCCTTCCTAAAGCTCTGCTCACTGCACAGGCCATGTACAGCACAGTAATGATGTCACCTCTGCCTTTACAAGGTAAATATCTGGGTTTGCAAGGGTATGAGGAGTACAAAGTGGCCTTTGAAGAATATATTTTCAATGAAAGTTTTTGTAACTGCAGATTACGTAGTTACATATAGTTGAAAAAAAGACACCAGTCCATCCAGTTCAACCTGTGGTGTGTGTATTTGTTTATGTCAATAGTAAATCGTATATAACTGTATGTTGTCATTGTTAAGATGCCCATCTAATAGTTTTTTTAAACTATTGACGCTCCCTGCTGATACCACTGCTTGTGAAAGAGAATTCCATACCCTTACTGCTCTGACAGTAAAGAACCCTCTACGCAGTTTAAGGTTAAAATTGATTAAAAAATTGGGCGCAAAACCATATGCAAATACCCAATCCAGCGTGGATATACAATAAAATGATAATCAACCCATGAATAAAATATCAAACTGTCCACCATATATGTCAAATAATAAAAGTCTATATATATCTGTGGTGAAATAATACATATACACATATATAGAAAAATCCTTGTATTTAATTGTGTAAATTCTTCTTTATACACTGTGCTCCAACACCGTGTCTTCCTAAAGTGCAGATGTGCTTTTTAAACTCCCTTTCACTGAAAAGTTTTTCCCTATGCTAGGGTCACCAGTACGGTATTTGTATATCACTATCATATCCCCTCTCAAGCGTCTGCTCCCCAGAAAGAGTAAGTTCAATGCTTGAAGTCTTTCCCCATAGCTGAGATCTTCTCCAGTTCCAGCACATTCTTCTTAAGGACAGTTGCCCAGAACTGGATGGCATACTCAAGATGCAGCTGGACCAGAGTTTTGTAGAGTGGGAGAATTATCTTTTTATCTCTGGAGTGAATCCCCTTTTTAATGCATGCTAATATTCCATTGGCTTTGCTTGCAGCAGCTTGGTATTGCATGCCATTGCTGAGCCTGTCATCTACCAGGTCCTTTTCAATCCTGGATTCCCCAGAGATTCTCCTCCTAGTGAGTAACTTGCATTCGTATTTTAAGCACCCAAATGCATTACTTTACATTTTGCAACATTAAACCTCATTTGCCATGGGTTGGGGGTAGAAGGAAGACCACTGGGTGGGTGGCATACATTTAAAAAGGTTGCAGAGAATCTTTAGAAATAAACTTTAATACAACCTGAATTTATATACTTCAGATCTTTTCAGTTTCAGAAACACTACCATATTTGTTTTTAGTGTGTGGCTTTGTATTTTAATATCACTAGGTTGTGCGCTTGTTTCAGTGAGCTATATGGCTGTTGCTTCCATTGTACTGAAAACAGCTTAAAATAACCAAGGAAAATAATATTTTCAGATGTAAAGAAGTGTAGACCTCAGGCTAAAAATTCTAAAAAAGATTAGGAAGTAATAACTGTGACTACATGCGCTATTACTTCAGGTAAAAAAAAAAGTATGAATAATAAAATCATTGCCTGGTTATTTGGGTATGAAAAGCATAAGTATATCTAGGCTGCTGTAATACAGGGACATTAACATGTTCAAAGTGACTGAATACAGTTTCAGAAATGAGTTTGGAGTCTGTGGGTCATCTATGCAAGGGATTATTCTGCATGTAAGCCCCTAGGTCAGTTTATATTATTTAATTTATCTTTTTGTGGAATCCTAAGAGATTTGCTTCCTTTATCTCCATGAGCAATGAGTCTGCTGTTGTGCGAATGTACATTTACCAACACTATGATTCTATATCTGATTTTAATAGGGGTTACATCAGAGTACTGAATTGAAGAACTTGCTTTATAGCAGATGTGCTTTTCCATTAGGTTTGCTGCTTATATACTGTAAATATTGTGTATAAATAAATGCATGCTCACACAGTACACAAATACAGACAATTATTATACTTTGTGTGTCTTTATCCAGAAGTATTAATTTCTTAATGAATAAAGAAAACATAATGATATGTCTGTCCAAGGCAGTGTTGCCAGATAATTCAAAATAGAAAATAGATGCACTGAGATATTGTCAGCACAACCAAAGCATTGGTCCAGGTAGCAGGGATGCGGTCAGCAGCAGCGAAAGATCATCTATGCAGCAGGCAGGAATACTATCCATAGTTAGAACAGGCAGCAGGCAGAGATATGGTCAGTACAGCCAAAGTATTGGTCCAGGCAACAGGCACATGGTCCATAAAAAGCCATGGGTCAGTGAAGGCAAAGATATGGTCAGCATAGCCAAAGTATTAGGGCCTCAGTCAGGAAAGAATGGGGACAGGGGTATAGGCTTCTTCTCCCACCCAGATCGCTGTGAAGCCTCCAGACTCCAGACCCTGTTCTGGAAATTACAATACCCAAAGAAAACCAAAAACTGTTTTTATCAACTCAGAACACTATTCTGAAGCCCCTCACATATGTGAGACCCCTGTGGTATTTTGAATCCCACTACTACAGCAGCAGCTCAAAAGATCAGTCCAAGTGGCAGGCAAAAAACATGGTTGATTAACAGGCCGAGGTTAGTGCAGGTAAAAGGCAGAAATAAATAGTAGGCAGAGGCATAGTCAGCTAGTAGAGTCAGTGGACGGGTGTCAGCCAAAGGGGATGCTAGTGAGTGTCCTGAAGATAAAATAGTTTAATCAAATATGCTGCCAGAGCAAGCAAAGGACTTATTTCTCCCATACGAGTGCAGTATGGTATAGCAGAGAGTCTGCTACCACATTCAACCTAGTGAGGCCAAGTGAGAGTTGTCCTAATCTGTAAGTAGTTCCAGTCGGAGTATCACACTATTCCCTTCTCCCATCCAAGTTCCAACAATAAATACCCAAAAAAAACAAACACCCTAGATTTATAGAAAAAAACTCGAAACTAGATAGTTGGACTTTAGAGGCACACTTATAGTCGGTCTAAAAGTATTTCAATTTATTAATAAGGTATATAGATAAAGTGCATGGTTACATATGGATATGCATATAAAATCATCAGTAGATCTAGTAATGGTACACCCTATATACGCAAAAAAAAACCTAGATTGATTATTGGATATCGAGTGGATGAGAGTACGGTTGGTCGTGTGAAAACACCTCGTAACTGGCTGCAAGAAATAAGAGGGAGGCCCAGGGAAGTCTACACACAGCAATCCCTAAAGGGGCAGTGCTACATATGGATTATGTATGCCGATACTGAATCACTCAAACCAACCACATAATAGACCTGAATTGCAGTTTCTCCAAACTAAATCACCACCTACTAAGTCACTAAGAAACAGCTTTCTACAATTTATACAACAATTTATTGCACAATATACAAAAATGGGATACATGTATTAAAAACTATAGTATACATTAAAATTTACCTGTATATGCCCTCCCTACAAAAATACAGTTCTGCTCAGATGCTCAAAAACTGATCAAAGTTCACAGGATTTCCATTGTAGGACTATAACGGGGCTATAAAGCATTCCATAACATTAGGCTTGGTTGATTTCAATAAGGAAATAAACTGCGAACCACAATGCATACACAAATCCAGGGTTCATGAATATTCACAAAATAAATCCTGCAAGACTAGTGCATCCACAATATACCAGTATATATCACTTGTGCTGTAAATACCAGACAAAATAGTCCAAAAAATCAGAGATGCGTTTAACAGTCCAAAAATACTCAAAGATGCACTCAATAAAGCACAGATGTATCAGGGTACACCCTGGAAGCTATCTTTTTTAATTCAAGAAGAAATGAAAACAGTTCCATACACAAATAGCTGTGTGTTCACTAGTTTTCCATCATGAGGCTATAAAATATTCAAGGCATAAACTGAAAGCAAAGAAAATCTGTGATACTCATCCTATCAATAAACGCACCAGAGCACTTGAGTAGCATGGTAACCTGACCAGTTTTGCTGTTTCTTGTTAGCTGTGTCAGAAATAATCATTGAATGCTGTGCTTCATGTAGGTCCTAATAAGAGGGCCTAGGAGAAAAATGTCCGCCAGCCTCTCTCGCCAAGCAGACACCAGTGGTGACGTCACAACACAGCCTCTTATGATATTATCTATGTACATCCCCTCCCTTCTTGGTATCCATACCACTTAAACACAGCTTACATAAAAAATATCCAACATGCACAGTGAAGTATCTAATATACGAGGATACTGTATATACTGTATGTCTAGGTAAGTGAAAACAGAGGGCAGAATTTGCAAGCTGGCGTTTATTATCCTTCCACTACATTGTGAAAATAATCAAAACCCTCAAATAATACACCCACCAAAGGCATGCACAATCACAACAGTATATAATATTTAGTTCTCCAAGGAAAAAGGGGGAAACTAATTCTGGTATCCCTGGAAATGGTGGAAATAACTTTATGGGGCAGATCAATGTTGTGTATTTCTTGTGGATTCATTTGAAATTCTGTTGACACATAACAAATTTTGATTTGATGATCAGCATCCAGCCCAAGCCCTTTTGCCTACGTGGGGAACATATACTAACATTGTATTTTAACATATACTTTGGATTTTAACACATGTATCCTATTTTTTGTACAGTATTTCGAACATCAAATTATTGTGTGAATTATGAAAAGTGACTTTTGGGTGACTCAACTAATTTGTATATACAAGGGGATAGTGAGATGGTTCATAGACATCATGATTCATGTTTATTATCATAAACATGAAAATATAGCCTGATTCTCAAAAGGTGATCTGGGACTCCCTAGTCATATCTACATGAAACACCAATAACTAAAATACTAGTTATGGACTCAACCTAATGTGTCAAAAAAACTCAATAGGTTGAGTCCATAACTAGTATTTTAGTTTTTGGTGTTTTATGTTTATTATGTGTTTGTTTAAGGTGGATTCAATCAATCTGACTCTAGAGTAGGTAGTGCTTTCATGACTGTGGTAGAGATATTATGCTGGCCACACAATTTACCTTCTCATTTCTACAAATTCTGTACAGCTGCTTTTAGATTTACAAACAATTATGTTATGTGAGGCCCTTTCTACATGATCCATTACATTTTTAAACAATTAACCACTTACCCACTGGGCACTTAAAACCCCTTCCTAACCAGACCAATTTTCAGCTTTCGGTGCTCTCACATTTTAAATGACAATTACTCAGTCATGCAACACTGTACCCATATGAAATTTTTGTCCTTTTTCCACACAAATAGAGCTTTCCTTTTGTGGTATTTAATCACCTCTGGGTTTTTAATTTTTTGCGCTATAAATTAAAAAAGACCGAAAATTTGGTAAAAAAAAAAAAAAAAAGCATTTTTCTTTGTTTCTGCTATAAAATTTTGCAAACTAGTAATTTTTCTTTGATAAATTTTAGCCAAAATGTATACTGCTACATATCTTTGGTAAAAATCTGTGTATATTATTTGGTCTTTGTGAAAGTTTTAGATTCTACAAGCTATGGTGCCATTCACTGAAAATTGATCACACCTGATGCACTGACAGCCTATCTCATTTCTTGAGACCCTAAGGCCCCTTTCACACGGAACGGATCCGTAATGATTCACCCCGTAAACATCTGCTTGCTCATCGGTGGTCTCTCCGTTGATTCCCGCTGAGCCGGCAGATCTCCGCTCTCCTCTATGGAGGATCGGATGAACACGGACCGTCTGTCCATGTTCATCCGATCCGCTCTGCAGACGGATAGAAAAATAGGATTTTCCTCTGTCTGCAGAATCGGACCATAGCGGAGACGGACAATATCGAAAGTCAGCGGATGTTCATCCGCTGACTCCTGATATCCCATAGGGATGCATGTATGTCCGAATTTCATTCGAAAACGGATGGATGAAATACAGACATACGATCCGCATGGGTGAAAGGGGCCTAACAAGCCAGGAAAGTATACAGATACCCCCCAAATGACTTTTTTTTGGAAAGTAGACATTCCAAATTATATAGTAAGAGGCATAATGAGCTTTTTGAAGTTGTATTTTTTTCCCACAATTCTTTACACAATGAAGATTTATTTTTATTTTTTTTCACAAAATTGTCATATTAACAGGTTATTTCTCACGCACAGCATATACATACCACAAATTACACCCCAAACACATTTTACTATTCCTCCTGAGTATAGCAATACCACACGGTTGAGACTTTTACAAAGCCTGGCCACATACAGAGGTCCAACATGCAGGGAGCACCATCAAGCGTTCTAGGGACATAAATTGCACATATAATTTTTTGACTACCTCTTGCACCTTTGAAGGCCCTGAAGCACCAGGACAATGAAAACAACCACAAAATTAACCCATTTTGGAAAGCAAACACACAAACGTATATATACTATGAGGAATAATGAGTCTTTTGAACATGTAATTTTTTTCCACAAGTTTTTGGGAAAATGTGGAAAGAAAATAAAAAAGCTTTTTTTTTTTTACACAAAGTTGTCCATTTATACAATATTTCTAACACATAGCAATTACATAGCTAAAATTACACCCCAAAACATATTCTGCTACTCCTCCCGAGTATAATGATACCACATGTGTGAGACTTTTAAACAGCCTGGCCACATACAGAGGCCCAACATTCAGGTAGCACCATCATGTGTTCTAGGGGCATACATTTCAAATCTAATTTAACTACCTATTACACTTATGTGAGGCGCTGTAGTGGCACTGATGGGCACTGTAGTGGCATGGATGTGGCACAGATGAGAACTGATGTGGCATGGATGAGCCATGGATGGGGATGGATGAGCCGTGGATGGGGATGGATGAGCCATGAATGTGGATTAATGAGCCGTGGATGGGGATGGCTGAGCATGGATGGGGATGGCTGAGCATTAATGGATGGATGAGTAGTATGTATGGCATGGCTGAGTATGTATGGCATGGCTGAGCATGGATGGATGGATAAGCATGGATGGGATGGGTGTGCATGTATGGATGGTTGAGTATGGATGGCATGGCTGAGCATGGATGGATGGCATGGCTGAGTATGGATGGCATGGCTGAGTATGAATGGCATGGCTGAGTATTGATGGGATGGCTGAGCATGAATGGATGGATGAGTATGGATGGCATTACTGAGTATGGATGGGTTGGCTGAGCATGGATAGGATGGATGAGTATGGATGGCATGGCTGAGTGTGGATGGGATAGATGAGTATGGATGGATGGCATGGCTGAGTATGGATGGCATGGCTGAGTATAGATCGACTTGTGTACAGCCAGCCTGTCGGGTACTTCCCCAATCGATCAGTGGCACCGGCTTACCACCTGCAGAATACAATAGCTGAGGCGTAGTGATTTCCCCTATATATACGTCAAATACATGGATGAGGGAATCAGTTAATTTTTTTTATTCAACCTGCTGGTTGAATGAAAAAAAAATGAATCATGTATGGCTTCCCATACATGTATGGCCTGCCAAAACACGCATGGCTCCTACAAGGCTGGAAGAAGATGATTCCACATACTTTGTAAAGCATTGTGAAACATACTGGAGCTCAAATAATATGGAAAGTATATAAATGTAAAATAAAAGATATAAAATACCATGTAAAAATAAATATATATATATATATATATATATATATATATATATATATATATTGTGGCGGTAGGACCCTGTGCTGGTTTACGCCAGATTTTGAAGAGAAAGGGACGCTGATTGCACAGCTGTGTGCTGGGCTATTTAGTTTTGACCTGGCTATGGCTCAGGGTTCCACCCAACAGACAGGAAGTCTGTGCATTAGAGTCAGATGGACTCTCATTCCTCTGAGAGGAGTCAGAGACTGCATGTCTGCAGGAGGCAGACGTACTTGGTGACAGAGCAGCAAGGCGCTGATCAGGAGTGAGCTAGGAGAGAACTTATCTCTAGGAAACTCTTTTGGGTCCGAGGAGCAGACCTAAGGCCTAGGCTAAATGCCTGAATCAGCCGTATGGGAAGAATGCAAGCCAGGAGGCTAAAGTATTGAGTGTGCAAGATACAGTAATGGTGGAACCCCCCTGCGTGGGTACTGATGTCTTTGTGAACTTTTTTTGTGCTTTTAAATAAAAGTGGGCTACCAGGCCCTGAAAAAATACAGTTTTGTACTGGCGTACTCACTGAAAAACACACCTACGGTTGAGTCTGATAACCCCAATCTTACTATATATATATATATATGTATGTAGCACCCTGTAGTGTTCTACATGTAGACAGATTATTTTTTTGAGTAAACTGTAGTGTAGGGAAGTTTTGCTTGTCTGACAGCCAGGGCTGGGTTGAATCTGGGTAAGGGGGTTAAGTGACTCAGGGAGGCTGGATGACTCAGTAAGCAGTTTCTCTGCTGCCTCCCCCTGTTTCTGGAACCTTGGCCAATCCCCAGCAAAAAGGGACTGGAAGGGGGTAGGCACCCCATAAATTGGCATAAGTCATGCCAGCATGGGCAGTAGGATGGAAGATGGAGATCTGGAGTGCTGAGGAGGCTGTCAGAGGCCCTTGCAGGGCGCCCTCTAGTCTAGGGGGGTGACCTCGTTTCTGGGGCTTGGGTGCTGGAGGGGCCCTCTACAACATATGGAGGAATCCTTTCCTGGAAACAGCAAAGAGCCGATCAGCATGTCTGGGAGATCACCTGAGAAGTCAGCTGGGTGGGCTGGTGAGTGTTCAGTCTGGGAGGGCTGTTGAGAAGTTAGCCAGGAGGGCTAGTGAGAGGGGTAGCTACAGCCAGGTGGGCTGGCAGTGCCTAAAGAGGTGGTGCTGGGCTCAGTGACCACGGAAGGAAGTGCTGGGAAAGTGTAGTCCCTTCCTGTAATGGACATTTGCTACTAAAGTTTATACCTGGTGACACAGCTGGAGTTCTGCAAGCAAGTAAGTGCTGGAGGAAAAATTTGGAGCTGTATAAAGACTGTATATAGGAGAAGTTGTCCTGGAAGTTTGTCTGAAGTCAAGTGGGTATCCCATATCCCCATCCAAGTTTATAACCCTCAATAAACCAGAAAAAAAAAAAAAAGTCACAAACTGTTCTCTGACTCTGAAGTGAGTGACTGTGAAAATTCTATGTGCCTGGCTGTGCAGGGTGGGGGATCCCAGTTCATCTGCGGCCCTTAAGGGGGTGTGCTACATATACTGTATATACACCAGGGCTCAAAATGTCAAGTCCTAAGCTACTAGCCAGGCCTCAAGGGTTACTCGCCACCAGTTGCCCCACCCAACCCCGCCCCTAAACACGCTTTTATAAATTATCTCATTAAATGACACTTAAATGTTTTATGCAGAATTAAGTTATAAAAATAAAAAATTAACAACAACTTTATCCGTGCCCACCAATTCAGCCTGCCTGTGCCCACCAATACAGCCTGCCCATGCCCAATGCAAGCTGCGTGTGCCCACCAATGCAGCCTGTGCCCACCATCTACCATGCAGCCTGTGCCCACCATTTACCATGCAGCCTGTGCCCACCATGCAGCCTGTGCCCACCATGCAGCCTGTGCCCCGTGTCCACCATGCAGCCCATGTCCACCATGCAGCCCGTGCCCACCATGCAGCCTATGCCCACTGTCCACCTTGCAGCTCGTGTCCACCCTGCAGCCCATGTCCACCTTGCAGCCCGTGCCCACCATGCAGCCCGTGCCCACCATGCAGCCCGTGTCCAACATGTAGCCCGTGCCTACCATGCAGCCCGTGCCCACTGTCCATCATGCAGCCCGTGTCCACCATGCAGCCCGTGTCCACCTTGCAGCCCGTGTCCACCTTGCAGCCCGTGTCCACCTTGCAGCCCGTGCCTACCTGTGCAGGAGAGGAGAGGAACAGGGGACCCCGGATGTTCACAGCGCAGCGCAGGGAACACAGTGATATAATTTCAATTTGTGTGTTCCCGCCGCTCAACGTCGTATACAGCCCCGCCCCTTGGCCGGGGAACTTTGATTGACAGATCACCCGCCACCGGGATTGGACGCGTGATCTGTCTATCAAAGTCCCGGGACCAGGGGGCGGGGCTGTATCTGACAGTGAGCGCCAGGGAACACTGCAATGTGAAACAAAAGTTGTTATCGCCGTGTTGCCCGCACTGCGCTGTGAACACCCGGGCGGCTCTCTCTTCCCCTCTGCGATCTCTGGGAGAAGGACTTCCATTCCGCCCAGGCCTCAAAATGCGAGCAGGCGAGTGCAATTTTTGAGGGCTGATATACACTATATATATATATATATATATATATATATATATATATATATACACACACAGTATATATATGCAGTATATATATATATATATATATATATTAAACATTTTGAGGGGAACATTTTAAACCTAATGATGTCTGTTGCAATGCCAGTGATTTCTATTTAATAATATTATTAACTTACCAATCATACAGTTATTCAGGCGGAGGCTGTAGTCTACCGTTTAATTTTAAATCCCCACCTAGAATAGATATACTTAGTCTTAATAAATAAATGACTTGAACCATACATTATATATCACTCAAATCCACAAGGGCTTACATTATGTATAATATATCAACTGTGTGATTTATTTATTAAGCAAAACGTGAATTTTCGGTGCTTGTGTTTTGAGGCACTGTTTGTCACACACAGCTAAATGATATATTCTTATTAGTCCCACTCAATTACCAAGTCATCCCTCTGTGCACTGCGTATTTGTTAATGATAGTGGCTCAGCACTGCATCTACAATACCTGTGATTTTAGTGATTCATAGCCACTCACTAAAACGGTGAAAATGATAAATTGTGGGCTGTTGATTAAATGTTGCTAACAGTATGCCTCTTATGTATTTCTCACAGTCAGAAGTTAAAGAAACAGTATTTGTGAAATAATTTCACATATGTAATTGAACAGGGTCTGCTTTTGTAGGCTAGTGACATTTGTGCAATATTAGTTCCCAATCTTGATTAACTGGGTTTCATAAGAAAATGTTTGGTAAAAAATTAAGAATGTCACGACAAAATAGCATTTGTAAGGTAGGAAGTTACATATTTCAACAACTTAACTGGAGACAACATGTAGGAAATAACAAAACAAAGATCAAGAAGCCAATCTAGTTGTCATGTTACTTAATACTTCTAAAGGTATTTCGTTTTAATAACAAACATGTCATACTTAGGCCTCATGCACACGAGACGCTGTTAAACGCGCGTTCAGAGGCAGTTGGACACTTTTTTCAACTGCACCTGAACGCATGCAATGTTATCCTATGTGTCCATGCAGTGATGTAAGTAACTGAGTTAAAATAAACTGAGTTACGTAACTCAGTTACTTTAGAGGGTAACTAGTAATCTAACTGATTACTTTTCCCCTCATGGTAACTCAGTTCCCATTACTTTGGCTTAGTTACCCCAATTACATCTACCGTCACTAGATGGCAGTAATGTAATTCCGGTGTCCTGCCAAAAAAGTTCCCCTGCCGGATAAGGACCCCCTGTACTGCACAGGTGCAGCGCTTGCGCAGTACGAAGGACTACGGAGCTTCCGAAAATTGCCGAACCTAAAAAGCTCTGAGTGAACTCTACACAGCGCAGGCGCAGTTAACATGTAATTGTACGAGGCGATGCTTATGATGCTCGTGCTACTCTGCAAGGGGCGTCTATCGTGTAACTAAGGGGCGAGTCTAGTATTACTGTAACCAAGGGGCGCATTTATTATTATTGTTATATATATCGAGCTCTGCCCATTAATTTAACATTCACCCTCTTCTGTAGAAATCCACCCCTTACACGATATAATAATAATAGACCCGCCCCTTGCTTACACGATATAACAGAACTGCCCCTTGGTTAGAGTAATAATAGAGCAGCTCCTTGGTTACACGATATATAACAATAATAAATGCGCCCCTTGGTTACAGTAACCACTTCCCGACCGCCCCCTGTATATTTACGTCGGCAGAATGGCACGTACAGGCAGAATCACGTACCTGTACGTGACATTCTTCCGGCGGTTGGGGGGTCCGATCGGACCCCCCTCCGCCGGCGGGGACGGTCGGGATCGCTTCAGAAGCGATGCGGGACGAGGTAACGGCCAGTCGTTTCTGGCCACCCCCTCCCGATCGCTCTGGCCAATAGGATTCGTCCGCTTCCTTCCCCTTCCTGTGTAATTGTAAACACAGGCAAGGGGAAGTGATGTCACGCTCCTCGTGTCGGTCTTTCTGACCGGGACGCCGAGCGGAGAAGACATCAAGTAAGTGCACAAACACTACACTGACACCAGGTACACATAGGCACACATTTCACCCCCCTGTCACCCCCTGATCACCCCCCAGATCACCCCCTGCCCCCCTGTCACAGTGTCACTGATTGCAGTGATCATTTATTTTACTGATCACTGCATTTAGTGTCAGTGTGACTGCAATAACTGTCAGGGCAGTTAGTTTTAGGCCCCTTTAGGTCCAAGGTAGCCCCCTACCCCCCCCCAATAAAGGTTTAACCCCTTGATTGCCCCCTAGGTAACCCTTTCACCCCCTTTTGCCAGTGTCACTAAGCGATCGTTTATTTTGATCGCTCTATTAGTGTCACTGGTGCCGCTAGGTAGCCAGTTTTTTTTTTAGGTAACCGCCAGGTTTATATAGGATTATAAATAGGTTTATAGGTCAGGTACCCCCATATTACAACCTAAATAAAGGTTTTAACCCCTTGATTGCCCCTAGAGTTAACTCTTTCACCAGTGATCACAGTATAAGTGTCACTGGTGACGCTGGTTAGCCAGTTAGTTATTTAGTTATTTAGGTTCCCCGTCAGGTTTTTATATATCGTCAGGTACCCCCATATATTACCTAATAAAGGTTTTAACCCCCTGATTGCCCCTAGTTAACCCTTTCACCAGTGATCACCGTATAACTGTTACGGGTGACGCTGGTTAGTTAGCTTGTTTTTTTATACTGTCAGGGCACCCGCCATTTATTACCCAACTATCGGTTTAACCCCCTGATCGCCCCCGGCGGGTGATATCAATTAGGTGTTAGGGTCAAATAAGGTCTGCGTCGCCCCAGGTTAGTGCCAGTACCGCAAACACCCACGCGCAAAGCATACACCTCCCTTAGTGGTATAGTATCTGAACAGATCAATATCTGATCTGATCAGATCTATACTAGCGTCCCAGCAGTTTAGGGTTCCAAAAAACGCATTGTTAGCGGGATCAGCCCAGATACCTGCTAGCACCTGCGTTTTCCCCCTCCGCCCAGCCCAGCCCAGCCCACCCAAGTGCAGTATCGATCGATCACTGTCACTTCCAAAACACTAAGCACACATAACTGCAGCGTTCGCAGAGTCAGGCCTGATCCCTGCGATCGCTAACAGTTTTTTTGGTAGCGTTTTGATTCATTCGCCAGCAGCCTAGGAGCTTTTTTTCCTGTGAATCTCACTAGTGTACTACTAAATTTAGAGCCCAAAATGGCAAATCGCAAGTACACTAGTGAACAGGCCTACTTGTTTCTGAGTATGTCAGATAGTGAAGAGGAGGTCACTCATCTGTCAGAATCAGGCTCAGAATACGATCCAGTAGACGACAGCGGCTCCATGACAGATAGCTCTGGCGACGAAGGTGTGGTCCCTGCTAAGGTCAGGCGTACCCGATCCCGATCTTCTGATGTTGTTGAGGTGCAGGAACCGCAGGTCTCTCGTATGGAGCAGAGAAGTACTAGCGCCGCTATTCCTTCTGGTGAACTGGCAAGCACCAGCGGCCTAGTACACCCTGGACGTAGTCAAACCAGCACTGCAGTAACACTTGGTGACGTGGCGAGTCCCATAAGTGCAGTTCAAGCTGGCGAGGTGGCAAGCACAAGTAGTGTCCCGCTGCCACCAAGAAGAAGACAAAGGCAGGCCCGTCGATCACATAGTGTCCTTCCTGCAGAATTCGCCAATCCTGATTGGGTGCCCACCACTTCTGCAGAACCCGTACTTCCCCCATTCACTGGCCAACCCGGTATTCAGGTGGAAACAGCTGATTTTAAGCCATCCGATTTTTATTCGCTGTTTTTCACGGAAGATCTCTATAGATCTATTGTGGACCAAAGTAATATATACGCTGGTCAACACATCGCCGCTAATCCCCAAGTGCCTTCCCTTGCCAGAGATTGGAAACCAATTACGGTTTCCGAATTTAAGACCTTTCTGGGCCTTTCCCTCAACATGGGCATACACAAATTCCCGACGCTGAGGTCTTATTGGTCCACCTCACCGCACCACCATATGCCCGTGTTCTCTGCCTCCATGTCCAGGGCACGATACGAACAGATCTTGCGGTTCATGCACTTCAGTGACAATGAACTTTGTCGTCCTCGTGGAGACCCTGAATTTGATCGGCTCTACAAAATTCGGCCCCTCATAAACCACTTCAACCAATGTTTTGCAGCCTTGTTTACGCCCAATCAAGTTGTCTGCGTTGACGAGTCCCTGATTAAGTTTTCTGGCCGCTTGTCTTTCAAACAGTTCCTTCCCAGCAAGCGTGCCAGATACGGGGTCAAGCTCTACAAGCTCTGTGACAGGGCAACAGGCTATACGTGGAGCTTTTCGGTTTATGAGGGAAAAGATAGTCACGTAGAGCCGGAGAACTGTCCAGATTACATAGGGAGCGCTGGCAAGATAGTGTGGAACTTGGTGTCACCCTTATTCGGAAAGGGGTACCACTTGTACGTGGACAATTATTACACGAGCGTGCCACTGTTTAGTCACTTGTTTGATCATCAGATTGGAGCATGTGGCACCGTGCGACCTAATCGCCGGGGCTTTCCCCAGCGGCTTGTAGATTCCCGTCTTAGGCTGGGGGAGAGAGCCTGCTTGAAGTGTAATAACTTGCTCGCTGTGAAGTGGAGGGATAATAGGAATGTTTTCGTTCTTACCTCCCTTCATGCAGACACGACAGTCCAAATTCGTACGGCGGCTGGTGTTGTGACGAAACCCCTCTGTATCCACGAATACAACCTTAATATGGGGGGGGGTGGACCTCAACGACCAGTTGTTGGCGCCGTACCTAGTTGTCCGTAAGGCTAGACGCTGGTACAAAAAAGTGTCTATTTATTTATTCCAATTGGCTTTGCTGAATGCTCATGTGCTATACGGAGCTTCAGGCGGGACGTTACCCTTCCTTGAATTCCAGGGAGCGGTTGTCATGGAACTCCTGTATCCAGGCGATTCCACACCTCACCATCCCCTACCAAATGCAGTAAGCCGGCTGCATGAGAGGCATTATCCTCATGTCCTCCAGAGTACCCCTACCCAACGAGCCCCCCAAAGAAGATGTCGTGTCTGTAGCAAGCGCGGATTTAGGCGTGACACCCGTTATTATTGTCCACGCTGTCCTGACAATCCTGGTCTCTGCGTTGGTGAATGCTTTGAACGCTACCACGAACTAGTGAGGTATTAGCGTAGGGTACAGCATTTCACAGGCTAGGATACACTTTCACAGGGTCTCAAGAATGCCATCGCATTTTGAGACCCGACCGTTGCAGTTCAAATTATAGTTACAGGGTCTCAAGAATGCCATCGCATTTTGAGACCCGACCGTTACAGTTAAAATTATAGTTATAGTTTAAAAAAAAAGTGTAAAAAATAAAAAAAAAAATAAAAAAGTACAAAAAAAAAAAAAACCCCAAAAAAAATATAAAATAAAAAACCAAAAATAGTTGTCGTTTTATTGTTCTCTCTCTATTGTTGCTCTTTTTTACTCTATTCTATTCTGCAATGTTTTATTATGTTTTATCATGCTTGCTTTTCAGGTATGTTTTATTGTTAACCATTTTTTTGTTTTCAGGTGCGCCATTCAGTTGCAGCGCGGATTTATTTATCTTGACAGCAACAGCGTTTGCTCCCACGATACATAAAGCCGCGACTCCAACACTGTAGGAGGTGATTTCACCACCACAGTTAAAAAAAAGAGCATATATGCCGAAGCATGGGGGCAGCAGAGGGCGGAGGAGCGATTTTGCTCCTAATGCCACGTACATACGGTCGAAAAAAGTCCGACCATGTGTACGTGGCATAACTTTTTTGCGGGAGGATGCCCCCATGCTTCGGCATATATATATTTTAGGCACCGGTTGCGTTAACAAAATGTTTTATTTTTTACTATGTTTTTTTTTTGGTATTTGCTTTGCAGGTATGGTATGGTAAGGTCTTACTGTTATACTCTAATGTTACTTTGTTTTAATGTTAACCATTATTTGCTTAGCAGGTACGCCATTCAGTTGCAGCGTGGATTTATTTATCTTGACAGCAACAGCGTTTGCTCCCACGATACATAAAGCCGCGACTCCAACGCTGTAGGAGGTGATTTCACCACCACAGTTAAAAAAAAGAGCATATATGCCGAAGCATGGGGGCAGCAGAGGGCGGAGGAGCGATTTTGCTCCTAATGCCACGTACATACGGTCGAAAAAAGTCCGACCATGTGTACGTGGCATAACTTTTTTGCGGGAGGATGCCCCCATGCTTCGGCATATATATATTTTAGGCACCGGTTGCGTTAACAAAATGTTTTATTTTTTACTATGTTTTTTTTTTTTTGGTATTTGCTTTGCAGGTATGGTATGGTAAGGTCTTACTGTTATACTGTAATGTTACTTTGTTTTAATGTTAACCATTATTTGCTTAGCAGGTACGCCATTCAGTTGCAGCGTGGATTTATTTATCTTGACAGCAACAGCGTTTGCTCCCACGATACATAAAGCCGCGACTCCAATGCTGTAGGAGGTGATTTCACCACCACAGTTAAAAAAAAGAGCATATATGCCGAAGCATGGGGGCAGCAGAGGGCGGAGGAGCGATTTTGCTCCTAATGCCACGTACATACGGTCGAAAAAAGTTCGACCATGTATACGTGGCATAACTTTTTTTGCGGGAGGATGCCCCCATGCTTCGGCATATATAAATGGTGCATGTATGCCCATCATTAGAAGTGGGTGGATGAAGGGAGGTATTCTAATGGTGGGCATACCCACCGCGCCATTGGGAAATTGGGAAAGCATTTTATCACACCGATCTTGGTGTGGTCAGATGCTTTGAGGGCACAGGAAAGATCTAGGGTCTAATAGACCCCAATTTTTTCAAAAAAAGAGTACCTGTCACTGCCTATTGCTATCATAGGGGATATTTACATTCCCTGCGATAACAATAAAAATGACAACTAAGAAAAAAAAAATGGAAGGAACAGTTTAAAAATAAAATAAAAAAGCTAAATAAAAAGAAAAACTAAAAAAAAAAAAAAAAAAAAAAGCACCCCTGCCCCCCCTTCTTTTGCGCAAAGGCGAACACAAGCGTTGGTCTGGCGTCATATGTAAACAGCAATTGCACCATGCATGTGAGGTATCACCGCGAAGGTCAGATCGAGGGCAGTAATTTTAGCAGTAGACCTCCTCCGTGAATCTAATGTGGTAACCTGTAAAGGCTTTTAAAGGCTTTTAAAAATGTATGTAGTTTGTCGCCACTGCGTGTTTGTGCGCAATTTTAAAGCATGTCGTGTTTGGTATCCATGTACTCGGCCTAAGATCATATTTTTTATTTCATCAAAAATTTGAGCAATATAGTGTGTTTTAGTGCATTAAAATAAAAAAAAGTGTATTTTTTCCACAAAAAATGCGTTTGAAAAATCGCTGCGCAAATACTGTGTGGAAAAAAAAAATGCAACACCCACCATTTTAATCTGTAGGGCCTTTGCTTTAACAATATATATAGTGTTTGGGGGTTCAACGTAATTTTCTTGCAAAAAAAAAATATGTTTTCATGTAAACAAAAAGTGTCAGAAAGGGCTTTATCTTCAAGTGGTTAGAAGAGTGGGTGACGTGTGACATAGGCTTTTAAATGTTGTGCATAAAATGCCAGGACAGTTCAAACCCCCCCCAAATGACCCCATTTTGGAAAGTAGACACCCCAAGCTATTTGCTGAGAGCAATGTTGAGCCCATTAAATATTTTTTTTTTTTGGTCCCAAGAGATTGAATAATGAAAAAAAAAAAAATAATATTTTTTTTTACAAAAACTTGTCACTAAATGATATATTGCTCAAACATGCCATGGGCATATGTGGAGATACACCCCAAAATACATTCTGTTGCTTCTCCTGAGTACGGGGATACCACATGTGTGGGACTTTTTGGGAGCCTAGCCGCGTACGGGACCCCAAAATCCAAGCACCGCTTTCAGGCTTTCTAAGGGTGTAATTTTTTTATTTCACTCCTCACTGCCAATCACAGTTTCGGAGGCCATGGAATGCCCAGATGGCACAAACCACCCCCAAATGACCCCATTTTGGAAAGTAGACACCCCAAGCTATTTGCTGAGAGGTATGGTGAGTATTTTGCAGATCTCGCTTTTTGTCACAATGTTTTGAAAATTGAAAAAAGAAAAAAAAATTTTTTTTTTCTTTACTTTCTTCATTTTCAAAAACACATGAGAGCTGTAAAATACTCACCATGCCTCTCAACAAATAGCTTGGGGTGTCTACTTTCCAAAATGGGGTCATTTGGGGGGGTTTTGTGCTATTTTGGCATTTTATGGCCTTCGAAACTGTGATAGGTAGTGAGGAGTGAAATCAAAAATTTGCACCCTTAGAAATCCTGAAGGCGGTGCTTGGGTTTCGGGGCCCCGTACGCGGCTAGGCTCCCAAAAAGTCCCACACATGTGGTATCCCCATACTCAGGAGAAGCAGCAAAATGTATTTTGGGGTGCAATTCCACATATAACCATGGCATGTGTGAGCAATATATCATTTAGTGACAACTTTTTGAATAATTTTTTTTTATTTTTTTTTTTTGTCTTTATTCAATCACTTGGGACTAAAAAAAAAAATATTCAACGGGCTCAACATGCCTCTCAGCAAATAGCTTGGGTGTCTACTTTCCAAAATGGGGTCATTTGGGGGGGTTTTGTGCCATCTTGGCATTTTATGGCCTTCAAAACTGTGATAGGTAGTGATAGGTAGTGAGGAGTGAAATCAAAAATTTATGCCCTTAGAAATCCTGAAGGCGGTGCTTGGTTTTCGGGGTCCCGTATGCGGATAGGCTCCCAAAAAGTCCCACACATGTGGTATCCCCGTACTCAGGAGAAGCAGCAGAATGTATTTTGGGGTGTAATTCCACATATGCCCATGGCATGTGTGGGCAATATATCATTTAGTGACAACTTTGGGCAAAAAAAAAAAAGTTTGTAATATTCCCGCAACTTGTGGCAAAATATAAAATATTCCATGTACTCAACATGCCTCTCAGCAAATAGCTTGGGGTGTCTACTTTCCAAAATGGGGTCATTTGGGGGGGTTTTGTGCAATTTTGGCATTTTATGGCCTTCGAAACTGTGATAGGTAGTGAGGAGTGAAATCAAAAATTTACACCCTTAGAAATGCTGAAGGTGGTGCTTGGGTTTCGGGGCCCCGTACGCGGCTAGGCTCCCAAAAAGTCCCACACATGTGGTATCCCCGTACTCAGGAGAAGTGGCAAAATGTATTTTGGGGTGCAATTCCACATATAACCATGGCATGTGTGAGCAATATATCATTTAGTGACAACTTTTTGAATACATTTTTATTTTTATTTTTTTTTTTTGTCTTTATTCAATCACTTGGGACTAAAAAAAAAAATATTCCACGGGCTCAACATGCCTCTCAGCAAATAGCTTGGGGTGTCTACTTTCCAAAATGGGGTCATTTGGGGGGGTTTTGTGCCATCTTGGCATTTTATGGCCTTCAAAACTGTGATAGGTAGTGATAGGTAGTGAGGAGTGAAATCAAAAATTTATGCCCTTAGAAATCCTGAAGGCGGTGCTTGGTTTTCGGGGTCCCGTATGCGGATAGGCTCCCAAAAAGTCCCACACATGTGGTATCCTCGTACTCAGGAGAAGCAGCAGAATGTATTTTGGGGTGTAATTCCACATATGCCCATGGCATGTGTGGGCAATATATCATTTAGTGACAACTTTGGGCAAAAAAAAAAAAAGTTTGTAATATTCCCGCAACTTGTGGCAAAATATAAAATATTCCATGTACTCAACATGCCTCTCAGCAAATAGCTTGGGGTGTCTACTTTCCAAAATGGGGTCATTTGGGGGGGTTTTGTGCTATTTTGGCATTTTATGGCCTTCAAAACTGTGATAGGTAGTGAGGAGTGAAATCAAAAATTTGCACCCTTAGAAACCCTGAAGGCGTTGATTGGGTTTCGGGGCCCCGTGCGCGGCTAGGCTCCCAAAAAGTCCCACACATGTGGTATCCCCATACTCGGGAGAAGCAGCAAAATGTATTTTGGGGTGCATCTCCACATATAACCATGGCATGTGTGAGCAATATATCATTTAGTGACAACTTTATGAAAAAAAATTTTTTTTTTTTTTTTTTTTGTCTTTATTCAATCCCTTGGGACTAAAAAAAAAAATATTCAATGGGCTCAACATGCCTCTCAGCAAATAGCTTGGGGTGTCTACTTTCCAAAATGGGGTCATTTGGGGGGGTTTTGTACTTCCCTGCCATTTTAGCACCTCAAGAAATGAGATAGGTAGTCATAAATTAAAAGCCGTGTAAATTCCAGAAAATGTACTCTAGTTTGTAGACGCTATAACTTTTGCGCAAACCAATAAATATACGCTTATTGGCATTTTTTTTACTAAAGACATGTGGCTGAATACATTTTGGCCCAAATGTTTGACTAAAATTGAGTTTATTAGATTTTTTTTATAACAAAAAGTAGAAAATCTCTTTTTTTTTCAAAATTTTCGCTCCTTTTCCGTTTATATCGCAAAAAATAAAAATCACAGAGGCAATCAAATACCATCAAAAGAAAGCTCTATTTGTGGGAAGAAAAGGACGCAAATTTCGTTTGGTTACAAAATTGCATGACCGCGCAATTACCAGTTAAAGTAGTGCAGTGCGAAATTGAAAAAAGACCTCTGGTCCTTAAGCTGACAATTGGTCCGGGGCTAAAGTGGTTAATACTAGACCCGCCCCTTAGTTACACGTATAGAATATTTAAAAAAAAAAGTCAGTTACTTTGCTGAGTAACTAATTACTTTTCCAATGTAGTAACTGAGTTACTAACGCAATTACTTTTTGGGAGAAGTAATTTGTAACTTAACTAAATTACTTTTTTTAAAGTAAGATGACCAACACTGTGTCCATGTACACAGTCTAGTTTTTTCCCGTTTTTATGCAGTTGCATTTAACCTTGTTTTTCCAGAAGCAAAAAAATGCGTTCAGACACTTTGCTTTTCTGCGTTTCAGATGCAAAACGCAGCTAAACGCGGCTAAACGCAGGCACCTGCGTTTAGCCGCGTTTGCGTTTATAAGCCTTTTTAAAGGAACCCAATTTTTTGGAGCAGAAAACTCAGAAATATGATGGTAAACCATAAAAAATACTAGAAAAATTGGTTTAAAATGTCGTAATTAGTTTAGAGTTCATAGAGCGTCTATACTCACTAATGCATACATGTTTGTGAAATATCCAACGGACATTCGCTGTGCCATCAAAGGATGGGTCCAATATCGACAAGCTCTGATTCTGGACCTCTCATGCAAATTTGCGACGACATTGCTGCTGCATCAAGAGCAACATCAGGAGCATTTCCTGACATATATTCAATATGGGATCCATTTAAAAAAAAAAAAACACAGAAAGAGAGGCAAATGCAAGTGTACAACCGCTCTCTCTGCTGCTCACTCTGATCAAAATGGCAGAAATAGTTAATAATACATGCTTTCTGAGCTTGGGGAGGGTCTATATGATGTTATCTTTACAAATGCTTATAGACGCAAACGCGTCTAAACGCGTCTAAACACGGCATGAAAACACAGCAAAACGCGCGTTTTTAAACGCAGGTTTCTGCTTTTTAAAACACGCGTTCAGCAGAGTTTGCATCTGCGTCTCGTGTGCATGGGGCCTTACTTGCTCTGTGCAATGGTTTTGTACAGAGCAGCCCAATCGTGTAGGATCCCCCACAGGCGCTCCAGGCCCCCCCGCTGTCGATTGCTATGGGGGCACTTATGAGGGTTTGATCCCGAGCTGCAATGTTTGAGTCCAATGACACACAATGCGCGTCCCTAGTTCTCTCCTCACAAACTGTGATTGACAGCAGCAGGGGCCAATGGCTCCCACTGCTGCCTCACTTTCCAGTGAGGAGATGGAGAGTGGAGAGAGCCCCTGCTCTTGAGCACAGCGCTGGATCAAGATCGGGCTCAGGTAAGTAAAAGGGGGAGCTTCACACTTTAATGCATAGAATGCATTAAGTTAAAAATAAAACTTCTACCTTTTAGAATCACTTTAAGTGTTATCTTTATTAATCCCAGGCATTCTTACCTACTGGCAACCTTGTGTTTTTAAGAGCTACACCGTTATTAGATTTGACACAGACAAAAGCAGGCAGAGCCGTCAAAAACACACCGAGAGCTCACTAATGCAAGTTGTAGGTCATGTGTTTCATCAGCATTGGATACTGTGTAACCTGGAACAGGAAGTTGCCCTGTCCCCTTGGCATATACGAATCAAGCTTCAGTAATACATAAACATTGGCGAATTGGTCAGCCATGACACTACGAGCTGCAACCACAACATATAAGCCCATTATTACAAGATAAGGCAAACGAACAACACATAAAATATACAAACATTAATATCCAGTTAACACAATGAAAACATTTAAAAGTGTACAAAGCCTTTACCATTCCATTTCCTATTTTTTAATGGTGCCCGAAAATTCACATAAGACTGTTTAAATCTGTGTCACCCTCTCTAGCACATATGCATTCTCCTTGCTCCCACTCAAAGTCTCTGGCTTATTTTCCTAGAAATGGTCATTACTGTTTTTTTAACATTCAACCGCTATTGATATAACCACTTGCTGCCCGGATACTGTACCTAGTACGTGATCTGACACTTCCGGGTCTGGGGCGCGTATGTGCTTTGCTGTGAGCTGATCTGTGGGTACCGCAGACTCAATGTTTGCCAGTACCCACCGATCATGCAGCACAGAGGCAGAATGGCAGTCTACCTATGTAAACAAGGCAGATTGCCATTCTTTCAGTAGGGATGACATGGATCCTGTGTTGCTGCAAAGCAGGGACATGGATCCATGCCTTCCCCTAATAAAAGCACCTCCCACAGTACATTAAAATACTGGTCAAGCACACAGTTAACCCTTTGATCGTCCCAGATTTTTTCCCCTTCTCAGCCAGTGTCATTAGTACAGTGAGAGTGCATATTTTTTAGTGCCACTGGTCCCCAAAAAGTGTCAAAAATGGCAGTTAGTGTCCAACTGTCTGCCTCAATATCGCAGTCCCACTATAAGTCACTGATCACCGCCATTACTAGTAAAAAAAATAAAATAAAAATAAAATAAATAAAAATATCCATAGTTTGTAGACGCTATAACTTTTGCGCAAACCAATCAATATACGCTTATTGCAATTTTTGTACCAAAAATATATAGTAGAATACATATTAGACTAAACTGATAAAGAAATTCGATTTTTTTTATTTTTTATTGGATATGTTTTATAGCAGAAAGTAAAAAATATAAGTTTTTTTTTTCAAAATTATCTGACTTTTTTGTAATGCAAAAAATAAAAAACGCAGAGGTGATCAAATACCACCAAAAGACAGCTCTATTTGGGTGAAAAAAAGAACATGAATTTTATTTGTGTACATCGTTGCACAACCACGCAATTTTCAGTTAAAGTAACGCACAGTTCCGTATTGCAAAAAATGGCCTGGTCATGAAGGGGGGGGGGGGGAATCTTCCAGAGCTGAAGTGATTAATGGGGTTCAGATTTAGTACTTGAACTTTAATAATGTTTACAAACCTGACCCAAACCAAACCTTGGTAGACTTGACTTATCACTAGTGCTTTGTGTCGGTGTGCACTCTCTGTACTCCTACCTTGCCAAACTGCATTGAATCTTAACCACATTACGACCGGCACACACAGATGTACGTCAGCAGAATGGCACGGACGGGCAAATGGACGTACCTGTACGTCCCTTTAAATTTGCCGCCGTGCCATCGCGTGCGAGCTGTCGCAAGCTCCGTGAGTCGGGTCACGCGTCCCGCGGACTCGATCGCCGCGGGGATACCCGCGATCGTCTCACGAAGAGGAAGAACGGGGAGATGCTAATGTAAATAAGCATCTCCCCGTTCTGCCTAGTGACAGTGTCACTGATCCCTGTAATCGGGAGAGATGATCAGTGTAGTGTTACACACAGCCCCTACCCCCTACAGTTAGAAACACTCCCCAGCACACACTTAACCCTTCCCTAGCCCCCTAGTGGTTAGCCCCTTCACTGCCAGTGTCATTTTTACAGTAATAAGTGCAATTTAATCGCACCGATCGCTGTAAAAATGACAATGGTCCCAAATATGTGTCAAAATTGTCAGACGTGTCTGCCATAATGTTGCAGTCACGATAAAAATCGCAGATCGCCGCCATTACTAGTAAAAAAAAAATATTAATAAAAATGACATAAAACTAACCCCTATCTTATAGACGCTATAACTTTTGCACAAACAAATAAATAAACGCTTTTTGCGATTTTTTTTTACCAAGAAGATGTAGATGAATACGTATCGGCCTAAACTGAAGAAAAAAATTGTGTTTTTTTTCAAAATTTACGCTATTGTTTTATTTATAGCGCAAAAAATAAAAACCGCAGGGGCGATCAAATACCACCAAAAGAAAGCTCTATTTGTGGGCAAAAAAGGACATAAATTTTGTTTGGGAGCCACGTTGCACGACCGTGCAATTGTCAGTTAAAGCGATGCAGTGCCGAATCACAAAAAGTGCTCTGTTTTTTTGCCAGCAAAATGGTCCGGTCTGAAAGTGGTTAAAGTGGTTGTAAACACTATCATATACCCAATACAATTAATAGCTTCAGGTGATACACAGAGATTAAACAAATCCTCCTACATAGGTTTTACTTGTTTATCTGCATTCTTCTCTTATCTACATCCCTTGAAAAAGTACAGATTTGTGATAAAATCCTTCTGCATCTGAGAGGAGCAGAGAGGAGGGGTGGAGAGCTACAGTTACAGTGTGTGTGAGAGCTGATTGGAGCAAAGGGACACACCCCCTCCACACATGGTACAGAAATGAAGGAAGGATACAGAGCTGTGTTCTGAATAGAGAAGTTATGTGCTGAGCTCTCCTTCCCGTCACAAATTTATCTCATGTGTTGGGAAAACTTCTTAGAAGTGACTCATGCTGATAACAGAGGAATGAAGCACCAGAGAGAAATTACACTTAGAGCTTTGGAGAGAGACAAGTACACTCCACAGATATATATGCTTTGTTCAGATTCCATAACTGAAGTTTACAACCACTTTAACCACTTCCCGACCGCCCCCTGTATATTTACGTCGGCAGAATGGCACGTACAGGCAGAATCACGTACCTGTACGTGACATTCTTCCGGCGGTTGGGGGGTCCGATCGGACCCCCCTCCGCCGGCGGGGACGGTCGGGATCGCTTCAGGAGCGATCCGGGACGAGGGGACGGCCAGTGGTTTCTGGCCACCCCCTCGCGATCGCTCCTGGCCAATGAGAAACTTCCCCTTCCTGTCTATTGTATAGACAGGAAGGCGGAAGTGATGTCACGCTCGGTGCGCCGGTCTATGTGACCGGAGACGCCGAGCGGCGAACATGTACAGGTTAGTGCACAACACTACACTGACACCAGTACAGTTAGGCACATATTCCACCCCCCTGTCACCCCCTGATCACCCCCAGATCACCCCCTCCCCCCCCAGTCACAGTGTCACTAATTGCAGTGATCATTTATTTACTGATCACTGCATTTAGTGTCAGTGTGACTGTAATAACTGTCAGGGCAGTTAGTTTTAGGTCCAAGGTAGCCCCCTACCCCCCCCTAATAAAGGTTTAACCCCTTGATTGCCCCCCAGGTAACCCTTTCACCCCCTTTTGCCAGTGTCACTAAGCGATCGTTTTTTCTGATCGCTTTATTAGTGTCACTGCTGTCGCTAGGTAACCATTTTTTTTTTTAGGTAACCGCCATGTTTATATAGGTTCATAAATAGGTTTATAGGTCAGGTACCCCCATATTACAACCTAAATAAAGGTTTTAACCCCCTGATTGCCCCTAGAGTTAACCCTTTCACCAGTGATCACTGTATAACTGTCACTGGTGACGCTGGTTAGCCAGTTAGTTATTTTGTTATTTAGGTTCCCCGTCAGGTTTTTATATAGCGTCAGGTACCCCCATATATTACCTAATAAAGGTTTTAACCCCCTGATTGCCCCTAGTTAACCCTTTCACCCCCTTTTGCCAGTGTCACTAAGCGATCGTTTTTCTGATCGCTGCATTAGTGTCGCTAGGTAACCATTTTTTTTTTTTAGGTAACCGCCATGTTTATATAGGTTCATAAATAGGTTTATAGGTCAGGTACCCCCATATTACAACCTAAATAAAGGTTTTAACCCCTGATTGCCCCTAGAGTTAACCCTTTCACCAGTGATCACTGTATAACTGTCACTGGTGACGCTGGTTAGCCAGTTAGTTATTTCGTTATTTAGGTTCCCCGTCAGGTTTTTATATAGCGTCAGGTACCCCCATATATTACCTAATAAAGGTTTAACCCCCTGATTGCCCCTAGTTAACCCTTTCACCCCCTTTTGCCAGTGTCACTAAGCGATCGTTTTTCTGATCGCTGCATTAGTGTCGCTAGGTAACCAGTTTTTTTTTGTATTACTGTTACGGGTGACGCTGGTTAGTTAGCTTGTTTTTTATACTGTCAGGGCACCCGCCATTTATTACCCAATAACGGTTTAACCCCCTGATCGCCCGGCGGGTGATATCAATTAGGTTTTAGGGTCAAATAAGGTCTGCGTCGCCCCAGGTTAGTGCCAGTACCGCAAACACCCACGCGCAAAGCATACACCTCCCTTAGTGGCACAGTATCTGAACAGATCGATATCTGATCTGATCAGATCTATACTAGCGTCCCAGCAGTTTAGGGTTCCAAAAAAAAACGCATTGTTAGCGGGATCAGCCCAGATACCTGCTAGCACCTGCGTTTTCCCCCTCCGCCCAGCCCAGCCCACCCAAGTGCAGTATCGATCGATCACTGTCACTTACAAAACACTAAGCACACATAACTGCAGCGTTCGCAGAGTCAGGCCTGATCCCTGCGATCGCTAACAGTTTTTTTTGTGGTAGCGTTTTGATTCAGTCGCTTCAGTCAGGAGCTTTTTTACCTGTGAATCTCAAAAAAATAAAAAAAAATAAAATAGTTGTCGTTTTATTGTTCTCTCTCTCACTCTATTCTCTCTCTATTGTTGCTCTTTTTTTTACTCCATTCTATTCTGCAATGTTTTATTATGTTTTATCATGTTTTATCATGCTTGCTTTTCAGGTATGTAATTTTGTTTACTGTGTTTTAGTGTTGAGCATTTTTTTGTTTTCAGGTGCGCCATTCAGTTGCAACGCGGATTTATTTATCTTGACAGCAACAGCGTTTGCTCCCACGATACATAAAGCCGCGACTCCAACGCTGTAGGAGGTGATTTCACCACCACAGTTAAAAAAAAAGAGCATATATGCCGAAGCATGGGGGCAGCAGGGGGGGGAGGAGCGATTGGCTCCTAATGCCACGTACATACGGTCGAAATTCCGACCGTGTGTACACGGCATAACTTTTGCGGGAGGATGCCCATCATTAGAAGTGGGTGGATGAAGGGAGGTATTCTAATGGTGGGCATACCCACCAATCAATCTCTTTTTTTTCGTTCAGCCAAGAGGCTGCATGAAAAAAAAAAGATTACAATATATGTCCAGTATGTTGCTGGACTTTGAATGGTTATACCAGAATGATGCCTGCAGGTTTAGGTATCATCTTGGTATCATTCTTTTCAGCCAGTGATCGGCTTTCATGTAAAAGCAATTCTAGCGGGTAATTAGCCTCTAGACTGCTTTTACAAGCAGTGGGAGGGAATGTCCCCCCTCCCGGATATAAACCGCGCCATTGGGAAATTGGGGAAAGCATTTTATCACACCAATCTTGGTGTGGTCAGATGCTTTGAGGGCAGAGGAAAGATCTAGGGTCTAATAGACCCCAATTTTTTCAAAAAAAGAGTACCTGTCACTGCCTATTGCTATCATAGGGGATATTTACATTCCCTGAGATAACAATAAAAATCATAACAAAGAAAAAAAATGGAAGGAACAGTTTAAAAATAAAATAAAAAAGCTAAATAAATAAAAAAAAAAACAAAAAAAAAAAAAAAAAGCACCCCTGCCCCCCCTTCTCTTGCGCAAAGGCGTACACAAGCGTTGGTCTGGCGTCATATGTAAACAGCAATTGCACCATGCATGTGAGGTATCACCGCGAAGGTCAGATCGAGGGCAGTAATTTTAGCAGTAGACCTCCTCCGTGAATCTAATGTGGTATCATGTAAAGGCTTTTAAAGGCTTTTAAAAATGTATGTAGTTTGTCGCCACTGCGTGTTTGTGCGCAATTTTAAAGCATGTCGTGTTTGGTATCCATGTACTCGGCCTAAGATCATATTTTTTATTTCATCAAAAATTTGAGCAATATAGTGTGTTTTAGTGCATTAAAATAAAAAAAAGTGTATTTTTTCCACAAAAAATGCGTTTGAAAAATCGCTGCGCAAATACTGTGTGGAAAAAAAAAATGCAACACCCACCATTTTAATCTGTAGGGCCTTTGCTTTAACAATATATATAGTGTTTGGGGGTTCAACGTAATTTTCTTGCAAAAAAAAAATATGTTTTCATGTAAACAAAAAGTGTCAGAAAGGGCTTTGTCTACAAGTGGTTAGAAGAGTGGGTGACGTGTGACATAGGCTTCGAAATGTTGTGCATAAAATGCCAGGACAGTTCAAACCCCCCCCAAATGACCCCATTTTGGAAAGTAGACACCCCAAGCTATTTGATGAGAGCAATGTTGAGCCCATTAAATATTTTTTTTTTTTGTCCCAAGAGATTGAATAATGAAAAAAAAAAAATATATATATTTTTTTTACAAAAAGTTGTCACTAAATGATATATTGCTCAAACATGTCATGGGCATATGTGGAAATACACCCCAAAATACATTCTGTTGCTTCTCCTGAGTACGGGGATACCACATGTGTGGGACTTTTTGGGAGCCTAGCTGCGTACGGAACCCCAAAAAACCAATCACCGCCTTCAGGCTTTCTAAGGGTGTAATTTTTTTATTTCACTTCTCACTGCCAATCACAGTTTCGGAGGCCATGGAATGCCCAGATGGCATAAAACCCCCAAAATGACCCCATTTTGGAAAGTAGACACCCCAAGCTATTTGCTGAGAGGTATTGTGAGTATTTTGCAGATGTCGCTTTTTGTCACAAAGTTTTGAAAATTGAAAAAAGAAAAAAAATTTTTTTTTTTCTTTACTTTCTTCATTTTCAAAACAAATGAGAGCTGTAAAATACTCACCATGCCTCTCAACAAATAGCTTGGGGTGTCTACTTTCCAAAATGGGGTCATTTGGGGGGGTTTTGTGCTATTTTGGCATTTTATGGCCTTCGAAACGGTGATAGGTAGTGAGGAGTGAAATCAAAAATTTGCACCCTTAGAAATCCTGAAGGCGGTGCTTGGGTTTCGGGGCCCCGTACACGGCTAGGCTCCCAAAAAGTCCCACACATGTGGTATCCCCATACTCAGGAGAAGCAGCAAAATGTATTTTGGGGTGCAATTCCACATATAACTATGGCATGTGTGAGCAATATATCATTTAGTGACAACTTTTTGAAAAAAAAAAAAAAATCTTTTTTATTTTTGTCTTTATTCAATCACTTGGGACTAAAAAAAAAAAATATTCAATGGGCTCAACATGCCTCTCAGCAAATAGCTTGGGGTGTCTACTTTCCAAAATGGGGTCATTTGGGGGGGTTTTGTACTTCTCTGCCATTTTAGCACCTCAAGAAATGAAATAGGCAGTCATAAATTAAAAGCGGTGTAAATTCCAGAAAATGTACTCTAGTTTGTAGACGCTATAACTTTTGCGCAAACCAATAAATATACGCTTATTGGCATTTTTTTTACTAAAGACATGTGGCTGAATACATTTTGGCCCAAATGTTTGACTAAAATTGAGTTTATTAGATTTTTTTTATAACAAAAAGTAGAAAATCTCTTTTTTTTTCAAAATTTTCGCTCTTTTTCCGTTTATATCTCAAAAAATAAAAATCACAGAGGCAATCAAATACCATCAAAAGAAAGCTCTATTTGTGGGAAGAAAAGGACGCAAATTTCGTTTGGTTACAAAATTGCATGACCGCGCAATTACCAGTTAAAGTAGTGCAGTGCGAAATTGAAAAAAGACCTCTGGTCCTTTGGCTGCCAAATGGTCCGGGGCTGAAGTGGTTAAAAAAGATTTATTCTGTGACATGGGTCCTACTCTGCCAGCTTTAAAGCACAGTAGTGCAGGAACCTTTTTCAACGTCGTTGCGACATGAGTCGTGGCAATTTGAACAGTTCCATTGCCGACAATGGGGTGCGACTTGTCATGCGAATTGGAACTGTCAAATTTGCATGACAAACTGCACTGGTGTGAACTAAGAATGAAAAAAAATACATGGAAAAACAAACTTGTTAGACACAACAAGTTTGACGTTTGGGAACACAATAGCAGTTGCTACCCAGTCTATCAGTCTGAAGGTCATGTGTTTGTGTCATTGCAGGCTGAGACTCGTGCAAGAGGATCGTGTTTTGGGGCAACTGTCAGTTTTTCAACCAATCTCTGTGAAATATTAACAGGAGATCTAAGGATTTGGCAAACTTCCAGAGTGCTACACAGTGGCAAAAACTGTGAATGCCTTATACCCCTTATACATCTCTGTTGAGTGCAGTCACAATAAGGCCGCGTACACACGATCGGACTTTCCGGCGGAAAGTCCGTTCATTTTGAACGTGACTCCAGGTAGATGGGACTAGCGAAGGAAGTCAATGCCACCGCCCCGCTCGGCGAGATTGACACCTCGCTAGCCCCGTCACCTGGTGTGGATTTAACGGGGAATCCCTCCGCCGAAAAAACGGCGTGGGGGTCCCCCCCAAATCCATATCAGACCCTTATCCGAGCACGCAGCCTGGCTGGTCAGGAAAGGGGGTGGGGACGAGCGAGCGCCCCCCCCCTCCTGAGCCGTACCAGGCCGCGTGCCCTCAACATGGGAGGTGCCCTGGGGAAAGGGGGAACCTGACCACCCCAAAGCACCTTGTCCCCATGTTGATGAGGTCTGTGGGCGGGGGGCTTATCGGAATCCAGGAGCCCCCTTTAAATCAGTGCCGCAATGCATTGTGGTCAGTTCGGGGGGGCTGTTCGCCGAACATCGAAAATTCGGCCTGAACTTATGCTTGGGCCGAAACGTTCGCCCATCCATAGTAGCAAAGTGGACATTGGCAGGATCTCAACATTTCTCAGGATTGGAAATTCCGATCTAGAAACTGGAAGCCCACTTATTGCAAACAAATCCATCTTCCTACCTCAGCATTTGTTTTGTCAATGGGATAGGCTAGAGATGCAAAATGGGTTGCTATATTGATGAGCCAGTCTTCCTACTGAACAGTGAAGTATTTGCCAGTTGGGGTTTCCCCAGTCAACTGCTTTAGCAGTCTTCCAGAGACTGTATCATACCAGTGGACATTTCTGTTCTAACTGCACTGAGATATATGCCTGTAGGTATTTCTTATGTCCTGGGTGCAACAGGCTTGTCAGGAATGCCAGAAGTGTGCTCTTCATAAGGGACAGGCTCAGTAAACCATCCTCTCATGATTACAAAGTTTAAACAATTTGAGCTGCTAGGCATAGACTTTTTGACTGTGGTGGAGAGATCCTCTGAATATTACAACTTGGTGTTTGTAGGTCACTTTTTCAAATGTGTCATCATAGAATCCACACAAAATCAGTTGTCACCATGGCCATGCACTTTTGTACAAATATAGTACAGCCATATGGCTGTTCAAAATGGATTCTATCCAATAAAGGTCCTAATTTTGAGTTGCACTTTCTTCTACTTCAGGAGCCTGATAATCTCCTGCTGAGGGTGTCCTGTCTGTGAGTGATGATCATCAAGATGAACAACTTTCCCCTTCTCTCAGAACCTCTGATCTTCCTATAATGGACACTCCAACTTCAGACGGTGGGTGGATGGTGAAACTTGCTTTTCCTGCCAAGGCTACCAAAGCACTATTGTTGTTATGTATGCTGGTTTCTTGCTGTTTTTTCACACTGTGTATGGTTATTTGTTATGCAAAGGCCTGCATCACTTAAGGATGATGGGGGATGTCCATTAATATGAGCTCCAGTTGGCCATTTTTGGGATGCCTGCATCCTCTATTGAATATTAAAATCCTGTGAGATTTGAGCCACCATCTTGACTCAGAACTGCTTAAAGTAGTAGGTTCAGCTTCATTTGGTGTGCTCCCAGTGTGGTAGTAAGTTAGGGACAGAGACCTGCTGATTAGGGAGAGTGTAGAAACAGCATTAGGGAGGGGTACCCGACAGGGATGAGAAGATTAGGTTTCCCATTACAAGGTCGCCTCCTCAAAACAGTCTCCCACCAGCTCCCTCTCGGCAATCATCTGGGACACATCACAGGTCCCAGATGAATGGCCAGCCAGTCGCAGCGTGGCTCGCGCATGCGCAGTGCGTGCCCGGCTGTGAAGCTACAGCTGGGTGCCCACAGTGACAATGTCGGCACTGCAGAGAGGAGGTGGAGACAAGCAGGGCTTTTTTCCCCCGCATCGCTGGACCATGGGACAGGTAAGTATCTGATTATAAAAAGTCAGCGGCTGCAGTATTTGTAGCTGCTGACATAAAATTTTTTTTTTTTTAGTCGAAACTCCGCTTTAAGCTGGATGCAGCAACTGTATTTGTAGAACAGCTGTCTTCTATGGTAACTGAACTTTGAACAGTCAATAGAGATCCATACACGTAACTCACAGTAACACATTATAGATCTTCTCTCACATCTCACAGTATCCCACTGTAGATCTTCACTCACTGCGCTTTCGGTCTTTCACTAGACTTCAAGATCCCAGATATCACTGGATCCCCTGAGCTCTTTTACAGCTAACCCGCTGTAAACTCCTCAAGCTTCACCCACGCTAACGCAATGGGTCCCTGGCTTGGCACTCTGCTGAAGCTTTCCCACTTCTTCGGCGTCCCCGGCTGGTGAAAAGGCTGCTCTTGTACTCCTTCAGACTTCAATACACCGGTGTCAGGAAAGGTTCCCTCTGCTGGTAATATCGATCATTTGGCGTGCAGTACTGCGGTCCACCAGCAGAACTCTCCTGGCAGTTTGGAGCTGTCAGAAGAGCTTTTCCCTGCTGGTATTATATCATCTTTGGGCCGCAGTACTGGTGTCCACCAGCGGAGGGATCCTGGCAGTGTGGGGCAGGTATTACCTTCTGCAATCAGGCATCACCTGACTTTGATAGCAGCTATAGTATAAATACCTGGCAAGTGCACACACACTTTGCCCTGGTAATGTCCTTGTGCCCTGACCTGCAGCCTGTTTACCTGTTATCCTGAACCCTGATTCCTGTATCCTGTACCTGTTGTATCTGTTCCTGTATCCATGGATCCTTGCCCTGCAACCTGATCCCTTCCATCTTGTTCCCTGTCTGTTTACCCCTGGCCCCCCATCTACTAATCTCCTGTTTATGACCCTGACCTGGCTTGACTACGATTCTGGTACTCCCTTTTACTACATATGCTGGTTGGTTTAATATCACTGTTTGGTTGTTTGGTTTGTTCACTCAGTTTGTATTGGTGGTGTGTTCACATTTATATGCATTTACTTTAATAAACTTACTTTCACCTATTAATGTCTGGTTCACTCTGTCGCAGTCACACAGTTCTGGTCACATCTGGATTATGACAACTGGCCTCTGATAACAGGAATGGTTGTCCCTTGCTGGCAATTATTCCTCCCTTTACCTCTGGCCTTGATCATCACTTGCCCCTGGCAACAGGAGTGGTCGTCCCTTGTTTCTCCCTCACCGATGGCAATGATCCAGTTCCTCCGTCCGGCAGAACCTCTGCAACTTGGTTGGGCTTCCAGCCTGAAGCCCCAACCCTGCGCTGATTCTCTCAAACATGGATAGGCCTCAGATGGCCTAGCAGCCAGGTGCTCCTGGGATAGGCCTCAGACAGCCGTCCAGGTGGCACAGAACCCCAATCGCCTGACTCCTCATGAATTAATAGGAGCTCCCAGCAGGCCAAGGAACTAAAGAGACCCCTGCCAATTGGCTGAGTCAACCTATTCCCTCCTAGTCTGTATTCCCTATGCCCTTATCATTCCACTGCCACAGGCAACAATGCCACCTAGTGACAGAAGAGAGAGGTGCATCAAATCCAGAGTTAGGGAGAAAGCCAGTGAATCCCCTATCAATTAGCCAGGCTAAATACCACCTAGCAAGCTAATTTTTTAGCAACCCTGCCTACTATCAGGGTGCTACTCAAGTAATACTCTAGTAGTCCCTTCAAGTGAAGTGATCCTCCCAAATTTTGTGGCCTCTAAGTGTATGCTATAAAACGTCTGGAAAAGTTCTTTGCTGATAACTATTACCTCCCCTGCCTGAAGACCTGTGTAATCTGAAACATATGTAGTACCATTGCTATAACTTCCTTATTTTCTGTCTAATCAATTTCTGTAATAAATACCACTACACTCCATGTAGTGATTTCTCCCAATTAGACATGTGTACTGACGAAAAAAAATTTGTTTTCGTTTCATTCTTTTTTTTGGGTCATTCGTTATGATCGAAATTCGTAAATTTGTATATTCGGAAACTTTAAAATTTGTAAATTCGTAAATTCAAAAATCAGAAATCCATAAATTCGAAAATTTGTAAATTCGAAATCCGGAAAATTAAAAATGCGTAAATTCGAAAATCTGAAATCCGGAAATTCGAAAATTCGGAAAATCGAAAATTTGAAAATCCGGAAATTTTAAATAATAACTAATTAATAATAACTAACTATTAAATTATAGGTATTTGAATTTCCTTTTAAATTTTGCTGTTAGTGAACACAACAAATACGAATTTATCAGAAATTTTGAAATAAAGAATGTTGCATCTAAACAAATGGAAAGAATTATTCATTAATAATAATATTAATAATAATAATAATAATAATAAAAGTTTTTATTATTATTCTTGTTATTTATAATTATTAATTCATTACATTTCATTTGCTTAGATATTGCATTCATTATTTTAGAAAATTCGTAACTTTGGATAAATTTGTTCTCGTTACGTTCACTAACAGCCAAATTTGAAAGGAAATTTCAATCCTATAATTTATTAGTTAATAGTAGTTAAGTTATTAGTAAGTTATTATTTCAGATTTTCAAATTTTCAAATTTTGTAAATTTGTAAATTTGAAAATTCGAAATCCAGAAGTTTCGAAAATTCGTTAATTCGTAGATCCAGTTTTCGAATATTTGAATTCACAAATATTCGTAAAAATTTGTTGAACAGGTTTTCGTTAATTTGAATATTTTCGAATTTACAAATTTTTCCAAATTCCTTAAAAAACTAATTTGGAACGAAACAAATTGCACATGTCTACTCCCAATCCTCAGGTACATTCATTGGGTTCCCCTTACATGTTAATTACATTTTTCTCTTATGTTTATACACAGGAAAAGAACGACCTTAGTTATGAGGTAAAAAAGGTAAATTAAACTTATTTACCTTAGAAAGGCGCTTAAAAGGAGACATAATCGATATCTACAAATTAATCAATGCTGAGGGTAAAGCCGGTAATAGTCCAAACACATGTGGTATCGCTTACAGGAGGAGTAGCCAGATTGTAATTTGTGCTAACGTGTTGGAAATATCTTATAAACAGGACATCTTGTGTTATGCGTTTTCCATTTTTTTTCCACATTTTCCAAAAACTTCTGGAAAAAAATGTACCATTCTATAAGTCGCATTATGCCTCATAGATTATACGTTGGGTGTTTAGCTTTCCAAAATGGGTCATTTTGTGGGCGTTTCCTCCTTTGTCCTGGTGCTCCAGGGCCTTCAAAAGTGTATATAGGTGTTGAGAAAAGGTGATGTGTAAATTTAGGCTCCTAGAACATCCTGAATGGTGCTTCCCTGAATGTAGGGGCCACTGTATGTGCCAGGCAGTAAAAAAAGTCCCCCACATGTGGTATCGCTTAATAACTCAAGGAGCGTAGCAGAATGTATTTTGGGTTGGGGTGTCATATTTGTGCTATCCTAAAAGACTACGTGTTGGTAATATCTTATAAAACGCAATCACTTTTTTGTAAAAAAATTTTTCATTTTTTTTTCACACATTTTCCAAAAACTTCTGGAAAAAAATGATCCCAAAAGACTCATTATGCCTCAGAGAGGACACATGGCTACACTGTAACAACTTGTTTAATCCTAGATCCCTGAGGAGGACACATGGCTACAATTTAAGGTGAGGGAAAAGGAAGTTTAAACCAAAATTGTGAAAACGGTTCTCTACTCTCAAAGCAGCAAAAATGTGAAACTTTTTCAGTGTTTACATTTTTAAGGCTCCTTTTTCTTTTTAGCTGATTAGGGAGCTGCAGTCTCAGGTTGCACCTGGATTCAAACAAAGCAGATAGTGTAGGTGATCTCTGTTTCTTTTAGACAGCGAAATAACCTATTACAATGAAAATTTTGTGGAAAAAAATGAAAAAAAAAAAATATCTTAATTTTGCAAGGAATTGTGGGAAAAAATTACAACTTCAAATAACTCACCATGCCTCTTACTAAATCCCTTCAAATGTCTACTTTCCAAAAAGGGGTCATTTGGGGGGTATTTGTACTTTCCTGGCTTGTTAGGGTCTCAAGAAATGAGATAGGCCTCAGTACATCAGATGTGATAATTTTTTTATGATTTGCACCACAGCTTGTAGACTCTAAAACTTTCACACAGACCAAATAATTTCCACAAATTTTTGGTTATTTTTATCAAAGATATGTAGCAGTATAAATTGTGGCCAAAATTTATGAAGAAAAATTAATAATTTGCTAAATGTTATCACAAAAACCAAGAAAAATTTTTTTTTTCAAAATTTTCGGTCTTTTTTCATTTATAGCGCAAAAAATAAAAAACCCAGAGGTGATCAAATACCACCAAAAGAAAGCTCCATTTGTGGAAAAAAAGGACAAAAAATTCATTTGGGTACAGTATTGCATGACTGAGTAATTGTCATTCAAAGTGTGAGAGCACCAAAAGCTGAAAATTGGTCTGGATGGGAGGGGGGTGTTGGTGCCTAGTAGGCAAGTGGTTAAACTTATTTACCTTAGAAAGGCGCTTAAAAGGAGACATAATCGATATCTACAAATTAATCAATGCTGAGGGTAAAGCCGGTAACAACTTGTTTAATCCTAGATCCCTGAGGAGGACACATGGCTACAATTTAAGGTGAGGGAAAAGGAAGTTTAACTCCCATGTAACTGCTAGGTTTTAGCTGATTAGGGAGCTGCAGTCTCAGGTTGCACCTACATCACTATTTGCAGGTGATCTCTGTTTCTTTTAGAAAGCGATACAAATACAGTGATGGTCTAATGTAGGGATAAAGTTTGAGTTTGCTGCTACCATGGGTTAGCAGTGAATCTTGAGTGTTCTAGGTGTGTAGAATATGAAAAAAGATAATTAAATAGCATTTTTTTTTTTTTTTTACAACAAAGCTGTCAGTTATCACAATATTTCTCACATGCAGCATGGGCATACTTAGAATAAGGCTGGCTATAGATTATGTAATTTTTTTTTCTTCAATCACAGGTTGAAGGAAAAAAAAATGCAAAATTCCCCCATCAACACTGATTTCCTCCCACTGTGCTATTGTATTCTGACAATGGGAGGTTTTCCAGCCATCAAAATAAAATGTTCACTGCTGACGGCTATAGCTGTCAGCAGTGATCATACTAAAAAAAACAGACAGGCTGGTTGCATTGATGTTGATTAGTAAACTGACTTCAGTACAACCAGCATGCCAACAGATGGATAGAAATGTGTCTAGTTTCCACTAAATTTGAATCCTTCCGTGGCCTGCTTTACACCCCAAAGCATATTCTGCTATTCTTCCTGAATATGGGAATATTACATATGTGAGACTCTTTTGCAGCCTAGCCACATAGATGGGCTCAAAATTCAAGGAACGCCTTCAGGCTTTCAAGGGGCATAAATTACACATCTAATTTCCTAGCTACGCAAATAGACTGTTTGACGCTATTAGATGTAACACCTGTAGTCTATGAACGCCAAAACAACAATGGGAAGAGGTTCTAACTTTTGGTATGATGCTTTTCAGGATGTAGAAACCTTAGCCTCACTGTAGATCTGAGGGGGACATGCAAGGAAAATAAAAAACAGCATTTTTGCTTGGACGTGATTGGATGATAAAATCAGCAGAGATTCCCCTTGTTTCAGACCTTCCCCTCAGATCAAAAGCAACTGCACTTCCAAGTGCACTTGTAGTGCAAAGGGGATTTTCCTTTTGCAAATCAACCCCATAGTCTCCATAAATGTTGTTATGTACAGTATCTCACAATAGTGAGTACACTCCTGACATTTTTGTAAATATTTTATTATATCTTTTCACGTGACAACGCTGAAGAAATTACACTTTGATACAATGTAAAGTAGTGAGTGTACAGCTTGTATAACAGTGTAAATTTGCTTTCCCCATAAAAAAACAACACACAGCCATTAATGTCTAAACCGCTGGTAACAAAAGTGAGTATACCCCTAAGTGAAAATGTCCAAATTGGGCCCAATTAGCCATTTTCCCTCCCCGGTGTTATGTGACTCGTTATTGTTACAAGGTCTCAGGTGTGAATGGGAAGCAGGTGTGTTAAATTTGGTGTTATCGCTCTCACTCTCTCATACTCGTCACTGGAAGTTCAACATTGCACCTCATGGCAAAGAACTCTCTGAGGATCTGAAAAAAAGAATTGTTGCTCTACATAAAGATGGCATAGGCTATAAGAAGATTGCCAAGACCCTGAAACTGAAGAAAACACCCTTCACAACAGTTGGCCAGATCAAGCACACTCTCCAGGAAGTAGGCGTATGTGTGTCAAAGTCAACAATCAAGAGAAGACTTCACCAGAGTGAATACAGAGGGTTCACCACAAGATGTATACCATTGGGGAGCCTCAAAAACAGGAAGGCCAGATTAGAGTTTGCCAAACAACATCTAAAAAAGCCTTCACAGTTCTGGAACAACATCCTATGGACAGATGAGACCAAGATCAACTTGTACTAGATTGATGGGAAGAGAAGAGTATGGAGAAGGAAAATAACTGCTCATGATCCTAAGCATACCACCTCATCAGTGAAGCATGGTGGTGGTAGTGTCATGGCGTGGGCATATATGGCTGCCAATGGAACTAGTTCTCTTGTATTTATTGATGATGTGACTGCTGACAAAAGCAGTAGGATGAATTCTGAAGTGTTTCGGGCAATATTATCTGCTCATATTCAGCAAAATGCTTCAGAACTCATTGGATGTTGCTTCACAGTGCAGATGGACAATGACACGAAGCATACTGAGAAAGCAACCAAAGAGTTTTTTAAGGGAAAGAAGTGGAATGTTATGCAATGGCCAAGTCAATCACCTGACCTAAATCCGATTGAGCATGCATTTCACTTGCTGAAGACAAAACTGACGGGAAAATGCCCCAAGAACAAGCAGGAACTGAAGACAGTTGCAGTAGAGGCCTGGCAGAGCATCACCAGGGATGAAACCCAGCGTCTGGTGATGTCTTTGCATTCCAGACTTCAGGCTGTAATTGACTGCAAAGGATTTGCAACCAAGTATTAAAAAGTGAAGGTTTGATGGATGATTGTTAATCTGTCCCATTACTTTTGGTCCCCTAAAAAGTGTAAGGCACATATACAAACTGCTGTAATTCCTACACTGTTCACCTGATTTGGATGTAAATACCCTTAAATTAAAGCCTGCAGTTAAAGCACATCTTGTGTATAGAGCCAGAAAGATTAGAATTGTGTCGATGTCCCAATATTTATGGACCTGACTGTATAAAGTACAAATGCAAAGTTCATCCACCCAAAATTGATAATTCAAGATCAGCAATCCAACTTAACAGAGAAACATAACATTTATTAATATAAACCCTTATATAATTTTAATGTTCATTAAGAAACGAAAAAGTCCATCCACTCATAACTGATCTTTTAAATCAGTAATGAGTCTCCACAAGGACATGCAGCCAGGTGTTTCACTTCAAACTTTCAGTGGTCTTATAAAGTGTAGAAAGTGTTTGAGGCCTCCTTACACCCCCAGTGATAACACACTCACTAGATATATACAGTATGAGCACAGAAATCACTCCTTCCTTTAAAGGTGCCACATCTATCCTAATAAAAGAGGCAAAGATAAATGGGGAAACTAGTAAAATAAAAAAAATAAAAAATAAACATTTGAATCACACTCACATGTTGTAGTGCTTGTTTAGCACTAAGGAATAAAGGATATTAGTATCTCTGAGATCTACACCACTGGTGCAAACCAGCTGATACAGTGCTTGTGGCCACCCCCGAGCATGATGACATTATTATTAATATACAGGATTTAAATAGCGCCAAGAGTTTGCACAGCGTTTTGCAACATGGGCAAAATAGCACAGTTACAATACAATTCAATACAGGAGGAATTAAGCCCCATACACACGCGCGGATTATCCGAGGACCAGGTCCGTCGGATCATGTCCGTCGTACTTTGTCCGATGTTGGTTTTGCGTACACACGGTCGGACAAAGTTGTCGGAAAATCCGATCATTCTGAACGTGGTGACGTTTGTTGCCTATGACGGGACAACGTAGAGGCTAGTAGCCAATAGCTTTGGTCTTGTAATGTGATCTGAGCATGCGTAGCACTTTGTCCGTCGGAATTCGCTACACACGATCGGATTTGGTGTGATCGGACTTTGTTGTCAAAAAATCTATCCAGCAGGAGATAGGACTTTGTCCGTCAGACAATCCGATGGAAACTGTCCGATGGTGCCTACACACGGTCGGAATTTCCGACAACATTGTCTGATAGGACAGAATCCATCGGAAAATCCGACCGTGTGTATGGGGCTTTAGAGGGCCCTGCTCAATAGAGCTTCCAATATAAAAGGGAGAGTCAGGTGATACAAAGGGTAATACCTGTGGGATCTGAGCTGATGGAGATAGTGAAAATACAGTTGTTCAGGTGGCATAGGCTCCTCTGAAGAGAAGGGTTTTCAAGGAGGAAAAAAAGTAGGGGATAGCTGGACCAATTGGTGTAGGTTGTTCCATAGGATAGGAGAAGGCAAGGTTAGTGATGTAGCTGGGGGCGGACTTGTGAATGGCTTTGTCATTTATTGTTAGTATTTTGAATAGAGAGAGGGGTAGCAGACACTGAGTAGTTGGTAAGGTGGATGAGTGTGACAGCAGCATTCATGGTGGACTGAAGGGAGAATAGCCTAGGTAAAGGTATTCCAATGAGGAGGGAGTTGCAGTGGTCGAAGCGAGAGATAACTAGAGAGTGAATTTGAAGCTTTGTGGTCTCATTGGTTAGGAAGAAGCATAACTTGGAGATTTTGCAGAGGTTGAGGCAGCAAGCTTTGGACAGTGATTGGATGTGGGGCTGAAAGGAGAGTTCAGAGTCCAGGATTACACCTAGCACCCTGGCAGGGGCATGACATTACTATGCAAGCTCTACCCAATGCAGTACAACAGTCCCAAAATCCTCAAGAATAGGGATGAGCTTTATGTTCGGGTCGAGAGCAAAATGAAATTTCTAAAGGAAAAAAAATAATTTAAAAGTACTCCCGGCTATAATGAATTGTCGGTCCCGGCAATACACATAAAAGTTCATTGATAAAAAAAAAGGCATGGGATTCCCCCACAGTCCTTTACCAGGCACTTTGGGTCTGGTATGAATATTAAGGGGAACCCCTAACCAAGATTTAAAAAAAAATAATGCGTGGAGGTCCCCCCAAATTCCATACCAGGCCCTTCAGGTCTGGTATGGATATTAAGGGGAACCCCACACCAATTATTTTTTTTTAAATAGCGTGGGGGTCCCCCCAAAAATCCATACCAGACCCTTATCTGACCACGCAATCTGGCAGGCCACAGGAAAAGAGGGGGGATGAGATAACGCCCCCCCCTGAACCGTACCAGGCCACATGCCCTCAACATGGGGAGGATGTCGTTGTTGCGTAAACGGGTGACCCCGCCCCCTCTGACACCATGGGGGAAGCCATAGGGAAGTCCTTGTGCGACAGAGGGGGACGGGGTCACCGGGTGGCCCCGCCCCCGGTTATATAAGAGCTGTCACCTGAACAGAAGCGTCACACAGTGGGAACCCCCAATTGAGCCGGATCATCCGGAGGACGAAGCGGGGAAGAAGAAGCTGGAGGAGAAGACCGGAGGAAGATGCCGGAGGAGAAGACCGGAGGAAGAAGCAGAGGAAGATGGAGGAAGAAGAAGAAGCCCGAAAGAAGGCCAGAAGAAGCGGGGAAAGAAGAAGACATTAATAAAGGAATTGTCAAAAAAACGGCTATTGTCTTTTTTTACATTTTTGACACTTTTTTGTGAAATGGTAGGGGTACTTTTACCCCATTAACAATTCACACATGGGGGGCTGGGATCTGGGGGTCCCCTTGTTAAAGGGGGCTTCCATATTCCGATAAGCCCCCCACCCACAGACCCCCACAACCACGGGTAAGGGTTGTGGGGATGAGGCCCTTGTCCCCATCAACATGGGGACATCCTCCCCATGTTGAGGGCATGTGGCCTGATACGGTTCAGGAGGGAGGGGCGCTCTCTCAACCCCCCTCTTTTCCTGTGGCCTGCCAGGTTGCATGCTCGGATAAGGGTCTGGTATGTATTTTTGGGGGGACCCCCACGCCATTTTTTTTCTTCATTTTGGCACAGGTTCCCCTTAAAATCCATACCAGACCTGAAGGATTTGGTATGGATTTTGAGGGGGACCCCCACGCCATTTTTTTTTACATTTTGGCGCTGGGTTCCCCTTAATATCCATACCAGACCTGAAGGGCCTGGTATGGAATTTGGGGTGACCCCCACGCATTATCTTTTTTTTAAATCTTGGTTCGGGTTCCCCTTAATATTCATACCAGACCCAAAGGGCCTGGTAATGGACAGTGGGGAATCCCATGCCGTTTTTATCAATTAACTTTTATGTGTATTGCCGGGACCGACAATTATTATAGCCGTGATTACTTTTAAATGATTTTTTTTCCTTTAGAAATTTAATTTTGCTCTCGGACTGTTCTAAACACGGGAAACATGCACCACTTTACAGGCATACTACTATAGACACCCCCAGGTACGAAATTTAAAGGAATAAATAGCATTATTAAAAATCACTGCTCCCGAAAAAACTACAGTTTTTAAAACTTTTTTTTGCATTGATACATGTCACCTGGGGCAGGACCCTTTTTATGACAATAACTTGCATATAAGCCTTTAAAATTAGCACTTTTGCTAATGTTCATGTCCCATAGACTTTAATCCCCCGTACACACGGTCGGATATTCTGACGGAAAAAGTCTGATCGTGTGTCGAGAATTCCGATAGACAAAGTGCCATGCATGCTCAGATCAAATTACGATACCGAAGCTATTGGCTACTAGCCTCTACGTAGTTCTGTCGTATGCAACGAACGTCACCACGTTCAGAATGATCGGATTTTCCGACAACTTTGTCTGACCATGTGTATGCAACACCAGTGTCGGACAAAATCCGTCGGAAAAAATCTGACGGATTTTGTGGTTGTAATTTTCGACCGTGTGTACGGGGGCTTACAGTGTTTGCGTGTTAAAAACAAATTTTTTGCCTGTTCGCATGTTCTGCTGCAAACCGAACCGAGGGGTGTTCGGCTCATCCCTACTCAAGAACATTGAAAGCATTGTGTCTCCGTGATAGCTGATATACCATGATTCCCATGTCTGACTATAGCCCAACTTCATTGGGAGCTCCTCTATGAGACAAAACTAACAAAAAAAATAAGGGAGCATTTTGTTACCATGGTAGCAGATATACCCTAACCCAACCTAATTTAGTACTCCTACTAATAGATAAAACTAAAGATGTACATTATAAAAATTTAGAAAATTGAAATGTGTATGTAGGCATGTGCAGTAAGACCTCCTTGTACAGGTGGCACTGTCAGAAACCCTGCAGAGAGAGTGGAGGAAAGAGGTAAGCACATTCCTTCTGGACTTCCATACATTGGGTGGGCGGCTGTCCGATTGAACCCTGCCACCTAGGGGTTACCTTTGAGGCCGTCTTTATTGAGGGCAGTGCTTATAAAAAAGCACTATCTGACTGCAGTTTGCCCACATTCTGTGTGTGGCTAGGTTAGGTACAGGAAGCCACTTCATACGGAGAGTGTGCTTACTGTAGCATAGGGAAAGGTCCCAGAGGAGGAGGGACAGCAATAGGATTCGTTTTTGCTGCATCTGCCCTCAAACTATCCCCCTGCACCAGGCACTGCCAGTCTTTGTGCATTGCTCTCTGCGAGTACAGTATAACCTTATTATCTTCTTTGAGTGTTTACTGCCAGTTGTAAGTCGCTGCATAGACTCTATTACTGTCTAGTGGAACTATTTTTTGACAATACAATCCCTGCAATTTCAACCCCCTTGTGTGCCATGTTTTCCCTGTGGGGTGGCTACCATCAGGGCCCCTACAGCCTATAAGTATAAGATTATCTGGCACCCAAAATAGCAAAACTAGATGTATACCCTTTACAATTAAATTAAATTAAAACAGTTCAATTGAAACTGTATAAACCTACAGTGTATTTGTACAGTTACACTTACGCCTTTTGGGTGTAAGTGTAATTGTACGAATATAAGTCAGCACACCAAACACTTCGGTTTTTAGTATTTTGTGGGCTTGCAAGTGTCCCTTTAAGTCAGTAGTTTGCTCAATATTGTAAATTCTAGCTCCCATGTCTCTTTTCAGGTCTGCCATTTCCATTTTGTATATGTTCTCAATGCATTTAGTGTTTGAAATCCCATTTTGTGTGCAAAGTTTTACCATATGAATTTATCTTCCACCCTTCCTAATAGATTTGGCATGCCTAGGACTTGCTCCAGACTTGGTGGACAGGTTATCTGAGTCTGTCACGAGGTGGGAGAAAGTAGTGTTTTGGGCTTACCTGGAGTGCTGACCAAAGTGCTGGGGAAGAGGCTATAGGTGCTATCTTGGTAGCATTCCTTTGGCTGGACCCTGGTGTGGAGCAAGTGTTCACTATAGTTAATCCCCAGCTCTCAGATGTCCAAACAATCGGTTCCACTGGAAAAATCCCTCAGTTGCTGGAAACAAAAACACCACCCAGCCAAATGAACATATAAGATAAAACCAGCGTTTAATAGTCAATTGACACAATTGACACTTGCAGAGATATAGGTGCTTATAGCAATTTTAAACTCTCACCAGACTGTTAAACACAGCATAAAAAAGGGTCTAATAAGTAATATTGATTATATGATGTTTTGGATATACAGAACTCAGTGGCGGCTGGTGCTCCAAATTTTTGGGGGGGCGCAAACAAACAGCCTCACCGTGCCATCAAACGCTGCCACTGTGCCCATTAAACGCTGCCACTGTGCCCATTAAACGCTGCCACTGTGCCCATTAAACGCTGCCACTGTGCCCATCTAACGCTGCCACTGTGCCCATCTAACGCTGCCACTGTGCCCATTAAATGCTGCCACTGTGCTCCAAACACTGCCACTGAGCCCCAAGTGCTGTCACTGTGCCCATCTAACACTGCCACTGTGCTCCAAGTGCTGCCACTGTGCCCATCTAATGCTGCCTTTGTGCCCCAAGTGCTGTCACTGTGCCCATTAAATGCTGCCAATATGCTCTCTGCCCGCCATCTACCGGCACTTACCTTGTCTCAGTGTGCAGCTGGTGACGGCGTCAGGCGGCGAGCAGTGTCTCCTCATTGCGACCCGATATCTTCTCCCGCGCTTCTCCTGTCTTCTGCAATGATTGGACGCCTAGGCATCCAATCACAGCGCCTGTGACTTCAGCCAATCAGGTGACAGGTAACACAGACCTGGCAACCTGATTGGCTGAGAGGCGGGTCAGTGTTAGGGAAGCGATGTATTCGCTTCTCTAACACAACACTGTGTAAACAGCGAACGCACAGCATTGTGCCCGCTGTTTACACTTATGGAAGCCTATTAGAGCCCACCGCTCTAATCATGTCACGGCGCTTCCAAAACCACCCCCCCGCTGTAATTCAGATGCCCGGCGTCCGACAAGGGGCCGGACACCTGAATAGGGGGGGGCAGCGGTGTCAATAGATAGATTCATGCAATGCATGAATCTATCTATTGGTGATAGAGCGGTGCAGGAGAGAGGGGGCACCCTCTATGCACGCACCGCCACTGACATTACTACACTATATCGTTTTTATATGTTTTTTGGAGAACACCTCTCTGGAACTTGAAGGTGATCTGTTTGGGAAACACAAGCTTTTTTAGACCCTTATATATGCTTATATACTGTATATATATGAAAACCCACTTATTCAGTGAAGCCTATCCCACACCCACCTAACAACCCCATCAAATAATTCCCTGCATCTATTACCTTTTGTACCACCACCCCCTCCCTTTAGAATGTAAGCTCTACGAGCAGGGCCCTCCTGTCCCTTCTGTATTTAACTGTACTGTAATTGTGCTGTCCCCCCTCTACATTGTAAAGCGCTGTGTAAACTGATGGCACTATATAAATCGTGAATAATAATAATATGCTGGGTCACACAATCTGGAGGAAGTGTTGCATGGATTAAAGCAGGTAATTTTGTTTTAGTGCTTCTTCTATTCTGACTGTTGCTTGCCAATGGGTGTTGCTATGAGGGCTCTTGGCTCTGGGAGAAAGCTGGGTAAAGCTGATGAGAGTGGCAGAAAGTATGTGTTTTACCATGCCATGCTCTAGGCCATGCCCCCCTAGAAAATATACCATTTAAAATATAGCACAATAATTTCTTAAATTCTGAATGAAATTTAGTAACATCCAAACTATGCCTCCCATGATATATAAAACTGGAAATGACCAATGGATAGCAAAGACTTTGTATGGTAAGTACATGTTAGGGTATAATTAATGTATGGTCCCAATAATAATAAAAAGGAAACGCGATTCACCTTTTTATATTATTTTAATGTATAGTCCCAACTAGAGTAATGCGGCATTCACACGGTCGGAATTTCTGATGGAAACAGTCCGATGGGAGCTCTTCAACGGATTTTCCGACCGTGTGTATGCCCATCGGTCTTTTTCTGTCAGAATTTCCGACGGACTTTGGATTGAGAACCTGTTCTCAATTTTTCTGACGGAAAACCTTTCTATCGGATTTTCCGATCGTGTGTATGCAATTCCGACACGTAAAATTCCGACACATGCTCGGAAACAATTCGACGCATGCTCGGAAGCATTAAACTTCCCTTCTATAGTGCTGTCGAACGTGTTTTATGCCGCTGTGTTACAGACCGTCGGAATTTGGTGTGACCGTGTGTAGGCAAGACAGTTTAAGCAAAATTCCGTCGGAACTCCGACGGGAAATCCATCAGAGCTTTTTACGACGAGAATTCCGACCGTGTGTACGCGGCATAAGTTATCAAATGGTTTCAGTCTGTGACCAACTCAACTCAAAGAAAATGCTATCATTTGTGCTGAGTATATATTGTATGTAAAGACTGCAAATAGTCAACTATCACTGTTTGCCACTATATATTTTTTTGAAGAATGTTAAAAATGTCAGAAGTTTTGCTTATGCCTAATACGCATGATATGCTAAATAGTTATTTTTCACTTAAAAGAGGCACTGTAAAATGTTAAATTTCGTTTTTTAAGTGATTGATGCTTTATAGTTGTTCGCTGTCATTGTTCAGAGGCATGATTGTTTGGATTATTTTTACTGTATAACTTGCAGAAATATATAAAAAAAATAAAGGTGGTATATTAAATTAACATCAAGCTCGTACAAAGTGTTGTTTATACAGCCTGGCTGAACAGCTGAATTTCAGCAGTTTGACAGCTGTAACAGATAGCTAAGCTTAGCTGGGACAAACAACATGTGAACAGGACAAAGAGTCTGTGACAGCATTAGGAATTGGGACAAAGGAGATGGGTGTTCAAGGTAAGTAAATGAAGTCAGGTTCTGCCAATAATAGCTCCAAGCATTCATTGTATTCAGAGTAAGAAAAATGACAGAACAACGTACACTGAATCAATTAAAGCAAAGAATAATTATCTTCATTTCTGTGAATATTTCATTCCAAGTTTTACAATAATGCTAGGTAGGAGAATCTCTGATGGTAATACAATAGCCAGGTAGTAAGCCAAATATTTAAATTTGCCAACGCCTAAGCAAGCTGAATTACTTGACTACTCAAATGACAGTTTCTACATTTAAATGGTGACTTCACCCCCAGGCCAGTAGTATTCAGCATCTACTCACAGTTGTTATATTTTAAAATATAGCTATATATTCTGACACTCCAAAGGAGCAAAAAGAAAACAGCCTCCAATAAGACAACTGACAATTAATTTACCCTTCTAATGATCCATGCTAATGATCCTCCCTTTTTGTAGGCAATCCTACAATGCACATATTTCATCAAAGCATGATGTAAAAAAGACCTTTTATCTGTATTTATATTGTGCTTATAGTGTGTTTTCTGTTTCAAAAGGAGGTTACAATCTAACATCAATAACACAGGGCAGACACATTCACACTTAAGCCTGGTACACACTAAAGCCCCATACACACGGTCACATTTTCTCATGGATTCTGTCCGATCGGACAATGTTGTTGAAAAATCAGACCGTGTGTATGCACCATCGGACAGTGTACGTCGGATTGTCCGACGGACAAAGTCCTATCTCCTGCTGGATAGAGTTTTTGACAACACGGTCCGATCACACCAAATCCGATCGTGTGTAGCGTTGTCCGATGGACAAAGTGCTACGCATGCTCAGATCACATTACAAGACCAAAGCTATTGGCTACTAGCCTCTACGTAGTCCCGTCGTAGGCAACAAACGTCACCACGTTCAGAATGATCGGATTTTCCGACAACTTTGTCCGACCATGTGTATGCAACACCAACATCGGACAAAGTATGACGGACAGGATCCGACGGACCTGGTCCTCGGATAATCCGCGCGTGTGTATGGGGCTTTATAGTTAGTACAGCGATCTCTCCCACTGAGCTGTTGTGTTCTGACTGGGAGACGGTCCCCCCACAGGAACAGTCCAGTCAGAACTCTAGCGCTGATCGGGAGCTGGTCGGTTTCTGTTTTTTCAGCATGCTTGTCTGACAGAAGCCAGCTTCTGTCAGACCGGCTGACATACACACAACATTCGGACCGTGTGTATGGGGCTTTAATGTAACAGTGAATCAATCAACCAGTATGCCTTTTGGTTGTGGAAAGAAACACCGAAAAAACATGAAAACCATATTCAGGTTGTGTCCCTAGCCAAAATGAAACCCATAACTTCAACACTGCAGAGCACAAATATTGTCTATAGACTCAAATCACAAAGCTATCACATCGGATACTTATTTTAAAGAAGAACTTCATCTTTCCATGTACTTTACATAGTTTGTTGGGGCCAATCTGGCCCAAACAGAGTATGTCCTTCGCTAATCTGTGAGGCCTCTGGATGTGTGGTATAAACTGTACATAGCTACAGCTAAATACAGCATACCGCACTGTGTTCCGGGTGCAAGCCAAGACTTTCTGTCTCATACCTGGAACATAGACGAGTCTACAGATGAGTCTAACGCAGCCGAGCTCAGCCGCTCAAAGCAAGCAATGTATTCTAGCAATGAATACAAAGCTTCTTTTGATTGGCTGAGTCAGAGAGGCGGGTTGAGGGTGTCACAACCTCTGACTCTATAGCTATGCTGTATGTAGCCACAGCTATATATAATTTATACCGCACAGTGTTCCTCTGTACTGGGAACACACCACCGGCCTCCTCTCCACTGACAGGACGTGGTTCTGTGTGTTTACACACACAGATCCACGGTCCTGCTGTATTCCCGGGCACCCACCGCACATCCAGCGACCTCACAGGTTAGTGAGGAACAAAGTTCGGTTGGGCCAGCTTGGCCCAAGCGAACTATGTAAAGTGTGTGGAAAGATAGAGTTCTTCTTTAACCACTTCAACCCCGCCCACTGTCATATGATGTCCACAAGGTGGATCTCCCATCCTGGGTGGACGTCATATGACGTCCTCCCATTCCCGGCCATCTATGGGGCACGCGCGCCTGCGGTGTCGCTCGGGGCCCGGTGCGCATGCGCGGCGGGTGCCCGGGAATACAGCAGGACCGTGGATCTGTGTGTGTGTGTAAACACACAGAACCAAGTCCTGTCAGTGGAGAGGAGGCCGGTGGTGTGTTCCCAGTACAGAGGAACACTGATCGGTCTCCTACCCTTGTGAGTCCCCTCCCCCCACAGTTAAAATCACTCCCATAGGGAACATATTAACCACTGCAGCGCCCCCTAGTGTTAACCCCTTCCCTGCCAGTCACATTTACACAGTAATCAGTGCATGATTGGTCTCAAAAATGTGTCAAAAGTGTCCGAAGTGTCCGCCGCAGTCACGAAAAAAATCGTAGATCGCCGCCATTACTAGTACAAAAAAAAACTGCAATAAATCTATCCCCTATTTTGTAGACACTATAACTTTTGCGCAAACCAATCAATATACGCTTATTGCGTAAATTTTTTTTTTTTTTACCCAAAAATATGTAAAAGAATACATATCGGCCTAAACTGAGGAAAAAAATAAATATATATTTTTTTTAAATGGGATATTTATTATACATGTGCATTCGTTTTCGTCCGAATGCCTTTTCGTTCGAATTTCAGGTATTTTTCGTTATCGTTTTAACAAACGATAACGAAAGTGCATAATCCGCAAATGAAAGATCCGACATAAACAAATGCTTTATTTTTGTTTTCGACAACAGTTCGATATAGATAGGAGATTCTAAGCTGATAATAACAATCTGTGTCCATTGAACCTGTGGTCGAATGTGCCTAACCTGAACTCTATTAGTCCAAGATTAAAAGATTTGACGTAGAGAGGAAAGATTTGACGTAGAGAGGAAAGATTCGACATAGAGAGGAAAGATTCGACGTGGAGAGGAAAGATTGCTGCTGGAATTGGGTAGAATTGCAGCTAAACTATACAGAGTCATACAGTTTAGCTGCTCCGTCGAATCTTCTTTGAACATTCGACAGACACCATAAGCCTTTAATGACAGATTCAACCTTAATTCATTTGGATTTTCGGACGAATGCAATTTTTAACGAAAAACGAAATAAATAAAAACGGATTTCAGGAGTAACTACATTTTTTGGACGAAAACAAAATTCCGAAACGAAATATTTCAGTGTGCACATGTCTAATATTTATTATAGCAAAAAGTAAAAAATATTGTGTTGTTGTCAAAATTGTCGCTCTTCTTTTAATTATAGCGCAAAAAAAAAAAAATGCAGAGGTGATCAAATACCACCAAAAGAAAGCTCTATTTGTGGGAAAAAAAGGACGTCAATTTTGTTTGGGTGCAACGTCGCATGACCGCACAATTGTCAGTTAAAACGACGCAGTGCCGAATCGCAAAAAGTGCTCTGGTAAGGAAGGGGGTAAAATCCTCTGGGGCTGAAGTGGTTAAAATAAGTATCCTTATCATGGTGTGATAGTTTTTTGAATTGAGCCCATAGATAATATTTGTGTTCTGCAGTGTTGAAGTTATGGGTTCTATTTTGGCTAGGGACACAATCTGAATATGGTTTTCATGTTTTTCTCGTGTTTCTTCCTGTATGAGACATCAGGTTTTGGCACGCACCCGGAACACAGTACGGTATGCTGTATGTAGCTGCAGCTACATATAGTTCATAACGCACATCCAGTGGCCTCACAGGTTAGTGAGGGACATAGTTCGTTTGGGCCAGATTGGCCAAAAACAAACAATGTAAAGTGTGTGGAAAGATGGAGTTCTTTAAAGAAGGCGTTAGTTATTTTCCATTAAGTCCAAATAGATTTGAAAATTACAATCCCATGGCTACAGTGAAGACACTTTTCTTGTGTCAAAGCTTTGTGGGTCAAGTCTTATGTACCTACTCACCATTTTATTTAAATCTTCTGTTTCTTTACCTCTTTTAACACAGTATATCCTCACTTCCTGCATAATATTACATGGTAAGGCCAGAAGATAAGCCAGAAACATTCTGTCCAAATTATATATAGATTTTAAGGTAATGGGCTGCTATAACTGATATATCACAGAGTGTGTGGCAAGCTTTACATTTATAGCCACTAAATGCCATCACACAATAAAAAGATCAATAACCTACATATACATATGCTTGCTAAGAATGTACTGAAGATTATTAAACCCCTTCTTGGAATTCTATGATCAAATGACATAAATTATTTGCTTGCTAGCCCAGAAACAGAAATAGAACTGCATAACCACAAGCAACAAATGTGAACAAAAGAAACCCAATCATTAACATAGATTTCCCAATTTAAATGCACACATCTATGCATCGTCCATATGCATTTCATCACAAGTGTAGTAACTCAGTTTTCAACTGTCTCTGCCAAGTAATATGTACGATTAAGTACAAGTAGATTGCTTCTCATGTAGCAAGTGCCTTCGAAGGTTCTTAGACTATTGTTTAAATATGATACTTGTGAACAGGTGTCTCAAAAAAAAAGTAATCTTTTCTTACCACAAGACTTGGGATCAATGTGGAATACCTCCTATCAACTTACACTGAATGACATGAAACTGGTCAAATTTCTAAATCAAAAGTACTTCCCCACTTGTATGCACTAATATTATACACGATATACTATACTTTAAAACAGAAATAGACAAGAGTTTAGCTGTAATAGGAATAGTCTAAATTATATCTTTTGCTAAATATATCAAGGTCATGCTAAGAAGTTTTTTTTTTTTTTAACGTATTCAATCTGCAAAACACAAAAATCCACAGCAGATTATTTAGAATTTATTTTCAATTGTAATAAAGCAAAATGATGTTAATGTAAATAGTTTTGCCTTCGTTTAATGCAGTTTGTACATCACCCTTGTTCAATGCAATGCCCTACTCAATAAGACTACCCCACCCAGGGGCATTCCTAAGACTTTTGTCTGGTGCTCTTTAACGATGACATAAGACAACTTCTAAGACCTAATGCACACTGGGAATTTAGCCAGTAAAATCATATGAGAGGCTGACAGCTGCTACGGCTGGACAGGACTGGATGGTCAACCGAACAGTACTAATGTATACAGCAGTATGTTCCCAGGGATGAATGCTTGGAACACAAGTTGTCTCTGTTCCAAGCATTTGTCCATGGGCACATACTGGCCTAAATGTTAGTACCGCATGGTACACTATGCAGACCCCTACAGCTGCAGCAGCAGTCAGCCTCTCATATAGTTTTACAGGCTGCTGGCAGCAGGGATGGAGGGTGCATCTGTACCTTTCATCTGCACCTAACCGCTGGAATCTCATGCACTGGGGCTAATTACGCAGTGTGCATTATGCCTACTTTAAATCATATGTGTTTCCCGCTGGTATGAGCACTGGAAAAACTGTAGATAGATTCAGACTTTGCATCCATTTACGTTCACCAAGCAAATCAATAGAGTAATCGTTTCTATTCCATTTATTGTGAGGGTTTAAAGACAGTCCCATTGGGGAGACTGAAAATCCTCTCACGTCTGACATATTGGCAGAAAGAGCAATGCCCACAGGGGAATGTACCCAGAGTGGTGCAATGTTTTATAACTTATTTATCTTTATCCAGGAATTTGTACATGTCTGTGTCACTTAGTGGATGCCAGGAATTTTTTTTTTTATGATTATTACAAAAATTATAATTTCTTTATCGTTCATTGAGGGCCACAGAAATTTACCATTTCTTGAACAAATATGCTATACTGCCACCTTCAGGAGCAAATCTTCCCAAATATGGCACTATAACCCTATTGTGTTTAAATACTGAACCCTATGTCCTTTAATGAACTCATAGAAATACATTTTACTGTAAGTACAAAATCAATTTTTTATCATTGTAACCCCATTTTTTGCCTCTGAGCCCCACAGTAAATGTGAACATACTGATAGCAAGTCTCATCCAGTGCGTTTTGTCACATCCCAACTCCTTTGCAATGTCATCCTGGCAATCTTTTGTAAATGGACCTCATAACAGTACATATCTACTACTAAGCACACACCTGATTATTTTTGCAGGTAAAACTATAAATATATAGATAGGAAAGAAGAAGTGATTTTTTATTTATTTTTTATCAATGGTAAATGTTGCATCTTTTTTGGGGATAGTGATATATCAGAAAACAATCAATTATATAAAAGTGATAAAAAAAACAATCAGATGAAAGTAAAGCATTCCATGCTACAAACCTAAAAAGTAAATATGAGAGAGCTAAATAATACAATAATGCACATAAAATAAGTCCTAAATAAAGTCCCAAATTCCACACACGTATAATATAATGTGACTAAGTAATAGTCCCATACACAGTCTAATTTAAAGTGACACTAAAGGTTTTGTTTTAAAAAAAAAAAAAAAACATATCATACTTACCTCCACTGTGCAGCTCGTTTTGCACAGAGTGGCCCCAAACCTGGTCTTCTGGGGTCCCTTGGCGGCTCTCTCAGCCCCTCCCCACATCAGATAACCCCCTGGGAGGAGCTCTCTCCCGGGGGTGTTACCCTGCGGGCATGCTCCAAGTCCAGCATTCGCCATCCATAGAGGCTGAATGCAAGACTCAGCCCCGCCCCCCGCATCATTGGATCTGATTGACAGCAGCGGGAGACAATGGCTGTGCTGCTATCAATCTAAACAATCGAGAGCCGAGAACCCTGGGCAGAGAGAGAGCGCGTCCCTATGGGACAAGTTTGAGGGTTCAGGTAAGTAAAACGGGAGGGCTGGGAGGCCGGTCACTGACAGGTGTTTTTTCACCTTAATACATAGGATGTGTTAAGGTGAAAAAACACGAACCTTTACAACCCCTTTAAATCTTTGAACTATCTTGATCTGGCAAATAGTCCGTGAACTTCAGCAGTTCTTCAGTGTATACAAAAATGTGCAAAACACCCTGGAAAAAAGTGACCACATATGTGAAGTAGGAAGTGACTATGTAAAAGCCCCATACACAGTCCAATTTAAATCTTTACAATCTTGATCTTGCAAATAGCCCGTGAACTTCATCAGTTCTTCAGTGTATACAAAAGTGTGCAGAAACAATCTGGATAAAAGTGACCACCACCGCTCACAGTGTAGATGTCTTTTTAGCTTGTGGTGGTCACTTTTGTCCAGGGTGTTTCTGCAAGTTGGTATAGACTGAAAAATTGCTGAAGTTCACAGGTTATTTGCCAGATCAACATTGTTCAAATATTGAAAGTGGACTGTGTATGGGACTTATAATTATATTTCACGTGTGTTGCATTTGGGACTTTGTTTAGGACTTATTTTTTTGCATTATGGTATTATTTTATTGTCACATATTTACTTTTAGGTTTGTGGCGTGGAGCACTTCACTTTTATCTGTGATTGCACGTATAGGTGGCAGCAGCTCTACTCATTTCTCCATGCTGTGATATTTTTCTGGCTTCTGTGATGTACCGTATTTAAAATCAGGGGAAAATCGTGGGTGCGTGTTATACGCCGATTCTGAGCCTATTAGCCATTCTCGCAGCTTTCGGCCGATCTCGGAGGCTTTCGGCCGTTCTTGGAGGCTTTCGGCCACTTTCGGTCGTTCTCGGAGGCTTTTGGCCGTTCTCGGAAGCTTTCGGACACTTTCGGCCATTCTCGGCAGCTCTCGCAGTCCCGCGTGAGCCGCCGAGAACAGCCGAGAGCTGCCAAGAAGGGCCGAAAGTGGGCGAAAGCCGACGAGAGCGGCCAAAAGCCGCCGAGAACTATCGAGCGCCGCCGAGATACACAGGACATCCGGCTCTGTATCTTGGCGGCGTCATTTTTTAATTCTGAAAATGACACTGGGGCAAGGCTGCAGGTGGAACTGACAAGGCTGCTGACATGGCTGCAGGGGAACTGACAAAGCTGCTGACATGGCTGCAGGTGAAACTGACAAGGCTGCTGACATGGCTGCAGGTGGACCAGACAAGGCTGCTGACATGGCTGCAGGTGGAACTGACAAGGCTGCTGACAAGGCTGCAGGTGGACCTGACAAGGCTGCTGACATGGCTGCAGGTGGCACTGACAAGGCTGCTGACATGGCTGCAGGTGGACCTGACAAGGCTGCTGACATGGCTGCAGGTGGAACTGACAAGGCTGCTGACATGGCTGCAGGTGGACCTGACAAGGCTGCTGACATGGCTGCAGGTGGAACTGACAAGGCTGCGGACCAGGCTGCAGGTGGAACTGACAAGGCTGCTGACAAGGCTGCAGGTGGAACTGACAAGGCTGCTGACATGGCTGCAGGTGGAACTGACAAGGCTGCTGACATGGCTGCAGGTGGAACTGACAAGGCTGCAGGTGGAACTGACATGGCTGCAGGTGGAACTGACAAGGCTGCTGACATGGCTGCAGGTGGACCTGACAAGGCTGCTGGTGGACACTGACAAGGCTGCAGATGGATACTGATAAGGCTGCATTGATGGGCATTTAAATGTAAGTTTTTTTCCTTAAACTTCCCTCCTAAAAGTTTTTTTCCTTAAAATTCATTCCTAAACTTGGGGTGCGTGTTATACGCCGATAAATACGGTAATAGCGCAGGAATTTTTTTATTATTTATTTCATCAGAAAACTAACATGATAACTGTACAGAAAGTGTAAAAAATCGTTTTACGCTAACATATTTGCCCTTCTGTAAAAGAGATAGAAACAGCAGGCCGAAGAATTCACAACAAAAAAAACATGTTTATAAGCATTCTTATCACTTACAAAAAAAGGAAGACCTAATACATTGAAACATACTGTAAATCAAATCAGCAAACTTATTTGTTTCCTCTAAACATATTCATGCAGCAAACAGAAAAGAATCATGAAATGCATTAATCACACTTGTCTGGTTTCTGATTTGTGTGATTCTCTATTCATCATGCAGATCTTCATGGAAATATTAAATAAATAAAAAATGTGTTATTTTATGTTTTTCCACTTGAAAAGTTTTGGCTTGCCTTAATACTTTTATGCAGATCTTTTTAATTAAAAACATTTTACCTAAACTATAACACTAAATAGTTTTATGTCCAAAATGTTAATACTATTTTAAAGTGTAAAATTCATGCAATATATGGCTCATATTTGGTCTCTAATACGTAATGTGATTATCTATCACTTAGATACCACTTCAGCAAGCAGACTAAATTTGTCATACTACACACACCCCCATCTGGACAAAGAAAGTATTACATCTATGATTAACAAACGTAATAACACAAGCAACAATATATATAGGTGCTATATATATTTCATGCAGAGAACTGAAAAGGGTAATCAATTATTTATATAGTAATGTATCTCTAAATAACAGGCATGCATCATCCCGCCGGTAACGCCTTTAACAAAAGGATCACAATGAAGAAAATATATACAGTAAAGTAAGATTATTATTGATATCATTTCAATTTTATACTCTGCAAAAAAATCGTAAATGTCAGCAGCAAATTGTGAGATAGTAGTTATAGATAATGATTGCCAAAAGTTAGATGCCTGCTCATTTTCCTTTTAATAATTTCAGGCCTTATGGTTGCATTCTTATTGGTAATGTGAAACATCTATTGTGATTTATGAAGGGGGCGTTCTTCTAATTTGTAGCAATTAATATACTACTGAATACAGGATATTAATTTAAGGACAAACACAAATGCGCTAAGAAATAACAATTAGCTGCAAATTGACAGAAACTTTGCTGCTCAAGTCTGAGCTGTGTCAGGAGGCTGCACATTTTTCACCGATCCTGATAGCTTTAGTGTTTGCTTTTTGAAAAGTAATTATCAGTCATATACATAAATTTTACCGTTTTGCATCAATTCTAGCAAACAGTGCCTTCCATCACTGGGGCTGCAGTATTTTTTTCTTTTCTAGCTTTCTAAAGAAAAACTGTAAAGCAAAGTACAGATAGCTTTCACCATGAGTCTCAGGCCTGCGTTGTGGCCTGTCCTCTCAGTGTCCTTCCACAGGCCCCAAGTCATGCATCACTCATCTTGTCACATTGAACTCCAGATGCTCCTACCCTGGAGAATGCTCTGACTCTGGCAATTTTTCTTCATTCTCACTAACAATTTGGTAATGAAATATTGATTTTTAGTTAGATTCATATTGATGCTATTAGGTTTGCATTGATAAATCATGCTGGACTCCTATCTGAGGGGCTAGAAAGTGCTACACTGAACCCTGGAGATTACAATCAACTCATTGATGTGTTAATTTGATGGATTTTTTGTTCTCTAAGAAGGAGTGGGAGGGAAAAAGAAGATTTTTCTTCATAGCTCTTTCAAAGTTTTCACAGTGAAAATGGGAACTGTAATTGCAGGCCTCAACGTACATTAACTTTTAAAAGCATTTTGTGGCTTAGCATTTAAAAGAGGGGGTTAAAAAGGTTGCTAACTGTGCTCCGGACTTTCACTCATCTACAGAACATCTCACATCTCTGTAAAGAAAAAAAAACTGGACAGAACAACACCAAAGTGTCTTTTCTGATCAGATATGTTTTTATTAGCTGAATTAATCACTTTTTTTGATTTTTTTTCACCAATGGCTGTGCACCACTTACAAACTGTTTCCTCATGCATGTGAAGATTACTTTGAATGCCTGAAAACTTGATTTATGCCTTCTCTAAATGTAATGCTTGCCATTAAGACATAATATATGCTGAATTACAGATTGAACTAAAGAATTATATTGCTGTGCACATAAATTAGCTGTATGCTTTTTACATGTTTTTATTCATTTATAAAACCACACTGACACAATCTATGGGAACTTTCAGACCCAAAGGCTCTATATCTGTAAGCAAAGCACCCAATTCAGTCATTACTTGTGATGATCAGGCAAGGATAAGGTCTTATAGGATTTTCCCATGTTGAGACCACTGTAATCTCTTAGTGGAATCAACAGGTTCTGCACATAGTGATCTTCCAAGTTATTATAAAGTTTTGTGAAAGTGGATGCCTATCAGTCCCTTTTCTAAGGAAAAAATAGTAATGTATCACACATACGCTTAACATATATCATGCGAGTTGAGAAGAATATTGCAGCAGGTCCCACTGGTTTAAGGTACAGTAAAGCAAGTTTCCAAGTAAAGAAGACAGTTGTAGAAGTGTATGGAAAAGTAAGAAACTAGGCAGATGTTTTGTGGCATTAGCTTATCAGAGTTTGCATCTGCTGAGTTACTGCTTTCATGTGGTATCAAAAACATCTTGCTTCACAAAGTGCATGGAAAGTACCATCTGAAGGTAGCATCAAGCAGCCAGTACAATGAAAATCATGTGATCAATGATCAATTGGGTTATAGAAAACTGTTTTTGATTGCTCCTATTTTATCTTAAGAGAAGAGCCATCAGTCTGCCTTTGAGATGTTATTTCTCCTCCTTCTCCGGTCAGTCAGGTGAGAAGAGCAGTCACGTCAATGGTAGCATGTGCTGCTAGAGGTGCAGTTGAATCATGTCTGCACTGCCAGTTTCCCCCCAATGCCTGTAGCCACCATAAAGTATTCATTTACATGAAATGACAGATGGACCTTATGTCTGTGAGGTACCCTCTGATAGCTCTGGTCAACAGCTTTTATGGAAATCAAACAAGTTAGATATCTGTAAAAAAGTGTTATCACTTTCCCCTACACATCCCTTTCTCCTACTTTCCACATAGGTTAAACATGTATGATCAGTTGAGCCAAACTGCCAGCAGACAGAGATTATGTTTTTTATTTTAGTTTATTGAAGCAAACTTAGTAAGTGTACAGACATTCAGGAAAAGTTTGTATCACAGATTACAAGTATAATTACCTTCACTTTATAATAGCTTAAACTTTGACAGGTATAAAAATATATGGGTGTTGTACAACCTGAAAATACTGCTTATAGTCTAGTTACACATGGAATATAGAAAAATGCGTTTCCCTGGGTTGTATGACTTGTCTGCAATAATGGTTAATTAAGGAGATATACTTCCTTGTCCCTAGAAGGGGCAAGTGATTCAATAAGAACAAAAAAAGGAATCATACGAACAGAAAATGAAAAAAATAAAAAAGAGAAAAAAATAAAAATAAAAATTAACCTGAACTATGTCCCTTAGGGACCTAATTCACCTAATTGAATAACTTACTACGGATTTATTTATTGTGTCCACCACAACACTGCTTACATGGCTTTACATGTGTTGCGTTATGCCCCATAGCTCCCATTGATCGTAGTTCCCTCTCCAATTTCACATCTGTAACAGTCTATCTCTCACTAATTGGGCGGGGCCTAGCCCCGGAGTGGCTAGCCAAGATTGCCACATTGAGTAGAGTTTTTTCAGAGCATTACAGTGTTGATACTTGAGTCTTTCTCGTATAAGTAAGCTGTTTACCAATTCCACCCATTGCTTGCCCACTGGTACACTCGGGGTGATCCACAGTCTTGCAATTGCTTTGCGAGCTATATATAGCAGGCGAATAACCGCTGTATGGCCATTAGGTGATAGTGAGGGTATTTCCAAGGCCCCCAGCAGGCACACAACCGGGTCTTGTAAGAGTGGTATTTGGTATACCTGGGATAAAGTGGTGAGAACAAATTGCCAGTATCTGAAGAGTTTTGGGCATTTCCACATCATGTGTAATAGATCTCCTCTGTGGCTGTTACATTTTGGGCAAAGCGGGGATTCTCTAAATCCCCATTTATGGAGACGTGTTGGAGTTCTATATACTCTATGTAGTAAGTATAAGTGAGATAATCTCTGTGATGCTAATACCGACACTAATGGGGCGGATGCTAGGCAAAGTTCCCATGTTTCTCCGTCTATGGGTCCCAGATCTCTTTCCCAACCTTTTCTGCATGGGAGCTTGCTGGCGTCATGTGTGGAATTAAGTAGTCTCGTATATACCTTTGAGATCATACCCTTCCTGTCTTCTGCCAGCAGCACATCACTCATTAGAGGATGCACTACTGGCGCGAGTCTGGACATTCTCCCCTCACATTGAACAGCGTGTCTCAGCTGGAGATACTTGTAGAACTGTGTTCTGTGAAGAGAAAATTCCTTGCTAAGTTCTGTAAAGGATTTAAATATGATTCCAGTGTATAGTTGGGCAATGTAGTGAACACCTGCTTCCTGCCAGGTGTGAAAGTGCTTGAGTTTAATGAGCTCCTTGTAATATTTGTTCCTCCATATGGGGGTGAAGGGGCATACCCCTTTTAATTTGAAAAGTGATCTGATGTATTTCCATAGTGTGTTCAGTAATTTTGGGTAGGGAGGTTAGTTGGTAAGTGTGTTAGTCCTGCTTTCAGATGGGCTATTGCTGGGAGGAACCGCCATACCTCCTTGATCTTTAGCTAGTTGTAGAGAGCTTAGTTTAATACGTGCTGGTTTGTTGCCCCATATTAAGTCCCTAAACTGTGTATCTATTTGTGTGAACCACCTATGTGTTATCCGTACAGGGGTATTATGTAGTATGTAGAGGAGTTGCGGGGTCCATACCATTTTAATTAGGTTTACCCTCCCGGTGACAGAGAGTGGCAACTTTTTCCATGCAATGCATTTTAATTTTAATTTTGAAGTAATGGGGTCAAATTTAGTTTTAAATATTGTGCAGGGTCTGCTGTTACTTGTATGCCTAGGTATCGGAATTCCTCCACCACAATGATATCTTTCACGCACTCCGGTAGGGGCTTTGGTAAAGGATCTACAGGCATTAAAACTGACTTGTTCCAGTTAATGCTGAAGCCAGATAGCATCCCAAAGTCAGCTATCAGGTTCATTACGTTACGTATGGATTTATCCGTGTCTCCTAGATAAATCAAGGTATCGTCTGCGTTTAGAGATATTATGTCCTGTCTAGGGCTTCTTTGGAATCCTGTGATGTCCTGTGTTGCTCTAATATGTATGGCTAGCGGCTCCAGAGCTATGGCAAACAACAGGGGAGACATTGGGCACCCCTGTCATGTGCCTCTGTGGAGCTTGAATGAGTCCGATACTTCCCCATTAATCCGCATTCGAGCCGATGGGGAGCTATACAATAGCTGGATCCATTTCAAAAAGGACGGGCCCACTCCGAATTTAGTTAACACTTCCTATAAATAGGGCCATTCGACGCTGTCGAACGCTTTGGCCGTGTACAATGAGAAGATGGCCCTATTTCCTGGGTTGTCAGAGGGGAACTGAAGGTTTAGAAATAGTCTGCGTAGATTCTGAGATGTGGATCTCGTTGGAATGAAACCCGATTGATCCCTATGAATTATGTTTTGTATACATTTAGCCAGTCTATTGGCCATGACCCTAGCCAACAGCTTAATATCAAAAGCAGTGATATAGGTCTGTACGAATCAGGTGATAAGGCATCCTTACCAGGTTTCAGCAATACTATAATAAGAGCCTCGTTCATAGATGCAGGTAGGGACCCGGTCTCAAATGCCCTATTGTATACTTTTAGGAGATTAGGAATGAGCTGCGTCGTGTAGCGCTTGTATACTTCAGACGGTAGTCCGTCAGATCCGGGTGCCTGGCCGTTTTGTGCATGGGCCAGTGCTTCAATTAGATCATCCTCAGTCAGAGGAGCATATAATAGAGCTGTGTCCGAGGCTGAGAGACATGGTATGGGGTTTCTATCTAAGAAAGAACAGATGTCTTCCCGCGAGGGCTGAACTTTGGATGAGTAGACCTCCTGAAAAAATCGCTTAAAGGCATCTATGATGTCTTTAGTGAAGTGGTGTGATGTACCCTGGGTGTCTTTTATAGCACATATCTGGGAGGAGGTTTGTTGGGACCTGACCAGGAGTGCAAGCATATGTCCTGTATTTTCCCCTTCCTCAAAATGAGATTGTTGTAAAAAGAATCTCTTATTCTCTGCCAGCTGTAATGATAGGTCTCTGAGCATAGATTGAGCAGTTAGCCACAATCTTTTTTTGCTATCGTCTGTTGGATCAGCCACATATCGTGCCTCAGACCCCTGTGCTTCCTCTAAAACTGTCTTTTCCCATTGTTTAGTTGGAGTTTTGATCTGAGAGATCACTATAATAAACTGAACTCGTAAAAATGCCTTAGCTGCCTCCCATACTACATCTATGGGTGATGAGTCTAAGTTAATTTCAAAGAAAGATGTCATGAGTTCTGGTATTGGATCAGGGTTTGGGATTAATGACAGCCAGAAGGGATTGAGCTTCCATAAGGTCTTACTTTTGATCGCTCCCAGTCTTAGGTCTACAGAGAATGGTGAATGGTCAGAGATTTGCCTAGGGTGATACTGTGATGATTCTAACAGTGGTAAGAGAAGGTAATTTCCTAATCTCATATCAATTCTAGATAAACCTCCCACCGAAGCTGACTATCATGAATAAACCCTAGATTCCTGATTACATAGCCTCCATACATCTTTGAGGCCCATCTCAGACAGAAGGTAAGCGAACGGGGTTAAACCGTGTCGCCTATGCATTCCATCCCCTGGCCGGGCATGCAATTTGTCTTTCTCATGTTCGAGATACTTGTTAAAGTCACCTATGACCAGCACCGGCACGCCCGGCAGCAGGATAGAAAGTCTACCAATGACTTCATCGTAACATTTGAAAATGGGGGAGGAATCAGAGATTCTGTTTAAGGCAATGCACATCAAAAACCTGCCAAATGCACATTTTCAATTCTATTATCTCAATATGGCAGTATTAGACTGATTCATCGGTGAGAAACAGCAGACAGTTATACGGATATGGATCAAAATATTTATACGGATATGGATCAAAATATATTTTAGACCAGCAGACAAACCTGTAGAGCAAAGCTTCATTTGCCCCCTTAACGACCAGGCCATTTTTTGCGATACGGCACTGCGTCGCTTTAACTGACAATTGCGTGGTCGTGTGACGTTGTACCCAAACAAAATTTGTGTCCTTTTTTTTCCACATATAGAACTTTCTTTTGGTGGTATTTGATCACCTCTGCAGTTTTTATTTTTTGCTCTATAAACAAAAAAAGACCGACAATTCTGAAAAAAATGAAATATTTTTAACTTTTTGCTATAATAAATATAAAAAAAATGTAAAAAAAAATAATTTCCTAATTAGTTTAGGCCAATATGTATTCTACTACATATTTTTGGTAAAAAAAAGCGCAATAAGCGTATATTGATTGGTTTGCGCAAAAGTTATAGCGTCTAAAAAATAGGGGATATTTTTATGGCATTTTCATTATTATATTTTTTTTTTTTACTAGTAATGTCGGTGATCAGTGATTTTTAGCGGGACTGCGACATTGCGGGTGACAGATCAGACACTTTTGACACTTTTTTGGGTCCACTGACATTTATACAGCAATCAATGCTATAAAAATGCACTAATTACTGTGTAAATGTCACTGGCAGGGAAGGTGTTAACACTAGGAGACGATCAAGAGGTTAAGTGTTCCCTAGGGAGGTGTTTCTAACTGAGGGGGAATGGACTGACTGAAGGAGAAGAGAGATCCCTGTTCTTAAACATTTGGAACAGCAGATCTCTCTTTTCTCCCCTGTCAGAATGGGGATCTGTCTGTTTACATTGACAGATCCCCGTTCTGGCTCTCTGTGGAGTGATCACGGTTGGCCAGAGGAAATCACAGACGCCGGCCACGCTCATCGGCTCCAGCGTCGCGCAGGGGGCGCATGCACCTCCAACAGCTCTTAATGCGGCTAACGTACAATGGCGGCGGTTTGCTCAGCAGTGCCAACCTGCCACAGTACAACTGCGGCGGCTGGTCGGCAAGTTATTAACTTTTGCTCTTTTATATTTGTTGCCCAGTGGAATGCACTGACAATTTTTAATATTTCTCTTAGGCACTCTCGCTTTACTTTAGTGTTCTTTGTTACTAGAATTTGATCCCATTTAGTATTATGTAGTATGCAGCACAGTAAAGTTGACTCTTTTAAAATTTTGTGATCTTATCCTTCCCCCTGGTCTCACTTTGGCAAATGTACTTACTCTGTGATCACTGTTACTTCCATTATCCCTTACTTCCACATCTGTAATCAGCTCTGTGTCATTTGAAATTAGTAAGTCCAGCAGAGCATTACCTCTAGTTGGGGCTTCCACCATTTGACACATGAAATTGTCCTGCATTACACTGAAGGAATTATGAGCCTTAGTTGAGTGTGCTATTCTATTAGCCCAATCAATTTCAGGATACTTGAGGTCCCCTATAATTTTAACATTGCCCCCGCCTCCCTGCCATTTTTAATTCTGAAAGGAGATAGATCTCTTCCTCCTTCCTGTAGTTTGAGAGCATATAGCATACCTCTTCAATTAATTTACCTCTTATCCCTTTGAATCTCCAGCCATAAAAACTCCACTTTGTCACTATCCTCATTAGCAATGTTATCCCTTATATTCACTATCAAATAACTCTTGACATATATGTCCCTTCCTCCCCCACCTACCCTGTCCCTTCGATACAGGGAGTACCCTTGGAAAGTAACAAAGTCATTTGAGCTCTCAAATCAGATTTCTGATTTTCCCACAAAGTCCTCCTCATGTATTTAAAGTTCTCTTTCATTTTATTACCCAGACTTTCAGCTTTTGTGCATATGCCTTTTAATTTTGTACAAGAGTATATTATATTATTCTTGCTCTCTCTTGGTTTACAGTTAGATTCAACAAGCCTTCTAGCCTTGGTCTTGGATACGTTAGTTTCTCTATCATCTGGTTTTAAGGCCTCTTCCTCCCCCAGCTCTGACCACATCTACACACAATGACTCTTGTTCACTGCATGGTATACCTCTCATTGATTCCCAACAGCATAGTTTAAAAGTTCCTGCAACCTTTTAGAAACCTTCTCCCCCAACAGAGCTGCACCCTTCTCCATTGAGGTGCAAGCCATCTCTGCTTGTATAGTTGGTAACTGACAGTAAAATCAGCCCAGTTCTCCAAGAACCCAAAACATTTCTTACACCAGTTTTTAAGTCACTTGTTTAGCTCTTGAAGGTCCTGCTGCCTATCTGGTGTGGCTCATGGTATAAGAAATATCTCTGAGAATAATGTGGTTGTGACCTTTTTCCCTATAGCTGCCTTCCATACCAGCAAACATGCCTAAATACAAAATCATATATTTCAATATCAGAGTTTTTTTCATACCATCCTGGGGAGGTGGCCAGTGTAGTAAAAAAAAAAAAAAAACATTGATGGTGTTTTAATCATATTCTGTGAGAAATAATTATTGAATTAATTAAAAATGTACTTCTCTGCTTCTCCTTCACATTCGGGTGCCTCTGCTGACACCACTTTCCAATACTGAATACTGAGCACCACTCAGTATTCACAGTGCCACGCAGTACTTTTCAGTGTTGTCAGTATTCATAGTCTCCTCAGTATTCACATTGTCCTTGTTACTCACAGTATTCTCAATATTCACAGTGTTCCTCAATACTCACAGGTCCTCTCAGTACTTACTGTGCCCTCAGTACTCACAGTGCACTCCAGTAGTCTATTATTTTATAGCAGCTCCCCAAACAACACTTACAGCACTCCATTCCGCTCCAATGATCCTTCTTACCATTCTGCTCCGGAGATCCCCAGTCAGTGCAGTCACCAATACAACGTCCCTAATACTACTATCACTCCACTCTAGCATCCCTCACGCTGCTGTCATACCACTCCAGTGTCCCTCACACACCTGTCACTCTGATTCAGTGCCCATCACAATGCTGTCATACCACCCCAGTGTCCCTCACACTCCTGTCACGCTCATCCAGTGTCCCTCACAACTCTGTCATACCACTTCAGCGTCCATCACACACCTGTCATACTGCTCCAGTGTCCCTCACACCTCTGTCACTCTGATCCAGTGTCCCTCACAACACGGTTACACCACTCAACACAGCTACAATTCCTAATGGCAGCACCCACTTTGCCCTCTGCTTCCACTTATGGTCTTCAGGACCCATCCTTCAAGCTCGGGTTAACCTAAAGATAAAGATAATGAGAATAACTCATACCATTAAAAGTCTCTTATACATTCAAAGAAAAAATACGAAGAAACCATCTTAGGTCCCCACCTACTCACTGCAGGCAGAAGACAGGGGTAGAGTAAGTATATATCTAACGTTTTTCTTTTCAGGTACCTTTTGGAACTACAAATATTAATTGAAGGGAAGGGGGATCTGCAAGGGGACAGTCTCTATTCCTCTAGTAAATCAACCCCGAGATTATACCACTGAATGTAAGATGACATAATACAAATGCCCCTATGAATAATATATAATAACATAACCATAATAATATTATGAATAACAGCTTCATGCTGCAACATTTTAAAAAATAAACAGTTGATGCAGTGGCCTAAGGTATACATGTACATTGAACAGCATTAGGATTGCTTAATAGAAATTGGAACGCATAAATGGCATTTGTTGTAGGTATACCTCACATGTTATATGACCCTACTCATTATCATAAATTGAAAAGGTTTCCTATACTCAACCTTCATGGAGATATATAGCTTGCTACATCAGGAAGAGATCATCTGTACACTCAGTAGAAAATGGTCATGTTTAAAGTCGTATTTCACTGAGACTAGCAAGAGCTACACACAACACTAACCTACTTGGCACTACAGAGCTTGCAACATACTGCAGAATTGTACATTAAAATATATTTACCACCAGAGAAGCAGAAAGAAAGTGAAGAGACATTTTAATGTGAATGTCTCCATGATGACATCACTATTTCTACTAACAGACACATTTGCTCCTATATCCTCAAGGCAGAAGCACATTTTGTTTGTTGCCTGTAAATGACCTTAGAATGCATACATATAATAAAACTAAGGTAAGTAGATGTGAAAAACACAGCCTGGAGCACAGTCAGGATACATAAGTGGCAAATGTCCATGGATGAATAAATAGACTTGCCTGTTATTATACATGTAAAAATCAGACTTAAGCAAGTTACCTATTGTATCTTCTTACTGGTCATATCATGCCCTAACATTCAAACAGAGGTGTCTGTTATCTGTCCATAAAAAGCAGCATAAAAGGCACATTTTCTGAACAAAGGGTATAACTTGGTATCTTAAACCACAAAGGATGCATATTAGTGATTTTGATCACATACTGATTTGACAATGTTTTAAAAGCCATAAAATGTATTACTGCCATTTTGGGAAATCGCATTATTAACCTATATCAAGAGTCAAGTATCCAAAAATTTGCATTAGTGTAAAAATGTCTTTATGTTTTAAAAAATTCAGTTATAGCTAAGTATTTTGCCTCTCTATAAACTAAGATAATATTATACCAGACACTGTATATTAACTGACAGCACTGCTAGCAATGCAATGGTGCTAAAGTAAAAATCTCACTGACCCATTTAGTAGCTAGGATGACATTTTAATTCAAAGAATTAAACAGAATCTGCCCATTCATTATACCCCTCCAAACAGCAAACTATAGCCAACATAATTTGTGTGAATAGGTTGGTACTTTAGGCACATTTCACTCTGCTACACACTTACTTTCATTTCACAAAATATGGGTAGTGCCAAAGTAATGTATGCCCTTTATTTGTTGTTACATTGTCTTTTTGTATTAGGTATACTGAAGCTTTCTTTAATAAAATAATGATGATAATAATAATAATAAAGCATGACCAAATATCCCATAAACTACCCGTTTTTGGAAAGTAGGTGGCCCACAGTATTTAATAAGAGGCATAGGGAGTTTTTTGAAGTTGTAATTTTTTTGTCACAGTATTTTGGAAAATGAAGAAATTAAATAATGTTTTGCAGACAATTGCACAACCCCAAAACACATTCTGCTATGCCTCCCGATTATAGGGATACTACATGTGTGAGACTTTTTCACTTTTTATTTTAGGGGAAAAAAATTCTGCATCTAATAATGATCAGGGACACTGGTGTGGCAGAGATCAGGGACACTGGGACTTGTGTGGCAGTGATTAGAGACAATATGACTGGCATGGTGAGGATCAGTGACACTGGTGTGGTGATGGTAGGGAACATTCACCAGAGCAGTGCAGTGCCACCATAACAACACTGTAGTGCTCTAGGGAGGTGATCAGGATTTTTTTTTACATTGTGATTGCTTATTTCAATGATGATCACTGTAATGAGCAATCAGCAAGAATGTTAAAAGGTTTCATTCATGAAACCTTGTTCACTTATGTGATTTAATTAATCCCAGCTATCCCATGGTACAAGGATGCTATGATTTGCCCTGGTATTAAGTGATTGCTTTGACCAATTACAGAGATCGCACAGTAGTAAACAATGACAGCCTTGTTTACTACTGTAACTGTTATTGCTCTGATTGGTCAAAGTGATCACAAGGTACCAGGGCCGCTCACAGCAGCCCAGTACAATGATTGGTGATCCGCTTGTCTGCTGCTGCACACTCTAGAGAGCACACATAAGCATCCAATGCAGGAGGATTTACAGGTATGCCCACCTGCATTGGTGCTGCTCCAGTTCGGCTATATATACTGTATATATAAAGTGGCCAGATGGGAATTGGTTAAAAAAAAATGTCCATGCCACCTATAAATATACCTCAGCTAGTTTATTGGTGTGCTAATTTTTTTACTTTTCAAAATATTTGGGGTCTAGAAAACTAGCAAGCATTTTATAAGTCATAGATGGTTTCAGTTTACCAATGCTGACGGTGTATAAAGAATTAGAATTAGAATGAAAATTAGAGAAGTCAAGAACGCTAAACTGAAAGTAGACATAATTTCTGTTGACTTAACAAAAAGCACAGTTAGATAATACTTTATCATTAGGGGTAGATTTAGTACCTGGAGAACTATCTGCACACCTAAGTGTTGGGTACCTGAATGATCTGGTGAATTATTTCAGGGTTTAGTACCCTAAGAAAACTTAGGATACTTTAGAAGACACACACTAGACTAAGAACAGTGTTTATAAATATATATATATATATATATATATATATATATATATATATATATATATATATATACCGTATTTATCGGCGTATAACACGCACCGGCGTATAACACGCACCCCAAGTTTAGGAGGGAATTTTAAGGAAAAAAGTTTTAGTGTCATTTTCAGCCTTGCCCAGTGTCATTGCAGCTTGCCCAGCGTCATTGCAGCTTGCCCAGTGTCATTGCAGCTTGCCCAGCGTCATTGCAGCTTGCCCAGCGTCATTGCAGCCATGCCCAGTTTCTTTGTATCTTGCCAGCGTCATTAGAAGTCCGGTCCGGGTTTAAATTTCCCGCCGCCGAGACTCTCTGTCACGTGTGCCGCCGAAAAAGCCCGAAGCGCGGCCGAAAAAGACCGAAGCACTCCCGGAAAAGGCCGAGCCGACTGTTCAGCTCCGCTCGCGGTCCCGCCTCCCTGCTGTTTCCGGAGCGAGCGCAGGGAGGCGAGACTACGAGCAGAGCCGAACAGTCTGCTCGGTCTATTCTGGCGCCGCTTCGGGTTTTTTTCGGCAGCGCTCGCTATTTTTCCGCGGCGCTTGCCATTTTTGTCATTTTTTTTTGGGGGTATCGGCGTATAACACGCACCCACGACTTTCCCCCGATATATAATATAATATAATATAATATATTACTGTAATATATACTGTATATACCAAAAGTAAATACTGGTCTTCTAGATAACAATAAATCAAACAGCTTGTACAACCATTAGGCTAGGTCCACACTAGTACAGCTGTGCAGAATAAAAGTGTAGCGCCTCATATCTTACATATACAACATATATAACAAAAATGTGATGAAAATAAAAATGAAAGTCCAAAATATAAAGCTCAGTGAAATGTCCAATGATGTGACAAATGTTAAACAATTGCACCAGGGTTGATAAAGCAATTTTTCTTAGCAATGCTTCAGTGATATCCCACCACCAACGAGTGAATTGCAAATTCACCAAAGCGAGTAGCTACCATTACAGCAGCATAAACGCCCAAAACAGCATGATGATCAAACAGGAAGCACTGCAGCCTAAGGACTCCAAAGGCTTCTCTTTTTAGAAAGTCTCCAACTATGAATGAACAAAGCTGTTGACTGCTGAGATCCAGTTGCTTCCAAAACTGAAAGTCTAAGCAAAGGACCCACCAGTACTTGCACGCAAGAGATGCTGAAAGACAACGCTCATTCAGTGACAAGAGAGAGAAAATCATCTCACTACACTCCCTGTCACACACTACACTACTACTATAGTGCTTTCTTCGTTACCACCGATCTGACAACATTACATCATGTGTGTTGTGGTGACAAAAGAGCCATCATTAAAAATAATAATAAGAAAAAAAAAACTGCATAAGTGTCCTTCACAATTTATACTAGGACATTTGTGTCTGGTATGGATCTTAAGGGGGATCCCATGCCAAGAAAACAAAAAAAAAATAGTGTGAGCCCCCAAATCAATACCAGACCCTTACCTGAGCATACAACCCAGCAGGCCAGAAAAAGGGAGGACCCCTTCCCTGGCAAAACAACTTGATGGGGACAAAGTCATTTTCCCCACAACCCTGGCCTGGTAGTTGTGGGAATCTGCGGGTAGGTGACCCCCCACCCCATATGATATCATTGACCAAATATGGACATATTCATATATGGCCAATTATATCCCCGTCTGAACCATCCCTTTGTTTACTTAAGTGGTTGGGACAACCGGCACTGTCATTTGGCCCAAGGCAAGCAACAAGTCCATTCGGGTGTCATCAGGCAGTGTTTTTTTTGAGCGGGTCAATGGCCAGCGTTCATTATAAATTGACGTGTATCTACATCGCTAGACAATGTGGTTGAATATGGAAGTACAGAGAGGGGAAAATGAGTAGGGATACTATGCACCCGTTACTCATTCATATGGGTGACCAGGATCTGGGGGCCCTTTTATTTAAGAATGGGGCTTGCAGATTCCTATAAGCCCCCCACCCACAGACCCAGACAACCACCTGGCCAGGGTTGTGGGGAAGGGATCCTTAGCCTCACCAGCATGGGGACAAGGTGCTTTGTCGGGGGTCCCAGTCATATGGAGGGCATGTGGCCTGGTATGGTTAAAGGGGGGCGCATGCTCGTCCCAACACTTCCTTGGCCTGCCAGGCTGCAGTCTAGGATAAAGGTCTAGTACAGGAGGACCCCACAACATTTTTTAGTTTTTTGTGGCATGGGGTCCCACTTAAAATCCATTTCAGGCCTGAAGGCCCTGGTATGGATTGGGGAGGGACCCTATGCTGTTTTGTTATGTTTAATGATAGGGCTCTTTTGCTTACATTCTGCGGTCAGCCGCGATTCCCACCTGACAGTGGGGATGAGTCACTGGTTGTTAGGACTTAAACGGGTGCCTGCTCCAAACAACCAGCACAAAACATGAGCAAAAGCACCCTAAAAATGCATGTATATGCATTTTTGGTGCATTTCCATTTAAATAAATGGGGCCAAAAATGTGCAGCAACCTCAACAAAGTAGCACGGGACCCTTTTTTGTACCCTGCTGCGTTGATGTGAATGAGAACCATAGGGAATAATATGATTTCGATTGTCATGCAATTCTGTGCAACATGTTGCATCAAATGTTGTAATTTCTGTTGTGACTTTCCACTGCCTCCTTTCAAGTCTTGTTTTATGCTTGCTATCCTATATTACAATTGAAATTCTTGAAGCACTACATTTTTCCTGGTATCCCAGGTCAAATAAGTGATATCTTTAAACTATAAAATGGCTATAACTGGCTGATGTTTTTTTAATTTCCTCCCTGGCATTTAACAGACATACATAGAGTAATGTGCATTACATTATTTTAAAACTGTATTAAGTCATGGCACAGTGATAGAATTACTGAAACATTGAGACTAGGTTTTTTAAGGCATTTTTTTGTATATTTGGTAGATCTGTGATTTTAAATACATTCTAAATGTATTGTAGTAACATAATAGCTGTAGGACATTATTCACTTGTAAATAAGTACATAACTACATACCATTTATCAACGTTTGACAATATAAAGAATGTTCCTCTACAGGTGCACCATTCATGAGAGATGACTATTGATAAAAATAAACATGACACTTGATTGTTGTTATCTCTTTTCAAGGTAAGTCTGTGAAATACAGATTTACCTTATTTTTAAAAACATAAGACATTTACATATCATCCCGTTGATCAGAAATATAAAATAAAACATATTTTTTGTGCAGTGCAAGACATGCAAACCATGGCTTGTTAGGGGAATAGATTTGGGAGTAATGAGACAAAATAATCAACAAAATTTTGTTGAGGTTGGCAAAAGTATCCAAAAAGCCTTAGTCAAAATATTTTTGTGATTTCCATTATTGTCTCATTAACATGCAGGATGCTTAAATGGAATCACTTGCATCACAAATCAAACCAACAAGAGGTATATTCACAATCTAAGGATAATAGGGAAAGACTTTTACTTCATTTATTCCTGTGCCTAATGAGCAACCCCCTGTGTTCACTAAGCAGGACAGTTGCTCAGCACGGGACTTGGAAGACAGCAGTGATCACTATAGAAGCGGCACTCACAACAGTGATTTCTAGCTTCTAAAGGGATCAGCCAGGTATAGCACATGCATACTTACATTATTCCAAGCTGGGCCAATGTAACTATGCAAAACAACCATACCTAAATTTCAGCTTTAACCTCATTCACTTGGAAAGGGAAAATGTCTTTGCAAAGTAAACAGCCTATTTGCTTTTAGTAAATTAACAGAGTGAAGAGCAGGATAATATGAAAGATTGTGAGGCAGTTTAGGAAGCTGCTTACAACCCTGCCTGGCAAGATGATTTAGGGGGGAAATGGTAAAACTGGGATGCAGTTTGGGGTTTAGAAAAATAGCTGCAGCTTGTACTAATCATTGAAGTCTCTTATGTTAACCTTTTAGGCATAAAAATGTATTCAAATTATTTATTGAGGGTGGCATACAGTTTATAGAAGGCTAATGCTCCTTGAACAGGTTCTCAATTCTTCGGTCGGAAAAAGTTTTGATCGGAAATTCCGATCGTCTGTACCAATTCCGACGTGCAAAATTCCTACGCATGCTCGGAAACAATTTGACGCATGCTCGGAAGCATTGAACTTAATTTTCTCGGCTCGTCATAGTGTTGTACGCCACCACGTTCTTGACGGTCGAAAGTTCAGCAAGCCAAGCATGAGTGGAATTCCGTCGGAAAAAACATCCAAGATTTTTCCGACGAAAAATCCACTCGTGTGTATGCGGCATTAGAGGGAAGCAGTAGTAAATTGATCAGAAAAAGTGCAAGGCCAGTGCATGGTGCAAATTTATGGTTGCAGGAAAGAAATTTGCACAATTCCCCCATCAACATGGATAGTGCTGACATGGGAATTTCTCCTGCTGAGCAGACAATTGGAGGTGGGGGGAGCCAGTTAAGTAGAAGCTGGGTTAGTGCGCTGAACACCATGTGGCTGCTACTGCTGCTTCTATCTATTGGTCTTTCAAATTGAGGATATGGAGGTCCATGATCAACTGTTTGTATGTTCTGTGTGGGTTTCTGTTGTATAACAAGCTGTGAATGCATCCTATTGCTCCCAGTCCAAATTTTTATCAACTGGACAAGCCCCCAAAGATGCAGTGGAAGCTTGCCTCTGCCTGGTGCACCTGGCTATCGTGGACCCTTTACCCTGTCTCTAATATATATATATATATATATATATATATATATATATATACATATATATACACAGTATATATAGATGTATATATTTATACTGTATATACAGTATATTCATATTAGCATGATAAAAAAGGGTATTTATTCAACGCATATAATTCTACCACTTTACAAGGCTCCGGTCTGGCAACATCTTAAATATGCCATCCAGTTCTGGTCACCAGTCCTCAGAAAGGATGTGCTGGCAATGGAGAGAGTCCAGAGAAGGGCGACACAGCCAATAAGGGGATAGGAGGACAAGAAACAACTACAAACATTAAACTTATGCTCTCTAGAGAAGAGACACTTGAGAGTAGATATGATAGCGATATACAAATACCTCAATAGTGATTCTAGCAGAGGGAAGAAACTATTCGGTTTCGGGGAGCTTAACCACTTGAGTTCCCGGAAGCTTCTACCCCCTTCATTACCAAGCCATTTTTTGCTGTTCGGTTCTGCACTACTTTAATTGGAAATTGTGCAGTCATGCTACACTGTACACAATTGAAATGTTTTTCAAGCAAATAGAGCTTTGTTTTGATGGTATTTGATCACTACTGGGTTCCTTCCACAATCAGTGATGTCAGCGGGAAGTGTCAATAATTTAAAAAAAACTCTTAGATGGGCATCTTAGCGGATGCAATATACAGTACAAGGCTATTGGAAATTGTATTGTTTACATATTTAGTTTGGCCAGTTACAAATGTCAACTACATGAATGAAGTCACTTTGTAAAGGTGCTAAACTGACTAGCTTTTTGGTAGAAGTTTGTGTGATGGAGACCCCCCTCTAGTATCCACTGGAGCACATGTGTGGAAAAGCATAATAAAAAGGGGGTTTGGGTGTCCCAGCACTAGTGCTCTAGAGTCCAGATAGGTAAACAGCTACTGAGTGACCTCTCCTTTACATTGAATAAATTGGCTTTACATTCTTGATGACATTTCTAGTGAGAACAAACTTCCTTTCCCCAAAAAAAAACACCAAACATCGTATTATAAGTGGCCGAACGATCGAGGTTGCGTACGATCGAATGCACACACACACGACCATGACAGTGGCAGAAAGATCGAGGCTGAGTACGATCGAATGCACAGACGAACCTGAAAGTGGCCATTTTGGAATGTACAACTTGGTAAAAATCAAAACACAATGGAGCAGTATGCAAGCAAGAAATCAAACACAAAACACAACTACTTACTTTTTTGAAGAATTCTCTTGATCTTTCTGTACTGATCGGCCTCCCTCAGTTTCAGGTCTGACCAGCGTTTCCTGAGTTGCTCCTTGGATCGTTGTACCCCAAAATTATTGTACAGCCTCCTCACAACTTTAGACATGATCTTGGCCTTGCGGACATTGGGGTTGAGGTAAGGCCCATACTTCCCATCATAGTCGCTCCTCTTTAATATGTCAACCATCTCCAACATTTCTCCAAATAACATATTGGAGGCCTTGAATTTCAGGTTCCGGATCGGGACGTTTCTGCCTCCGGACTTTCCTCGTCCTCCTCCTCGTTGGTGGGATATTTGTGGCGCACCTGCTGTGTCCCCGCCATGTGCTCTCCCCACTACGCCGTAAAGAGAAGGGGTGGGGAATAGACGAGAAAGATCGTCAGGGGCGGGCGGAGTTTGAAGCATGCGCAGTGTATATAAAACGTCACACGCCTGTGTCGTAGCCACGATCTGGGAGACGAGGGGAGAGAAAACTCACACGAGACGATCGCTACAAACGAAGGTACAATTTAACGTTGGTACATAACTAGCCTAGACTGATTTGAACTTGAGGCTTCTTTATGGAGAAGATTAGGAGAGTTTAGCCTGACAGAATTTTGAGGGTTTTGTGTGTTGTTGTGTCTTGCAGAGATTGATATGAAGGGATTCAACGACATGAGTTTTCTCCCCCTCTTCATTGCCAAATACAGGGATTTTCCCATATTGTGGCAGGGTATACACCCACATTACACCAACAAACCAAAGAGGCACGCAGCCCTGGAGGAACTTGTGGAATTTGTCAAGCCAAGGTTCCCCACGGCAACTGTTGATGATATTAGAAAGAAAATTGGCAGCCTGAGGAGTGCGTATATCAGGGAGAGGAAGAAGGTCGTGAAGTCTGAGGAAACTGCAACTTCAGCAGATGAGGTCTATGTCCCAAGCTCTGGTACTATCAGAGTCTCCATTTTCTGAAGGACCAGGCTGATGTCACGGAGCCAACCTCAACTCCTCCTTCCACGCTTCCTTGCGCACAGCCCACCCCTGATGAGGCTTCCGAGGAGCAACCTGGGCCTTCCAGTCTGGAAGAGGTGGAGGAGCCCAGCTTGTTCCAGGTATATAGTAGTTTTGCTACCATTTATGGGAATAATGAATGATGTTCACTTAATTCAGGATCGCCAATTGCTTAGTTCCTAACGTGTTTGACATATCAACAGACAGTGGTGTGGGAGACATTTGGGGCCAGAATCTAAACTGCTGGGCTGAGAATTGTATGGTTTTCTATTTGTAAACATTTTGCACCAGTCACTAGATGAGAATTGTGTGTGTTTGATGAACAAATAACTGAAACTATGTCCCTTTTTCCTACACAGGAAGACCTCAGCCAGGAGGTGGCTGTGGAAGGTGGCAGTCAGGAGGAGGCAGGGGTTAGTGGCAGCCACCAGCTGGGTAGTGGCAGCCAAGAGGGGGCTAGGCCTCGGAGCCTGACTGACACCCAAACCCCTCCCTCCGCCCTCCGTACAAAAGGGCGAGAAGGGGGGTTATGCGGCACAGTCAGCGCTCCGGATGATAAGAGAGTCTTCAGACTCCCTACATGCCACACCCGCCGACGAGGAGACCTTTGGCTCGGTGGTTGTCACAAAAATGATGGGTATGGAGGTGAGGCAACGCAACATGTGTGAGGGGCTCATCCTCCATGTCCTAAATAAGGGTAGGGCTGGGGAGATGACCCCACTCACACATGTTTGCCATAGCTACCATGCTCCACCTCCTCCTCCTCCTCCTCCTCCTTCTGCCACCCCACCAGCACGACAGCCCCAGCGTGCAAGGAAGCGTGGAAGGAAGACCTGACACACCTACACACACACATTCACACACCTACACAGGTTGAACTAGATGGACTGGTGTCTTTATTCAACCTTACCAACTATGAAACTATATGAAATTGAGAACATGCTATTCTCTTTAACACTTTAAATACTGGAAAAGGAATCAGTATGGTATAATGATGATGATAATAATAATATAGCCCATTACAGTTAATTACTGATGCTCTAGCCTTTCTTCTATCCCCACCCCACCCCACAATCAGAGATTGATTTGGCAATAAATTCCAGAAAGGGCAAATTGAAATCTGTAACAGTGACTGTGTATACCTTATCAAAGCCTGAGTAAGGTTAGTGAGAAGACTAATCTTAGTTTAGCAGAGGGACCCAATGTATTTGTATGCAGTGCACTGCCGTAATGCATCATAAATCCTACCAGACATAGCATGGAATTTATCATTACAGCTGACGTAGAACATAGGACAAACTTGGCTGTCTTCCTTCATGATCTGGTTGACCACAGTCCTGATTGTGACAATAAGATCCTACATAGCCAGAGTCACTGAAGCTACATTTGTAGCTTGCCTCTTCACTGAGCTCCCTTGATAAGCACTAAGGTAGGAACTTCAACAAGGGATTTCACTGAGATTTTACTGCGCTGACAGAATGAGTGGTACCTTATACTTCTGGAAGTGACATGAAGAAGTTTGAGAGATTTCCCCAGTTCTTCCAAAAAGATATTTAAACAACGTGCAGTATTGAGTGAACCAAGTAGCACAATAGACCAGGCAATTGAACTAATATCCCATCTCTTGCCTGAGAGATTCATTGCTCTTTCTGCTCCTATATTACTGTCTGCAGCAGATAATGACTGAAGTATTCTCAGAATCCATTCCCCTGTGGTTGCATTGAGCAGTTTTTTACATCCTTTTTTGCATTAACCCTTGCCACAAAGCATACTCCTTGGTCAGAATGCATTCTTCTGTGCTGTACTCTCAGCGTGACCAATGCAAACTTTGGAAAGTGATATACCATGATTTAATGGATGACCAGCACTTCCAGTGAGACTAGGTTATGGGTGAGGCCAGTACAATTGCTCCAATATTGATGTAGCACACTTCACATAAATCATACTTTTTAGTCAGCAGCCAAACAGTTGAGGTAAAAGAGGAGTATCATTGTTTGCAGCCCCCAAACTTTCTCTCATTCCATTGGCCCATGCAAGCATGTTGTTCTTGAACTACTGGTTCTTTCAGATGCTGTGCCAGCCTCATCTGCAATGTCTAACTGAGTAAATGTCTGAGCTGCACTTTGTGGTGGAAAACTCCTTGCCACAACTCCCTTTTGTCCCATTGTCAGGGCAATAGCTGTTTTTTTTATACTCTTTGTTTACAATAATTGATAACGAAATGTTCTTTTTTTCAGGGCCTTTATCATTGATAACATTTTCAACATCTTGTACGACCACTGGTTCAAATAAAGGTTCAATTGAAACTAGCCCCCTATGGTTAACAATGTTAATTTGGCAAAGCAAAGGATTAGGGATGAGGTTCAGGTTTGGACCCATGTTGAATTCAGTCGGAGTTTTGCCTGCTCAACATTCAGCTGAAGTTTCAAAGACATTAGGAGAGAGTACTAAACTCAATGTTTCATAATGATTTGCAGCGCACATTGAACAGTGATCAGATACATTACAGTGGCTAGTAATGTGTGGCAAACAATTTTCCAGGCCCTCACTATAAAAATTCCAGCAGTCCTTTGTCAGAGTGTGCTGGAGTAATGCCGCGTACACACAGTCGGCTTTCCGGCAGAAAATGTCAGACGGAATCTTTTCATTTGATATTCCGATCGTGTGTGGGCCTCATCTGACTTTTTTTTTTTAAATTCTGACGGACCTAGAAATGGAACATGTTTTAAATATTTCCGACGGAATCAATTCCTATCGGGAAAACCGCTCGTCTGTATGCTGTTCTGACGGACCAAAATCGGCGCATTCTCTGAAGCAAGGACGAGACGGCAGCTATTGGCTACTGTTCACTGACTCTTTCATGTCCGCCACATATATATTTTTAATATATATATTTATTAAACATATTTTTTATGTATTTTTAATATATATTTTTAATTATTTTTACATACGTATATATTCTTATCCTTATCCACTATATACTTCAAGGATATTTTTAATACAAATACATATATATTTTTTAGGTTTTACCCATATCTTGATACACAGATTTTCTAGTATTTAAATTATAAACTTTCTCCTTTTCTGTACCCTTCAAAGTGATACACCCGTTCACATAGTTGTGCCTGTTAGGCATATGCATCTCAGCTGTTTTTATCCCTAATATACAACATCTCCTTTGTTATACAGCACCTCCAATCCTCAGCTGTTTTTATCCCTAATATACAACATCGTCTAACATCCATTTAAATTAAATTATTAATTAATTTTATTTATTCATTATATATTCTCAAATATGTGCATTTGAATATGTTTCATTTTATAGTTTAAGGTCTGTTAATTGTTTGACCCACTCCGTTCTTCTATCTATGTAATACCCCTCTTTTTAGGAGCTGCGGTTTCCCTATCTACTGTTTAGGGTGCACGGGAAGGGTTCATTTTAATTGTCCCGGGGATGGCTATGCATTTTACTATGCCGTTTTTTCAATCCACGTACTGTTGACCAGTATTGTTTGTTTACGAGGTTTCTCACCTCTAATTGGCCCGGCTTTTGTGCTCTGAGAATGCCCACCCTGTTTCCCATTGGCGACCGCGGCTCCGTTCCTACCTACTTAAACGTGAGGTGTGCCAAGATGGTATCGCCTCTGACGACGTCCTATTGACGAAACGTACGTCAGGTGATACCCAGGTACACACCACGTCACTTCCTGTCAGCGGCTTCCGGTTTTGCACCAGCTGCGTGTGGAACGCACGCCATTACCAGGGCTTAGCGGTGTTCACATCGCTCTGCCCTTAAGCTGCACGCTCTGCATTTTTACCTTGCTTTTTTTAAATGTACTTTGTATGATTTTGAACATATAATGTCCGAATAGCCTACAGGCTATTAAGTGAATTTGTTCCCCATTTTTAACACTATATTTTTTAATAAACTGCCCATGCTTTAGCAGTATCACACTATTAGTGTTTTTCTTTTGTACGGACCATTTTTTGGTGTTTTACCCCCCATCCTTGGCGAGTGGAAGAGGTTGGATACCCCCACAGAGGATACCCCTACAGAGGAGGCTTCTTCCCCAGCAATCACCCCTACAGAGGAAGACTTCTACCTTACATCCAGGAGATTTTATTCCTATTACCCCTGCAGGGGTTAGGCACTCTGGTGAGTGTTTTTACCTTAGGGGTCACTCGACGGAAGGAGAGGAGCACTGAGTTGGTACCGTTCACAAGTCATCCACCTGCTTACACAAGACATATGGTGTCACAGGAATTCTGATCCTTAAAAGAACAACATAGGACCTCACTATTTTTTAAATATTTTTTATATATTTTTTGATTGATGGTTTTTTGGTGATTGAATATATATTTTTTATATCACCTTTTTTGTGCTCCCCCTTTTTTCACTCTGATTATTAATTTTTCCACTTGGGACAATTGTCAAGAAATTGTATTCAATACTTCTAATATTTTTATTTTTATTTGTCCACTCTATGATTTTTTGGAATTTGTAATTTACCACTCTTTATCTAAATTCAATTACCTACTATACACATATATATTATTTTCTATTGCACAGGAGTCACTTTATATTTATATATTTATACGTTGCTTGTCATATGTAATTATTCACATATATTTATTATTCAGTTATTTTTACTGCACGGAGTCACTTTAAATATTTTACACCATGTACAGCAACACTATTGGTTTTTATACATATATTTTCATACATATATAATTCTTATATATATATACTTTTTTATATATTCCTGTATCAGTATACGCATATATAAGTTGCTTTTTACACACCAGTCATACCTTTTCTTTACTTCACAGCGACTATCAATTTGACTCTTTTCACATATACCTTGAACAGCGCCACCATCCCTTATTTTTTAACATTTCCCTCTATTACACACTTGTGTGTAGTATCTCTTTGGGAGGCTGCAAATTCTAATCCTAAGCGGGGATTTTATAATATTTTCTATTGAACTTCCTTTTTCTAGTCCCTTCATACGTGTTGTACGTCACTGCGTTCTAGACCGTCGGACTTTGGTGTGATTGTGTATAGGCAACACAGTTTCAGTGGAACTCTTCAGAGTTTAATCCGACGGGAAAACTGGTCAAGTGTACACGGCATTATAGTTAAGGGCAGTGGACAGTGATTGCAAGGAGAGACAGTTAGTGATATTGTACTGTGCTAGTGTCCCACTGCAGAGCTTTACAGTATATTGCTTCATACAGTGCTATATTAAGTGATGTATATTGCCACTGGTACATTACAGTGAATTGCAGTTTGGGAGGCTAGAGAGAGTGGCATGTTATGCCACCTGTGGTAACTGTGAATAGACCCTGTCCTTTTTATAGCCTTATTTTTCTTTTCTTTTGTGTCAGTGACTAGTTCTATTGCCATTTTGCTGCTGTTCTCCATTTTTTGTCATAATGTAGAGAATAAGATTTTCTTTCATTTGAGCCCAGTCTTGCCACACAGATTTACTCGAGGCCTGAGCAATTCTCTTTTATTGTTCAGTTAGAGAAATCTTGACAAAGTCTTGAAAACTTTGTCAAAAAACGCCCCCTTGCTGTGAGTGACAGGTGTTTTGACTGGATGTTTCTCATCATGGGATGCAGTGAACAGTCAGCAGACTATAGACAGACAAGTGATTTAGGGGACATGTATGTAGTCAGAGCTGGGCAGAGTAGAACATCCAGTGATCTGATGATAACCTGTCTCAGGCTAGTGCATGAGACATGTAAATCACCTGTCACTCACAGCAAGGGGGCGTTTTTGACAAAGTTTTCAAGACTTTGTCAAGATTTCTCTAACTGAACAATAAAAGAGGATTGCTCAGGCCTCGAGTAAATCTGTGTGGCAAGACTGGGCTCAAATGAAAGGAAATCTTATCCTCTACATTATGACATCATTGCATTTCTTATCGCTGAGGTTTCCCCTTTTCTTTTCCTATAAAGGGACTTCCTATACCTGCACATCGACAAATGACCTTCTAGTAACTATCCGAGACCTTCGTCTGTCAACACCTGTACCAATAACAGATGGAACCAAATATCGACTGAATTTTTCATCTTTGTAACAGTCTCAAGATCCCCAGACAACCCAGGCCCCTCTTAGCCCTCACAAAATAGGTTGCTTTGCTTCCCCACCACCTGAAGAAGAAGACATTACAGACTAATATATCCTATATAGGTGATATATATGTCCTCATTTCTTTTTTTATTTCCTTATTCTTAGGGCATAGCCTTATCTACACAACATACGTTAAGCCCTGGGGTAACGCCTCCAGTGATTTGATCACTGACTCTATCCTCAGGATAGTTTACCAAAGATATTCATCTGATACTAGGTCTATTAGATTCACTAATATCTGGTCTGATGTATCCTAACTGACCAACTATTACTGATAGAACAAATAGACTCAGATATATCGATCCCTACTAGTTATACCCTGAAAAATAGTTCTAGTTTTAAATGTCTTACTTCAACCATCTCACATGATTTTGTTGATTCTCCTCTAAAAGAGGACTTAGTGGTCTGTTCTTTTAATGTTCTATTAATGTTCTGTTACTTAGCTTACACAATAAGACCACAAATCACATACATGGTTTTCCCTTACTTGCTCAAAAAGTCAAAAGTTAACATTTTCCTTCTGTACTAAACTGTAATTCCATTTGGATTTATTCTAATCCATAACCCAACCCTCCCTAACCTTCTCTCCTCCAGAGAGAAAACTAATCACTTCATATTCAGTAACCTCTTTTTAAATACTATCAGCATTTTACAAAATCCTCCCTGAACATATTGACGCTTAATGTACAAGGTCTCAACTCGTCCTAAAGCTTTCAACTTTTTCTCCAAACTTTCGGCACATGTGGTTTGCCTACAGGAGACACACTTCCTTTCACAATCCTCGCCAAATTTTTTCAGCCGCAAATACCCCCAAGTTTACACTGCTTCGGCCACTACCAAAAAACGGGCAATTTTGGTTGCATTCCACCGTGCAACACCATTTACCCTTAAAAAAGAACTTAAAGACCCTGAGGGTAGATACCCGATCTTATCTGGTCTACTATTAGATAATGAGGTTACAATCGTTTCTTATTATGCTCCTAACAAGAACCCATTGTTATTTTTATCCCATTTGTTTTCAGTGGTTGACACACATAAACAAGGTACCCTCATAATTGGTGGTGATTCAAACCAAATATTATACCCATTCCTTGACAAATCCCCAACCCCGACTACCACCCCTAAACTTTCCTACCAAGGACTCTTACACCAATACACTCTTCTCGACACATGGCAGGAACATAACCATGGAAAATGACAATACACCCACTATTCTCATCCCCATAAACAATTTTCTCACATAGACCATCTTTTTGTTACTGTTAGCACCTCAGTACTCATCCTAGATTCATTAATTGTACCATGTACCTGGTCAGATCATAATGCAGTAATAACTACTCTTTCATCCTTGGTCTCACGATCTAATCATCGTACTTGGTACATTAGTGATAGTATGCTGGCAAATCCTTCATTTAGACAAGAATTGGAAAAGGTCATAAAAGATTATCTTTTAATTAATAATGCCACTGATACTGACCCACTGACTCGTTGGGAAGCTCTCAAACCTTACATCAGAGGGGTCTGTATCAGCCAAACTTCTTACCATCGCAAGAAAAATCAACAATTTCACGAACGCCAGGAAGAAGCATTTTACAAAGCTTCTTAAAATTTTCAGACCAACCCCTCACCGTCAAACAAACTCATTTATGATAAAACACGCCTAGAACTTGACCTTTTTTTGACAGATTCTGCTGAGAAATCTCTATGTAAATCTAAACATACTTTCTACATGAAAGCTAATAAACCAGATACTTTCCTGGCCTTAGCACTACGAAAGACCAGTTATACCCAATCAGCCTAACAATTACCAAAGATATATATATACTAGCAACCCACTGAAAATCCTTAACAAATTCCATAAAAAAACTAACTGACTTATACAAAGAAACCAATAAGTTCGTAGTAATCATCTAGTCTAACAATGCTTTTATCCAATATTAACCTCCCCTCCCTCTCCCTATCCCACCAAGAAATTCTAGATAAGCCTATCACTGCACTAGAAATACAAACCGCCATAAAATCACTAAAGCCACGTAAACGTCCAGGCATTGATGGCCTTTCAGCAACTTACTACAAACGTTTTGCATCACTATTGTCACCTCTTTGTCCATTGTGAGCATTCGTGGGGCCGTCTGGCCTCATTTCCCTTCCCCCCTTTTCAGATTTGTCACCTCTTATGCCTTTAACTCCCTCCTTACAGGACACGATTTTCGTACAGAGTCATTTACAGCTTCTGTTTCCATGATTCCTAAACCCAACACAGATGACACTTCCTGGTCTAATTATAGACCAAATTCCTTCTTAACATTGACATTAAGATATTGGCCAAAATTCGCTCCTCCAGACATAACCCCATTATAGGCTCCTTAATCCATAAAGATCAGACTGGATTTATTCCCTCAAGACAAGCAGGCGACAATATACGTAGAGCTACACTTTTGGCCCATGCAGCTAGTTTTCACCATATCCCTACCTGTTTCCTCTCGTTAGACATACATAAGGCATTTGATTCATTATCATGGCCTTATTTACACTCTATCCTTAACAAATGGGTATTCCTCAGATCAGATGCATCCTATATCGGCACTTATTCGGGATTTAAATCCGGCCCCTTTAATATTGGGAGAGGTACCAGACAGGGATGCCCCCTTTCCCCTCTCCTATTTGCTTTGGCAATTGAACCCCCCGCCCAACTCATTAGATCCGATGCAAATATTAGAGGACTGGAACTTGGGGGTCATCACCATAAATTATGTATGTTTGCAGACGATGTCCTAATATTCCTTATGTCACCCATAGTATCAGCACTGACTCTCTTGGACATCCTCTCCAAATTTGAACAAGTATCAGGTCTCTCAATAAATCATCATAAATCAAAAGCTTTAAATATCTCATTGCCACCTGTTCTCCAAACCCAACTCCTCCATTCACTACCAATTACATGGTCTACGATGTTTATCTCTTATCTTGGAAAAAACTTTACAGCTAATCCAAAAGAACTCTATGCAACAATTTACCCGCCTATGTTATCACAACTTAACAAACGCCACACAAATTAGTCATCCCTACCATTGGCATGGTTAGGTAGAATTACAGTGATAAAAATGTCTTTCCTTCCAAAAATCCTGTATCTCTTTCGGGTACTTCCCATAATGATCCTGTCAAATTTCTTAGGTATCTTACAACATAAAACATTGCAATTTATTTGGAAAAACTAAGTCCAGACTACCTAAACCCACATTATATTCTCCTAGAATTTGAGGAGGTTTTGGCGTACCAGACTTTACCAAATATTATTATGCAGCCCAACTGTCACAATTACCTAAATACCATGCTAAGGAGGAAATACCTTTATGGGTAGCTTTGGAGTCGGTCGACCTCTTTCCACTGCAAATCTTTTATGGCTAACTCTTACACAACGTCGGACAATTACAAACCCCATTACTAAACACAGCCTTTCCAAATTAAAAACCCGATTTGGCTTACAATATAGACACAACCACCTCCTTTCCTTTCTAAATAACCCCTCATTCTACCCAGACTGGTCCACCCCTAATTCCTTTTTAACTTGGTCAAAGGCTGGATTACCTTGTGCTCACCATTTATACAAATCGACTTCCTTCACACCATTCCCAACATTATGTGAAACTACTGATCTTTCAACAACAGAAACCTTTAGATATCTACAAATTTAAATAATTTTGACAAATAACGTACCCTCAGACTCGACATCCCCAGGTTTCACTATATTTGAACTAGCCTTCAAATCTGATCCACACAGACGTGGACTTATTTACGATCTATATTCCCAACTACTTTCACACATCACATCCCCCCCCCTACTTAGAGAAACAAATCGGAAATGGACCTTCATTTACAATCAGAAGATATAAATTGGACCCAAATCTGGCTAGCAACCAAATCTGCCTCACCAATTATAATAGCACTTGAAACCAACTATAAGGTACTCACCAGATGGTACTTGGTTCCAGACAGAATATCTAAATTATTTTCACAATATCCTTCCCACTGCTTTTAAAGCTGCTCTGCTCTGGGAACACATGTACACATCTGGTGGGAATGTGACATAGTCAGATCCTTTTGGTCGGAAGTATTTAAAATTCTTACTACAATGTTCAAAGTGTTATTACTACCTGGTCCAACCAGAGCACTCATGAACAGCAAACCACATGCCTTGGAAGTAAAGCCAATGTAGATCCAAGGGGGACATGCAAGAAAAATAAAAATCAGCATTTTAGCTTGCACATGATTGGATGATAAAATCAGCAGAGCTTCCACTCATTTCAGATCTACCCCTTGGATTTAGAGCGACTGCACTTCCAAGTGCACTTTCAGTGCACTATCAAGTGCACTTGCAGTGCAAAGTGGATTTTCCTTTAGTAAATAACCCCCATCCATGATTCACGCAAAAACTGAAGCTATCTTTCTTGATAACATATCCAAATTTGAAGCCCTCTGGAGCCAGTGGATTAGACATTTCTTACCACAGGGCTTTGATGACACATTATTACTTCCCTGAGGATATATGACTTATAACTTAATATTTTACTCAAATTCATATTTCATTACCTAGACTAGTGACCCCCTCTGGAGACACTACCTACTCCTGATCCTCTCATCCCCCTACCTCTATACTCATTCAGTTTTCTCTTCTCTTATTAATAGTTTATCCTATTTAAGTAAGGATTACTTGGGTTAGTCAGGAACATTGATTTTCTTTCTAGATAATGCCAAGCCATATTGCAGGAACTTGGCCCTGGAATAGCCTATTCATTTTTCCTAACTACCCTGTCTCATCTTCGACCCATTGTTTTGTAAAATCTTGATCTTTCTCAAACTCAAACTCAAACTGATGTAATATTCTCAGTTACATTATCTTATCTTCCTATCTTGATTTTCTACATTTGCCATACTAATAGCTGAAATCATAGCTCCTATTATATACATTAAAAGAAATACTACCTTGTAAGATGTTCCTTACTTTATCTCTTATCTTATACTTTTCACCAGGGAATCTTTATTATTATTGTATTGTATTAATACATATGATATTATTGTACGACATTTGCTATATTTTGAAAACATAATTAAATATTTTAAAAGATAAACCTCCTCCATTACTTCCTGGTATCCATCCCTTAGGTTGAAAAACTCAGGAAATAGTTCAGCAGCTGAACTCATTAACACTCTACATCTGCCCTCCCACTCCCGCCCACCTCTGTACTCACATACAATCAATGTCCACACCACATTCATGTATTTTATGTTCATCATTCTCACTAAAAACACAAGCATCAATTGTTCTGTACCTTTTTCTTGCATAGATTGTTCATTTGGCAGAGTGTGCTAGAGCTTAGTGATCACATAACAGCCTTTGTTCAGCAAAGATATAGTATTAAAAACAGGAAAAGTGTGTCCTGGAAGTCTGTAAAGCTCACCATACATTATACAATCTGATTGTACAATCTCCTTTAGATCTACTATCAACTATATAGTGCAAATGCCTGATTTGGTACAGAGTGATTGGATAGATAGGTGTGTCTTCCTATTATATAGTTTTGGTAAATCTAAAGGAGATTGTACAGATATTGTAAAATCAGATCGCATAGTGCATGGCCACCTTTATACAACTAAAATTAACAAATTTAGCTTTCGGTGATATTGATTGTTAACAGAACTCCAAAACCAGTGACAAACGCAGCAAAACATGCTAACAAATGTCCTATGACCTACTTTGCTATGTGTAGTGCAGCCCATTGAAATGAATGGGCTGCTCTATTTGTGTTATAGAAAAATGAGCCAAAAAAAAAAAGGTACTCCCACTACGCTAGATGTAAATGGGGCCTGAAAGTGAAATTGGTGTGTTTACACAAGAACAATGAGGCTCCATTCACATCTGTGAGTTTCTGAACGCATGGCAAGCCACACAGAAAACGTGTGCTTTGCAGTGCATTTCGTAAATGCACTGCAAATGTGCATCATGCTTGCATTGAATGCCATTTAATGTAATGGTACATCATGCGTGGATAGTAATGTGTTTGCTGTGCAACAAATGTGCTGCAGAAGCACAAAAAAGTGCGGTAACATTTTTTTGCAATACTACGCTCTAAAAAAGTTCTGGAGCTTTCAAATGATTAGGCTGCCCTATGCGAGATGAGCAGAAACTCTCCAAACACCCCAAAAAAAGAAGTGCGGGAACATGAGTACCCGTTATGGGGAGATGTGAATGGGACCGGACAGCTGAGTTTCTCCATCAACTAGACATGTGTAATTTGTTTTAGTCTGAATATAAATTCAGACAAATTTTTGGTTATTCTGAGATTCGGGTTTGTATTTGAATCTCCAAATTAAATACAGTAGTAACGAATTTCGCTGAAATTCATTTAATTTAGTTTCATATATTCATTTTCTAAAAAATAAAAAAATTTCAGGACTCAAAGCTCATTGTTAAGGAGCGGGCCTCATCAGCTGTCAGCGGACTTCCCCGCTGAGAGCTCAAATGTAAAACGCCAATTTAAAAAAAAAAAAAACAATGTGAAATTCATTTCAGACCCTAGGGATGAGCCCGATGTTTGAGTCGAACATAAGTTCGACTCAAACATCGGGCGTTCGCCTGTTCGCCGAAGAGCGAACAATATGCGGAGTTCGTGGCAAATTCGAAAGCTGCCGGAATACTGTTAAACTCTATGGGACACTAATCAAAAGTGCTAATTTTAACCGCTTCCTGACTGGCACACGCTGATGTACGTTGGCAGAATGGCACGGACAGGCATAAGGGCGTATATATAAGTCCCTTTTTAAATGCCGCCGTGCCATCGGGAGCACGCCGGGAGCTGCGCGCTACCGCGCCGGTCGGGACCCCCGTGAGGCCGGTCGCGGCTCCCGCAGACTCGATCGCCGCGGGGACACCCACGATCGTCTCACGGGAAGGCTGAACGGGGAGATGCGGAAATAAACAGCATCTCCCCGTTCTGCCTAGCAACTAGTGACGCCGATCTCTGCTCCCTGTGATTGGAGCAGAGATCAGCATTCACTAGCTGACAGCCACGCTCCCCCCCCCACAGTAAGAAACACACCCCTAGGCATACTTAACCCCTACACTGCCACCTAGTGGTTAACCCCTTCACTGCCAGTGTCATTTATACAGGAATCAATGCATTTAAATAGCATTGATTGCTGTATAAATGACAATGGTCCCAAAAATGTGTCAAAAATGTCCGATGTGTCCGCCATAATGTCGCAGTCACAATAAAATTCGCTGATCGCCGCCATTACTAATAAAAAAAATTATTAATAAAAATACTATAAATCTATCCCCTATCTTGTAAACGCTATAACTTCTGCGCAAACCAATCAATAATCGCTTATTGCGATTTTTTTTACCAAAAATATGTAGAAGAATACGTATCGGGCTAAACTGAGGAAAAACATATTTTTTATATATTTTTGGGGGATATTTATTATAGCAAAAAATAAAAAATAATGCGTTTTTTTTTCAAAATTGTCGCTCTTTTTTTTATAGCGCAAAAAATAAAAACCGCAGGGGCGATCAAATACCACCAAAAGAAAGCTCTATTTGTGGGAAAAAAGGAAGTCGATTTTGTTTGGGAGCCACGTCGCAAGACCGCGCAATTGTCAGTTAAAGCGACGCAGTGCCGAATCACAAAAAAGGGGCCTGGGGCGCGCACCCGAGAACTTCTGTTCACGGATCACGGTGAACGGCCGCTGATCGCGCGATCACATGTAAACAAACCGGCGTGATTTCCGGTTCCTCCCTCTCCTCTCCGTCCAGTGTGAGCGGAAAGGGGAGAGATCGGTGGCAGCAGTGCTGTGGGCTGCATGTGTAGTGCCCACAGCACTGCACAGTGTCAGATCCATCGATCCATCCATCCCTGCTCACCGTTCCATACTCTGCATACCCAGCCATACTCTGCATACCCAGCCATACTCTGCATACCCAGCCATACTTGTACTTTCCTGGCTTGTTAGGGTCTCAAGAAATGAGATAGGCCGTCAGTACTTCAGGTGTGATCAATTTTCAGAGATTGGCACCATAGCTTGTGGACTCTATAACTTTCATAAAGACCAAATAATATACACCGATTTGGGTTATTTTTTTACCAAAGATATGTAGTCGTAATAATTTTGGCCAAAATATATGAAGAAAAATTATTAATTTGCAAAATTTTATAACAGAAATGAAGAAAACTGCATTTTTTTACCGAATTTTCTGTCTTTTTTCTTTTATAGCGCAAAAAAAAAAAAAAAAAAAACAGCATTAAATACCACCAAAAGAAAGCTCTATTTGTGTGAAAAAAAAGGACAGAAATTTAAAATAGGTACAGTGTTGCATGACTGAGTAATTGTCATTCAAAGTGTGAGAGCACCGAAAGCTGAAAATTGGTCTGGTTATTAAGGGGGTTTAAGTGCCCAGTGGTCAAGTGGTTAAGGATTATTAGCAAGGTCACATCACACAGCCACCGTTTCTCCTGCAAAACCACTACCCCTTAATCAGAACTTTAAGTTAAGTCAGAGCATAAGTGGAATTAATAACACAATTTATTAATTTGATCTGTAACAACGTTGTATCTGGATAGATCAGAGAAGATTTCTTAAGGATGTGCCAGTGTTAACGGCTAGTATGTTACTAGCCAGTAATGCTGGCACATACTCATTGGTCTTCTCTGATCTATCAGATACAGCTTCATTATAGAACAGCTTAGCAGAGTGATGTATACATCAAAGGGAGGAGGTAAAGGGGTTAATGTACTGGTCACATACAGTCGGAGAATGGAGATGAAGGGGTTCCTGTGTAGGCTAAAGGAGGTGAAGATGTTAATCTACTAATGCCACCAAAGAGAAGAGGTGAATTGAGATACACAGAGGAAATGAAGGAGGTGAAAGGATTATAAAAAATCCCCAAAAAACATTTCTTAAATGCACCCCACCTTCAATCTGCTGCTGCCTACCTACCTAAGATCCCTTGACTCATGAAATTAATTTTGCACTGTCTAATGAAAGTGCGATCACAAGCATTGTGCATTCATCGGATACTCACATGTAGTAAACAGAGCGCTGTTTTAAAATTGTGCTTGAGAAATACAGGACCTCCAATCCACCATTTTAAATTGTATGGCAGTGGTAAATGGTTAATGCCTAAAAGTAAAAATCATTACAGTATCCTAGCTACTTGCTGCTTTTGGAAGAGATTTTATGTTCAAATTACTGAAAGTTTTCAGCGTGCTGGAACATTTTCCTGGCAGGTGCAAAGCTATTCTTTTAACTTTATTGCATCTGCCAAAAGATCAGCCTGTCTACAGCTGAAAAGCTCTATATATTTCTCCAACAAGCAGAAAGCAAGCAGAGCTACGACCTACTTGGAATTATTCCTTAGACATATTTTAGCAGGTTCATGTAATAGGGCAGTGAAAAATGATGGCATACAAAATGCAGAAATCCCATAGCAACCAACCACATTTTAGTTTACTGCAATCAGATTAGTGACAGATAAATTCTGGTTTGGTGCCATTGCTTACTGCGTTTGCCACTGTCTAAAATAAACACTTACATAGTACAGTTGTCGGATTTCCTTAATTTTTTCTTTTAGACATATTTGATCAATCATACATTCATTAACATCTTGCCATCTGGCTGTTGTAAACAGTCATATGGCTGTCCTCTGAGGGCAGGAGTCCACATTGAAATGGTCCCCCTTCAGAGGTGCTTGTGCATGCCCTCTAGCACATGTATAAGTGTGATCTGTGTTGTTGTGTCCATAGGATGCAGCAGATCACATAATGTACAGAGCAATGAAATTGGCTCTGTACCATGCGATCATTGTGACCAATCACAATGATCACACATGTAAACAATGGTTGCATGTTGCACCCAGTGCTCTATTAAATCTCCCAAACTGATCAGCTGAGAATGGAAAGCTGAGAGTGTTTCCAAACATTGATAAGCAACAGGTGTTTTTTTTATACTGCACAGTTGTGCTCATGAGGATAATTTTTCCTGCATTGTATTTATGAATGAGTCATTTTAAATGATAATATTTTTAAGATACAGGATCAATCAATATGAACACAGACTAAAAATAGGAGATTTATTTACCAGACATTCATACAAAATAGTTATATATATATATATATATATATATATATTGGTAGACAAAAACACTTGTTACATAAAATAAAGAAAACTAATTGAAACACCCGCTAATTGTAGCGTAGTACTTTTTAATTGACACAGAAATTATAAAAAACTTCCCTGTAGAATCAATAGAATCCCTGTAGAATCAATAGAATCAATAACCAAGTAAATGTGATGATTATACAGAAAGTCTGCATTTCACAAATTCAACCGTTACTATACTGCAAGTAAGTGATTAATAACGTGAAATAAAATTCAACGTTTGCTATGTCAATAGATTGGAAACTTTAAAAATTATAATGAAAAATTGAGGCTTAGAGAAAAATCTACAAGGCAGTTATCGACTTGAGAGAAATAGTTATCCAACTGTATATAATAATCAATAAGTAAAAAATTATAGATAACACAAATGAGGTAAAAATCAATACTACATAATTACCCTTTCCAAAATGGCTACTGAAATGATGGTTACCAGAGTTTTAAAATGGCTGTCGTGGCTTCCAAGATGGCTTCTGCTTAAAGAGAAATAATTTCTTGCATCCTCAGAGTTTCAAAGTAAATTCTGACAAGGAATGTTCATGAAGGTGGGGTATTGATGGTGAAGTGTGTGTATCTGAGTGTCCCTCCATGGCATCTATCTTGATCCTATATACCATTTTTGACAATATGCTCATAAAAATTATAATAAGCCTAGCCCAGAAGGTGTAACTTATTTTCTATTGGTTGAAAGTTCTATTGATTACCTTTTTGTAGATTTAGGTAGTATTTCTTTCAACCACCAGGCGTGCCCAAGGGCAGAAATATTTGTTCTGAACTATCTTCTAAGTACCGTATTTATCGGCGTTTAACATGCACTTTTCCCCCTTAAAATCAGGGGAAAGTCGTGGGTGCGTGTTATATGCCGATACCCCCAAAAAAGTTACAAAAATAGCGAGCGGCGCCGAAAAATAGCGAGCGCTGCCGAAAAAGACCGAATCGCCACCGAAAAACACAGAGGTGTCGCCAGAAAAGACCGAGCCGACTGTTCGGCTCCGCTCGTAGTCCCGCCTCCCTGCGCTCGCTCCCGAAACAGCAGGAAGGCGAGACCACGAGCGGAGCCGAACAGTCGGCTTGGTCTTTTCCGGCGGCGCTTCGGTCTTTTCCGGTGGCGCTTCGGTCTTTTTCGGCGGCGATTCGGTCTTGTTCGGTGGCGCACGCGCGGTCTGTCTCGGCGGCGGGAAATTTAAACGTGGGCAAGGCTGCAAATGACGCTGGCAAGCTGCAAATGACACTGGGCAAGCTACAAATGACACTGGGCAAGCTGCAAATGACACTGGGCAAGCTGCAAATGACACTGGGCAAGCTGCAAATGATGCTGGGCAAGCTGCAAATGACGCTGAACAAGGCTGCAAATGACGCTGGGCAGGCTGCAAATGACGCTGGGCAGGCTGTAAATGACACTGGGCAAGCTGCAAATGACGCTTAAATGTAAGTTTTTTTTTCCCCTAAACGTCCCTCCTAAAACTTTTTTTCCTTAAAACGCCCTCCTAAACTTGGGGTGCGTGTTATATGCCGGTGCGTGTTATAACCGGTGCGTGTTATACGCCGATAAATATGGTAATATGTTTAGCCTTCATAATGTGTATCTGCTTGTATAGTGTTGAGATACACATTTAGGAATTCTGTTAACCAATACAATGTGTGGGTAAAATTTTACTCATTAATATCACATAAAATTATTAAATATGCATACATGTGTTACTCCTGTAGATACTATGAGTAATTATTCATTTAGGTAAAAATTTACACTATATGTATATATTTATGTAGACATGGTCACAATGTAGATATGTCTTTCACAACCATGATTTTGTTCATATTGTTGACTCATCTTAATGGTATCAGGTCTTTTTATCTAACAACCCAGAACCTTTAAATATCTTTGGTTCTTTGGTTTCTAGCTTTGCAAACAGTTCTTTATATTGTTTAAGGATGGGTGATTCATTCAAAGTTGGGAAACAGCTGACGTCATTGTGACCCTTTCTTCACATTTCTCTCATGGGGCTCATGTCATAAAAAAAATTAAAAATATATTATTATTTCTTCTCAAAAGGTCTAACAGCACAGAGTCAGTATCCACACAGTGTCACCAGACTGGTGCAGCCATCCACAGTTTTACTGAACTCTAGTGTCACTAGACAAACTTAGGCCAGCAATAGTGTTCTTGATCACCATCATACCAGTACAATGTCACCAGGCTAATGTAAACCAGCAACAGTGTCCATGATCACTGCCACATCAGGGCCAGTGTCATCAGACCAGTGTAAGTCAGCAACAGTTATCCTGATCATTGCCACACCAGTTTCAGTGTTACCAGACCACTGCAGCCAGCAACAGTGTTTCTGATCACACCACACCAGTGCAGCCAGCAACAGCCGGCTACTCTGGTACACAACTAGCACATGTGTGTTTGGGTGTGTTGAAGACATTAGATTATAAAGGCAAAAATGTATGTAAATCATTCTGCGCTTTTGTAAAGTGTTGCATTATTTGTCAGCACTATATACTGTACATATAAGAAAACACATTTAAAAATCAGTTAATTTACATGCAAGTCCCCAAACACACCCCCTTTAACTAATCACACTGTCTTAGAAAGACTAAAAAGCTACGTAGAATCCTCTTTACTTACCTAGATCTTCTGTTACCTGACACCCAGGTTCCTGAGTCTTCTACTCTTCTTAAAGAAGAATGGAAAGTTCCTATTCGGGTGTCCACATTGCTGTCTGGGTGATGTGGAAACATATTTTTGGCTGCCCGTGTTATATTTTGGGAGTAAAACTTTTGGCTGTAAAAAGGTCGAATAAACATAGTTTCTATTTGCACTTCAGGATGTGAGTAAAAGTAAATTTTTTTATTCTTCCTAATTTGTATTTTTTTTTTTTTTTTTATTTGATTTTAAAATATTTTTATTGAATGATAAGAAATATTGTAACAAAAGTTCTCCCGCGCAGGGGAGTCAAAAAATATATAGTAACAAACATAAAAACATCTGCTTTCAAAGAGGGTCAAACATGACCTGGGCGGTTCTGCCACCAGTGCAGAGGATATTGCTGAGAGAATTATACTTGTTATAGAAATATTAGGCGCAGTGACAACTGATTTAAAAAGCCGCCAGTTGCCCCGAAACCCCGACACCCCATATGGATTAAGACTGTGCCAGGGCATCGAGGCCTTCCGGCCTTCAGTTATTGATTAATTCAAAGTGCACTCACAGGAGGTATTAAGAAAACAATTGGTAACCTGTTAGCAGAATTACCCTCAGGTACATAAATAGAAATGCCCTAAGGACATCTGAACCTGTGCAATGTAACTAACATTAACAACGTGTACCAAAAACAAACTAGTGCAATTGTGAGAGGAAGAGGGATTTATGTTACATTCATATCCCAACATCCCACCAGCAGGTGCTGATAGGAAAGATGGGAACTGGAATATAAAAGAGGAGGGAGAGTTAGAGAAATTGAAGTAGAGAAAGGGGGAAGGAGCAAGAAGGGGTTATGAGGGTAAGGGTGCTGGCTTCAAGGAGAGCTAGAGGATGTAAGAAGGCTCACATCTGAAGGATCGTGAGTGGGTAGCAATGGACCTGGGGTTAAAAGAAAACACCAATATATCGGGCCCAAAGTTCTCGAGTTTGTCAAGGATGGTATTAGAGGTTTTTTCCTGATACATGATCCAGAACATTTTTTGTTTGGTTAAATGGAAGGAAACCTTTGGGGACTTCCAGGCCTGAGCTATTGTTAGTTTAGCTCCAATGAGGATGTAGTGGATCAGAATTTGGGTGTATTTTGGGAGTTTGGGAATTTTCTGGTTTAGGAGGGCTATTGTCAGGTCTTGTGACTGCGGTTTAGGTTAAAAAGTTTGTTCCAATAACCTCTGATTCTGGGGCACTCACATAAAGTATGAAGGAGAGATCCCAGGTGACCGCATCTCCTGAAGCATAGGGGAGAGGACTGTGGATAAAATTTAGCTAGACGTGCTGGTACCAGTGTGATATCACCTTGAGGTCTGCTTCAATTAAGGAGATGTTGAGGATCCCCTTGAAAGCGCTTGTGAAGCAAGAGTGCCAGGTGTCCAAGTCCCAATCAAACTCAAGGTCTCGTTCCCAGCTCTGCATGTATGTCGCTTTCTCCAACGGTTCAGCTAAGGCTGAGTAAATCAGGGAGATTCCCCCTCTCATATCCATGGCTGTGGAACACCACTGTTCATATGGGGTAACAGTTAGGGGGAGTGAGTCTTGAGAAGAGATTGAGTGAAGAAAGTGGGCTATTTGGTGGAAGCTAAATTTTTCTGAGGGAGGCATTTCAAGTTTCGAGGTGCAGTGAATTCGTTTAAGGGGGCCACTCGAGTTAAAGAAGTGCACTATTCGATAGAGACCCTTATCAAGCCACCACTGAAATGCCTTGATATCCATCCCTGGAGGGAATAGGGGATTATTGAAAATGTGGACTAAGGGGTGCCACCTGGATGTTATAGTGTTTAATTTATGTAGTGAGTCGCATAATGCCATTGAGTGAGATAGGGTAGGGGATAGGATCGGGGGCCTAGATCTAGAGGGGCGCTATATAAGGAAGTCGATAGTAAAATTAGGGATAGTCTGTCTTTCCATTCCTATCCAGTCAGGTTTAGGGCCTCTGGAGTATATGGCTGAGATTTGGCTTAGTTGTGCTGCCTGGTAGTACCACCAGAGATTGGGCAGTCCTAAACCTCCTTTCCATCTGGGTCTAAAGAGGGTCTTTTTAGGAAGTCTGTGATTTGATTTGCCCCATGTAAATCGGATTATTGATGACTGTAGGTTATTGATATGGAGTTTGGGGATCGGTATGGGGAGCGAGTGAAAGAGGTATAGTGACCTTGGGAGAAGGGTCATTTTAGGTCATTTTTTTTAAAAGATATACAGCATTTAATGACTTTAATAGTTTTTCTTTCATTTTACTTTTACAGTTCCTCCTTATAGAAAGCATAAACCTTTGCAGTGAAAATGAAAAATAACTGGTATGTTTCTCCTCATACCTTGTTGATTGAAAAGCCAGCAGTCTTGAACAGTGAAGATTGCTATATATTACTATAACCCAAACTGAGCAAATATCCATGAATATAAGCTGATCTGATTTGAAAAAGACATTCCGAAAAGAACACCTCTTAAAAATATACATCTGGCACACTACTGTACTGTAACCCCATATGAGCCTATCGACACTAGGTTAATACCTTGTGGGCAGGTAACTCTAGGTTAACACTTTATGAGCAGGTAGCACTAGGTTAACACTTTATGAGCAGTTCCCAAAAAGCAGTTTTCTTTTCAAATCACAAGACCAGAAATGAGTGCCCAAGACTCTTTTGCACCCAGGTGCTAAGAAGATATAAGTCATTGAGAGGGGATTGTTTGTGAGCTCTTATCTGTTGTAAAAAAAAAAAAAAAAAAGCTAATAAACAGAAAGACAACGGTTTTAAATAAAAATTATATTTAATCGCACTCCAGTATAATCGTGAGTCTAGCCAGACCCTCAAACCGATACTTGATTATAAGGGGAAATATAATAGGTTCTAACCCCCTAGCAATAAGATTGATGTGGAAGCACATGTGACTCACCGGGTAGTAACCTAGTCTTTAGTTACTGTTGAATATACATATCTCTGTAAATCCTTTACTTTACATGGTTTGTTTGTCTTAATAGACTCTGCACTCGTACCTATCTACTCAACTACATGCCATGTTCAATGTTGAACGATGTTACTACATTTTGTCTATTCAATGTGATTTTGTATGTTGATAAATATATAATAAAATATTTGGTTAAAAAAAAAAAAATTATATTTAATATTTCCACCACCACATTTAGAAACATCAAAATGTTTTTGTCATGAATCATGAAACAGACAGCAAACAGAGACAGAAAATGCAGTAAAAATCACACTTTTTAATAAAATGGTAAAAATGGTACAACTGGTAAACGTAGTCAAAACAGACAGAGTTTGATAGCCAAATCGGGTAGTCAGAGGCAGCAGACAGGATCAGGAACCCAAAGGGACATCAGCCAGGCAAGTTTTCAACAGGAACACAGTAGAGAGTCCCTAGATATGTTGACCAAGTCAAAAGCATTGAAGAAATGAACCAGGCAGTTTGGGCTTGACTGATGAGCAGGAGATGATCAACAGGTGAGCTACTTTGGAACGATGAGAACTGGCAATTAACCGACAGCTGAGCAACCTGGGCACAGAGAAGGAAGGGATGACAGTTTTTTAATTTGTTAAAAATCCCCAGATGGTACAAGACCCCACTCAGACTACATAAAATCTCCCCTACACTCTCCAACGATTTTGGAAAGAAGTCTACCAACTCACAAACCAAATTACCACTTTCACACTAGACTATTCGCCAGCTCAATTTTTGCTGCACCACTCTACAACTTCGAAATCTGCATAACTACGCTCACTAGCCATCCATATGGTAAATGAAGCTAAAATGTGCATCCCTGCCAGATGGCACTCCTCAGACTCCACGACCATAACAGACTGGTTTAGACGTATACAGAAAACCGCAGCAATGGAGGAAATCATTCATTAGGTGAAAGATACCCCTTCCGAACTTAGGAAAATATGGTCCTGCTGGCAGCACCTTGTCAATACAGATGAGTATACCAAACTTATGGCTTAATTACCCACACATGGAAATGGCAGGAGAGTAGATCAGAACTCTTGTCAGTATTCCTTTCCCTCTCCCTCCCCAATAATGGCCATTAATGGCACCCCCTACCCCTCCAAAACCTGCTATAGCCACTACCACCACCTCCCTCTAGTAACATCATTCTGACCTTACTTAACAATACAATCAAATATATATTTCTGACACCTGTATTAAGATGTGTAACTCCACATCAATAGGTTGCTGCAACTATAAGCCAGTTTTTTTCTCTTTTTGACGAGTTATGAAAATACCTAAACTCAGGCATACTGTTTATACTACACTAATACCAAAATGTTTATTATTATGATTATCGAGATATGTCTTATATGATCTTTTCCAACTAGATTGAACCCCCTATGTTTTTTCTCTTTGCTATTGTAGTGGCTGCTTCCACAACGTTGCTACCCTCTGTATACATATTTTATAAACAAATAAACACTTCTTAAAAAAAAAAAATCAAAATGCCAGGAAGGCTTTACCTCAGGCTTAGCAGGGTCCAGCTTCAGATGTTTTGAAGCACGTGCAACACAGAGCTAGGTCTCCAGTTAACCCCCACACACACCACCACACCTAATACTTCCTGCTTTATGTGCTGCTTCCTGGAGGCTGTTTAACCCTGTGGGGATTGGAGTCCCTGTAGTCAGGAGTGGAGGTTCTTTTCCCACCCGAATGTCACTCTGAACCTCCAAAATTCCTTGCCCCAAATAAGCCATTACTAATGCAGGGAGGACCCCTGAGTACCTAAAAAAATGACCTTAAAGGGACCACAACCCAAATCGGAGGCCAAAGCTTGTGTTTTAGAAAAGGTACATCGATGATGTGCTTTTCCTATGGGATGGTGACAGTAAAAGTCTTGATGAGTTTTTCTAGTTCCTTTAAGTGGAAGTAAACCCTTTTTGGCACTTGTACCTACAGGTAAGCTTATAATAAGGCTTACCTGTAGGTACAGTGAATATCTCCTAAACCTGCATGCAGCCAGTGATGTCACTGATGCATTCGCTCTGAAGGGATGGTACACCCGGGCCACCTGTCATTGCGGCGCAGCCAATCAGACGTCCAGAGGACGTGAACCCAGAAGGAAGTCCGGGTGAAGATGGAAGCACCTGTCAGTGGTGACAGAGCAGTGCTGAAGGGGGTTCGTTCCAAGGTAACTATTTCGTATGCCTTTACCTTGCAGGGTTTCAAAAAAATTGGTGCGGTTTATTAACGCTTTAATAACAATACTTTCGTTATAGTCTTGCAGTATGAAGCAAGTAATGTTAAAAGTCCACTTCCTGGCTCTAAACATTGAAATAAGGGATTGTTCAATTATAACTACCACCTACTTTAGGCAAAATCACCTGTTGTTCTACTAATATAGGCTATTTAATCCAATGTCTCCGTGTGGCCTGCAATATGTAGGTCGCAGTATTAGATCTATGTAGGTCAGAATTAAGAAACATGTGGCCAACATTAGACAGGGGTTCGCCAGACATAGTGTGTCAAAGCATTATGCAAGTTACCACAACAAAAACCCTGACGGCACTTTATTTCTCTGTACTAATAATTATGTCCCTAATTTGAGGGGTAGTTATATCTGCCAGGAAATCTCTAAGCTTGAAACTCACTGGATATTTGACCTAAAACTTATACCCCTTTTGGTATGAACATCGATTGGGACGTTAATTGTTTTAATAATAATTGCTAATTGTCATTGTTGCCCAGATAAGTTGAGGTATTAAAAAATGTTTAATCCTCGGCTTGATGTAAGTCATTTATAGATAAAGTGTTATAAATTATTATTATCTTGTCATTAATAGCTAAATTGTTATGAATTATTATTATCTTTTTAAAAAATGTCTTTCTGTTTAATATAATGATCAAAGGTTGTGCTTATAATGTCATTTGTGTAAAATCCACAAGATGGCGCACAGTCCGGTCTTCATTATAGATGATTTTTTTCATTTATACTATATTAATGATTTACATAATTGGATGACTCATGGTATTCGGTGTTCAAGGCTCTTTAACCACTTCAATACAGGGCACTTAAACACCTTCCTGCCCAGACCAATTTTGAGCTTTCAGCGCTCTCACACTTTGAATGACAATTGCGCGGTCATGCAACACTGTACCCAAATTAAATTTTTATCATTTTTTTCCCACAAATAGAGCTTTCTTTTGGTGGTATTTGATCACCTCTGCGGTTTTTATTTTTTGCTAAACGAATAAAAAAAGACCAAAAAATGTTGAAAAAAAAAATGTTTTTTTTTGTTTCAGTTTCAAAACTTTGTAAATAAGTACGTTTTCTCCTTCACTGATGGGCACTGATAGGTCTGCACTGATGGGCACTGATAAGGCGGCACTGATGGGCACCGATGAGGTGGCACCAATGAAGTGGCACTAAGGTGGCATTGATGGGCACTGATAGGCGGCACTGATGGGCGACACGGATGGGCACTGATGGGTGGCACAAATTGGCACTGATAGCTGGCACAGATTGGCATGGATAGGCGGCACGGATTGGCACGGTTAGGCGGCATGGATGGGCACGGATAGGCGGCACGGATGGGCACGGATAGGCGGCACGGATGGGCACTGATAGGCGGCATGGATGGGCACTGATAGGCGGCATGGATGGGCACTGATAGGCGGCATGGATGGGCACTGATAGGCGGCGCGGATAGGCACTGATAGGTGGCACGGATAGGCACTCATAGGCAGCATTGTTTTTTACTGATGGATGCCAATCAGTGCCAAACAATAATGCATGCCAATCAGTGATGCCCATTGTGGGCACTGATTGGCATCCATTGGGGGCACTGATTAGCATCCATTGGGGGTACTGTGTGTCATCCCTGGTGGTCCGGTGGCATACCTTTTTATTGCACATCCCTGGTGGTCTGGCGGCGTCCCTGGTGGTCCAGTGTGGGCATCCTCGGGGGGCTGCGCTGATAATCGATCAGCACAGACCCCCCCTGTCAGAGGAGCAACCAATCGGCTCTCCTCTACTCGCGTCTAACAGACGCGAGTGAGGAAAAGCCGATTACCGGCTTTTCCTATTTACACTGTGATCAGCCGTGATTGGACACGGCTGATCACGTGGTAAAGAGTCTCCGTCGGAGACTCTTTACCAAGATCGTAGTTGCGGGGTGTGAGACTGACACCCCGCAACAACGATCGCCGCGATGCGCGCCCCCGGGGGCGCGCAGCGGCTCAAAATCCTGAGGACTTCATATGACGTCCTGTCAGGATTTTACAACCACTTTGCCGACGTCATTTGACAATGGACGGGCGGCAAGTGGTTAATTGATTGTTTATGGAATCTCTTTATTGATAGTTATTTTCGGTTCGGGTGATTTGCGTATGGTTTCCTGTTGGTTTACACTAGTGCTCCAGCTGCATATGGCTTTTGGAATGCAGGCTCATTTCCAGTTTCCTTAGTATATAATAGCGCGCTGCCATCCTACAGCCTAACCTCCGATTATATCAATTGTGATGAAACGCGTAAGGACCTGCAATGCATGACGCCACCATCTTTTTGGTTTGAAACTATCGCTTGTATCTTTATTTACATGTGAGTGTATTATTTATTAATAAATTGCCTGATTTTAAATGTATTACACCATGGAGGCTTCTCTAATTCTAAGCGTATGTCCACTAGGTCTGTGCTGGTGCTGGCTATGTGGTGATTACTTTATATCCCTGGATTGCTGGTACCCTGGATAAATTATGTCATTCGCCTGTCACATGCATGAGCGTGAATGACCACTTTATAATTTGAGGGTCCTAGCATTCTGGTAAGCAGTGTGGCTTATTACACCTGGGTGTCAAGTGCTGATATATCATCATCTTTGAAGCTGGTGTCGGTTTCTTCCCTATTTTGCATATGGATTCACTCATTTGAAATTGACATCTTTTCAAATGAGTGAATTTTTACATGGACTTTTTTGTTATAATGTTCTTAGCACTACATAATAATTTAAGTTAGAATAGGTGACAACTAGAGTTGGGCGAACAGTTCGAGCCAAGCAAAAGTTCGACCTGAACATCGCCTGTTCACCCGTTCAGCAAACACCTGAATTTCCGGGGCGCTCAGTGGGATGTTCACCTGCCAAGCACCCCACAATGCACTGTGTGCTGCATAGTGCATAGCTGGCTAAGGAGAGGGCCGGGAAGCCGGCCGCTGCGTCCTAAACAACAAATGAATCATCAGCTACCAATGGGCTTCCCTGCTGACAGCTGAATAGAAGAAAGTGAAAAAAAAAACGCATGGGGGTCCCCCCAATCCATACCAGGCCCTTTAGGTATGGTATGGATTTTAAGGAGAACCCCCAAGGGAAAATTGTATTTAAAAAATGGTGAAGGGCCCCCCTAAGATCCTCACCAGACCCTTAGGTCTGGTATGGATTTTGAGAAGAACCCCCATGCCAATATTTTTAAAAAAAATGGTGTGGGAACCCCCAAAATCCATACCAGAGCCGTATCCAAGCATGTAGCCTACCAGGCCAGGAAAGGGGAGGGAGGAGCGAGTGCCCCCCCTCCTGAACCATACCAGGCCATATGCCCCCAAATCCCAGCCACCCCATGTGAGTATTTACCCAAAAAATTGTCAAGACAAGAGACAGTTTTTTAAAATTGGAAAATAAAAAATAATAAAAACAAATGTCCCCCGATGTAGATCCATCGTCAATCACAATGCCCACCGCACTGTTGTCTGGGAAAAAACCTCCGCCTGCAGCGAAGGCTAACCACCAAATGACCGCATAACCATTTGACAGTTCTTAAATAGGTAAGGGGTGGTGCCACTTGGTGACATCACCTGGTGGCACTGCCCCCTTCTGACATCACTGAGCCAGCATGCACCGGCAGAGCTGACCCACCCCAAAGCACCCCCTCATGTTGAGGGCATGTGGCCTGGTATGGTTCAGGAGGGAGGGGCGCTCGCTTATCCCCCCCTTTCCTGACCTGCATGCTCAGATAAGGGTCAGGTATGGATTTTGGTGGGGACCCCAAGCCTTTTATTTTTATTGTGGGGTTCCCCGTAAAATCCATACCAGACCTAAAGGGCCTGGTATGAATTGGGGGGTACTCCCACGCCATTCTTTTAAACATTTTTGTACTGCTGCAATGATATTGTATTGCCAGCCATTTAAATGTCTTTTTGTTTTCTTTAGAAATATCAGTTTTGCTGCAGCATGTTCTATACATGGTACAGATGCACCATTTTATAGGCAGACTAATGGGACCCCTCAGGCACCATATTCAAAGGAATTTTTCCTTTTTATTGTTTCACTTTAAGCATCAATAAAATAACTGCTCCTGTAAAAACGATCTGTTAAAAAAATGTTTGCATTGATACATGCCCCCCAGGGCAGTACCTGGTCTCCCATACCTTTTTTATGGCCAATAACTTGCATATAAGCCTTCAAAATGGGCACTTTTGATTTTTCAAGTTTGGGTCTCATAGACTTTATTAGGGTTTGCGGTTAAGGTCTGAACTTTTGCTATGTTCAAGAGTTCTGCCACAAACTGAACTGGGGAGTGTTCGGCCCAACTCTAGTCATAACTAGCACTTATCAGCCAAACAAAATTTTTTAAACAATAAAAATGGAAAAATGCTTTAAATATAGTGCCTTTGACATTGGTATCAGGGGCTTGACAGCTGCTGCTAATCCAGGACTGATTCATTTTGACAAATGTCAGTTGGTCAACGGAGTCTGTGGACTTTTATCTGTCACAAAACCTCCGACAGCACTGAATGCCCGTTCAGAATGCATGCTGAAAGCAGGGCAGCCCTGCAGCTCAATTGCATATTCTCGTGACCCAGAAATCCAGTGGATTGTCTACTGGAAAGATCTCCATGTCTGTTTTTAGCCCTAGATAATCTCCCACCATATGATGCAGATGCTGCTGATGGGATGTGGAAGTTGACAGCCCTGAGCTCCGAGGACTAAAATCTTTTTGAAATGCATCACTAAGGTGGCCCCCTTCTCCACTGCTCCTCCTTTGACCAACAGAAGCCTCAAAATTAGCTTTTCTATGAGACTGAAAAATACCAGAGTCTGGAAAGGCACTACATAAACTCCTCTTTACGGTGCCCTCATATTTCATCTTGTGCTCCCTCTGCGAGGGCAGGATGAGCTCCGAGGACTTCACCCTGTAACAGTGGTCAAGGAGGGTTGCCAACCAATAATGATCCTTACCCAGGATGCCACAAATTCTCAGGCCCTTATTCAGGCTTTGAAGAATAAGGCTGCCCATGCACCGCAAGTTTGCGGAGGCATAAGAAGCAGAGTCCTCTGGGTCACTGAAGATTACAGTATCTGGAACTGCCTCCACCCAGCCACGTACTACTCCCAAGGTTTCTGGGGACTGAAAACCATCTCTTAAGGTTTGACGTATGTCTTTCTTTGCTTCTATGCCTCCAAAACTGCCAGAATCCTCCTTCTCCTTCTCCTCTTGTGTGTTCTGTGGCGTCGCAAGAATGGTGTCTGCATAAAGCAGGCCTTGAGAGCAAAGGAAGTGTAATATTGGTGAGGAGACACACTGGATGCCTTTGCTGCCATTGTGCTATGTGCTGGGTGTCCAGTGTGCCCCTGTGCCTTTAAGGAGGACTGAGCTACCTCCAGGCCCATCTGTCCTCTATCTATCCATTAGAATGTATGTGCTCTCACTGTTGGAGACTCTCATGAATTTCCAAGGGTTAGGACTGCAGGTAATACAGGGTGCCATGAAGGGGCCCTGCAGCTTACGCATGTGTTTGCAAATGTGTGCTAACTAAACCCCTGTCTTTAACACATACTGTTAGATAGGTTAATTTGGTTGGTAAGCAGACCGGTTGGTGAGTTGAGCTGAGAATTTTCTCTGGTTTTGTCTTAAGGAAAGGAAGTCCTCCTCTTCCTCCTGCTGCTCTGCCTTGAGTGCCCTGTTTATAATGCCACACAGAGTATACTCCAGCAGGAACACAAGAGGGATTGTGTCACTGATGCATGCATTGACATAGCTCACCATCCTTGTCGCCTCCTCAAATGGTTACAGTACAGTGCATACATCCTTTATCAGCAGCCATTAGTGTGGGGAAAAAAGCAGAGCTGCCCTTAGCCTGTCCTTGTGCCATACTCACACAGGTACTCGTTGATAGCCCTCTGCTGCATGTGTAGCTAGCCACTGCAGCATTGCAAAAGTTGAGTTCCACCTGGCAGGCATGTCACAAATCAGCTGGTTTACAGGCAGGTAAAATTCCTGCTGAATTTCAGCCAACCGAACACTGCCTGTATATGACCGCCTCAAATGGCTACAGACTCTTCTGGCCTGCTTTAGAAGATCTTGCAAACCTGGGTACCTGTTTAAGAAACGCTGCATCATCAAATTGAGGACATGTGCCAGGCATGGCAAATGGGTCAACTTTCCCTGTCGAAGGTCAGATAAAAGGTTAGTGCCATTATCGCACACCATCATTCCTGGCTCAAGCTTCCATGGCGTGAGCCACCTCTGGGCCTGCCCCTGCAGAGCTGAAAGAATCTCTGCTTCAGTGTCGCTCTTGTCCCATAGACAGAAGCACTGCATGGCATCTTTTAGCCTGGGACCCTTGAATGCTTAGGAGGTAACTGGTGGTTCATAGGACAATCCAGCAGAGGAGGGCATGAAAGAGGAGGGGGTGGAGCTGACAGATCTCACATCATCGCCACGAGCTGTATGGAGGTGTGGGGGCAAAACAAGCTCCAGCACTGAGCCCTGTCATGCATCCTTCCATTTTCAAGCAGAGTTACCTAGTGTGCTGTGAACAAAACATATTGTCCCTGACCATGCTTGCTGGACCACGTGTCAGCAGTAATGTGGATCTTGCATCTGACTGCCTTGCCCAACGATGCCAAAACATCACCATCCAAGTGATGGTACAGAGCTGGAATGGCCTTACGTGCAAAGAAATAGTGACAGGGAACCTATCATTGGGGTACAGCACATTCTGCACATTCACAGAAGGGGGCAGAATCCACCAGAATGAAAGGCAAGACTTGTAAAGCCAGCAATTGGACAAGCTGGAATTTAGATGCTGGGTATGTGGGTGGCAGTAAATGTATTTCTTTTTTTGATGCAGCAGCTGGGGCAGAGAAATTTGCCTGCTGTACTCTACAGCTGGTGGTGTGCTGCTGGCAGACGTGTTGCAAGGACCTGTGCTATACCATCATCCTTGTCAGCGGAGGCTGCTGAGAGGTCATGAGATATAGACATGAGCAGAGAGGAGTGAAAAGAATTGTGTTGCTTTCAGGTGCTCTTGCCAATGGGCTGAGTGGTGGAAGGTTAAATGCCTTGTCAAACATGTGGTACCCAAATAGATGGTGTTTTTCCACCCTTGATCTGCTTGCGGGCAGAGATTGCAAATTGCAACAGTGCAATCAGCTGCATATGTGCTAAAAAGACCCACACATCTGAGCTGTGGGAAGTGGGCCGGGAGATAACAGCTAAACATTTAATGGAATAGGGTGGCTGCTATTTACTCTTCCATGATGGCTGCCTCTGGAGGACATCCTGCCTCATTTGGGTTGTGCCTCCCTCTCACTTTCCTCCTCTGCTCTATCCGGCACCCAAGTCACTTAAGTAACCTCATCGTTATCCCCTCCATCCACATCATCACTGGAGCCAACTTGGCAATACGCTGCATCAGGGGGAACATGACTGCCAATTTGTTGTTTATCAGTGTTCTCCCCTCTCTGTAGGCTCACGTTACTCCCTTCCTCTACCTCAGAACCTACATCAGAATCAAGTAATGTCGGTGCATCCTCAAGAAGCAAGTGGCTGACGCTGTGTTCAAATAATTTAGCTGACTCCTCCATGTATGATACTGGGGCTATGGCAGGAGTAGCTGTGAGCAAGAAGGCAGAATAAGCCACTCTGGCAGCTGCGGTGGATTGCACACTAGTGTCAGCTTGGGTCATAGAGAATGAGGAGGATGAGGATGGTTTAGTAAGCAAGTCCACCCCCTCCTCTGCCTGCTGTGGCTGTATAGTACGGGCAACGCCACTAAACAGAGAAAAATGTGCCCTGTCTGAGGATGGACCACATCCACCTTTGCCTGTGGACAAAGACGCTGTTGGCCCCCTCATAGTGGCATGGGAACGTCTGCCGTTGGCCCCCCAGACATAATGAGGGGCTTATTATTCAAAGTTAGTAGAAACTGGGAAATGTATGGGACCTGCTATATCTATCTCCACTCCACAAACTTTATAACATAACCTCAGTCTATACAGCAAAACAAAATACTCTTGTGCACGAATGTGTTAGCCAAGCAGTCCAAAGTTGAGGATGGATAATAGCTAGCGGCCTTGCTGCCCTCCAGGATAGGGGTATCCTAGCAATCAAACGGGAAAAGAGAAAAGAGAGGGCGCACCAGCCTTGTGCATTATCCTTTGATACATTTATTAAGAAAAAACATTATTAAAAACTACTCACAAAGGTAGAAAGAAAATCACGCTTGTAACAATCTTTGACTTGTGACAGTCCATCCACTGATCGCAGTCTAGAGGTCCTGAAGAGAGGACCTGCGAACCGCTGCTGGCTGATGCGTTTTGACGGTTTACCTTCTTCCTCAGAGCCTAACCTCAGTCTAATCTGCTTCCATTTCATCTGCTACTGCCTCTAAATCTTAATAGAAAACTGTACTGCTCTTCAATTTTCTTTCCTTCGTTCCCCACTCTGTGTTTCCAAATATTTTTTGAAGGGGTATGAAGCAGGCACACATCCCATCTCACATGTTCAATCCCCCTGAATGTATTAGCCATGTTCTCTGGGCTTTAGGGGGTGTTAATCACAGCTGATGTGTCCTATATGGTATACACTACTTCCATAGAGCAAGTTTAATCTGAAAAAGAATGAGCTACTGTAGAGTCTGCCCAACTGTTTTCTGGACTTGGAACTGCAGCTAACAGTGTACTGTGGGCTGCTGTGTTACTCTATTTATTGTATTAGGTGATAATGTATGTTGCATATACTACTTATGCAAGAGCAGTAAGAAGTACGAGAGGGGAACTCAAACTTGTGACTTTTACTGCATAATATGATCTGCACTGCAAACACATGAAACACACAGCAAATAGTTCACTCCCTTCTACTGTTCACATTTAGGTAAAGCTGTTTACATCCCAGAATGCAAGTCTCCCTCTCCTGGCCACACTTGTTGATGCCCTCCTGGCCAGATTTATGGCCCCTATATACAGTGCCTTGAAAAAGTATTCACACCCCTTGAAATTTTCCACATTTTGTCATGTTACAACCAAAAACGTAAATGTATTTTATTGGGATTTTATGTGATAGACCAACACAAAGTGGCACATAATTGTGAAGTGGAAGGAAAATGATAAATGGTTTTCAGTCAATACTTTGTAGAACCACCTTTCACTGCAATTACAGCTGTAAGTCTTTTTGGGGATGTCTCTTCCAGATTTGCACATTTGAGAGTGATATTTTTGCCCATTCTTCTTTGCAAAGTAGCTCAAGCTCTGTCAGATTGGATGAAGAGCATCCGTGAACAGCAATTTTCAAGTCTTGTCACAGATTCTCAATTGGATTTAAGTTTGGACTTTGACTGGGTTATTCTAACACATGAATATGCTTTGATCTAAACCATTTCATTGTAGCTCTAGCTGTATGTTTAAAGTCGTTATCCTACTGGAAGGCTAACTTCCCCCCCGTCTCAAGTCTTTTGCAGACTCTAATGCCCCGTACATACAATCGGAATTCTCGTTGGAAAAAGCTCTGATGGTTTTTCCGTCAGAATTCCGACGGAATTCCGCTCAAGCTGTCTTGCCTACACACGGTCACACCAAATTCCGACCGCCAAGAACGCGGTGACGTCCACCACATACGACGAGACTAGAAAAGGAAAGTTCAGCACCACGTCCGGCACCCTTTGGGCTCCTTCTGCTGATCTCGTGTTTATCACGTGTTAGTAGAAGTTTGGTTAGAGACGATTCACGCTTTTCAGACTTGTGCTTCAGATCGTTCCTGCTCTACAGTTTGTGCTTGTCGGTGCGTATCTGCTTATCAGTGCGTGTAGTCAGTTCGCATTTGTTTGTCTTTGCGGCCTATATATTTATATATAGTATGCATGGATTTTCAGTGCTTATTGTCCGCTCCTTGCTGATTTGCATTTCGTTCTTTCAGGCCTTGCTGTTTATCAGTGCTTTCTTTAGTCCGTTCTGACCAGCCGACCGTTTTGAAGCCATGTTGTGTGTACGTACTCGTCGTAGAGTTCGTGCTGTGTGGGGGCTTGGTGTTCTTACTTTGACACAAGCCCAGTCCATGAACAGGGCGAGGAGGAGTTCATGGACCAAGAAGTGGTTGCTCCAGCATGACCAATTCTCGCACATGCCTTTGCTTCGTGAGAACCGGGAGAATAATCCTGATGATTTCAGGAATTATCTCCAGATGACGGACCCCGTTTTTCACCGTCTGTTGGCTTTGCTGACCCCTTATATCAGCAGGCAGGATACCTGCATGAGGCAAGCCATTACTGTGGAGCACAGGTTAGTTGCCATGTTGAGGTACTTGGCGACAGGGAGAAGCCTTCAGGACCTCAAGTTCTCGACAGGCATCTCCCCCCAGGCTCTGGGGATCATTATTCCAGAGACCTGTTCTGATATCATCCAGGTCCTGCAGAAGGACTATATGAGGGTAAGTTTTATCCTTTAACATCACATTCTATGTTTTTACTGTTTGCTAATTTATTGTATTTCTTTCATCGTTCCCTAATTACCAGGATTTCAATATGCTGTAATATGCTGTGTCATTTTGTCCTCATGCATGTTGGATTTTTGTATGTTCCTTTTTTGTCCTTCATGCATATTTGCCTTCACTAACCCCCCCAGCATGCTATCCGGGGCCTAGTCTAGTCACTTAACAATGTATTTTGTCAGCTCCATTGTAATGCTTTACCCTAAACACCCCCTAAAATGTGTACAAATGTTATAGTTGTCCTTAAATTCATGCAGAGTGCCTGAGGCTTTGTTTTGTGGGGTACAAAATCTTTTTGAACCCCCTTCCCCAACTGCTCAGTCAGCTGATACCAATCCTCTATCTGCTGACTTTGCCAAACCCAATACACACTATACCTACCTCTTTTGTGGTCAGATTTATGGATGAATTTTTCAAAGAATGTAGTGCAAGGGCCTGCCTCAAAACTTTCAAATGCTACTGTTTTAGTTTTTCTTCTCCTATTATTAATAATAATTGCATAATGAAAAAATGTGCTTCCAATTTTTTTTTTTGAGGCCACTTCTTATTACCTGTCCAGTGGGCTGCCAATAGTGTAATTAAGGAGGGGCTGGCCAAAGTAACACACATTACTTTGTTACTCCATTACGTAGTGGAGAGGGTTACCTGTCCAAAACATAACTCCCCCCCCTAAAATATTTACAAGGGTCCATCAGAGGGGGGGAGGAATCTTATAAGTGGACCTTATATTTTAGCCTTTAAATACTACAAGAAATGTAATACTGATGTTTGCCAACAATGTTTCTTTATAATCTGCTTGTAATGTTTATTATCAAAATTACTAATTATATTTTTCTTGTTTGACTCCACAGTTTCCTTCCACGCCACAGGAGTGGCAGACTGTGGCCTCCCAGTTTGCCCAGCGGTGGGATTTTCCTAACTGCGGAGGGGCAATCGATGGGAAGCACGTCCACATCGTCCCACCACCCCATTCGGGGTCATACTATTTTAACTATAAGGGGTTTCATAGTATCGTGTTGATAGCGGTGGTGTCGGCGACATATGAGTTTCTATATGTGGACATGGGGAGGAATGGCCGGATGTCGGATGGAGGAGTCTTTTCCCGGACCGAGTTTTACCGACGTCTCGAGAGTGGTGGCTTGGGATTGCCACCCCGGAGGAGAATGTCGAAAGACTGCCATTTGTCTTCGTTGCAGATGAGGCTTTCGATTTGGGAAACCATCTCATGAGACCATTTCCCCAGAGGATCCTCACCCCGGAGAAGAGGTTTTTTAATTACCGGCTGGCCAGAGCCAGAAGAGTCGCGGAGAACGCGTTTGGGATTCAGGCCAGCCGGTTCCGCCTGTTTCAAATGACCATTAATATGGCGGAATACAAACTAAATACCATTGTGGTATCTTGTTGCATGCTGCACAACTTTTTAAAAAGAAACAACCCAAATTATGTGGTCACAGTTGGGCCTGACGCCGGACTTCAGCAATCAATGACATCCCTGGAAGCGGCCCGTCCTGGCTTGCCTCCCCAAACCGCCTGTGAAGTGCGACAAAATTATGTGGAATATTTTTCAGGGAGAGGGGCCATTGCTTTGCCAGCACTTTTTGAATAATTTTTACATTTATTAATCTGGTAAAATCTTGCTTTTAATTTCCTGCTTGTGTTTCTTTTTTGTGCCTCCTAGTGCACTTGTAGTGCCAAGTGGTTTGTACATTATTATCTAAACACCCATTGTCACTGTAAACACCAATTTTAACACAAAAAAATGTTATTGATAATTGAAAGAAGAAGCCACACATTGTTGAGTAAAAAATCCCTTTACTCCATACACATTCACACATTTTTTTTTTTTAAATACAAATCTTTGCGTTTTCTAAATTTTCTTTGGGGTTACGTATAAAAACAGCCATGTTTCCAAACACAACATACACTACTCTGGAACATAACAAAGTTCAACGTAGAAAAACTTTTAAGGCAAGATCACACATTATATTGTCCAAAATGTGTGTATCTTGCCTTCAACAGATGGGGTGAAGTCACCCCTGTAAAAGCCTAATTTTGAAGATGCACACAAATTGGGAGTCAAACTGGGGATTTACATCCTGATCCCATGCCTAATGTCAACATGTGCTACCTCCCATCATGGGGGATCAATGGATGTGTTTTGGGGGTGCAACCCCCTCCTCTCACTGACTTGAGTTTTGAGGAAGGGGTTGCAGGCACAAAACGCGTACATTGATATCCCCTGATGGCAGATAGCACATGTTCACATACTGTGTGCATCTTAAGAAGTAGGCTTTTTAAAATGTTCTACAAATTGTAAATTTGTAAAAATGGTTTATATTTTAGATAAAATTATAGTCTTCCAAGGACATTAATCATGTTCTTAAGTTTAACTTCAATATCCATATTTTTTTTTTTTTTAATAATGTCTAAATCCTGACTACACCACATGATGTCCTGGATTAGCCTTTGGACACTGTCACTGGTGAAATTATCTGATTGTTCTTCCACAACCTGTACATCACCTAAAAATAAAAAAAAAACACACCATGTATTATAAATATGCAGGCATACATCTCTTATTACCTGAATCTGGGGTGTCAGGCACTCACCTGTTGTGGTCTCAATCTCGACCACCTCTCCTTCCTCCACATTCTCAGATTGTGGTGACCTCTGTTCCCCTTCTTCAGGAGGTGGGGGGTCCCTGGTGACGTCATATTTCCCGATTCTTTGTTCCCCTATGAGAATAAAACAAAAGGTATACTTAGCACACAGATATTTGAGCCAACAAATATGAATGATAAATATTGCTTGGAAGTGGGGGACAATTGTCTGTTTGGGCAGAATTCCAAGCTGAACACATGATTTATTCCTTACTCAAGCTGGAATACTTTAGCCTTTTTTGGATAAGTTTCCCACCTGGAGACACCCCAAGTATCCACTGGAGTACCTGTGTTTGATACCCTAAAAAGTTTGTTCTGGTGTCCCACACTAGTGCACCTGAGTCCAGATGTGTAAACAGCTGCAGAGTCTCTACATACATTACACCGAATAAAGTTTGCTATTCCTTCTAGGTTCAAACACATCTAGACAACAATGTCCTAAAACTCTTTTGGATTAACTTAAAAATTTGCAGCAACAAATGTATTTAATCAGGTATCTGGGAAAACATCGTATTTTTGAAAACGAACAAGGTTTCCAACGACCGATTACTGTGCGTTTGACCATGAAAGTAGCCATTTTGGAATGTACAACACCTTATTAAAGAAAAACACATGGCGCAGCATGCAATATTAATAATAATAATAATGCTGTTCCTGTTCTCTGGGATTCCTGGACCAGATTGACCTCCTTTCTATATGAACTTCTCAAGCTACCAATTTTTTGAGTCACAAAGTTGATCTGTGCCTTGGGGGCCAAAGGCTGCGCAAATTCAAGCACTTTTGCCAGGGTTGCCTTTATCTTTATTTTGTTATTATGATGGAAAATAAATTTTGTTTTTGGTTTCAGAAAATACTTGCCTACAGTGGTGTGAAAAAGTGTTTGCCCCCTTCCTCATTTCCTGTTCCTTTGCATGTTTGTCACACTTAAGTGTTTCGGAACATCAAACCAATTTAAACAATAGTCAAGGACAACACAAGTAAACACAAAATGCAATTTGTAAATGAAGGTGTTTATTATTAAAGGTGAAAAAAAATCCAACCATCATGGCCCTGTGTGAAAAAGTGATTGTCCCCCTTGTTAAAACATACTATAACTGTGGTTGTCCACACCTGAGTTTAATTTCTCTAGCAACACCCAGGCCTGATTATTGCCACACCTGTTCACAATCAAGGCATCACTTAAATAGGAGCTGCTTGACACAGTAAGGTCCACCAGAAGATCCTTAAAAGCTACACATCATGCCGAGACCCAAAGAAATTCAGGAACAATTGAGAAAGAAAATAATTGAGATCTATCAGTCTGGAAAGGGTTATAAAGCCATTTCCAAAGCTTTGGGAATCCAGCGAACCACAGTGAGAGCCATTATCCACAAATGGCGAAGACATGGAACAGTGGTGAACCTTCCCAGGAGTGGCCGGCCGCCCAAAATTACCCCAAGAGCGCAGCGACGACTCATCCAAGAGGTCACAAAAGACCCCACAACAACGTCCAAGGAACTGCAGGCCTCACTTGCCTCAGTTAAGGTCAGCGTTCATGCCTCCACCATCAGGAAAAGACTGGGCAAAAATGGCCTGCATGGCAGAGTTCCAAGGAGAAAACCACTGCTGAGCAAAAAGAACATCAAAGCTCGTCTCAATTTCTCCACAACACATCTTGATGATCCCCAAGACTTTTGGGACGACATTCTGTGGACCGATGAGACAAAAGTGGAACTCTTTGGAAGGTGTGTGTCCAAGTATATCTGGCGTAGAAGGAACACTGCATTTCAGAAAAAGAACATTATACCAACAGTAAAATATGGTGGTGGTAGTGTGATGGTCTGGGGCTGTTTTGCTGCTTCAGGACCTGGAAGACTTGCCGTGATAAAAGGAACTATGAATTCTGCTGTCTACCAAGAGATCCTGAAGGAGAATGTCCGACCATCTGTTCGTGTACTCAAGCTGAAACGAACTTGGGTTCTGCAGCAGGACAATGATCCTAAACACACCAGCAAGTCCACCACCGAATGGCTGAAGAAAAACAAAATGAAGACTTTGGAGTGGCCTAGCCAAAGTCCTGACCTGAATCCTATTGAGATGTTGTGGTATGACCTTAAAAAGGCCGTTCATGCTCGAAAACCCTCTAATGTAACTGAATTAGGACAATTCTGCAAAGATGAGTGGGCCAAAATTCCTCCAGGACGCTGTAAAAGCCTCATTGCACGTTATCGCAAACGCTTGGTTGCAGTTGTTGCTGCTAAGGGTGGTCCAACCAGTTATTAGGTTTAGGGGGCAATCACTTTTTCACACAGGGCCATGATGGTTTGGATTTTTTTTCACCTTTAATAATAAACACCTTCATTTACAAATTGCATTTTGTGTTTACTTGTGTTGTCCTTGACTATTGTATAAATTGGTTTGATGTTCCGAAACACTTAAGTGTGACAAACATGCAAAGGAACAGGAAATGAGGAGGGGGCAAACACTTTTTCACACCACTGTATGTGTTTTTCTACAAGTAGCAAATACATTTATTTTGGGTGAGTAGGCAGGTGCATTTCAAAAATACAATGTCAAAATTAACAAGGGACACCAACAACAAACAGGTTTACAAATAATACATAATAATGGTGTTGTAAAAACATAACATAAAAAATAAAAAGGAGAGCACGAGAAAATAATACAATAATACAAATATTGTTATTAAAGAAAAAAAAGGACTTTAAAAAAAAAAAACAATATATATTATGGAGATCTGGCTTAAATTCTAATAAATATTATTCAGGAGATACCTAGAAATAATAAAGAAATAAGTTTGTGATAACTCTGTGTGAATATGAGCAGCAAAACAACTTCATTCTTCTAGCATTATAAAGAAGAGAATGCGCGGCATTGAACAATTAAAAAATTGGCAGTGTGAAGAATCTGCTATCTCCATTACAAACGTTAGTTTTACCAGACCGAGCGGTTCCGTCTCGTACTGGATTCTGAGCATGCGTGACTTTTGGCGTGTCGGAATTGCATATACACGATCAGAATTTCTGATAGAAAGTTTTTCCATCGGGAAAATTGAGAACATGCTATAAATTTTTGGCTGGTGGAAATTCGGACAGCTAAATTCCGATGGAGCCTACACACGGTCGCATTTTCCTATGAAAAGCTCTCATCTGTCTTTTTCTGGCCGGAATTCCGATCGTGTGTACGCGGCATTACAGATTTTCTTCTAAGATTGCCCTATTGCCCTGTATTTGGCTCCATCCATCTTCCTATCTCTGACCAGCTTCCCTATCCCTGCTGAAGAAAAGCATCCCCACAACATGATGTTGCCAACGCCATGTTTCACAGTGGGGATGGTGTATTCTGGGTGATGTGCAGTGTTAGTTTTTCGCCACACATAGCAGTTTGCTTTTAGGCCAAAAAGGTTCATTTTGGTCTCATCTGACCAGAGCACCTTCTTCCACATGTTTTCTGTGTCCCCCACATGGCTTCTTGCAAGCTGCAAACAGAACTTCTTATGGCTTTCTTTCAACAATGGCTTCCTCTTGCCATTCTTCCATAAAGGCCAGATTTGTGGACAGATTCTTCTACCTGAGCTGTGGATCTCTGCAGCTCCTTCAGAGTTACAATAGGCCTCTTGGCTGCTTCTTTGATTAATGCTCTCCTTGCCCGGCCTGTCAGTTTAGGTGAACGGCCCTGTATTGGTAGGTTTGCAGTTGTGCCATACTCTTTCCATTTTTGGATGATGGATAAACAGTGCTCTGTGAGATGTTCAAAGCTTGGGATATCTTTTTATAATCTAACCCTGCTTTAAACTTCTCCACAACTTTATTCCTGACCTGTCTGGTGTGTTCCTTGGTCTTCATGATGCTGTTTGTTCACTAAGGTTCTCTAACAAACCTCTGACAGCTTCACAGAACAGCTGTATTTATACTGAGATTAAATTCCACACAGGTGGACTCTATTTACTAATTAGGTGACATTTGAAGGCAATTGCTTCCACTAGATTTTAGTTAGGGGTATCAGACTAAAGGGGACTGAATACAAATGCACATCACACTTTTCAATTATTTATTTGTAAAAAAAAAATTGAAAACCATTTATCATTTTCCTTCCACTTCACAATTATGTGCCACTTTGTGTTGGTCTATCACATAAAATCCCAATAAAATACATTTACGTTTTTGGTTGTAACATGACAAAATGTGGAAAATTTCAAGGGGTAACTTTTCAAGGCACTGTAAGTCTATGGGATTGTAATGCACAGGTGCAACCAGCAGAGAGAGCATTGCAGCATGGATTATAAAAAAAAATCCCTGAAGGCCATAGGCAATGACTCTTGGAAAGTACAGATCTGTGGGGGTGAGGGTGGAATGGTTTCGGTCAGCAGAGGTTGCATGTGGCCAGCGGCCGCAATGTTCGCCAGCCACCCGTGATCGCTCCTCAGAGAGCCAGAATGGGGATCTATCAATGTAAACAAACAGATCCCTGTCCTGTCAGGGGAGTAGAGAGGGATCGTCTGTTCCAAGTGATCAGGAACAGCGATCTCTCTCTACTCCCAGTCAGTCCACTCCCTTCACAGTTAGAAACACCTCCCAAGGGAACACTTAACCCCTTAATCACCCCCTAGTGTTAACCCCTTTCCTACCAATGTCATTTATACAGTGTTCAGTGGCTATTTTTAGCTCTGATCACTGTAATAATGTCACTGGACCCAAAAAAGTGTCAAAAGTGTCCGATCTGTCCGCCGCAATGTCGCAGTCCCACTAAAAATCGCTGATCACCGACATTACTAGTAAAAAAAAAAAAGAATAATAAAAATGCCATAAATATATCCCCTATTTTGTAGAGGCTATAACTTTTGCGCAAACAAATCAATATACGCTTATTAACGAAAATGTGTAGATGAATACATATTGGCCGAAACCGATGAAGACATTTTCTTTTTTTTTCGGATATTTATTATAGCAAAACGTTTTTTTTTAACATGGTCAGCCTTTTTTTGTTTATAGCACAAAAAATCAAAACCGCAGAGGTGATCAAATACCACCAAAAGAAAGCTCTATTTGTGGGGAAAAAAAGGACTTCAATTTTATTTGGGTAGATTTTTGTATGACCCAGCAATTGTCAGTTAAAGCGATGCAGTGCTGTATCGCAAAAACTGGCCTGGTTATTAAGGGGGGGGGGGGGGGGGTAAATCCTTCCGGGCCTGAAGTGGTTAAAGAAACATATGTGTTTTGAAAGTAATGAAGATTTCTACAGCAGTCAGTAAGATGTTGTCTTTTTGAAAAAAAAAAAGTCAGATAGATGATTTGTGATTCTTTGCTATGGTTTACAGTTTAACATACTATAAATAGGTGACAGAGCGGATTTTGTCAATTTTGCTCATGCTTGCTGACCCTTAGATTATTATAGATAGAGATGAACGACCAGATCATGACAGATCAGGGTCAATGTATATCATCTAGATCATATGCTTGCAAATTTTACAATGATCATGTGTGTGTTTTACTACGGTATATAGTTGTAAAATACTAATAAAATTAATAACAATAATAACAATAATAATATTAAATAAAGTTTCAAATAATTCAAGAAAAACTATTATAATTTGAATCTATTTTATACAGTACCTAAACAGCTTGCTTTTTTTGAGAAATTTCAGCAGTTAAGGTTTTTCTTCAATAACACATCTTAGAGCTTGAACTTGTATTTATTTATTAAAAGGGAGTTGCAACTCATTGTGTATTTCGCTATTTAATTTAACTTGGTGAAATTGCATGCTAATTTCCAGCTCCACCTCTGCTGGGTCATCTTCAGGTCAACAGATTAGACACATCAGCACAAGAAAGAAGACAGCATGCTCCAACTGCAGGGCAGAACAACCTGGCGATCAATCAGTATGATGGCAGCAGTGGAACAATGACAGTCATCTGTCAGAAAACAGGAGGTGGCGTCTCATTAACACACCACTCACCTGCCCTGAGCTACAACTGTCTTATAATAATAGCGATCAGTCACATCTTAGGTGTTACTTCTCTCTGCTATCACATGAAATAGAGAGCCCTCTGCTTTGTACTTTGACTATGCACCCTTCTTAGCCTTTAATATTTTGCACACATGACTTATTTTTTTTTTTTTCTTCTTCGTCCTGTCTTCATAGCGGTTGACAACATTTTACGTCGCCTTCTTAAAACTCGCAGGATATAACAAAAGAGGGAAACGAGACAACAGAGCAGACAAACATTTCAGGCACGCCATTCTGAGGTAATGGACCATGGCAGCAAAATATACCTGTGCAACATTTGATAAAGATGAGCTGACATGCCAGTCCAAATAGGTTCTTTTGTGTGTCTGCATATGTCTATCCATCACTGCTTTCAGCTTAAAACAAGAAGGTAGCAATAACAGAAGCAGCTGGCAGGAACCATAAGGGGAAGTACAGCTCACACAATTAAACTCCGTTTACCCCTGGCCTTTATTTCACTCCTTCCCCCATCTAATTTATTATGTTTTCTTTCCCTGCATGCACAGAACATGAAGCTGATTTTTCTTACATTCTTTTGCTATCTAAATCCTTTTAGGGTAAGGCTCACCGGGACAATAAACTAAAATCCCCTGATATTATGCATTGATTCGCATGCAAAGATATGTTGTTGTGGGGTTTTTGTCTCTCGCACTAGATTGATTAATGTAAGTCAGAGCCATGCTTGCACTTTCATATTATTACACGAGCCAGAACTGTGATTTACTACTGAGACATCTTCCAGCGTTTTAAACTGCAGAGAAAACAAAAAAGGTATTATCTAGCCCTGCAGCTCTGCCCATATGATTAGAAGGCACTAGAGTTACCTTCATCATAGCTAAGTTCTCTACAAAAAAGTCGTTTTCAAGTTTTAACTTCTTTATCCACATAAAAAAAAAGAAGATGAAAAAGAAGGATTTATAGTTAAATAAAGAAATGTTAACAATTATTTTCTTTTAATTTAAAATGTATGCACTATAAGCAAATTTACACAATACAATATAGAAGAAAAAGTTTAAACATTAGTGCACAGTTATATTTGCTTTCACAAATATGCTCGGCCCATATCCATTTCATCAAGAGATTACCAGCTATATCAGTAATTTCAACCTAAAGCCTTGCCTTTTTCCCCACACTTGCTGAAATTGATTACTGCCAATTCCTTGCAAACTTGTATCCCTACCAGTGTTAATTGTGCAGCAAATTTAGTTTTACTTTAGTCTTATGCCATGTACACACGACTGGACTTTTTGTTGGACTTCTCAACGGACTTCTGTTGAATCGGACTTGTCTACACACAATCACACCAAAGTCTGATGGATTCAACCGTGATGACGTACCACCGGACTAGAATAAGGAAGTTCATAGCCAGTAGCCAATAGCTGCCCTAGCGTCGGTTTTCGTCCGTCAGACTAGCATACATACAAACTGATTTTTTGACCAGACTCGAGTCCATCGGAACGATTTGAAACATGTTCTAAATCTAAAGTTCATCTGATTTTCGAAAAAAAAAGGTCCGCTGAAGGTCCGCTGAAGGTGCGAATTGTCTGACGGATTCGTTCCGTCGGACCAGTTTGGTCGAAATGTCTGGTCGTCTGTACACAGCATTAGTCTTTTGACTAAAATGCTATTTTAGTTTTAGTCCCATTTTAGTCATCTGCCATTGTTTTAGTTTTAGTCATATTCAATTGACTAAATCTGCAGTACATTTTAGTCTACTAAAATGCCCTACATTTTAGGCGACTAAAATCATTTTAGGCGACTTAAATCATTTTAGGCGACTAAAATCAAATGGGTTTAGTTAAGTTGTAATGCATTATTTAAGCATTTCTCTAGAATTTCCAAACTTATGTTATTATTGATGGTATTAAGGTTTGAACAAACTCACAGATACAGATTTAGCCTCTCTGGGTGGTCTAAGGAGACCTGTAATGCACACGGTGCTCTGGACGGTGGTCTGAGAGGGCTGTAATGCTGCACAGTGCTCTGGACAGTGGTCTAAGGAGGTCTTTAATGCACACAGTGCTCTGGACGGTGGTATGAGAGGTCTGTAATGCTGCACAGTGCTGGATGGTGGCCTGAGGGGAGGCCTGTAATGCATAGTGCTCTGGATGCCGGTGGTAAGAGGAGGCCTGTAATACACACAGTGCTCTGGACGGTGGTCTGAGGGGAGGCCTGTAATGTACACACTCACAGTGCTCTGCTCTGGATGGTCGTGAGTCAGGAATCTCGTCGGGAGGCCTGTAATGCACAGTACTGCTCTGGACGGTTGTTTGAGGAGGTCTGTGATGCTGCACAGTGCTAACTGCTAAGCATGGAGCTCTGTGGACACTTCAGAAGGGTAAACGTCCCTCCCACACATTTTTGTTTTGTTTTCCTTGTTTTTGTCAGTGGACGAAAATGTGGTGTACTTTTTGTTTTCGTTACTGTAAAAAGGCCACAGTCACGTACGTGAGGGAAGAGCCTGATATGCAGAGGAAGGCCTCTCTTACACCTCTGACTTGAGGCCCATGATAGAGCAGACAGGTGACGCAGGAGTGCAGAGTGGCACAAGTGCCTGATGGTGTTGCTAGCAGTAGGGCTGGACTGGATCTCCTGGTGAAGCCATGAAAGGTGGTCAGCAAGCAGGAATGCCAGAGGACCGCAGGTAGCTTATGAACAGGAAAAGAATGGCACTTGGAAGCAGCACGTAGATAGGCAGGCACAGTGGCTAGCAGTGTAGGAGTTCTGTAATGGCTGGAACACAGGCAGGGTCAGACAGGCCAGGTCATACACAGGCAGGCAGATCAGGTACAGATGCGGAGGCTGGAGCAGAGTCAAGGTACAGGCCCGGTCGGTAACAATCAGCAGCATGGTAACAATAGGGGCAGGCAGGAGTAGAGTCAAAGACAAGCCAGGGTCGGTGCAGGCAGAGAACAAGATTAGTCAGAACAAGCTGGGTCAAAAACTGGAAAAGATGAAGGGAAACAGGTAGCAGACAAGACAGCACTGATCTTGGGTACTGACCCAGTTTAAACAGTCCACTTGGCACCAACATCTGTCACAGGGTGCGCGTGCACATGCCTATGCGCACTTGCATATATCCATTTGCATTCCGATGTCCATTGTCACCTTTCCCTTAGTGAAGTGCCAGGAACAGGACACTGCCTGTGGGAGCAAAAGAATAGAGCAAATCAAGTTGTTCAGACAGGAAAATAAGAAATTACAAATCAAGCAACTGAACAGAAGATTGAACAGCTAACATCTGCAGCACCCAGTGGCCAGCAGGAGGGAGCATGCATGTCTAAATGGATGCCCTGGCTGTGTTATTTCATATAATGCTCTGGCTTATAAAAGAAGATCTCAGGCAGTGTACTATGATGTTTACAGTAGCCCTCCAGCTCCTCCCATAAAATGTGAATCAAAGACATCATATAGATCTAGTGATGATGTAATTGGGTCATAGAAAAGGTATTTCTTTGGGGGGGGGGGCATGCGCGGCACCTGATGATGGCGGACATGTAGTTTGCCTGCTCCGATCCCTGCCGCCTTCTGTAACTCCCACACAGCTGCCAGAAGCTCATCCAGCCATGGTAGACCTCCTCACCCACCGCTGAATCCCTCAGGCAACACATGGTGAAATACATGCCAAAACAAACGGCTCTTTTATCCACCTCGGAGCTGTGGCCTTCACAGACACTAGACCGCTTCTTGCATAGGCCCGAATCCCTGGCCTCGAGTATGCCCCGCCGGACCCTGCGATCGTGCTTCAGGGGGACGGAGACACTCTCCTACAGATCACATCCACTTCAACCACAGGGATGTCGGCCCCCCTAACAGTGGAAATCCTGGACACTAAGCTGCAATCCCTCATGCGAAGCCTGACATGCACCATTACCAGAGAAGTGGGGAAACTTGCTCAGGAACTGAGGGATAAGATAACACACATAGGAGAATGTACTGATACTCTAGAAACTAAGTTTGATGAACTAGTACAGTATTTTCATGTTTTAGAGGAAGATAATGCAGTCCTGAAATATTCTGTTTCCCAGCTCTAGTCCCAGCAAGAAGATTTGAAGAATAGGGAACGCTGCCAAATTCTGCATATTAAGGGCATCCCTGAACCTGTGGGAGAGGTTTGTCCTTACCTACTAAGCCTCTTCAACACCATAGCCCCTCTCATCCCTGACATAGACAGGCGACTGGACCGGGTGCACAGATCATTGGCCCCTAAACCCCCTGCATGGACCAACTCCAGGGATATCATAATTTCATTACTATGATAGCAGGAAAGCCCTTACCTTGGCTACCCGCAATAAAACTCGGTTGGAATTCAAAGGGGCTAAAATACAAATCTTTAGCAGTTTATCGCCTATAACCCTCGCCAAACATTGCAGCTACAGCCCGGTGACCACCCACCTGCAAAACCATCAGATCGCATACCGCTGGGGCTTCCCCTTTCGTTCATCTGTTTCGCGAGATGGCATCCAATTCTCTATGAGGGATCTGCAGGAGAGCGAGGCGTTCATACGCAATCTTGGCCTCCCACCACTTCCAGAAAAGGATCCCATACCGATAATCTACTCCCAGACAGATCTGGACCCCAAGTCATCCGAATTCGCAGAAGGCCTTTTCCACTCCTCAACGATATCCTTCTTCCAGGCACCCAACCTGAGAGCCTTCTTTGAAACGGTTTGTTTAGTCCTACTTTGGGCCGTGTACCATCAAGCTTCCCTATTTGGGGAGTTTTTACCCATACCCATGGGTTGATTTTATAGTTTATTATAACTCAAACATTTAATTTGCTTTCTTTTCACTGGAAGACAGCAGGGATCACTCCAGGCAGATTGGAATCCCCCATGCCCCTCTTCTCGATCCATGGCCACGGTCATGGATTCCAGAGCAGTCGTGACCCCTCAGGCTCTAGTTCTTTAACTCAATGTTTTTATAGGTCCCTTTTTGACCTATTTTTCACTTTTTGCCTACTCTGTTCAGACTTCTTTTGAAGGCTGGTTTTCAATGTTGATATATGCTTCCCTATACTGTCTCTCCACAGGATACACCATTTTTTTTTGTTCTCTTTTTGCTTTTGATTCATAATGATTACTCTCAAACCATGTTGCAATATGATTGCTTTACGGATTTTTAATTATAATGTGAAGGGTTTGAACTCCATTCATAAAAGATGGTTGGCCTTAAAGGAGTTCAAATCATCAGCCGCTGATGTAATCTTAGTCAAGGAAACTCATTTCAGCTCAGGGGGATCCTTTAAATTTGCTGCAAAACATTTTCCTGTCTCCTTTATGGCCTCTGACCCCTCTGGTAAAGCAAGCGTTGCCACAAAAGTCCTGCCCCCTAAGAGTAAAATCCTCCTGTCTGGTCCCCCATGGTAGATTTATTTTTCTGGACTGCGATTACCTATCACGCTCATTCACTCTGATTAATATTTATGCTCCCAACTCAGGACAAACTCAGTTCCCTACTGATGTGCTTGGAAAACTCGGAAAATACTCACAACCCTTTATCTGTGAACCCCGAGTACCCAGGAGCCCCAAATGGGATCCTGCTGCAGCCCAGGAGTCGGGGAGCCAGACCCGTCCCATGGCGTATAATACTTGGCTCAAAGCCAGAACTGAAGTGTGGATACTATAGTCTCTGTATACCGATATAGGCAAGTCAAGCGTCAGTTATCAAACTGACATGGTAATGTGCGGGGGAAAGAGCCTTGCCAAGAGAGGCGACAGAAGAAAGTAAGGAAGCACAAAAAGGGGGGGGGGAATACGTGTGAAGTGAAAAGGAAAAAAAAAAAAGGAGAGGAGAGTGATGTTCCGTTCATCAGCTTGTAGATCGGGAGGTCAGACTACCAGGGGGTACTCCTGGTATGAGGGAAATATTGCAGAGGGTTGCCCAGGGTTCCCAGATGCTCCTAAACTTCTCGGTTTTGTCGTTGAGCTTGGCAACGGTTTGTTCCTGAATCATGATCCATGTCACCTTCTGTTTAAACAACCGGAAAGAGATGGTATGTGTCTTCCAGGCTTTGGCTATAGTTATTTTGGCCCCCAGGCAGAGAAACAATGCTAACGCCTGGGACGTTTTGGATAAATCTGGGATAAGAAAGTTCAGCAGTGCCCACCTAGGGTGAGGCATAACTGTAGAGCCTGTCAGGGAGCTAATGGTTCGGAATATTTTCCGCCAGAAAGACCGTATGCGAGGACAGGTCCACCAAACATGGACCATAGAGCCCTCCAGTCCGCATCCTCGGAAGCAAACCGGAGACGTGCCCGGGAAAAGTGTAGCCAGCCTGGAAGGGACATAATACCATCTTAGTAAAACTTTCAAACTGGCTTCAATCAGTGATATATTGAGAATACCTTTGTAAGCTCTTGCAGAGGCTCGATACCAAGCTGTAGGGTCCCAAGAATCGTCCAGGTCGTACTCCCAGGCTCGGGCATAAGATGGTTTGGACTGTTTTGTCATAAGTGCCGTATAGATCAGTGAAATGCCCCCCTTCTGATCAGCCGTGTTGATACACCATTGTTCGAATGGGGTAATAGTGGGGGGTAGTGGTTTGGTGGTCCAGATAGAGTGCAAGAAATGGGAGATTTGTGTGTACCTATAAAGTTCTGAATCGGGCATGTCTAGTTTCTTCCTACAGTGCCGCAGTGAGAGGGGCCCCGAATGGGAGAAGAAGTGACCGATACGATATAGGCCTTTGTCGGTCCACCATTTAAATGCTTCAATGTTCTTTCCAGGGGGAAATTCAGGGTTATGAAAAATGTGTGATAGGGGTCTCAGTGGGGATATGATTGAGCTCAGGGAGAAAAGTTTGGAGCTAAGCGCTATAGAGTGTGATAGGGTGGGTGCCATGATAGCCGGTCTGTCTTTCGAAGAGCAACTTAAGAGGAAGTCGATGGTGTGCGAGGGAACAGCTTGTCGTTCCATGGTAAACCAGTCTGGTTTAGCATGACTAGAGTAGGCTAAAGAAATTTGTGTCAGCCGTGCAGCCTGATAGTAAGCCCAAAGATTTGGAAGTCCCAGACCCCCTTGAGTTTTTAATCTGTAGAGTGTTTCAGAAGGACATCTATAGCCTTTCCTACCCCAAATAAAACGAATGATGTCCGACTGTGTTTTGGTGAGAACACGTTTGGGTATTGGGATCGGCAACGAGCGGAATAGATACAGTAGTTTTGGTAACAGCGTCATTTTCACCGCATGAATTCTGCCCAGCCAGGATAGACCACATTTAGACCACCTCTCCACGTCTTGTAAGCATTTTTTTATCATGGGCGGATAATTTGCGCGGAATAAATCCTCTATTTTCGGGGTAAGCATGATACCCAGGTATGGGATCTGGTAGGGAGCCCAAGTGAAAGTAAAATTATCTGTAAGTTGTTTGAGTGTATCTGGCGGGAGGGTTACATTCAAAGCCAGTGATTTAGTCATATTAACCCTTAGGCCTGATATCTTACTAAAGTCCCCAAGGATCTGAAGGTTCGTAGGCATGGAAGTCAGGGGAGAGGTAATAAAAAGAAGGAGGTCATCCGCATACAGTCCGCAACGTACCCCTTTGATGTCTGGGTTTGACCGCAGGGCGATGGCCAAAGTCTCGATTGCTATAGCAAACAGGAGAGGTGATAGAGGGCATCCCTGTCTGGTCCCCCTGCCGATGGGAAAGGATTCCGAGTACCTACCCAGTAGGCGCACCTGTGCCGTCGGAGTGGAATAAAGGGAGTTAATAAGATTAAGAAAGTATGAGCCACAGCCCCATCGCCTAAGGATATCAGACAGGTATGCCCAATCTATTGAGTCAAACGCCTTGTGTAGATCAATTGACAATAAAAATCCTTTTTGTGCAGGGCCCCCGTCCCATTTAGATTTTAGCAAGGAAATGATGTCTACTGCCCGTCTGATCTGGTCTGGTCCCTGTCTCCCGGGGATGAAGCCTACCTGATCCTTATGTACATATGTGGAGATAAAGCTAGATAGTCGGTTGGCAAGTATCTTAGTCATTATTTTTATATCATTGTTAATAAGAGATATAGGGCGATAGTTGCCAACCTCACTGATATCCTTGTCAGGTTTCGGTATCACCGAAATATATGCCGAGTTCAAATCTGTATTTAAAGAGGCCCCATCCCTGAGAGAATTGAACATTCTAGTTAAGTGTGGTGCCAGGCAGTGACCAAATTTCTTGTAATATCCCGTAGATAGGCCATCCGGGCCCGGGGAAGAGCCCAGCTTAAGGTTCTTTATAGTATCTAAGACTTCCCCTTGGGTGAAGGGGGACTCCAAAAGTTCTGCATGTGTCTTATCTAGAGAGGGTAACTGCAGACCATGTAGAAATTTATCCCGTAAAGTAGTGGAGGGGCCGGGGTTACGTTTGTAAAGATCCGAGTAGAATCGTTTAAAGGTTTCCATTATTTTGCTCGGGTTCTGTGAAAGTTCCCCTGAGGTTACCTTCAGTTTGGGAAAAGCCTGAGTGCGTGTTTTGGGGGAAAGCTTAGCTGCCAATTTGGAACCAATCCTATCTTGTTGTGCATAAAATTTGGCCCTGGTCCATTGAAGATGTTGAGCTGCTGAAGTGGTCAGTGTCATGTTGAGAAGTGCCCGAGCCGTGTCTAATTTTGCTAATGAAAGTGCATTGGGGCTACGTTTATGCATTTTTGATAGTGAGCGAAATTCTTCCGTAAGTCTCACTGTTTCAGCCCTGTGTTCCGCCTTTAGTTTAGAGGACAATTGGATTAGACTGCCCCTGATAACAGTTTTATGCGCCGCCCAGCTGATGGTCGGGGATATCCCGTCTGTCGAGTTTAACGTAAAGTATTCTTGAATAGCAGATTCCAGTAACGCACATTGTATAGGATCATTCAAAAGGGTTTCCCGTAAGCGCCAACGCGGACGGAACTCGGTGCCTGCTGGTTTACACGTGAGTAGTGTAACTACGGAGTGGTCCGAGAGGGAAGAGTCGATGATCTTGGAGGACCTAATGAGAGGGAGTGTGGAAGTTCGGGTGAAGATGTGGTCTATCCTGGCAAAGGAACCGTGCGGGGCGGAAAAGTGTGTGTAGTCTTTGGTGCGCGGATTAGTTTCCCTCCATACGTCTATCAGGTCAGCTTCGTTGAGAATCTTAGCAAGTTGGACGCTCTGTTTAGACGGGCGTTTGGGTTTCGAAGCACCACTTGCTAGCTTGTCTAGGGAGAAGTCAAAGGCTAAGTTGGTGTCCCCTCCCATGAATACCGTCCCCTTGAAATGTTTCTGCAGTCTAGTTACCAGGGATTCCATGAAGGATTTTTGACCCTTATTAGGTGCGTAGTAAGAGACAAAGGTGTATAGTTCCCCATCTATGAAACCCGATACCAGAATATAGCGTCCCTGGGGATCAGTTATAGTTTCGGGTTGGGAGAGATTTAAATGTTTCGCAAAGCAGATCGCAACCCCCTTAGTTTTATTCTCTGCGGATGCTAAAAAAAATTGTGGGTAGCTTTGGTGTAGGAACTTGGGCTTGTATGTAGAAGGGAAGTGTGTCTCCTGCAGAAGGACAACATCTGCATGTATCGAGTGATAGTATTGAAGGGTTTTCCTTCGCTTGATCGGCGAGTTAAGACCCTGAGTGTTGTGTGATATTATTTTTAGGGTGGCGGCCAGATTGGGTTGGTCAGGCATGGATCAGAAGGGGGTGATCTATACAGTCGTCATGGCACTTACCCTGCCGTTGGGAGATAAGAAACATCCTCCGTCCCGTGATGCAAAGAGAGATGAACCTGGAGCCTGGGAGAGTCGAGTGGAGGACTCTGTGTGACCTATGAACTCCACCTAGAGTGTCTGGAGAGAGGGAGAGAGAAGGTATGAAGGGGAAAAGAAGAGGGAAAGGAAAGAAGGAGAAGAAGACAAAAGGGTTAATGAACTGCTGTTGAGACCTTTTAACGTGTGACATGTGACACAATAAAACAAAGGGACCCCCTGGTCCCTTCCCACCCCCCGGTCGGTTCGGATTAACCAAACCCACCACAAACCCCATGGTACCGGTTATTCTTGGAACAGAAAAACCGGAATAGGATCTAGGAAATCCAAATGGGCCCCTGATCCAGTTAAGGCGCAATGGGTCCACCACAGCCCCCCCACCTTAAATCAGTATCTACTGAGGGGTCCTATCCGCCCCATTATTAACAGGTTCCGGAGCGCCCCCTGGGGGTCTGATCCCCCTTTAGGCCTAATATTTAGGATATAAAAAAAATTACAATAAAAAAAAGGAAAAATAAATAATAATGAAAAGGCAAATTCAAATAAATGTAACAGACCCTGCAAAGCCAGGCATTAAAACTAAACTGTCGATGCACCCCAGCAAGGGGGAGAATAAAAATACTAAGTGTCATCCTTAGCCTATAACTTGACTTATAAATGTTCTAAGCATGTAAATGAATTCAGGCATTAGGGTTAACAACTGTATTCTGCTAAGGACTCAGTATGTCCTCCTTGTAGGGAGGACCAAGATAAAAGTCAGCAGACAAAGAGCCAGCTATCGCTCCCAGGTAAAGCCATAACGTTACAAATGGAGGTAACTATTCAAAAAAAAAAAAGAAAAAAAAATTTTAAAAAGGGAAAAAAGGACAAACAGGACTGACTAATGTGAGGAATGTCTCAATCATGTGGTCCAGCCGGGAAAGGGGGGCTCCCCAATGCCTTCCTCTATAAGGAAGAGGAGGAGAGGAGAAGTCCCCAAACAGACCTTTCCCCAAAAATGTATCCCCAAAATCAGGGGAAAAGTTCAGTCATGCAGCAAGTAGAGCATAAGAGCACATGCTCAAGGCGGAATGGTTTCCTTGGACCTTTTGGGTCCTTGTTTCAGCCAGGATTGTTGCAGCGGACTTGCTGGCGGTTGTCTCTTGGTCGATGAGGGGGTCCCTTTGTTAGCATTGGCAGGCGACGGTTCCAGCTGTATCAGGCCGAGGTGTGTTAGCAGTCGTTCCCCTTCCTGAAAAGAGGAGAAGCAGAAATTCCTGTTTTTGTAGGAAAAGTTCAGGCGAAGAGGAAAGGACCATTTATATGTGATGTCCTTGTCCAGGAGTACTTGCAGTAACGGTTTAAAAGACCTTCTCTTCTGTACTGTATAAGGTGACAAATCTGCAAAAATTTGGATCTTGTGGCCGAGTAAAGTGAGGTTGTCTGAGTATCTGGCTTTCCTCATGACCTCTTCCTTGACTGCGTAGTGGTGTGGTTTGACAATGACATCTCTGGGGAGACCGTCTGCTCTGGGGGCCTGTAGTACCCTGTGTGCTCTGTCCAGCTCTAGGCGGTGGTCTGGGATGTCAGGTATAAGGCTTTTAATCAGAGTTTTAACTGCTTTTTGAACATCTTTTTCAGTTTCCGGGAGTCCCCGCAGCCTAAAGTTATATCTTCTGGACCTATTCTCAAGGTCATCGATCTTTGCAAACGCCGATTCCAATTGATCCTGTACTTCCTGTAATCTGGCAGAGTTCTGGTTAATCTGTGCCACAGCTTGGTCAGCCCTATTTTCTATGTTATCCATCCTCATACCTATTTGCTGCAAGTCAGCATGTAGTGATGCAGTAATTTGGGCAGCATTCATAGCCAGACCTTTAGTTAACATCTGAGAGAAAGCTGTCATCATAGACTGGAAGTCTGTGGGGATAGGGATGTCCTCTTGGGCCTCACTATCAGTGAGTAACATGCCTGTGTGTGGGTCCAGCATAGGGGTAGTGGGATATCCTGAGCCCATTCTCCCCAATAAGGATTCAGTAGAGGAGGGAGAGCTGGCTGTTGGCAGGGGGGGGAAGTCTGTACCTGTATAGTGTTGATCTGACTGGTCCTGGTCCGCAATTGATGCTTCCTGCTCCTCTGAGGCCTGCGGGCCTCGTGTGGCCGACGCCATCTTGGCATAGCTGAGGGGGCCGGGAGCGGCCGTCATTTGGCCTGATAGATCGCGCCTGGCCAGCGGGACCGACATGACCCGATTCCCTGGGGATTCCCCTACCAGGATGGCTGAGTGTGGGGGGTGAACGAGCGCTCCGTACGCTCCGGTGGTCAGCGGCGGGCTGTGGTGGAGCGGAGCTCTAGATGCCGGCGGCCATCTTGGGAGCTGCCGCGCATGCGCCTGACACACATTATTTTAATCGCCTCCCTCGGCTAAAGTAAATCACCAATCCACGTCTTTTCGTAGACTTATCAGATCTCACAACTTATTAGATATCTGGCGGATAAAACACCCTACACAAACAATTCACATTCTATTCTCCCCCCCATAAAATGTACTCTAGATTAGATTATCTTTTTGTAACATCCCCGCTATTGACATCTACAGTTGCTTCGGAAATTAATACCATTACTTGGCCTGATCACTCCTCTGTCCAGCTTAACCTCACACTCCTCTCCCACAACTAGAACCTGTCATTGGCGTCTTAAGGACTCCCTTCTTCACAACCCTGTTATAAGAACTCAACTATCTCAAGAATTATCTAAGCTTTTTCAGCTGAATGAACACACTGTGGCAGACGTTTCCACCCTTTCGGAAATACATAAAGCATACTTCAGAGGTCAGTGCATTTCAGCTGGCTCTCCCCTGAAAAAAGATACTGCTTTACAGCAGTCATCTGTTCTTTCTCAGCTACGTAAAGTGGAGGGATTACTGCTTACCTCCCCTACAGTGACACATCTGCACATAGTTACCTCCCTACGTGAACGTCTGAAATCTCTTCATCTGAATAGATGCTCCAAGTCTCTCCTTTGGACCAAACAGAAATTTGACGAGTTTTCCAACAAACCCCATAGAATGCTGGTAAATAAGCTTAAACCTCACCATTTCAATCCTTCCCTGAGTTTCTAATACAAGCTGATGGCTCTCCTACCCACTGTCCACAAACAATGTCTAAAGTATTTGGGGAATTCTATCGGCGGTTATATAATTGCCTGAATACAGATCCCAGACACCTCTTTTCCCAAGACAAATTTAATTCCCTCTTTGACCCTTTAAAATTACTCAAACTGTCATCTTCCCAAATGTCCGCGCTTAGCGCTGCTTTTACTCCGGAAGAACTAGCTGCTGTAGTTAAGGACCTGCCACTGCACAAATTGCGGGGCCCAGATGGTTTGTCTTATTTCTACTATAATACCTTCCTCACAATTTTAAGCCCTTATCTAATGGACCTTTTTGCCTCCTCATTGAAAGGTACTATCCATCACCCTCAGTTCTTACATGCTCACATTACAGTTGTCCTGAAACCTCTGAAGTCCCCGTCACTACCAGATAACTAAAGACCCATAGCCCTACTTAATTCAGACTATAAAATATTTACAAAAATCCTAGCTAATAGACTCCCTAAATCCTAGCTAATAGACTCCTTCTATACTCCCTAAACTTATACACAACGATCAGGTGGGTTTTGTTTCCTATAGACATGCCGGGGACAATACCAGACGCGCCATTGACCTAATAAACCTGCTGGATAAGACTTCCTGTTCAGCCCTTATTCTGAGTTTAGATGTTCAGAAGGCCTTTGACAGGCTTGGTTGGCAATATATGTTCGCCGCGCTTACACGTTTCGGAATTACAGGCCCATTCATGGCAGCCCTCCACACCCTATACTCCCGCCCCACTTCCCAGGTACAGCTATCTTAAATATTTGGGAATACACTTAACTGCATCATACTCCACTCTATACCAAGCCAACTACCCTCCTTTAATTATGGAAATAAATCGCCTTTTATGTCAATGGGAATATTGCTCTCTGTCTCTTCTAGGTAGGATAAATGTCCTCAAGATGTCGATACTCCCAAAACTCTTGTATCCTTTTGGAACCCTGCCAATAACAGTCCCTATGGCATAACTCAAACATATTAAAAGATCTTTTACTAAATTTATTTGGGGTAACAAAGCTCATTGGATCGCTAGCACTGTAGTGTTTGCTATTCGTTCCCATGGAGGGCTGGAGACATTACCAAATACTACTATGCTACCCGTCTTTGAGCGGCCATCTCCTGGACAGCACGTTTTGCAACAAACAGATGGTCAGAGTTGGAGCTGAGCATAACAATTCCTGTGCATCTCTGTTCCATGCTAAGAAGTTAAGAAATATATGTCAAGGACTGATGTTTACTCTCTCCATCTGGAAGAAATTCTCTCTCTTTTCTCCATGCCAACCTCTCCTAAATATACTGTTCAACCTAGGTATTCTGGATAGCTCACCCTACAATAGCATGTAACCATGGTCACAGGCAGGCATTTTCCAGCTCTGTCACCTAATACACCCTGTTACTCGTAAATTGCTTTCGTTCCAGGAGCTCCGCAACAAATTTGAGTTTCCCAAAAATCTTTTTTTTCTCTTACCTTCAATTTAAATATTATTTTAACTCTAAATCACCTTCCCTATCCCTGGAAAAGCCAAATGCTTTTGAAGTATTATGTTCCCAGGGCTCATATCAACTTGGCCTCATATCCTCTATATACAAAATCCTTCATGAATCTATTCCACCCACGGTAAACTCTCATACTTATATGCGGAAATAGGCCAGAATCATTCAGACACCTATTTCTCTTCCTCAATGGCAAAAGATCTGGGACTCCATATCAAACGCCTCCAGATGCATGGAGCAGAGAGAGACAGCTTATAAAATCCTTTTGTTTTGGTATAGGACGCCAGAAACTATTCATAAATATGACCCCTCCGTGTCCCAGAATTGTTGGAGATGACTTCAAGACGTAGGTACACACTATCATATCTTTTGGGATTGCCCGATGATCCTACCTTTTTGGATCTTGGTCCAATCTCTCCTCCAAAAACATTTTGGAATAGATTCCATTACCTATTGGACCTCCCAGTCCCCGGGGTCCCTAAACATATAAAGTAATTGATGTCTAATATCTTATTAGCTGCCAAAAGAGTAATTCCCACCTATTGGTTATCCTCTAATTCTCTTAAGCCCCATACACACGGTAGGATTTTCCGATGGATTCTGTCCTATCGGACAATGTTGTCGGAAAATCAGACCGTGTGTAGGCACCATCGGACAGTTTCCATCAGATTGTCTGACGGACAAAGTCCTATCTCCTGCTGGATAGATTTTTTGACAACAAAGTCCGATCACACCAAATCCGATCGTGTGTAGCGAATTCCGACCGGACAAAGTGCTACGCATGCTCAGATCACTTTACAAGACCCAAGCTATTGGCTACTAGCCTCTACGTAGTCCCGTCGTAGGCAACAAACGTCACCACGTTCAGAATGATCGGATTTTCCGACAACTTTGTCCGACCGTGTGTACGCAAAACCAACATCAGACAAAGTATGACGGACATGGTCTGACGGACCTGGTCCTCAGATAATCCGCGCGTGTGTATGGGGCTTTACACAGCTCCAATTGATACAGACCATAACACATATACGCAGAAAGGAACATATGACTGCAGTTATTCATGACTCCTTACCCCAATTCTCAAAGATATGGGGTCTTTGGGATAACTCTCAATTTAATTCAGAAGCAACTTCCCATATCCCAGATCAAATACCTTCCTCATAATAAATTTTCATTCACTCAGGTGTTATTCCCCTATTTCCATTAATATGATACATGTAATGTTAAGATCCATGGTGTAGCCTTCCCTTCCCCTCTCCTTTTTATTGTTTTTCTTTCTTTTCGATGACTTGCAATGTTTTAGTTCTTCCTTAGGTTATATCTTACAGGCCTACAATGGAGCGGTAACAGGATTATGAGATATCCCCGTAGCTATCTCAACCGGCTACATAGGCCTTTAACCTTAACCGTATCGTTTTAACATACTACAAATTTATTATAGGACTGATTGTATCAATTTTCTCTGGTTTGTTATATATATGTTCTCATTTGATAAGATATACTTTTTGTATACGATTTGATACTTCATCTTTGTACTTTTTTGAAAAACCAAATAAATACAAAATTATAAAAAAAATAAATAAAAAGGTATTTCTTGAAAATGTAATGCTTTGAATAAAATAAAATAAAAATGAATTACATGTTGATTGGGGGGGGGGGGGGGGGCTTGAAAGGGATGGTATAATATTATTAAATGTGTACATTTTTAATCTAACTTACAACATTTCCTGCAGAATAGATCATTAATTTTGTCATTATTATCACTGCTATTTTTTTTTACTATTACTAGCAAAAGTGTGCCCATTCCAGAAAAGGAAAAGTTGAGGATATATGCTAAAGAAGCATTTTTTCAGGCATTGCATACAGGAGAGAATGAAGTGAAGATGGTATGACAGAGGCAATATGTGCAGAAGGGGAGTGCAGAGGGTGACGCAGGGGGCAGTATGTGAAAGTGAGGAAAGCAAAGTGTATGACAAGGATCAGTTTGTATGGGAATGGAGTGAAAACCGCATTACAAAGTGCAGTGTGTGCAGAAGAGAATGATAGGGGCAGCGAAATGTGCCCCATGACACATATTGCATTACAGAGAATGGTTAGAGGCAGTGGCAGCCCATCCATACCGGGGCGCCGCCCCCTAATCCATGTTCCTGGCCTCTAATATACATGCAGAGTGCAGGGCGCATAGATTTCAATGTTTTTTGTTTCTTTGAAGCACATGATTAGAGCCTAAGGCTCTAATAGGCTTCAAAAAAAGGGTGGGCTCTGGGCGCAGAGCGCTGCGCCCTGAGCCCACCCAGTTGTGTGACTATAGCAAATTAATATTAGCTATTGTCTTCCTGTTTCTGGTCCCGGCCAATCAGGAAGCAGGTCCTGAGACCTGATTGGCCAGGAGTCTTAGAGCAGACCCGGGAGACGAGGACAGCTACGAGCAGAGAAAGAACCACGAGGCAAGCTCAGCAACAAGAAGACCAAGGAGCAGAGGTCCCTAAGGTTGAGCATCAATGCCTGATAAGAGGAAAATGCACGACGAACAATGCCTTGGATGGCCTCCGGTCCGCCATCCCCTATGCCCACAGCCCATCCTTCTGGAAACGCTCCAAGATTGCCACCGCCTGTTTGGCTGGGAGGAGAAGCCCTGGCTCTTCTCCTGAAGCAGCTAGAGGGAAAAGCCTCCTTACAGTAAGCCCCTGATCGCCACTGTCAGGGTGTTGGGGTGTGGTGTTTGGTGGCGGCGGTGCGAATGGGGGGGTGGTTTGTTTGCCACCAACCTCCCCCAAAAATTTAGCACCAGACACCACTGCTTAGAGGTTAAAAGCAGTGTCCAGGAGACAGGCAGAGTAGAGGTGGTGGTGATTGTGTCAGCAGCATTGTAGACTGGTGGGAAGAATACCGAATCTAAAACAGGAGGAAAGTGTCAATGAAAATGGAAGCAATAGAGGTTGAAAATGAGACACCTGAATTCAATCAGGTTATCAGCAGGGACATGAAGTCCAGGAACAGTGGAGGAGGTCAAGGGGATGTGGGAGATAGGGGAGATGGGGCAGGGCTTTGTTGACTTCTGACTGTGTGTGCAATGTCTATAGGAAGGACATGGACAGTGTTCTACACTGTTTCAATGTTCAATTGACAGACTGATGAGTCTCCAGGGGAGAAACTGGAGAGTGTGGAGGTAGGATCTCACTAGGGAAAGACCAATCTGTGTATTGGAGGTGTGAGGTCCCGAGGCAAGGACTAGGAAGAGGCTTACCGGAACAGTGGTGAAAGCAATGAAAGTAGAAAGTGAAAATAGTAAATGTATACGTTTTTATAAATTATAAGGAGTACATGGCTAACTGGATTTGACCAGTTAAAAGGTTGACCATGCCTAGGCTGATTCATTTGCATTGGCTATACATATCTTTTGACAGGTTGCATCATATTAACATTAAAGTAACTTTTAACAGGTTATTATCATGATGCCTTATAGTTCTTCTAGCCCTCGTTGGGGTTTCACACCCTATCCTATTATCAACCAGGAGTCATATCATCAGATTTTGACTGTAACTGCTGGTTCTTCTTCTTCTATGCAAGCCATAGATTATATTCATTCGGAAGGGCCACCCAACCCTTTGAAAGGGTTGAAAAAGTGCCTGACTGGAAGACTTTTGAAGCAACCACACAGCAAAGGTCATTGGAGCAGAGACAGGCAAGTCTAATGCCGCATACACACGGCCGGACTTTGCATCAGGCAAAACTCTGTCGGCATTTACAACGGAAACATTTTAAACAGGCTCTATATGTAAGTCCGTCGGAAATGTTGACAGAAAAAGTCCGGGGCATACACACGGTCGGAATATCCGATGAAAAGGTCCCATCGGACTTTTTCTCCCGGAAAATCCGACCCCGTGTACGCGGCATAAGTAAAAGTGCTGGGAGGTGCTTTTAAGAATTGTTATACTAAAATATGAAGTTCTTTATAAACAAATTAATACGCTCATATTTAAAGTTACATTTCTAAAGGTTGCAGTGCAAAACCATTATTCTTGCATATTTTTTACATTTTAAAAAGAATTTACAATTATTTGATTTGTAGCTGGACAATAAGAACCACCCATGTATTTGAGCAATTATTATTTTTTCAAAAGTTAAAAAACAAATTAAAGCATTCAGCTTTTTATAGTATGTCATTATGTTTCTAATTTTGCTTCCAGACATGCTCAATTGCTATATTTACTTGCTTGCCTGTACTGTTAGTTCTGCGCTTATAACTCTTAAAGTCTATGTAAAGCCAAACCTTTTTTTTATTTACTTTTTGCAGTCTGTGTCCCGCTGGGAATATTTTGCTTAATTTGCTGTTTTTTGGAGATACAACAGTAAATTAAAGGGAATTTTTCCAAAGTGAATGCAATAGAGATTTGATATAGAAATGTCCCCATTGGAGGATTTTCCCTTACTGCTTGCTCTGGTGAAAACTATAACATTTTAATTTCCCCTCACTTTCTATCAATGTGACAGTGGTCACCAGGAAACATTAGCGTTAAATATCCCCAGCGGAGACACAGATTGGAATATAAACGTGACAGGTTGCCGTCACATACACTACCCACTGTCCACAAACAATGTCTAAAGTATTTGGGGAATTCTATCGGCGGTTATATAATTGCCTGAATACAGATCCCAGACACCTCTTTTCCCAAGACAAATTTAATTCCCTCTTTGACCCTTTAAAATTACTCAAACTGTCATCTTCCCAAATGTCCGCGCTTAGCGCTGCTTTTACTCCGGAAGAACTAGCTGCTGTAGTTAAGGACCTGCCACTGCACAAATTGCGGGGCCCAGATGGTTTGTCTTATTTCTACTATAATACCTTCCTCACAATTTTAAGCCCTTATCTAATGGACCTTTTTGCCTCCTCATTGAAAGGTACTATCCATCACCCTCAGTTCTTACATGCTCACATTACAGTTGTCCTGAAACCTCTGAAGTCCCCGTCACTACCAGATAACTAAAGACCCATAGCCCTATTTAATTCAGACTATAAAATATTTACAAAAATCCTAGCTAATAGACTCCCTAAATCCTAGCTAATAGACTCCTTCTATACTCCCTAAACTTATACACAACGATCAGGTGGGTTTTGTTTCCTATAGACATGCCGGGGACAATACCAGACGCGCCATTGACCTAATAAACCTGCTGGATAAGACTTCCTGTTCAGCCCTTATTCTGAGTTTAGATGTTCAGAAGGCCTTTGACAGGCTTGGTTGGCAATATATGTTCGCCGCGCTTACACGTTTCGGAATTACAGGCCCATTCATGGCAGCCCTCCACACCCTATACTCCCGCCCCACTTCCCAGGTACAGCTATCGTCTTTTCTGTCTCCATCTTTCTCCCTTAGAAATGGTACTAGGCAAGGATGTCCCAAATCCCCCTTACTATTTATATTATGCCTTGAACCACTAGCTGAAGCTATAAGTACACATCCTGATATAAGTGAAGTCTCTTTACGGCAAGGGGAATACAAATTATACCTCTTTGCGGATGACATCCTTTTAACACTAACAAAGCCTCATATTTCCCTTCCCAATCTTCACGCTTTATTAAATACTTTTTGCATGCTTTCTGGTTATAAAGTTAACACAGCCAAGACAGAAGCTCTCCCCATACATATCCCCCCTTCACTTCTTACTACATTACAGAACAATTTTCCTTACCACTGGTGTTTCTCCTCTCTTAAATATTTGGGAATACACTTAACTGCATCATACTCCACTCTATACCAAGCCAACTACCCTCCTTTAATTATGGAAATAAATCGCCTTTTATGTCAATGGGAATATTGCTCTCTGTCTCTTCTAGGTAGGATAAATGTCCTCAAGATGTCGATACTCCCAAAACTCTTGTATCCTTTTGGAACCCTGCCAATAACAGTCCCTATGGCATAACTCAAACATATTAAAAGATCTTTTACTAAATTTATTTGGGGTAACAAAGCTCATTGGATCGCTAGCACTGTAGTGTTTGCTATTCGTTCCCATGGAGGGCTGGAGACATTACCAAATACTACTATGCTACCCATCTTTGAGCGGCCATCTCCTGGACAGCACGTTTTGCAACAAACAGATGGTCAGAGTTGGAGCTGAGCATAACAATTCCTGTGCATCTCTGTTCCATGCTAAGAAGTTAAGAAATATATGTCAAGGACTGATGTTTACTCTCTCCATCTGGAAGAAATTCTCTCTCTTTTCTCCATGCCAACCTCTCCTAAATATACTGTTCAACCTAGGTATTCCGGATAGCTCACCCTACAATAGCATGTAACCATGGTCACAGGCAGGCATTTTCCAGCTCTGTCACCTAATACACCCTGTTACTCGTAAATTGCTTTCGTTCCAGGAGCTCCGCAACAAATTTGAGTTTCCCAAAAATCTTTTTTTTCTCTTACCTTCAATTTAAATATTATTTTAACTCTAAATCACCTTCCCTATCCCTGGAAAAGCCAAATGCTTTTGAAGTATTATGTTCCCAGGGCTCATATCAACTTGGCCTCATATCCTCTATATACAAAATCCTTCATGAATCTATTCCACCCACGGTAAACTCTCATACTTATATGCGGAAATAGGCCAGAATCATTCAGACACCTATTTCTCTTCCTCAATGGCAAAAGATCTGGGACTCCATATCAAACGCCTCCAGATGCATGGAGCAGAGAGAGACAGCTTATAAAATCCTTTTGTTTTGGTATAGGACGCCAGAAACTATTCATAAATATGACCCCTCCGTGTCCCAGAATTGTTGGAGATGACTTCAAGACGTAGGTACACACTATCATATCTTTTGGGATTGCCCGATGATCCTACCTTTTTGGATCTTGGTCCAATCTCTCCTCCAAAAACATTTTGGAATAGATTCCATTACCTATTGGACCTCCCAGTCCCCGGGGTCCCTAAACATATAAAGTAATTGATGTCTAATATCTTATTAGCTGCCAAAAGAGTAATTCCCACCTATTGGTTATCCTCTAATTCTCTTAAGCCCCATACACACGGTAGGATTTTCCGATGGATTCTGTCCTATCGGACAATGTTGTCGGAAAATCAGACCGTGTGTAGGCACCATCGGACAGTTTCCATCAGATTGTCTGACGGACAAAGTCCTATCTCCTGCTGGATAGATTTTTTGACAACAAAGTCCGATCACACCAAATCCGATCGTGTGTAGCGAATTCCGACCGGACAAAGTGCTACGCATGCTCAGATCACTTTACAAGACCCAAGCTATTGGCTACTAGCCTCTACGTAGTCCCGTCGTAGGCAACAAACGTCACCACGTTCAGAATGATCGGATTTTCCGACAACTTTGTCCGACCGTGTGTACGCAAAACCAACATCAGACAAAGTATGACGGACATGGTCTGACGGACCTGGTCCTCAGATAATCCGCGCGTGTGTATGGGGCTTTACACAGCTCCAATTGATACAGACCATAACACATATACGCAGAAAGGAACATATGACTGCAGTTATTCATGACTCCTTACCCCAATTCTCAAAGATATGGGGTCTTTGGGATAACTCTCAATTTAATTCAGAAGCAACTTCCCATATCCCAGATCAAATACCTTCCTCATAATAAATTTTCATTCACTCAGGTGTTATTCCCCTATTTCCATTAATATGATACATGTAATGTTAAGATCCATGGTGTAGCCTTCCCTTCCCCTCTCCTTTTTATTGTTTTTCTTTCTTTTCGATGACTTGCAATGTTTTAGTTCTTCCTTAGGTTACAGTGGTGTGAAAAAGTGTTTGCCCCCTTCCTCATTTCCTGTTCCTTTGCATGTTTGTCACACTTAAGTGTTTCGGAACATCAAACCAATTTAAAACAATAGTCAAGGACAACACAAGTAAACACAAAATGCAATTTGTAAATGAAGGTGTTTATTATTAAAGGTGAAAAAAAATCCAAACCATCATGGCCCTGTGTGAAAAAGTGATTGCCCCCTAAACCTAATAACTGGTTGGGCCACCCTTAGCAGCAACAACTGCAACCAAGCGTTTGCGATAACGTGCAATGAGGCTTTTACAGCGTCCTGGAGGAATTTTGGCCCACTCATCTTTGCAGAATTGTCCTAATTCAGTTACATTAGAGGGTTTTCGAGCATGAACGGCCTTTTTAAGGTCATACCACAACATCTCAATAGGATTCAGGTCAGGACTTTGGCTAGGCCACTCCAAAGTCTTCATTATGTTTTTCTTCAGCCATTTGGTGGTGGACTTGCTGGTGTGTTTAGGATCATTGTCCTGCTGCAGAACCCAAGTTCGTTTCAGCTTGAGTACACGAACAGATGGTCGGACATTCTCCTTCAGGATCTCTTGGTAGACAGCAAAATTCATAGTTCCTTTTATCACGGCAAGTCTTCCAGGTCCTGAAGCAGCAAAACAGCCCCAGACCATCACACTACCACCACCATATTTTACTGTTGGTATAATGTTCTTTTTCTGAAATGCAGTGTTCCTTCTAAGCCAGATATACTTGGACACACACCTTCCAAAGAGTTCCACTTTTGTCTCATCGGTCCACAGAATGTTATCCCAAAAGTCTTGGGGATCATCAAGATGTGTTGTGGAGAAATTGAGACGAGCTTTGATGTTCTTTTTGCTCAGCAGTGGTTTTCTCCTTGGAACTCTGCCATGCAGGCCATTTTTGCCCAGTCTTTTCCTGATGGTGGGGGCATGAACGCTGACCTTAACTGAGGCAAGTGAGGCCTGCAGTTCCTTGGACGTTGTTGTGGGGTCTTTTGTGACCTCTTGGATGAGTCGTCGCTGCGCTCTTGGGGTAATTTTGGGCGGCCGGCCACTCCTGGGAAGGTTCACCACTGTTCCATGTCTTCGCCATTTGTGGATAATGGCTCTAACTGTGGTTCGCTGGATTCCCAAAGCTTTGGAAATGGCTTTATAACCCTTTCCAGACTGATAGATCTCAATTACTTTCTTTCTCAATTGTTCCTGAATTTCTTTGGGTCTCGGCATGATGTGTAGCTTTTAAGGATCTTCTGGTGGACCTTACTGTGTCAAGCAGCTCCTATTTAAGTGATGGCTTGATTGTGAACAGGTGTGGCAATAATCAGGCCTGGGTGTGGCTAGCGAAATTGAACTCAGGTATGGACAACCACAGTTATAGTATGTTTTAACAAGGGGGGCAATCACTTTTTCACACAGGGCCATGATGGTTTGGATTTTTTTTCACCTTTAATAATAAACACCTTTTACAAATTGCATTTTGTGTTTACTTGTTTGTCCTTGACTATTGTTTAAATTGGTTTGATGTTCCGAAACACATAAGTGTGACAAACATGCAAAGGAACAGGAAATGAGGAAGGGGGCAAACACTTTTTCACACCACTGTATATCTTACAGGCCTACAATGGAGCGGTAACAGGATTATGAGATATCCCCGTAGCTATCTCAACCGGCTACATAGGCCTTTAACCTTAACCGTATCGTTTTAACATACTACAAATTTATTATAGGACTGATTGTATCAATTTTCTCTGGTTTGTTATATATATGTTCTCATTTGATAAGATATACTTTTTGTATACGATTTGATACTTCATCTTTGTACTTTTTTGAAAAACCAAATAAATACAAAATTATAAAAAAAATAAATAAAAAGGTATTTCTTGAAAATGTAATGCTTTGAATAAAATAAAATAAAAATGAATTACATGTTGATTGGGGGGGGGGTGGGGGGTTGAAAGGGATGGTATAATATTATTAAATGTGTACATTTTTAATCTAACTTACAACATTTCCTGCAGAATAGATCATTAATTTTGTCATTATTATCACTGCTATTTTTTTTTACTATTACTAGCAAAAGTGTGCCCATTCCAGAAAAGGAAAAGTTGAGGATATATGCTAAAGAAGCATTTTTTCAGGCATTGCATACAGGAGAGAATGAAGTGAAGATGGTATGACAGAGGCAATATGTGCAGAAGGGGAGTGCAGAGGGTGACGCAGGGGGCAGTATGTGAAAGTGAGGAAAGCAAAGTGTATGACAAGGATCAGTTTGTATGGGAATGGAGTGAAAACCGCATTACAAAGTGCAGTGTGTGCAGAAGAGAATGATAGGGGCAGCGAAATGTGCCCCATGACACATATTGCATTACAGAGAATGGTTAGAGGCAGTGGCAGCCCATCCATACCGGGGCGCCGCCCCCTAATCCATGTTCCTGGCCTCTAATATACATGCAGAGTGCAGGGCGCATAGATTTCAATGTTTTTTGTTTCTTTGAAGCACATGATTAGAGCCTAAGGCTCTAATAGGCTTCAAAAAAAGGGTGGGCTCTGGGCGCAGAGCGCTGCGCCCTGAGCCCACCCAGTTGTGTGACTATAGCAAATTAATATTAGCTATTGTCTTCCTGTTTCTGGTCCCGGCCAATCAGGAAGCAGGTCCTGAGACCTGATTGGCCAGGAGTCTTAGAGCAGACCCGGGAGACGAGGACAGCTACGAGCAGAGAAAGAACCACGAGGCAAGCTCAGCAACAAGAAGACCAAGGAGCAGAGGTCCCTAAGGTTGAGCATCAATGCCTGATAAGAGGAAAATGCACGACGAACAATGCCTTGGATGGCCTCCGGTCCGCCATCCCCTATGCCCACAGCCCATCCTTCTGGAAACGCTCCAAGATTGCCACCGCCTGTTTGGCTGGGAGGAGAAGCCCTGGCTCTTCTCCTGAAGCAGCTAGAGGGAAAAGCCTCCTTACAGTAAGCCCCTGATCGCCACTGTCAGGGTGTTGGGGTGTGGTGTTTGGTGGCGGCGGTGCGAATGGGGGGGTGGTTTGTTTGCCATCAACCTCCCCCAAAAATTTAGCACCAGACACCACTGCTTAGAGGTTAAAAGCAGTGTCCAGGAGACAGGCAGAGTAGAGGTGGTGGTGATTGTGTCAGCAGCATTGTAGACTGGTGGGAAGAATACCGAATCTAAAACAGGAGGAAAGTGTCAATGAAAATGGAAGCAATAGAGGTTGAAAATGAGACACCTGAATTCAATCAGGTTATCAGCAGGGACATGAAGTCCAGGAACAGTGGAGGAGGTCAAGGGGATGTGGGAGATAGGGGAGATGGGGCAGGGCTTTGTTGACTTCTGACTGTGTGTGCAATGTCTATAGGAAGGACATGGACAGTGTTCTACACTGTTTCAATGTTCAATTGACAGACTGATGAGTCTCCAGGGGAGAAACTGGAGAGTGTGGAGGTAGGATCTCACTAGGGAAAGACCAATCTGTGTATTGGAGGTGTGAGGTCCCGAGGCAAGGACTAGGAAGAGGCTTACCGGAACAGTGGTGAAAGCAATGAAAGTAGAAAGTGAAAATAGTAAATGTATACGTTTTTATAAATTATAAGGAGTACAGTTAAAAGGTTGACCATGCCTAGGCTGATTCATTTGCATTGGCTATACATATCTTTTGACAGGTTGCATCATATTAACATTAAAGTAACTTTTAACAGGTTATTATCATGATGCCTTATAGTTCTTCTAGCCCTCGTTGGGGTTTCACACCCTATCCTATTATCAACCAGGAGTCATATCATCAGATTTTGACTGTAACTGCTGGTTCTTCTTCTTCTATGCAAGCCATAGATTATATTCATTCGGAAGGGCCACCCAACCCTTTGAAAGGGTTGAAAAAGTGCCTGACTGGAAGACTTTTGAAGCAACCACACAGCAAAGGTCATTGGAGCAGAGACAGGCAAGTCTAATGCCGCATACACACGGCCGGACTTTGCATCAGGCAAAACTCTGTCGGCATTTACAACGGAAACATTTTAAACAGGCTCTATATGTAAGTCCGTCGGAAATGTTGACAGAAAAAGTCCGGGGCATACACACGGTCGGAATATCCGATGAAAAGGTCCCATCGGACTTTTTCATCCGGAAAATACGACCATGTGTACGCGGCATAAGTAAAAGTGCTGGGAGGTGCTTTTAAGAATTGTTATACTAAAATATGAAGTTCTTTATAAACAAATTAATACGCTCATATTTAAAGTTACATTTCTAAAGGTTGCAGTGCAAAACCATTATTCTTGCATATTTTTTACATTTTAAAAAGAATTTACAATTATTTGATTTGTAGCTGGACAATAAGAACCACCCATGTATTTGAGCAATTATTATTTTTTCAAAAGTTAAAAAACAAATTAAAGCATTCAGCTTTTTATAGTATGTCATTATGTTTCTAATTTTGCTTCCAGACATGCTCAATTGCTATATTTACTTGCTTGCCTGTACTGTTAGTTCTGCGCTTATAACTCTTAAAGTCTATGTAAAGCCAAACCTTTTTTTTATTTACTTTTTGCAGTCTGTGTCCCGCTGGGAATATTTTGCTTAATTTGCTGTTTTTTGGAGATACAACAGTAAATTAAAGGGAATTTTTCCAAAGTGAATGCAATAGAGATTTGATATAGAAATGTCCCCATTGGAGGATTTTCCCTTACTGCTTGCTCTGGTGAAAACTATAACATTTTAATTTCCCCTCACTTTCTATCAATGTGACAGTGGTCACCAGGAAACATTAGCGTTAAATATCCCCAGCGGAGACACAGATTGGAATATAAACGTGACAGGTTGCCGTCACATACACTTAGCTAACAAATTAACCAAACCCAAACACCTAACCCTTAATGTGATACCCTAAAATTAACAGTTAACACTGTAATACACAGCCTTTCATAATAACTCTTACCATTTAATTTGAACCCTCAAACTTATTCTGTTAACATTAAAATACCCTATCCCCCTTACTCTTGACCACAACACTAATCCTAACCTCACTTTTGAGTTAATACCAAACATTAATTTAGCAACATCCATGAAGCATCGTCCTGTGTCAAGACCTAAATAGGGCTGAGTTGTAGTGCTGTAAATGCATACACCTAACTTTTCATGTAATTTTTGAGTGAGGTTCTTTGTGTAGTAGTGAGTGTTCAGAGTTGTGCTGTGATTATTTTGAGCTTTTTTTGTAAGGCTCTTCTCACTTCTGCTCAACAAGTATATATTTTGGCCTTTATTTCAAAGTGAAATCTTTTCCTACAGTGAAAATATTTGAACACTGTCTCAATCAGTCTCACAAAAGCTTTATGCAAATTAGCAAGGAGCTTAGACTCAGCATACAGACACTGTATGCTTCAACATTCTCTCAACATTCAACAATCTCTCTACAGAATAAAAATAAATCCGTAAAACGTCACCTTCGTGAAAAAGACATCACAGACAGTGTGAGGTACAGTAAAAGTTGACCCGTTTTGTGTCATGAGGTTATGAGTAAGCGCTAGCCACAGCGCGAAACACGTCAACTTTAACTGTACCCCACACTGTCTGTGATGTATTTTGCATGAAGGATCAATAAAGGTGAAGTGTTGCAGTGAATTCTGGATTTCTTTTGATTGTGTATCTGCAGGCGAGATGTGCTAGTGCCTAAACCTAAACCCTGGCTATGCTGTGGATTGATGGTCAGATATGAGACCTAGCTTAGTTCACAGAAGCCACTTACTAGTTTTAAAATGTAATATTGCAAAGGTGGGCAGTGCGCAAAAATATGTATAAAGAGCAAGATTAGAAAGAATACAAAAAAAGACAAAAGGACATACAGAACATGGCTATTTCCTATGAAATAAAAAGGTAGAAAAATCTGAAATAAACGTTTACTATGGTGCATCCTGCTGGCGGGTGCACACCAATAAAAAATCAATCTTCCTTATGCAAAAAAGGCTCTATATGTATCACCTCACTAATTTCTCATGCTTCTCAATTTATTGAGATATGGATGTGGTCTTGACTTTGACCCTTGGTCAATTAACTCTGGGGGTGGCACCTCCCCTGCTTGGTGAAGACGTTCGGCTTTCTGAATTGGTCATGGGTTTTATGGTCCAGCCTGTTCTGATAAATGGGTTAGGAATAGGATTTTTTACATCAGTGCATCAGACCCACCACAACAAGTCGAATTACCCATGGCTGTCATGAGCAGGCACCAGACAACCATTTTATGGATCTTTATGTGGATGTAGCCCAAAATGTATAGTATCAGAAGGAATTATTTTAATCTCTCTGCAACTATTTTTTTAGATTTTATAAAATATATTGCTCTGATCTTTGACATAATATAAATTGTTGGTAGATGGTTTTGAATCTTCTGTGTGTCTCTTGCTGTGCTGGGTTTGTAGTCAAAACAGCTGCAGATTCTCTTTGAGGTTCAGTGAGGTAACGGTATGCTTATTCTTATCTATAGCTGGAAGGATGTGAGAATGTAATGGCATCTAGGTGTCAATTTCCGCAATCTTCAGGCTTACGAGCTGTCAATTTAGATTGTTTTATCTGTACCATTGAAGATTGAATTGAAAGAATTTCTGTAATACGATACCACTTTAACATCTCAACTATTGGTAAAATTACTCCACTTTAGAAGTATGTGTACACCATATAGGACACAGTAAGAACGACTGGTACCACCTGAAGTCCATGGAGTGTATCTGAGACAGTCAGCAAGTCTTGTGGTAGACCGGATATCTGAAAACAGGAAGTGTGCGTAGAACAATAACCTTAAATGAAAATATGGAGGACAGAAGCAGATGGAACAGTAACAGGTGAGGCTGGAGTTCCACTTTAAAGCAAAGCCCCAGAGGCAACAATCAGGTGAGATGTAGTCTTAAGCCCCATACACACACGCGGATTATCCGAGGACCAGGTCCGTAGGATCATGTCCGTCGTACTTTGTCCGATGTTGGTTTTGCGTACACACGGTCGGACAAAGTTGTCGGAAAATCCGATCATTCTGAACGTGGTGACGTTTGTTGCCTACGACGGGACTACGTAGAGGCTAGTAGCCAATAGCTTTGGTCTTGTAATGTGATCTGAGCATGCGTAGCACTTTGTCCGTCCGAATTCGCTACACACGATCGGATTTGGTGTGATCGGACTTTGTTGTCAAAAAATCTATCCAGCAGGAGATAGGACTTTGTCCGTCAGACAATCCGATGGAAACTGTCCGATGGTGCCTACACACGGTCGGATTTTTCGACAGCATTGTCCGATAGGACAGAATCCATGCGAAAATCCGACCGTGTGTATGGGGCTTAAGATAAGATAATATTTAATTGTATTTCTCTTTGTGCTCCTCCTGTACATTTGTAGTCTGAGAAGTTGGTTTGAGGTGCTCTCAACCACAAGGGCACTTAAACACAAATCAATGTCACAAGTGGAAGGATACTTAACTCAATTTGAATTCTCTTTGGGTGAGATCAACAGTTACAATGCAATTTTAGAGGAATCACAAAGTAAATGACAGTTTTAATCCCATACTGATAAAGGTCAATTTCTTTGTGGTGTATTGATCAGGGGGAACCTTTTGAATTTGGATGTACACAATGGTATTTTATAACACTTAGAATAAAAACAGGTTTATCCTGATTTTTTAAATTATTTGTTCTTTATCATTCATGTAATTATGTGAAGTGATAAGCAAACATCTCAGCAACACTCTAATAAATAATTGCTATAATTCTCATAGTGAATTGTCAGTAGATTGTATCATAGCACTTTTGTATGTACCATAGATTTATCACAGCTAAACATGAAAAGTAAGACCAAATTAGAATGGCAATGTACAATGAAGATGGAGTTCAAGAATTTAACCACTTCAAGTCCAGACTGTTTCACCCGTTTCCAGTCCAGGCCATTTTTCAGTTTTCATTGCTGTCACACTTGAATGACATGTACCACTGCCATGCAACACTGTACCCAAATAAATTTTCTATCATTTCTCATTAATGCTAATTTTGTCAGGAAAGCTGTAGCTTCCTCACTTTTTACGAAATAGGATTTGCTTAGGCCTGGTAGCTAATTATTGGTCTATCACATGTATGGTGGCATGTTGGTGCCAAGAAACCAGAAAATAGTTTTATACTTTCCTTATAATCTTCCTTTCCTGGCACCAATCCATGGCAGGATAGGAAACCCACCCAGTCCATTCTTAGCATTTTACAGGGAATGAGCATCAACACATTATATGTAAGCGGGGCTACTACAACATGTAGGCTGCTGTAGTTTGGAGCCAGAAAAGGAAAATTAAGAAAAGCGTGTGATATATGGTTTTATATGACCCTATACACACACACAAATACACTGTAATGTCACGTACACACGATCGTACTTTCCGCCAACAAAACCGTGGATTTTTGTTGGCTCAAACTTGTCTTGCATACACACGGTCACACAAATGTTGGCCAACAATTCTGAGTGCGGTGACGTACAGCGTGTATGATGAGCCGATAAAAAGGAAGTTCAATAGCTAGTGTGCCACCCTTTAGGCTCCTTCTGCTAATCTCGTGTCTATCTCGTGTTAGTTGAAGTTTGGTGAGAGACGATTTGCACTTTTCAGCCTCATGCTTTTCAGTTCATTTCTGCTTTTCAGTTTGTGCTTGTTGGTTCGTATCTGTTCTTCAGTGTGTATTGTCAGTTCATTCCTGTCTCTCAGTGCATTCTATTTATAGTTCGCTTTTGTTTTTCAGTGCGTTCTTGTCCGCTCGTTTCTGATTTTCAGCTCGTTCTTCTCTGTGTTTTCAGTGTTTTCTGCCAGTTCATTCTGATCAGCCGACCGTTTTCTAGCCATGTTGTGGGTACGTACTCATCGTATAGTCTGTGCTGTTCTTGGGCTTGGTGTTGGAGTTCTTGCTTTGACCCAAGTCCAGTCTATGAACAGGGGCAGGAGGAGTTCATGGACCAAGAATTGGTTACTCAATCGTTACCAATTCTCTCATATGCCTTTGCTGCGGGAGCTCCAGAGATTTGTTTCATCTCTGTGTATCACCTGAGGCTGTTCACTTCACTGGGTATATGTAAAAAAGTGTAATTTTTGCAGGAAAAAAGCTATTTAAAATCACTCGCGGTTAATGAATTGATGGATCCTGTAACACAGAGAACTGTCATTCATTAATAAAAAACAAAAAAAAAAGCGTAGGGGTCCCCCCAAATTCAATAACCAGGCCCTTCAGGTCTGGGATGGATATTAAGGGGAACCCCAGCCAAAAAAAAAATAAAAAAATGGCGTAGGGTCCCCCTCAAAATCCATACCAGACCCTTATCCGAGCACGCAACCTGGCAGGCCGCAGGAAAAGAGGGGGGGACGAGAGCGCCCCCCCCTCTCGCCTGAACCGTACCAGGCCACATGCCCTCAACATTGGGAGGATGCTTTGGGGGTCTAAGACCCCTAAAGCACCTTGTCCCCATGTTGATGAGGACAAGGGCCTCTTCCCCACAACCGTGCCCGGTGGTTGTGGGGGTCTGCGGGCGGGGGGCTTATCGGAATCTGGAAGCCCCCTTTAACAAAAGTACCCCTACCATTTCACCAAAAAAGTGGCAAAAATGGTAAAAATGACAGGAGACAGTCTTTGACAATTCCTTTATTAAAATCTTCTTTCTTCTTTCTTCATCCTTCGGTTTCTTCATCTTCTCCTTCCTTCATCTTCTTCCATCTTCTTCTTCCATTTTCTTCTTCCTCCGATCCGCTTCTTCTTGCGCTGGTCTTCTCGTCCTTCTCGTCCGGCATCTTCTTCCATCGGCGTCGGCGTCGGCGTCGGTGTCGGTGTCTTCTTGGGCCGCTCCGCGCAATGGGAGGCTCCCGCTGTGTGAGGCTCCGCTCCGTCTGACAGGTCTTTTATAATGGAGGGCACCTGGTGACCCTGCCCCCTCTGACGCACAGGGACGTCATGGGGAATTCCATGATGGCTTTCCCCATGACGTCAGAGGGGGGCGGGGTCACCAGGTGCCCTCCGTTTTAAAAGACCTGTCAGATGGAGCGGAGCCTCACACAGCGGGAGCCTCCCATTGCGCGGAGCGGCCCAAGAAGACACCGACACCGACGCCGACGGAAGAAGATGCCGGACGAGAAGGACGAGAAGACCAGCGCAAGAAGAAGCGGATCGGAGGAAGAAGAAAATGGAAGAAGAAGATGGAAGAAGATGAAGGAAGGAGAAGGTGAAGAAACCGAAGGATGAAGAAAGAAGAAAGAAGATTTTAATAAAGGAATTGTCAAAGACTGTCTCCTGTCATTTTTACCATTTTTGCCACTTTTTTGGTGAAATGGTAGGGGTACTTTTGTACCCCCTTACCATTTCACACAGGGGGGGGGCCGGGATCTGGGGGTCCCCTTGTTAAAGGGGGCTTCCAGATTCCAATAAGCCCCCCGCCCGCAGACCCCCACAACCACCGGGCACGGTTGTGGGGAAGAGGCCCTTGTCCTCATCAACATGGGGACAAGGTGCTTTAGGGGTCTTAGACCCCCAAAGCATCCTCCCAATGTTGAGGGCATGTGGCCTGGTACGGTTCAGGCGGGAGGGGGGGCCGCTCTCGTCCCCCCCTCTTTTCCTGCGGCCTGCCAGGTTGCGTGCTCGGATAAGGGTCTGGTATGGATTTTGAGGGGGACCCCACGCCATTTTTTTTGGCTAGGGTTCCCCTTAAAATCCATACCAGACCTCAAGGGTCTGGTATGGATTTTGAGGGGGACCCTACGCCATTTTTTTTTTTTTTTTTTTTGGCTGGGATCCCCCTTAATATCCATCCCAGACCTGAAGGGCCTGGTTATTGAATTTGGGGGGACCCCTACGCTTTTTTTTTTTTCATTTTTTTTATTTTTTATCAATGACTTTTTTTTATGAATGAGTTTCAATGAATCACTGTTCTCTGTGTTACGGGAGCCGTGAATTAACATTAGCCGCGAGTGATTTTAAATAGCTTTTTTACTTTCAAAAATGACACTTTGCGCAGAGACCGTTCTAAACACGGGAAACATGCGATACTATAGACACCCCCCAGGTTTTACTGCTGCATATAATGGTGCCCACTTTGTTACATACGAGAGCCATTCTATACAGCATTAAATTCTGAGCTCAGGCTGTGTGATGACACTCCCCAAATGACACTGGACCTCATTCAACCATGATGTGGAAGGAAGGGAGAACGGTGGAGGGCAGAGCTGGATTGTAGAAAGGTTGAGTAATGCTTTCTAGAAAATAGGGGGGAATCCCTGTAGATGGCGTTGGGCTTTAACCTACCCTTATGCTCGCCCTACATTTAACCCTCCACTCACCTAAACCTTACAACTTGACCTTGATCAGACTGATGACATCCTTTAAAATTAAACACATTGAGTGGACTTTAGCATCATGATGTCATATGCTGCTGTGAGCTGCTGCAGAGATTTGCACTGACACAAACTGTTTTGTGATGTTTTATTTGTAGTATGCTTTGATAAATGATTGTTCTGCTGCTTGAAATGCATTTGTGAAGATGGATATTTTTGATTTGGGAAATCATCAAGATTGCTTCATTGATCAAATCGGCTATAGGAATCTGTCATATGTGCCACAGATACTCTGAAGACATCCAGCTAGCACACCTATCACCAGAGCAAGTAGCAGCAAAACGGCCTCTACATTATATTTACATAATACATTCAAACTGTTCACTTTCAAGTAGTAAATGAGCTGGAAGCGAAAATGAATCATTCTCATGCTTCTAAATGTTGTACGCATGTTTGAGTGCATAGACACACGCACAGTTGCATAAGTTCCTTATGCACCTTTACATGTGTTTTTTATGCTGCATTTTTCTGCCAACTTCCGATAGCAAGATCTAGAGTAAATATGAGCATTTTCAATAGTCCATATACATGAACCCTTAATCTAATGAACTAATCCTTAGCCCTTAGTCTTAAAGTGGTTGTAAACCCAGATGAAAAAAGAAAACCTGCAAGACAAAGGCATAATGAGCTAGTATGCATTGCAACACATTGCAAAGTGTACTCGCTCATTATGAAATACTTACCTTAGAACGATGCTGTTGCAGCGGTCCCAGCACACCGCTGGGACCATCGACACTTCACCCTGGAGTTTTTTCCGGGTTCGTGGGCACCGGCGCTGTGATTATGTCACTCATGCGCATGTGCGCAGGAGCCACCGGTAACGGCACAGCAGCAGAAGAAATGGCACGAGCGAGCCGTTTCTTCAGTGCACATGTGCCAATGACGTTGGCACATGCGGATACAGTGAATATCTTCTAAACTGTGCAAGTTTAGGAGAAAATCCTGGGACCTACAGGTAAGCCTTATTATAGGCTTACCTGTAGGTAAAAGTGGTTATACAGGGTTTACAACCACTTTAACCCTAACTTTTATCTAACTCCTAACAATAAAATATATTTACACTTTTGCAGCTAATTTGGGATAACACCTACTTTACCACATATTTGTAACTCTACATGTTCCCATTCTAATAGCAAAGCTTTAAATAATATTTTTAAATTGTCTATATTATTATAATAAGCAAAAAAAAAACTAACAAAACCAAAAAAAAAAAAGTGAATATAAAAAAAATGAGCAGACTCGATAGACTACTCGGTCTTTTTCTGCCGTCACTTTTCTGTTTCTATTATTTGACCTGCTTATATGGACAAGAGGTTAAAGGGAATCTGGTGAAAGTGGTGGCATTGACAAAACATAGGAGAAAGCATGCACTTGAGAATTTGTCACTTGGTGCTTTATTTGTGGACTACATTTGGATGTGTTAGCACTAATGCATTTTTTTATGTGAAGATTGAAGCACTATCACTGGTATTTTAGCACTTAATGCATGACTGATGTATTATAGGGATGAATAAAGGTAAGGGATTTTTGAATTGAACACAATAGTTGATCATTTTTATTTAACAACAAAAAGACTGGACCTCTTCTACTAAGTTTTTAGCACCGTCACATTTTGAATAGTAATTACTCAGTCATGCAATACTGTACCCAACTGAATTTTAAATAATTTCATTAGACAGATTGAGGTTTCTTTCGGTGATATTTAATATTTTGCTATATATGGGAAAAAAGACCAAAAAAAAAAGAAAATTCCTTGTTTCTGTAGGTCTGGTGTCACTGCAATCAGGGACACTGGCTCTGCTGACACTGGCACTAGTGTGATGGTGATCAGGAAACTGGTGCTGGTGTATACTGGTCTGGTGTCACTGCAATCAGGATCACTGGTTGATGGCACTGGTCAGGTGATGCTGGCCAGTGTTGCTAGTGATAAGGTACACTGTTCCTGACTGCACTGGTGACATTGGGGCAGGTTGCACTGAGACAGGTGGCAGGCTAAACTGTTTACTGACACTGTACACTGATGGGCGAGCCATCAGGGACACTGTGAGCTAGCTTCCCAAGTGAGTTTGTGTATTAAACTGTGTGACAGACACCGAAGGCACTCACAGTACTGCTGCAATGGCTCTCTATCCTCTCACAGATGACCTATGTGTGAGGAGAGAGAGCTGATGCTTTCTTTGTTTACATATGTCCCTCGGACACAACGGTCGCATGGTACTAGACCAATTTCATTGGTCCTGTGCCTAGCCTTCCAATCCAGCAATCACAGGGCATGCTGCTGCGCAGTCCGTGAGCCATGCATGAGCAGCAGGTGCAGAGGACGTATAGGTATATCCAATTGTATTGGCGAAGCTCCCATCTGGCTGTTTATATGCAATGGCTGGATGGGAAGTGGAAAAAGCCATTTCTTAGCATCAGGGCTAGCCCAAGACAGTGTGCTACCTGGGTCCAAAAATAAAATGCTGCGCCCCCCCCCCCCCCCCATGCGCGTGCCTGTGTCCTCCTCCTCAGTGCAAGTGCCCAGGTCCGGCCCCAGCGATGTCCCGGAACATACACCAGCTGGTGCGGTTAACAAGCAGCCCGCCGTCCCTGACCTCCCCCACCACCAGTGGCTGCTCGGCAGCCTACAAACTTTGCACCCGAAACTATCTTTTTCATGCAGAGTGAACTGAGGAGCCTGAGCAGCTACTGATGCCTGCCTTCCATTGGATGAGCCAGGGAGGGGATGGAGGGCGTGCACAGTCTGAGGAAAGCAGTGCGGCCTTTATATGTGGGCATCAGAGCGGCCTGGGCTAAATTGCCACCCTGCCCCCTTGGTAGGGTAACCACATTTCCAAACTGCCATTCAGGGACAATCTTGCTAAGGACCAGGGGGGAAAGTAGTGTCAGAGTTGATGGGGATTTCATCGGTGGGGGTGATTTGTCGAGTGAATGGCTAGTGTTAGCCCTTAAATCATCCCAACACCATGTTTGATATTGTGTAAGGATGATCAAATCACATTATTTCTATCACTACATTGTAATATATAATGAAATAGTTCAACTCACCATAATGCAGAATCAGTGGGAACCTTGAGCTTGTCACTTGCCACCAGATGCAGCGTGCTACCGTCACTTGCCACCACCGACTGCCAGCAGATACAGCGTGTCACTTGCAACTGTCACCTGCCAGCAGATGCAGCGTGTCACCTGCCACCAGATACAGTAGGGCTAATTTACCAAGCATTTGCGCCATGAGTTGCGGCACACGCCACCGTGCAGCGGCCGTTTTCATATTCACAAAGCATTTGCGCCTGTAACAGCGCAATTCCCCATTTACTATCATGTTGCCGGCGCACGGGCGGGCGCGATCTGTGCGCCGCTATAGACCTGGCGCAAGCATTCTACAGCTCAGAAAATAAAAGAAGCTGGAAGTGGCAATATTATGGGGGTGATGTGGGTGATGTGAGGAAGTATAGATATGACTGTCCAACTAACAAATATGCCCAAAATAGAACCTGAAAATGTACTTTCTCTGAGCAGGCTTGCTGCGCCTGCAAATACACTTGTAACTGCGCTAGGTCAATTTATGTACTGCGCATGCGCAAGCGGCATTTGCGTCCGTTCATGTGCTTTGGTTCACTGCGCCAGCAAAATCTTAGTAAATGTCAAGCCACGTAGGTTCATTTGCATAAGTTGAACAGCTGCACATCTCAACTTGACATTTTTTTTGCGCTGGTTCACTTCTATGTTTTTTTTTTAAAGGCTATTTGAACACAGGTCATGTTAGCATTAAGAACTTAATAAATGAAGAAAAAAAATGCGTGGGTGTCCCCTGAAATTCCATACCAGGCCCTTCAGGTCTGGCATGGATATTAGGGGAAACCTGCGCCCAAAAAAAAAATGGTGTTAGGGTCCCCCTCAAAATCCATACCAGGCCCTTCAGGTCTGACATGGATTTTAAGGGGAACCCTGCGCCAAAAAAAAATGGTGTGGGGGTCCCCCTCAAAATCCATACCAGACCCTTATCCGAGCACGCAACCTGGCAGGCTGCAGGAAAAGAGGGGGGGTGAGAGGGCGCCCCCCTCCTGAACCGTACCAGGCCACATGCCCTCAACATTGGCAGGATGCTTTGGGGTCCCCCCCAAAGTACCTTGTCCCCATGTTGATGAGGACAAGGGCCTCATCCCCACAACCCTTGCCCGGTGGTTGTGGGGGTCTGCGGGAGGGGGGCTTATCGGAATCTGGAAGCCCCCTGTGTAAAATGGTAAGGGTACCATTTCACCAAAAAAGTGACAAAAGAGTTAAAAATGACAGGAGACGGTCTTTCCTTTATTAAAGTCTTCTTTCTTCTGGTCTTCTTCCTTCTTCCTTTCTTCATTCTTCGGTTTCTTCATCTTCTTCTCCATCTTCTTCTTCTTCCTCCATCTTCTTCCTCCGATCCGCTTCTTCTTTGTCCGGTGTTCTCGTCCGGCATCTTCCTCCACGGCGTCTCTTCTACGTTATTGGGCCGCTCCGTGCAGTGGGAGGCTCCCGCTGTGTGATGCTTCTCTTCTTCTGACAGGTATTATATAATGGAGGCCGGGGTCACCAGGTGGCCCCGGCCTCCATTATATAAGACCTGTCAGAAGAAGAGAAGCATCACACAGCGGGAGCCTCCCATTGCGCGGAGTGGCCCAGGAAGATGCCGGACGAGAACACCAGAGCAAGAAGAAGCAGATCGGAGGAAGAAGAAGATGAAGAAGAAAAGAAAAGCGGAGTGGCCCGATAACAAAGAAGAGGCGCCGTGGAGGAAGATGCCGGACGAGAACAGCGGAGCAAGAAGAAGCGGAACGGAGGAAGAAGAAGATGAAGAAACCGAAGGATGAAGAAAGGAAGAAGACCAGAAGAAAGAAGACTTTAATAAAGGAATTGTCAAAGACCGTCTCCTGTCATTTTTTAACTCTTTTGTCACTTTTTTGGTGAAATGGTAGGGGTATCTTTGTACCCCCTTACCATTTCACACGAGGGGAGGCCGGAATCTGGGGGTCCTCTTGTTAAAGGGGGCTTCCAGATTCCGATAAGCCCCCGCCCGCAGACCCCCACAACCACCGGGCAAGGGTTGTGGGGATGAGGCCCTTGTCCTCATCAACATGGGGACAAGGTGCTTTGGGGGGGACCAGGTGCTTTTGGGGGGATTCTCCCAATTCTGAGGGCATGTGGCCTGGTAAGGTTCAGGAGGGGGGGGCGCTCTCTCGTCCCCCCCTCTTTTCCTGCAGCCTACCAGGTTGCGTGCTCGGATAAGGGTCTCGTATGGATTTTGAGGGGGACCCCCACACCATTTTTTTTTGGCGCAGGGTCTCCCTAATATCCATGCCGGACTTGAAGGGCCTGGTATGGATTTTGAGGGGGACCCCAAAGCCATTATTTTTTTTGGCGCGGGGTTCCCCTAATATCCATGCCAAACCTGAAGGGCCTGGTATGCTCTTGGAGGGGAACCCATGCCGGGTTTTTTTTTAATTAAAGTCGCCTGGCCTGGGGGCGACTTAAAGTCATGTTGTAAGTCGCCCCAAGTCATGTTGTAAGTCGCCCCAAGTCGTGTTGTAAAGTCGCCCTAAGTCGTGTTGTAAGTCGCGCTGGAAGTCGTGTTGTAAAGTCGCCCCAAGTCGTGTTGTAAGTGGCGCTGGAATTCGTGTTGCCCGTGTGTGAATGGACTGTTAATGATAATGGCGTGCGCTATTATCAATGGCATATTATAATCGCGGTGTGCCGGTATATTATGTGTTGCGCTTATGTGTGCGCCGGTCCATACGCTCAAGTAATAATTTATCTGGCGCACCAGTTGTGGTATGAACCGGCGCAGCGCATTCATCTTAGTAAATCAGCCCCAGTGTGTCACTTTCCACCGTCGCCTGCCACCAGATGCAGCGTTTCACGTGCCACGTGACCTGTCCCCAGATGCATTGCATCACTTGCCAGGATTACCTGCTGCAAGAGAGAGGGCAGGGAGAGAGGGAACAGGGAGAGAGAGGGGGAGGGGGGCAGAGAGAATGGGGGCAGGAAGAGAGAGAGGGGGGAGGGGGGCAGAGAGGGGGAGGTCAGGGAGGGCAGAGAGAGTGGGCAAAGATAGGGGAAACAGGGGGCAGAGAGAGGGGGGCAGAGAGGCAGGGACAGGGAGGGGGCAGAGAGAAGAGGACAGGGAGAGATGGGGCAGAGAGACGGGACAGGGAGGGGGCAGAGAGAAGGGGACATGGGGGGCAGAGAGAGGGAGGACAAGGAGAGAGAGGGGGGAAGGGAGGGGGCAGAGAGAGAGGGACGGGGGAAGAGAGAGGGGGACAGGGAGAGAGGGGGAGGGGACAGAGAAAAGGGGACAGGGAGATAGGGATAGGAGGGGGAGGGGGGACAGAGAGAGGGGTCTGGTCTGTGACAGTGCTCAGCTCACTCACTTGGATGGTCCGTGAGGGGCTCACAGTCAGCGGCTTTATTGTGGCTGTCGGCTGCTTGTTTAATCTTCCCGCCCCCCTTTTCCTCTTCACAGATGAAGCACACAGGCAGGGAGAGAAGGGTGGGAGAAGTGGTGTGTGTCACAAGCTGGCTCAGGCAATGCTGGATGGAGCAGTGAGCGGATTCCCTCCTTCTAGGGCAGCTGCACCGAGTCAGCTGTCACCCACTGCCCACACACTGACACCAGGGATGATCCGGAGGATGAAGTGGTAGCGGCCACTGGAGGACTTCTGTCCCTGCCCACCACCGGGACCTATCAGACATCGACCTATCACAGCCAGCGGCAGAACCAAAGGAAGTGCTCTAAAACCCTGTTGGCTCTGTGCTACAGGTGGTGGGCGGGCCAGCAATGAAAAGAAGCCTGCAGCTTTGGCAGCAGCAGAGACGCTGCACTGAACACTGAAGCTCCCAGCACATTCCCACTGGCCCAGTTCGCCCCTGAATTGCCGCCCCTCTCAAATTGCCGCCTGGGTCCCTTAGACCCACAGGGACCCCTGGTAGAGCCGGCCCTACTTAGCATTCTTAACAAACTAAAGCATGTAGCTCTATATGAGAGTGAAATAATATTTAAAAATTGCTGCCTACCTTTTTATTTGCTTAAAACTTCTACCTAGCTTTCTTTTTCTATATAATGTCATGGAGGGGTGTGGAGTTATGTTTATCATAATTAATCCTGTCTGTGCTGTGCGAGCAGATCTCATTATCAGTTGTAAACTTGATTTAAACACTGAGCTGCGCTAAAACCAACCAAAAATGTTAGTGAAATGTGCTGCCTTAAAATAAAAAAAATGAACACAGATTTTGGAAACTGGTTGCCAATGTGAAAAGTCCACACTGTTAGTGAATCACTTCATACAACATATAAGATCTGGTAACCCACAGTTAGTGCATTGTTTTAAGAACAGCCTGTGCTCAAGTGCTTCGACAAAAGTGCCACTTCAATCCACAAATAGCAGGCTGTGTAGTGATCCAAAACCTGCCCCACATAAATATTAACTCACCAGAGCCTTTGAACCTATAGTCATATGTAAGGCTTCTCCATATCTCCACTTTACCAGAAAGGCCAGGTACCCCACTCAGCAGGCTAGATCTGTATGACTCATACCGGAGAATATAGAAGTGCATCATAAGCATCATAGCACAACATGTTCATTAAATCCCCAAAATGCACATAAAAAAATAAAAAGGACACTGCAAATTACTCACATTTCCCTGGCACTAATATGTCCAGCGTGTATTTCATTACTCTGCCCCCACTGCTCTGAGCCACCGAAACCAGCGTGTGCTTCACTGGCAGGATGTGACAAAACTGGAAGTGACATAAACTTCCTAAACTGTACCTCTATGCATTTTACCCATACACAAGCATCATCAGGAAGCTAGTAGATGCCATCTTAAGGTTTTTATACCCAAACCGGATTGAATGCAAACTATACCATAAAATTAATACTCGGACATATTTAACAAAAGACGATTATAACCCATCCCTGCAGCTATTAATATATTGGCATTTATTGCATGAACAAGAAAAAAAATATTTTAAAATATCATGTAAAATGATCTGGATTAATCTAGATGGTCCTAAATATAAAAATAAATAACATCTCATTTGTATTTTATTTATTAAAGAGTTACTTCTGAAAGTGAAATTGTGCCCAGACAATGCAGATTAAAGTATTTACATACTCTTAACAAGCAGTTAATACAAAATCTTATTTATCTCTGTAGCTAAAAGCATTTTGTGGACATTTATCCTCTGAATTTACAATGAAGGACCTGAAATCTCTTTCCTCTTTCTCTTGGAACCTCCATTCACATCAGGCTTCCTCCAACCCTTCATGGTTAGGTCTGGAAAACCTTAAAGGAATGCAGTCCTTATTTTTAGGTTATTTTTTCTGGACCCGGAAGGACATGGAAGTAGGCAGATATAAATGGACACAAGTCCATTTACATCAGCCTGCCATGGATCTGCATGGAGCTTCCAATCAGGTCTGCCTGAAAAACTGACAGGTGGATCTGATTGGAAAGCCCATGTGAAGGGGTCCTTTTTTTTTATTTGCGCCAGAATTTTGTCAGCCTTCCAGCCCTCTTATATACACAAAGCGGGTGTATCTAATGCTGGCCATATAATAGCAAAGTTGGAAGCCTAGCCCCGGCTAGGCTGCCACAAGAACATGGGGGCAGTAGGACTATCGCAGTTGATTCAGAGGAAGGCAAAAAACCCCAGCAGAGCATGCTCCAATTTGCTACATCAGGGGAAAAAAATTCCTTCCTGATCCCCCAAGAGACAAATCGGATTTTCCCTGGATCAACTTTACCTATAAATGTACCGTATATACTCGAGTATAAGCCGAGATTTTCAGCCCTTTTTTTAGGGCTGAAAGTCCCCTTCTCGGCTTATACTCGAGTCAGTGCGGTCTGCCTACATGAACAGCTTGTCATGTAGACAGACGGCACTGTTCAAAAGCCGCGCCGCCTCCTCCCGCCCGTCCGTGATAGGCGGACACTAATTTTCCCAGCAGCGCAGTGTTCCGCCTATCACGGATGTTCTCTCATTCTCATCTCATGGACGAGGATGAGAGAATATCCGTGATAGGCGGAACACTGCACATGACCGCTGGGAAAACCGAGTGTTCCTCCTATCACGGACGAGAAGGAGGAGGAGGCGCGGCTTTCAAACCTGCAATGGCGCCTCGCGCCTCAGCGTGTACGCTGAGGCGGAGGAGGGACACCGGACACCCGAGGGACACCGCACACCGGACACCGGACACCGGACACCGGGCAGCGGCCCCCGAGGGACACGGGACAGCGGGACACCGGATCGATCGGCACAGGTAGGCTGCACTGGGGACACGGGGGGGTTGTATAGGACACAGGGGACATGTAGATGGGCATTTGGTGACACACTTTTCCACTTACAGTAGCTGCTCCATTTCCCCCCCTCGGCTTATACACGGGTCATTAACTTTTCCCATTTTTTTGTGGTAAATCAGGGGCCTCGGCTTATACTCGGGACGGCCTATACTCGAGTATATACGGTAAGTACCCAGTTATATGATGTACATTTAGGAAAGTATCCAGGCCTTTCTTAACCGCTTCCCGACCGCCTAACGCAGATATACTGCGGCAAAATGGCACGGGCAGGCAAAATCACGTGCCTGTACGTGATCCTATAAATGCCTGCCCGTGGGTCGCACGCGCGCCGCCAGCGGCCGAAACTGAGGAAAAGAAATGTTTTTTTATATATTTTTTGGGGATATTTATTATAGCAAAAAGCAAAAAATATTGCATTTTTTTCAAAATTGTCGCTCTATTTTTGTTTATAGCGCAAAAAATAAAAACCGCAGGGGCGATCAAATACCACCAAAAGAAAGCTCTATTTGTGGAAAAAAAGGACGCCAATTTTGTTTTGGAGCCACGTCGCACGACCGCGCAATTGTCAGTTAAAGCAACGCAGTGCCGAGTCGCAAAAAGGGGGCCTGGTCCTTTGCCTGCCAATTGGTCCGGGGCTGAAGTGGTTAAAGCAATCTACTGAGCTAGCCAGAACCACCTCTGCAGGGAGTCTATTCCACATTTTCACAGCTCTTACTATAAAGAAACCTTTCCGTATTTGGAGATGAAATCTCTTTTCCTCTAGACGTAAAGAGTGCCCCATGCCCACTGTGTTGACCTTAAAGTTAATAACTCAACACCAAGTTAATAACTCAACACCTAGTTGCTTGTATTTACTTTGTCAGCTTATTTTTTACATGACTGTAGTCAATGGCAAACTCAAATGTGCTACGTGGGTTATTTATGAAAGGCAAATCCACTTTGCACTGCAAGTGCACGTGGAAGTGCAGTCGTTCTCAATCTAAGGGGTAGATCTGAAATGAGTGGAAGCTCTGCTGATTTTATCATCCAATCATGTGCAAGCTAAAATGCTGTTTTTTATTTTCCTTGCATGTCCCCCTCGGATCTACAGCGACTTTACTTCCAAGTGCACTTTCAAGTGCACTTGCAGTGCAAAGTGGATTTTCCTTTAGTAAATAACCCCCTATGTGTCCTGCTAGCTGAATGTGTATTTGAGCTAGTGTAGACAAAAGATCACTGTGGCTGCATGTGTTATCACAAATTTGTTTACTTCCAGGTTAAAGTCTTCTTGAACTTGCGCACAAAAAATCGAATGCTTTTTCTTGTGCGAGAAAGCCACTAACCTTACAAAGTTTGTTCATTCAATGAAACTATTTCAAAATTGTCAATCGAATTTTCGGGGCGGAAAATTTGAAACCGATTATGGTTCGTCATCCACTAATTATCAGAAAATCGTCCGAATGTTCGAAACAATAGAATTTTGTCCGATTTTTCGCATAGTGTATGGCCAGCATAAGACTCTAGAAACCAACTTCTGTTCTAATCTTTGAGGATCTATTGTAACTTAGCTCTATCGAGCAGGGCCCTCTGATCCCTCCTGTATTGATTTGTTTTGTGAGTGTACTGGCTGCCCTCATGTTGTAAAGCACTGCTAAAAAAAATTGGCGCTATATAAATCCTGTATAATAATAATAATAATAATAAGTACAAGCAGCTAGAGAGGTTAGAGGGGGGCGTGTTTTAGGCTGGATTCACACCTACGCATTTTTAGTGCTTTTTGTATTTTGCAGATTTGCACTACAGTCCATTTAACATGGTTTCCTATGGAGCATGTTCTGTAGTGCAAATCTGCAAAATGCAAAAAGCACTAAATGCATAGGCGTGAATCCAGCCATAAAGTTAATTTACTGCTTGTTGGGAACATGTGAATATTTTCATGTCCATAGCCTGATGTGCACTTTAAGGTAATGGAAATTCCATACATATTTAAAAATTTAGACTTGTTTTAAGATGTATTTAACTGAATATATAGCATGCTTTGCGCATATCCACCCAAATACACTAAAGAAACAACCCACATGCTTGATACATCTCAGTTCAAATATGTTCTTCAATGAAATGTAAAACAATTAGTGAAGACATAACATATCTTGCTCCCTGGGATGATAGTAACATGGTATGTGCATCATCAGATCCGACAAACAAAGGTGAAGATACAAAACGTTTATGGCACAGTATTTTGGAAGTGGCATCTTGAAAAGTACAACACAAGGTCAAAAGAAAACTATTTCTTTCCACAGCTGTAGCACACTTCGAAGAGTTAGGTCTGATTTATGAATGCATTTCCACAATTTACTTGGAAATGTGTAATGTCTGTGCAACTTGGCAGAAAAAAAAGTTGAGGGTAATTTGAAGGAATGTTTCTATTCCACTTTATTGTAAAATTATCCCATGTTACCTGCTTTAATCCCCTGAAAACAAATTAAATCCTCACTAAGCTGACTTTAAATCAATAGTTTCATTTAAGAATGGTGTGACTTAATAAAAATAAAAAACTAACCGCTCCAGCCAATTTAAAAGGGAAATAAATCATTGCCCAATGAAAAAAGGCAGATTTGACTTGTATATCAGTGAGGACTTTGTTGAAATAAAGAACATGGTGTCTAAATGAACTTCAGTTATTTTGCAAATCACAAATATATCCATTTAAAAATTCTCAGTGGGGTGAACATGGAAAATAAAAAGTATTAGGAAAATGTGAGCAGGGAAATGACTGTCAGAATAAATAGTTAACCAAGTCACCTAATCTGCGTCTTGTGTACCTTGCGCTGTACCTATCACCATGATACCAGCTAAAACTATAGCTACAGACGTAGGTAAATGCCACAGATAGCAACACTAATCAAAATGTGGAGATCTTGGTCATTTTAAACTGTCTTGCCGACACAGATATAAGTATTATATTCAAAGATTTTATTCCACTGGAGTATTGTGGTCCATTATTCTACTTGTTAGAAAACAGGGGTAGCATTTAAAATGGCAAAGCACACCCAATACGGTTTAATTCTTCTTATTATACAGAATTTATATAGTGCCAACAGTTTTGCGCAGCGCTTTACAATATGAGGACAGACATTACAGTTACAATTCAATACAGGAGGAATCAGTAGGCCCTGCTTATTAGAGCTTACAATCTTATTTTGTATGCAAACTATATGTATATTTTTTTGTTGTTTACCATGTAGGTACCATTAGAGAAATTTCACTTAATTTCCTGTCCTGTAAATACAACAGGAAATTAAAAAAAAAAACATGTCTCTACTAGAGTGGACACCTGGATGTTAGGGTTCGGCAGGTTCGGCCGAACTTCAGAAAAAAGTCCGGGTTCGGGACCCAACTTGACCCGAACTTGACCCGAACTTGACCCCGAACCCCATTGAAGTCAATGGGGACCCGAACTTTTGAAGACTAAAATGGCTGTAAAAAAGTAATGGAAAGGGCTAGAGGGCTGCAAATTGCAACAAAATGTTGTTAAGAGCATGGCAAGTGCTCTGCAAACAAATGTGGATAGGGAAATAACTTAAAATAACATAAAAAATATAAAAAATAAAAATAATATGCTGGAGGCCCCCTGCTCAGCAGAAGAGGTACAGGAAGTCATTAAGAACCTCAGAAACTCAACGGCACGATGCCGCACATATGGTGGGAATGCCCCAGAATACGCACTTTCTGGAAAAAATTATTCAATTTAATGGATAAGATAGTGGGAAAATAAAATACTTCGAAATTAAAAAAATAAAAAAATTATAATCTTGACCTAGGAGGACGAGGTCCATATGGAGTAGAAGGTTTAGGTGGCGGTGGATGTGGCAGTGTAGGTGGAAGCGGCGGTGGAGGAGGACAAGGTAGCCAACACTGGTTCAAAAATACAACAATGGCTGGGTAAGGCTGGTGGTGATGTGTCAAATTCTGTCCCCCGTCGCATAGTGTAAGCCCTGTACTGCACTTGCTCAGTACTTAGGACAAGGGGATTTCGAAACTCTCCGAAGACGATGCGCGGTGAGTCCAGGTTCAAGCCACATCATCCGAGGTTGAAGCCGAGCTAAGCGAGGCCGCGCCCGAAGCGTGGCGAGTGAAGCAAGCCCGTGAGGGGCCCTGTTACTATGTGCTACCGTATGTCCACTTGGATGGTGGGGCTTGAACTTGCACTCACGGCGCGGGCGCCGTTCATCTTCGGAGATTTTGTGAATCTCCTTGTCCTCCGTACTGCGCAAGCGTTGCGCCTGCGCAGTAAGTGGCCGGACACTATCCGATGGCCAGACAGTTTTTGTCAGAACACCGGTATACATGTCTATTCTGCACAAGGTACGGACAAGTCCTGTGGGATCCATGCCTGGTTCATTTTAATGAACGTGAGCTTGTCCACATTGGCTCTGGACAGGCGGCTGCTCTTGTCTGTGCTAACGCCCCCTGCCGTGCTAAATACACGTTCAGATAATACACTGGCTGCAGGCCAGCACCTCCAAGGCGTAAAGGGCAAGCTCAGGCCATGTGCCCAATTTAGAGACCCAGAAGTTAAAGGGGGCAGACCCGTCATTCAGTACATGTAGGCGTGTGCACAACTACTGCTCCACCATGTTGGTGAAATGCTGCCTCCTGCTAAGACGTTCCATCTCAGCTGGTGGTGCTGGTTGTTGTGGCATGCTGACAAAGCTTTTCCACATTTCGGCCATGCTAACCCTGCCTTCCGAGGTGCTGGCGGTCCCCCGGCTGCGTTGGCGACCTCTTCCTCTGCCTTCGCCTTGTGCTTCCACCGTACCCCCGCTGTCAAGTGGGAATGCCACCAGCAGCGCGTCTACCAGCGTGCGCTTGTACTCGCACATCTTACGATCACGCTCCAGTGAGGTAATTAAGGACGGCACGTTGTCCTTGTAACGGGGATCCAGCAGGGTGGCCACCCAGTAATCAGCACCAGTTAAAATGGCAAACCAGGCAAACAGGAAAGTTTTAAAACTGCCTGCTGTGAACATGGTTCCTCCTCCTCCATCTCCTCCTCATCCTCCACCTCGTCATCCACCAGAACTGTGCCCTTGCTGCCGGACAATTGTGTACCTGGCGCTTGTTGGTGCAGGAACCCACCCTCGTAGCCACTTGTAAATGACTGCCCTGAAAGCCTTGGAAATTATCCCTCTTCCTCCTCCTCCTCCTCCTCCTCTGCCACATCCTCTTCCATCATCGCCTGAAGCGTTTTTTCAAGGAGGCATAGAACTGGGATAGTAACGCTGAGAACGGCGTCATCGGCACTGGCCATGTTGGCGGAGTACTCGAAACAGCGCAACAAGGCACACAGGTCTCGCATGGAGGCCCAGTTATTGGTGGTGAAGTGGTGCTGTTCCACAGAGCGACTCACGCGTGCGTGCTGCAGCTGAAACTCCACCATTGCCTGCTGCTGCTTGCACAGTCTGGCCAGCATGTGCAAGGTGGAGTTCCATCTTGTGGGCACGTCACATATGAGACGGTGAGCGGGAAGGCCAAAGTTACGCTGCAGCGCTGACAGGCGAGCAGCAGCAGGGTGAGAACGCCAAAAATGCGCACAGACGGCCCGCACTTTCTGCAGCAGCTCTGGCATATCGGGGTAATTTTTAAGGAACCTCTGGACCACCAAGTTCAGCACATGCGCCAGGCAAGGGATGTGCGTCAAACCGGCTAGGCCCAGAGCTGCTACGAGATTTCGCCCATTATCGCACACCACCAGGCCGGGCTTGAGGCTCACTGCCACCAACCACTCATCGGTCTGTTGTTACATGTCCCTCCACAACTCTTGCGCAGTGTGGAGTTTTTCCCCCAAACAGGAAAGTTTTAAAACTGCCTGCTGTCGTTTACCCCAGGCTGTGCTGAAGTTGGTGGTGAAGGTGTTATGCTGACCGGATGAGGAGGCGGTAGAGGATGAGGAGGCGGAGTAGGAGGAGTTAGCAACAGGAGGCAAACTGAAGCGCCCTGCAATGCTGGGTGATGGAAGGACATGCGCCAAACTGCTATCCGCCTCAGGCCCAGCCACCACTACATTTACCCAGTGTGCTGTTAGGGAGATATAACGCCCCTGACCGTGCTTACTGGTCCACGCATCCATAGTTAGGTGGACCTTGCCACAGATGGCATTGCGCAGTGCACACCTGATTTTGTCCCCCACTTGGTTGTGCAGGGAAGGGATAGCTCACCTGGAAAAGTAGTGGCGGCTGGGCACGACGTTCTGTGGGACAGCCAATGCCATCAGCCTTTTAAAACTCTGTGTCTCCACCAGACGGAATGACAGCATTTCAAAGGCGAGGAATTTGGAAATGCTGGTATTCAGGGCCAGGGATCGCGGGTGGCTAGGGGGGTACTTCCTCTTCCGCTCCAGTGTTTGGGAGATAGAGAGCTGAACGCTTCCATGGGACATTGTGGATATGGTTGGTGACCCAGGTGGTAGTGTTGCTGGCAGATCCTCTGTTTGCGGGTTGGCAGGTGCCACTGTCACTACAGAGTTGGATGAAGAGGCCAAGACTGCAGCAGAAGAGGAAGCAGGAGGAGCCAGAGACCTTTCTTGGTTTTTGAGGTGTCTACTCCACTGCATCTCGTGCTTTGCACTTAGATGCCTGGTCATGCAGGTTGTGCTCAGGTTGAGAACGTTTATGCCTCACTTCAGGCTCTGATTGCACAGCGTGCAAACCACTTGTGTCTTGTCATCAGCACATTGTCTGAAGAACTGCCACGCTAGGGAACTTCTTGGACCTGGCTTTGGTGTGCTCGGTCCCTTGCTGCGTTGGGCAGTAGCAGACGTACTGTCTAGGGGACGGACGCTCCGCTTTTGCACCCTGCTCCCTCTTCTGCTGTGCTGGTGGCTCTGTGCGACCACCGCCTCTTCCTCCGAACTATACTGGTCACATGCATGACGTTGATTCCATGTGGGGTCAAGGACCTCATCATCCTCCACATCATCTTCCACCCAGTCTTCACCCCTACCCTCCTTGTTGGTCTGCACCATGGCGAAAGCAGCAGCAGTTGGCACCTGTGTTTCGTCATCATCCGAGACATGCTGCGATGGTCCTCCCATGTACTCATCATGAAACATAAGTGGTTGGGCATCGGTGCACACAATCTCTTCCACTTCTGGGGCAGGGCTAGGTGGATGGCCCTGGGGAACCCTGCTAACAGAGTCATCAAAAAGCAGAAGAGACTGCTGCATGATTTGGGGCTCAGACTGCTTGGCTGATTTGCAAGGGGGTGAGGTGGAAAACTGATGGACATCGGCTGCAGGTGCCAACTCTGAACTTTCATCAGGAGACTGGGTGGGAGACAATGTGAAGGAACCGGAGGCACTGTCAGCAACCCAATCTACTATCGCCTGTACTTGTCCTGGCCTCAACATTCGTACAGCCTCATTAGGCGCTCCGAAATACCGCTGCAGGCTCTGTCGCCTACTCGCACCTGAGGAAGGTGTTTCACTAGTGCGTGTAGCTGGCACAGATCGACCACGTCCTCTCCCTGAAACAGGAGCTCCACCAGCAGCACCACGATCGGGGCCACATCCCTTTTTTGACGATCTCCTCATATTTTCAAAATTTATGATCTTACCCTAAATGGGTGTTTTTGCAATAGCAGAATACACCCACAGTCTGTACAGCGTGTAGCTCAAAAACTGCAAAACTGCAGAAAATGCTATGAAAAAAAAAATTTCACTCAAATTTTTTTTTGGAATAGCACAATCGAAGAAAAATAGATCAATTGAATATGTCACACACTCCTGAAAACATGCAGAAAACACTGCAAAATTTTATTTTTTTGCAATGTTTTTGCAATAGCAGAATACACCCAGAGTATGGTGCATCTCACAGTAACATATGCAGTGCTAGTGCACTGAGCTTTCAGATAAAAGTTTCTTAAGTTTTAAAAGGTCTTAGAATTGATTTTTGAATCTTGATAATTCTCTATCCCTCAAAACACACACAGGATCCTTGCCCTACACTCTATAGCTATATAGATCTCTGACTTATTAGAAGATATTTCATGAATGTGGACTGACTCCTATCATGTAATTCTCTCCCTCACAGCAACAGCAGCCAGGAACCTGTCTAAAGCAGAGTGACTTGCTGTGCTGTGTGCCTCTAGTTTATATAGAGGCTGGGTCACATGCTGCACTGGCCAATCACAGCCATGCCATTAGTAGGCATGGCTGTGATGGCTTCTAAGGGCACACTAGTGAAACTAACGTGGATTGGCTGCCCTGCAGCTTTTAAAAAGGCGCCAATACATCGCCGAACACCGGAAGCGAACCCGAACACACAGTCAATTGTTTGGGTTCGGGTCTGGGACCCGGACACCCAAAAGTCTGGTACGGACCCGAACTTTACAGTTTGGGTTCGCTCAACCCTAGTCTCTACAAAATGAGGACAGGACAAACCCCCCTTTAACACAATTGATGTCACCTTTATTGACAGCTCATAATGTTGGATTTTCCCTCACTTTAAGGCTAAGTTTACACATGTGGCAGACCCTGCCACCCCACTGAAAAGTGATCCACAGTATATCACTTTTCAAAGGTGTTTGATAGGAGGTGAGCAGGTGATATGTCAGAAACACGCAAACCCATTGCATCACTTAAATGGGTCGTGTTCAGTGGTGAAACTGACAAATGTGACAGGGAGTACACTTTTTGCTGTGGCTGCAGCATGTGTACAATCCCAGCCAGCTATTATGTATACTATTAATATCATATCCTATTTACACATTACCCATATAAAAAAACAAAAGTCACTTCCAGCGCTAAGGGGCCTTCTGAAGTAGAGGGCAACAGGGAAAATGGTAAATTGATATCCCAAGACTGGGTAGATGCTGCCTTCCTCAGATGGGGTAATCCGATGGAAACTACAAGGAAAACACCTAGTGAATTTACCAATGGTAATTTAATGACTAAAAAATTCATAACAGTGGGTACTCACAAACTGAAACTCTCAATAAGAACAGAGAAAAGGATATCACCACTCCAGGCAGGTCAGATTGAAGTGAGCCTCTCCTCTAGTTTGGAAGCCACAGGTGCTGGCAATGCATATAGCAATGAAATTTGAGAAAAATTCTGGACAGTCGCACTCCAAAAAATATCCTTTATTCGTCAAAAGGAATCAAAAATACATGCCACAGCAGAACGGACAGAACAGCTCTTCTGTCCGTTCTGCTGTGGCATGTATTAATTGATTCCTTTTTACGAATAAAGGCTATTTTTTGGAGTGCGGCTGTCCAGAATTTTTCTCAAATTTAATTTCTCAATAAGAACACACAGTGTATGGACATGTGCAGGACCATAACACAGGGTAGACTGATGCGTTTCAGGGGCACACCCCCTTCCTCAGAGTTAGGCTAATCAGGACCACCATGGGCAAGAGCTTTTATAGGACTAGGACTATAGGAAGGGCTATAGGACTATAGGACTATAGGAACTGGTAAATCTATTAGAGAGTTCACCTCATAAACCCAGGATCCCTATCCAGGTATGTGACAATGGATAACTTGAAAATTGCTCTAGAATAAAAGACCTCACAAAACAAGGTAGAAGAAAATGATTCTTAGTTCAGTACTACTAGCACCACCAAATATTCAGGCATTTGAAGGCCTTATTCCAAAGAAGCTCTATACAGTTCTCAATATACAGTATGTCTTCCTTATGGATGCAACTTTTATTCCAGGGTCCACAGATACTATAGAGTTGGTATTAGCTATCAATTGTTAAGTTAAAGAAATATCCACTGTTAAACCTTAAACTGGGGCCCTGGGTAAGCACCTGAACACACAGTGGAAATACATTAATTATATGTTTACTAGTTTAGTTAACATAGGATTACTAATGCTGTTCAGCTGATCTTGAGATTTTCACACATCTGCAATACAGCACAGCCAGGATATGCACTATACTACTCAGGGGGGGGCTGGCAGCCTTAGGCCTGGGGGGGAAGTCCAGTCAAGTGGCCCATTGAACTACCGAATCAGCTCACCATCCATGCCCAGCTGGTTTTTAAATGCATCCTCACCAGTGCCCCTCAATGCAGCCTGATCAGTGCCCATCAATGCCGACTCTACAGTGCCACCTCATCAGTGCCCATCAATGCAACCTCACCAGTGTCCATAAATGCAGTCTCACCAGTGCCTATCCAATGCAGCCTGATCACTGGGGCAGGGTAATTGGGGTGTATGGGGGGATGGGGTGTGGGGGTCAGCTGGGGTCGTCAGGGTCTCTTACTTGGCAGCTCAGGTTGCACGCCACGGCCAGCGCAAGCCAGCACCCAGCCCCACAGCCCGAGCCAGTCACGGCACCCTGGTCTCTGAGGGTGGTAGTTTCCTCTGCGCTACTTGGGAGCTTGAGTGTGGACTACAACTCCCGGAATGCAACAGCGGCCGACCGCCGCAGCTGTAAAAATAGCAGCAGGCGCCAGCCATTTTCACCGTAAGTTAGGGCGGCCTGGGGGGCAATTGCCACTCTGCCCCCCAGCCCAGCCCTCCCCTGATACTACTCCCTGGTTTACGGCTTTTTGCTTCACTTCTCTGCTATCTGGACAGAGGCAAAATTACTGATTCCTTGTCTAGTGAGCTGCCCAGAGCCAGAGATGTAACATAGGAAGCTGCATCACTGAACATATAAAACCATATATCACCTGCCTGGCATATATGTGCTAATCAAAAGACTGACAGTACAAAATTACAAAAAACTTAGGCCAGCCATAGACGAATCAAAAATTTGCTTGGCTCCCCCATTAACACAGTGTTAACAGGGGAATCCCTTCATAGGAGCCCTTGTGTTCTCCCGAAGGGGTGGGCAGGGGAAGCCATCCACACTGGGAGAACACAGTGATTATTGATGCCGGCTTTAACAGCTGCTAGCAATAATCACATGTAAAATCTGTCAGGCTGGTTGTACCCAAGTTGATTGATCAACTTGGGGACATTTAGCCTGCCCATACATGGTTAGAAACTCAGGCGATTCCTGCTGAACCGGTCGAGATTCGATCCGATCCGTCTATGGCCGACTTTATAATATGTAAAACAGGTATGCAGATGCATTTAAACTTCATTTACCTGTTTGCCTGAACATGTAAAAGTAGTCATTGTATGAGATTATAAAACAAGATTTGCCACTTTGTTCAAACATGAACTCCACGCAGATATGAACAAATACCATTTATTACAGTTATGTACATGATTTAAGTATATATCGATCATAAATATATGTCTTGACATCAGTCTTCTGTGATTAGAGTAGGGCTCAGGCTAGAAAGGGAAAGGCAGCACTCCAAGCAAATCAGTCTTTACTGCTTTTCAATGGGTGGAGGGGTGAGCAGATGGATTAACTCATCAATGTACTGATTGCCTAATCAGTAGGCTGGGCTGGCTGATAACCAAAAACCTTTAATGCACAAATAATGTACTAATCTCATTGCACATCAAACCCACTTGGTCCTAAAACTTTTTATTTTTTAGCTCAATAAAATGGTATAAAAACTGACAAGGAAGATAAATAGACGCAAAGGTATAAGGCACAGCAAATAATCTTCAATGGTGAATCAGAGGAGCTAGCTTACTACAAAGTTTAAAACATCTTTTCTACCCTCTGCCTCACAAATATTTTAGGCTGCCTAAAGTCCTTGCATTATTGCATGTGGTAGTTACTAAGCATACTTTTTATTTTTATTATTGTTTTGTATTATATAACACAATTTCACCCCTAAGGAAGCACTTCTTTGAGCAAAACATGTTGGGTTATTTTGGGGATTGTGGTTTCTGAGCACCCTACTACCAAGAGTGCAGGGACTTAAAGAGGAAGTAAACCCTTATGGGTTTTACTTCCTCTTTTGCTCCCTGCAAATTAAACGCATAATGGGCTAGTATGCGCGTGTGAGTTGTCAGTCACGGAACACGCTGAGGAAGAAACGGCACGAAAGTCAGTTTCTTCACAGCACATGTGCCAATGACATCATCGGCACACTAGAGAAAGAGAAGTATCTTCTTAACGGCGTACGTTTAGGAGGTATCTCCACTACCTATAGGTAAGCCTTATTCTAGGCTTACCCATAGGTAAAAGTCAGGCACAGAGGTCCATTTCTTCACAGCGCATGCGCCGAGGACATCATCGGCTGACTACAAGGGAAATATCTCCTAAACGGTGCACGTTTAGGAGATATTTCTACTACTAGAATAAGGCTTACCTATAGGTAGATGACAGGAAGGAGGGTTTACAACCACTTTAACCGCATGCCGACCAGCCACCGCAGTTATACCAACACGAGAGCCTTGCGAGAGCAAATCCGGAGACAGTGGGAGCGGCTTCTCTGTGTTTAACTGCAAGATGGTCGCAAACCATGGCCTCCTTGGCCAGAACGGCAATACTGCTATGACTGTGGACGTCAAGCTCCTCAACCTGGCCAGAAATCTGGCTATTAGGGGTACCGGAGGGAATATGTACCCTAGGTGAAATCTCCAAGGGTGGTGAAGACAGTCGATTCCTGCGGCTGTTGGGTAGGCGGTTCTCGCTAGGAAGCGGGGATATTTGTTGTTCTCTGGCGTTGCCGCTAAATCTATGTCTGGTGTTCCCCATCTGCGCGTGAGAAGGGCAAAGGCCTGATGACTGAGGGACCACTCGTTGTTTGATATAAATACTCGGCTCAAGTCGTCCGCGAGTTGGTTGTGTGTCGCTGGAACGTATTTAGCTTTCAAGTCCACCAGGTGGACCTGCGCCCATTCGAGTATGGGCCGAACTTCTTCCATGAGCGTGTTGCTTCGGTACCCCCCTGTCTGTGAACATAGTTTACAGCTACCGTACTGTCCATGCGCAAGAGGACGCTCTTCCCTGTGAGTAGTGGACCGAAGGTTAGGAGGGCTTGCCAGGCGGCCCTGAGTTCCAGGATGTTTGAAACTACACCCTGTGGGCGAAAGGACCAGCGGTCCTGCGCCCCCTGGTGTTGATAATGTGATCCCCAACCATGAAGACTGGCGTCCGTCGCTATTATTTCTGGTAGTGGGGGTATAATGGGGTGGCAGCGTGGCAGATTGCTGATTTGAGCCCACCACCGTGCAGATTTTTTTACTGACTGGGTGATTACTATTCGCTGAGTCACTGAAGACCTGTTTCATTGTTTTAGGAATGAGTTCTGGAAGACTCTCAAATTCCACTGGGACCACTGGATCATTAGGAAGGTGGAGGACATTGAACCCAGTATGCTTAGGCACGTTCTCGCGGACAGGTGGTCTGCCGTCAGGAGCCTGTTTATTTTGTGGACGAGTGGTTGTAGCTTCTCTTGGGGAAAACCGACTGTGTTGGAACTGGTATCCAATTCGGCTCCTAGGAAAATTATTTTCTGCGCTGGGACAAGGCTGCTCTTTTTTCAGTTTATTATCCACCCAAACTATTGGAGTGTGGAGATTAGCATTGTTCGATGTTGCAAGAGTGTTTTCTGACTGTCGGCTAGGAGGAGAATATCGTCGAGATAGTGTAGTCCTTTCTCCCTCAGATGTGCTATAACCGGAAGTAAGACCTTTGTAAAGGTCCTGGGTGCCGTTGAAATACCAAACGGGAGGCTTTGGAACTGAAAATGTCAGTGGTCTATTGCGAAGCGTAGGTACTTCTGAAAGGTTTGGTGCATGGGAATGTGCAAATAGGCGCCGGACAAATCGACCAAGAGCATCCAATCTTTTGCTCCTACTGCTAGTAATATGGATTGAAGGCTCTCCATCTTGAAGGATTCGACTAGAATCGTTTGGTTGAGATTTTTTAAATCTAGCACCGGCCTCAGGTCTCCTGTCTTCTTTGTAACTAGAAAGAGAGGGGAGTAAAACCCTACGCCTCTCTGCTGCCATGGGACCTCTACGATCGCCTGCTTCTGTAGCAATTCCATGATATATTTGACTAGAAGTTTCCGCTTTGGGCACGAGGATGGTAGTCTGGTAGATCTGTAGTGATCTTTGGGGGGTCTGTGTTTGAACTTCCATCTGTGACCTTCTTGAATGGTAGATATCGTCCAGGGATCTTTTATATGGTCTATCCTTACATGAGCAAATAGCCTCAGCCTCGCTCCTACTACTGCGGGCTGGGCGTGCGTGACATCAAAAGGACTTCTCTTCCTGGAATGGTCGCCTTTGACTTCTGTACTCTCACGAAAGATGGCTGTGTGTTTCGCCAATTCTGCTTGAACTCCTTCCCTGGTTTATAAGATCTTGCATCTCGATATCTTTCGGGCAGATGACGTCTGAAAGATGGATTCTTTTGTTGTTTGGGTCTTCTATCTGACGGGATGAGACCCAATTTTCCTCCCGTGACCTTTGATATTGCAGAATCTAACATTGGACCAAATAGGTTCATAGTGTCGTAGGGAATCCTACACCAACTGTATTTAGAGGTTGTATCCGCGACCCAGGGCTTTAGCCATAGCGCTCTTCTAGAAGTCACAGAGGCCAACATTGCTCTTGCTGAGGATCTTATTATATCCACCGCAGCTTCCGCCATGAAGTCTCCTGCTAGGCTGTGTTCCTGCAGAGCGGATATGATTCTTTCTTGATCTGCTGCTTCCAGCAGCAACTTTTCAACGTTGGAAGTCCAGCAGGTGATGGCTCTGCCGACTGCTGCCAGAGTGACCGCTGGCCTACAGGCCCCACCTGCCGCTGAATAGGCCTTTTTAAGATCGAGATCTATTTTGCGGTCCATTACATCCCTAAAGGTCACGGCATCTTCGATTGGCAGGGTTACATGGCAGGGTTGCGCCAGCCGCATCAGTGAGGAGTCCACCACAGGAGCCAAGATAAGGGGATTCACCATTGGTTCGTTTAGTGGATAGAGCTTGTTTAGTCTATTGTTTAGCCCAGATTTTTTATCCAGTTTTTGCCACTCGTCCTTTATTAGTTCTTCGAGTTCCTCAATGAATGGAAACGTTTCAGGATCTTTTTTCAAGTTAGGGAAATATTTCCTTAGCTTAGGGGGGGCATCCTTCTCCTCCTCCCAACCGATCGCCTCTTTCACTGATTTTGCAAAAGGGATCTATCAGTGCAAAATCGAATGCGGTTGGCAACAAAACTTTGTCGTTTTCTGGGGAATCCTCTTGGTCTTGATGAGCGTACGAAGTTGATGACGCTTCAGAAGATCCGATCGGTTCATAAGCTGCCACCTGCATGATTGATTCTTTTACCGATTCCCTTATTATATTAGACACCTCCCTTGCGTCAGATTTTTTGTCACGGGTCGCCTCGTCCAAGCAGATTTGGCACACCAGTTTACTTGGTAGGGTTTGTGCTCTGCAGACCCAGCAGGTATTAGCCGCAGGACGTGTATGATGTCCATCTCGATGTTGGTGGGAGGAAGATGAATTTCTGCAGTGGTGGGAGGATCTTGATCGGCTTCTCTGGGAATGGGAATGTCTTGAGGGGGAACTCTCTTTTAGTTTAGAATGCGATGACCCCGAAGACCTGCCAGAACTACCAGGAAAAAAATGGTTTAGTGGCAGTGCTCCATTTTCTCCTCTTCTCTACTTACCAAACTAGACGCCCCCTTACCTTGTGGTTCGCGGATGGTCTGCTGAAGCAGCGGCCTCCATAGGAGTAGGTAGAGGGTACCTATGAGAAGAGGTTCTTATTAGAAGCAAATGCAGAGGATGAGTAGCAGGTGCTGGGATAGCAAAAATAGATAGGTGTGCAGCTTACCAGTGACCAGGGCAGACAGAGCTTAGCAAGGCAGCAGGCTGTGTGAAGAAACCAGGATGGAGAGTGGTGTTTTTCAGAGTCAGCAGGTTTTGAAAGGGAAAAGACGATTTTAAATAGACTGCCGTCGCGGCGGAGATGGCGTCAACGCCATGCATGAGCCGTAGCGTTCCGCGATGCTCGGCGCCATCTTGGAAGCTGGCAAATACAGAAACAATGCCTGTGTCACTTCTGGGAGCGCCAGAGAGTCCAGATGCGGCCGACATGATGGAGGAGGCAGCCCAGCCGAGGAACTACAGCGCTCAGCGCACCCCAGAGACAAAATAAATGAAAAATAAAGGTATGGCACACCGCAAGGAAGGAAGGGGGTTCAGTAAGCTTATGATACAAAGAGGAAGGAGGAAACATGGAGGAGGAGGACGACCGCTGCACACCAGTTAAACCTCTTTAAGGTTTGTCAAGCATATCTCAATTTTACCTATCCCTGAGACCAGTGGGGTTTTGCTGCATATAGCTTATTTAGAGACTGTACAGTCAGGGCTTCCAGCTAGGAGAGGCGGAACCTAGCTGGGCCAAAACGTGGGGTTCCATATTTCTAACCGATCCTGAACCCGAACGATAGTCCACACAGGTGAGGAAAAAAAAGGAAAATTCAACGGTGGACTCCTCTTCGAATTTTATAGCTAACCAGTCCTATCAGGTTGTGGAGGGGGAGTCACAACCCAATGTGTGTGCTGCCATGATGCGTCATGAAACTTTTTTTATATTTTTATATTTTTTTTTTATTTTGTGGGGATATTTATTATAGCAAAAAGTAAATAATTATGTGTTTTTTTAAAAATTGTCGCTCTTTTTTTGTTTATATCGCAAAAAAAAAAAACGCAGGAGGTGATCAAATACCACTAAAAGAAAGCTCTATTTGTGGGGGGAAAAGGCAGCTGATTTTGTTTGGGAGCCACGTCGCACGACCGCGCAATTGTCAGTTAAAGCGACGCAGTGCTGAATCGCAAAAAATGCTCTGGTCTTTGGCCAGCCAAATGGTCCGGGGTCGAAGTGGTTAAGGTAGCTTAAAATATTTGTGAGACAGAGAAGAGAAATATTTTTTTAGACTTTATAGTAAGCTAGCTCCGCTGTTTCACCATTGACATTTATTTGCTGAATCTTATGAATCTTGCATCTATCTGCAGGAACTTTAGCTTCACTAACATTTTGTTTGCCAGCTTTTGTACCACTTCATTGAGCTAAAAAGTAAAAAAGTGAAGTTTTAGGACCAAGTGGATGCATTGAGATTAGTTCATCACTCTCGCATTAAAGGTTAGTGTTATATACACACATATACATATTTTTTTATATAAGTCGTAACCCATGAAATACATATTTTTTTATATATGTGGTAACCTAAGAAATATATATTTTTTTTAGATAAGTGGTAACCTACAAAATACATATTTTTTTTTTTTTATAATTGAGACCAAGTTAAGTCCTACAGAGTGGTCCATTTGTATTGTTAACAATTTGATAATTTCAGGCAACTTTATTTGATTGTGGCAGATAACCAAGCTAACATTTTTGAAGTGGTTATAAATCTTTGAAATAAAAAATGTACAAAGGATATTCTCATATAGTGTGCCCAATCCATAGCACTTAGTGTGTATGTTCTCTCCTTTCTGTGTAATATGCATGTGTCACTTCTGACAGTTTTCTCCAACATCAGGCAATAGATAGTGATGACCCACCTCCCCCAGCACACAGCTGGTGATTGACAGCCTCAGGTGTGTACGTTTCGCAGTGAGGCTGTGTAGATGGTTTGCAAACTATGCAAACATTGCAGTGGAAATATTACAGGGAAAGCATTCTCCCCTTTTTTTACATACTGTTTATTCCCTATAAAAAAAAAAAAACAAGGCAATAAAATAATATCCAAATATGCTACCAAATGAAAGCCCTATGTGTCCTGAAAAAAAGATGTAAAATACATACATACATACATACTTGCAGACTACAAATTCTAAAAGGACTAGCTGTGACTGACTATGCTAAAACAACACACCAAAATGAATAAAAATGCTCTGGTACTCGAGGGGATTTAGATAAAAAAAAAGGCCTGGGGATGCAAGTGGTTAATGAACGTATGTGCACATTAGAAATAAACATTCATCCATGAAATACATTATATATAGAAGGCAAAGTTTGCAGATTCCATTAAACAGTTAAGGATCTTGTTTCTAAACAGATAATGAGCTACATTTGCCTGTTCACATGAACAAGAAAAAAGTCTATATAAACTTACTTTCCATTTACACATGACACTATCATGTAACAAGGAATGGTCTGTGTATGCCTCCTTGTGTCCCCTTTCCTCTAAGATAAATGTTTCTGAGAAAATGCTAGGCAACATTCCAGAGAAAGGAATTTAATTCAAATATTCTTTTCTTGATAAGTAGCCTCAGGCTTTTGGCTATTCTCACAGGATTGGAAAATATCCCACCTCATTCACTTTTCTGTGCTCCTTTTCTTTCACACAACTATTCATTGATAGCAAATATAAACAAGAAAGTTTCACAGGCTGTAACTCAAGTAAAACTTAAACTGTATTGTAAATATGTATGCATTGCTTCGTACAATAGGATTTGTTGCTATAAATATTTTTCATATCAGTTACAACAATGGAAATTTTATATGCGTGTTCTCATTCTTTATTACATGGAAACATTGATAAGTAATGGTAGAAAAAGGCCAATTGGTCCATTGAGTCTGATGTTTTTTTAACATTTTGGTCTGCATGTAGATTCCACGCATCAACCACTCTTTCAACAAAGTAATAAGTCCTAAGGTGAGTTCAAGGTCAGTTCCCCATGTTCTAGATTTTAGTGTCATATTAAAAAAAACTGCCCTCTTGAACCTTATTCCTGCCCCAAAGCAGAACTCCGGGCAAAAACTTTTTTCAATGTCCTTGTTGCTGATCTCCTACCTTCAACGACTATGACATCCATCTTCTTCTGAGATCTGTAGTTCCTCTATAATAGCCTGCTGATTTTGAAGACATTTTTTTACTGCCCTGTGATTTGCTGTTTTAAAGATCGGTGGCTGCTATTCCTCCTGTACTCCCAGACACCGGTCTTTGCATTTCCCATTTGTAGTTCTCTACATCAACCAGGGACTTGTACTTCCGCCCTGCTTTCTGTAGTGGGCGGAGGGGTCTCACAGACCCCAGTCTGTAACGCCAATGGAGGTGGTGTCCTCCTTCTCTGCTCCCTGCCGGCACCGCCCCCTGATGAGACTGCACTGATGGGCACAGTAGGCGGCACTGATGGGCACAGATAAGACTGCATTGATGGGCACAAATAGGATGCGCTGATGGGAACTGATAAGCTGCACTGATGGGCACTGATGAGGCTGCACTAAGGCGGCACTTATAAGGCAGCACTGATGGGAACTGAGGTGGCACTGATGAGGCTGCACTTATGGGCACTGATAGGCTGCACTGATAAACTGCACTGGGTGGCACTGATGAGGCTAGTGTGCACAGATAAGCTGCACTGATGGGCACTGAGGCAGCACAGATGAGGCTGAACTTATGGGCACTGATAAGCTGCACTGATGGGCACTGATAATCTGCACTGATAAGCTGCACTGTGGCAGCACTGATGAGGCTGAACTTATGGGCACTGATAAGCTGCACTGATGAGGATGCACTGGTGGACACTGATAAGCTGCACTGATAAGGCAGCACTGATAAACTGCACTGAGGTGGCACTGATAAGCTGCACTGATGGGCACTGATGAGACTGCACTTATGGGCACTGATGAGGCTGCACTGATGGACACTGAGGCAGCACTGATGAGACTGCACTGATAAACTGCAGTAATGGGAACTAAGGCTGCACTGAGGGGCGCTGATAAGGCAGCACTGATATGCTGCACTGATGGGCACTGAGGCCGCACTTATGGGCACTGATAAGACTTCACTGATATGCTGCACTGATGAGGCTACATTTATGGGCACTGATGAGGCTGAACTTATGGGCACTGATAGGCTGCACTGATAAGCAGTGGACACAGTCCACTGCTTTACTAACACCGTCCACTGCCAAATATCTGTAGGAGGGGTTTCCACCATCCCTGCAAAGTTTGCAGTCATTTTTTTATGTCTTATTTTCAGTTTGATGCGTATTATATGTGACGTTACATATCACAGAGACCACTATTGTGGTGATATTGAAGCTTATTGAGATTTTCATACATAGAGGGTTCCATCATTATTGTGTTATTGATTAGTAAGTTAGCACTGCACTTTTTAGATTTTTTCTCATGCCAAAATTCCCTTGTGCCACATGCTGATGATGTAAAGCAGCATGTTCTGGCTCTCTCTTTTTGTGCTAGGGATGTTCTCATATACACCATACAAGCAAGGGGGAGAGCACAAACATGCTTTGCATTTATAAAGCTGTAACCTATGTATCCTGCTGTGTGTTACTAAGTAGCATGGCTGGCTGGCTGGAGAATGAGGGGCGTGATTTATGTTAAAGGGGGCTTGTCCACATTACTACAATTCCCAAAGATTCATGGAAGTTACTTTTCCTGTAGAGAGAGAGGAGAGGATATGATGTAATCACTGTTCTAACAGCTCCTCTTTGGCAGAATAGATGCTGCATTTTTTGAATTACAGAGTGGACTTCCTGAAAATTAAATTAGGCTTTTCTCTTCAATGGTAAGAAATTTCACAAATGTAATAACCATTTACTGGGGGGGTTGAACTAATGGGGGATTTTTTGCAGATACCGGAGTTCTGCTTTCTGCTTTTCTGAGTTCTGCTTTAATGTATTTAAAGATTTCAGTCATGTCCTCTATTTCCTTCTTTTCTCATGACTGTATGTATTATGTTCCTGCATTCTCTTATGATTTGTTTTATCCTTCAGACCTCCACCATTTCCGTTTCCCATCTTTAGACTTGTTATATTAATATATATGTACAATATCTCACAAAAGTTAGTACACCCCTCTCATTTTTGTTAATATATTATTATATCTTTTTATGTAACAACACTAACGAAATTACACTTTGCTACAATGTAAAGTAGTGAGTGTACAGCTTGTATAACAGTGTAAATTTGCTGTCCCCTCAAAATAACTCAACACACAGCCTTTAATGTCTAAACCGCTGGCAACAAATGTGAGTACACCCCTAAGTGAAAATGGGCCCAAAGTGTCAATATTTTGTGTGGCCACCATTATTTTTCAGCACTGCCTTAACCCTCTTGGGCATGGAGTTCACCAGAGCTTCATAGGTTGCCACTGGAGTCCTCTTCCACTCCTCCATGACGACATCACGGAACTGGTGGATGTTAGGAACCTTGCTCTCCTCCACCTTCCGCTTGAGGATGCCCCACAGATGCTCAATAGGGTTTAGGTCTGGAGACATGCTTGGCCAGTCCATCACCTTTACCCTCAGCTACTTTAGCCAGGCAGTGGTCTTCTTGGAGGCATGTTTGGGGTCGTTATCATGTTGGAATACTGCCCTGCGGCCCAGTCTCCAAAGGGAGGGGATCATGGTCTGCTTCAGTATGTCACAGTACATGTTAGCATTCATGGTTCCCTCAATGAACTGTAGCTCCCCAGTGTCGGCAGCACTCATGCAGCCCCAGAGCATGACACTGTCACCACCATGCTTGACTGTAGGCAAGACACAATTGTCTTTGTACTCCTGACCTGGTTGCAGCCACATATGCTTGCCACAATCTGAACCAAATAAGTTTATCTTATGCCCCATACACACGGTCGGATTTTCCGACGGAAAATGTCCTATCGGACAATGTTGTCGGAAATTCCGACCGTGTGTAGGCTCCATCTGACTTTTTCCGTCGGATTTTCCGACGGACAAAGTTTTATCTCCTGCTCTTAAATTTTCCGACAACAAAATCCGATCGGACTTTTTCCGACCGTGTGTAGGGAATTCTGACGGACAAAGTGCCACGCATTCTCAGATCAAATTATGAGACCAAAGCTATTGGCTACTAGCCTCTACGTAGTTCTGTCGTACGCAACGAACGTCACCACGTTCAGAATGATCGGATTTTCCGACAACTTTGTCCGACCGTGTGTATGCAACACCAGTGTCGGACAAAATCAGTCGGAAAAAATCTGACGGATTTTGTGGTCAGAATTTCCGACCGTGTGTACAGGGCATTAGTCTCATCAGACCACAGGATATTCCAGTAATCCATGTCCTTAGTCTACTTGTCTTTAGCAAACAAGGCTTTTTTGTGCATCATCTTTAGAAGAGGCTTCCTTCTGGGATGATAGCCATGCAGACAAATTTGATGCAATGTGCGGCGTATGGTCTGAGCACTGACAGGCTGACCCCCCACCCCTTCAACCTCTGCAGCAATGGTGGCAGCACTCAAATGTCTATTTCCCAAAGACAATCTCTGGATATGATGCTGAGCACATGCACTCAACTTCTTTGGTCGACAGTGGCAAGGCCTGTTTTGAGTGGAACCTGTCCTGTTATACCACTGTATGGTCTTGGACTCCGTGATGCAGCTCAGTTTCAGGGTCTTGGCAATCTTCTTATGGCATAGGCCATCTTTATGTAGAGCAACAATTCTTTTTTTTTCAGATCCTCAGAGAGTTCTTTGCCATGATGTGCCATGTTGAACTTCCAGTGACCAGTATGAGAGAGTGAGAGTGATAACACCAAATTTAACACACCTGCTCCACATTCACACCTGAGACTTTGTAACACTAACAAGTCACATGACACCGGGGGGGGGGGGTGGCTAATTGGGTCCAATTTGGACATTTTCAATTAGGGGTGTACGCACTTTTGTTGCCAGTGGTTTAGACATTAATGGCTGTGTGTTGAGTTGTTTTAAGGGGACCGACAATTTACACTCTTATACAAGCTGTACGATCACTACTTTACATTGTAGCAAAGTGTAATTTCTTCAGTGTTGTCACATGAAAAGATATAATAAAATATTTACAAAAATGTGAGGGGTGTACTGACTTTTGTGAGATACTGTAAATGCGCAAGTAGGGTCTGTCTGTATGTACAAAAATTATGATTGCACTATCCATTTTTGGTATCGCTACACACACTGGAGAGACATGTTAGGTTTTTACTGCTATATGGGGCTTCGGTAGATAGACTTCCCCTCAATTACTGTCCGAATGACAAAATTTTAATTGGACAGTAAGGTATAGAAAGTCTGCAGCATGGACAAAGCCAGACAAAACGCTGATAGGTGTTCTAGCCTTCTTCATTCTTACTATGCTAATTAAGCATTTCTATTCCGGTCCTTGTTGCCAAATTTCTCTCACTTCCCATCTGGTCAAACCACTGTCACTGCATTAGAAGTGAAGGGAAATCTTTCTGACAGTGGCACAGATAAAAACCCTCTTCTTCAGAGCCAAAGCGATAAAGAAGAGGGTTCTCCCTCGAAACGCGTTAGTGACCCTGCAATATCATCTGGTCCTCCGACATCTTTGGTTCCTTACTATAGACCTAAGAGGTATTGGTCACTTTTGTTGATGCTTTGATATGCTTGTTAACTACTTTTTTTATTAAAGTTATTTTTGGTAACGCACAAAGTTGGTGCGCCCTCCTTCCTCTCTTCTATACGTTTCAGTTCCAAGGAGGAGGGCAGCAAGGCCATTGACATTCTACTTAAAAGGGTTGACATCCCTAGACCCAGCACCCAAGCGAAGGAGAATTGTTTTGTGTTACTAGTAAAAACCCAACAGGGGGTTCTAATTCTTATCCATAACTAAAAGAAAGTTTTGGCTGTACATATACTTTAACTGTGAAAACTCATTTAACCCACCAGCCAAGTCCATATTTATGCACACTCAATAGCTTATACAAATCCTCTATTTTTAGTTTAAAACATTAGAGTTAGATATTTCAGTACTGAAATATTCATTCCTGTATCAGCAGGCTTGAACACGTTAATGGAAGAAGAGTTTACTTTGCAAGATACATGCAGTATCAGACCACACAGCTTTCTAAGCTATCCATTTGTTAAGTAGTAAATGTGTAGCTGAAGTGACATTTTCCTCATGCTCAGATTGATTCATTAGCTATCTTACAGCTTTGATATACTGTAAGTGCATTCAAAGGATTATTAATGAAGAGTTATTTAGTGCAACACAGTTTATGCTTATGGTCTTTCTTTTCTTTCCAATTAACATCACAAGGTCATTGCACTGGTACTGTCCTTCTGCAAACTGGCACTTGTCTGTTATTTACACTTTGGATTATATTTTGGCCAGAAGCCTAGCAATGAAATGGAGCAAGGAAAAGACAACTACACGGCACAAGTAAAAAAGAAATGTACAATAAGTAAAACATAAAAAACTATAGAAAAAACACACAAACTATGTTATATACACCTACAATAGCATAGGATGTGCAGTATTAAATTTACATTCAGGATAAAATATGACATAATTAGGGTATCGCAGGTTCATTCAGTAAGGTCACAAGTGATAGGCCCATAGCAATAAGATCTTACTTTACTTTAACTACTTCCCACTACATATACACTGAAGCCACTGTATATATACGGCCGGGTGGGAGCCGCCTACTTCTGATCGGGAGTTCCTGAACGTCCATCAGCGGAGCGATCCCGATGCGCTCGTGTCACCCGGACACGGCGCATCTTGGATCGGCAGGAGGGCTCTGTGATTGGCCCTCCTGATCACATGACAGCCGTGTCCAATCACAGCCGTCATGTGATGTAAGCAAACAGCCGGTTGCTAGGCAATCGGCTCTCCTCTCCTCACACGGAAGTCGTCGCTGAGGAGAGGAGAGCGGATCGCTGCAGCCGGCTGGTGATCAGTGAGTATTAGCTGTTTTTTTACTCACTGATCACCAGTCTAGTGTCACCAACACACATGTCCCCAAAACACACATGTCCCCACACATGTCCCCAAAACACACATGTCCCCAAATAAAAACACATGTCCCCAAATAAAAACACATGTCCCCAAATAATAAAAACACATGTCCCCCACATATGTCCCAGTAAAATCACATGTGCCAATGATTATCTGCACACATATGTCCGTGATCACCTGCACACATCTGTACATGATCATTTGCGTACATATGTCCGTGATCATGCAAACCAATTATTATACACTTAACGGAATTTTCTTTACTAAAAACATGTAGCAGAATACATGTTGGCTTAAATGTATGACAAAATTTGATTTTATTGGATTCCGTTTAAAAAAGAAGGAGAAAATATAGTTTTTTTTTTTCAAAATTTCCGCTATTTTTTCGCTTATATCGCAAAAAAAAAAAAAACGGAGTCGTGAATAAATACCACCAAACTAAAGCTCTATTTGTGCGAACAAAATGATAAAAATTTCATTTGGGTACAGCATTGCATGACCGCGCAATTGTCATTGAAAGTGCGAGAGCGCTGAAAGCTGAAAATTGGTCTGGGAAGGAAGGGGGCGAAAGCGCCCTGTATTGTAGTGGTTAATTATATCAATAAAGTGATAATGTTTGATTGGTCAAGATGGGCTGTTGCACTTTGCACATCAACACTGCTTCTTGTATTATGTTATTGAATGGGCCTATATAAGTATATAATGTTTGAACCTTATGACTTGCAGCATTTATAAACCAGGTGCCTAATAGACATGTGTATTCGTTTTCGTCCGAATGCATTTTCGTCCGAATTTCAGGTATTTTTGTTATCGTTTTAACAAAGGATAACGAAAGTGCAGAATCCGAAAAACAAAAGATCCGACATAAACAAATGCTTTATTTTCGTTGTGACAACAGTTCGATATAAATAGGAGATTCAACGCTGACAATAACAATCTGTGTCCATCGAACCTGTGGTCGAATGTGCCTAACCTTAACTCTATTAGTCCAAGATTATTCTACATAGAGAGAAAAGATTTGACGTAGAGAGAAAAGATTTGACGTAGAGAGGAAAGATTTGACGTAGAGAGAAAAGATTTGACGTGGAGAGAAAAGATTTCTGCTGGAATTGGGTGGAATTGCAGCTAAACTATACAGAGTCATACAGTTTAGCTGCTCCATCGAATCTTCATCAACCTTAATTCATTTGGATTTTTGGATGAATGCAATTTTTTACGAAAAACGAAATAAATAAAAACGAATTTCGGGAGTAACTAAATACATTTATTTTTTGGACGAAAACGAAATTCCGAAACAAAATATTTCAGTGTGTACTAGACATGTGCACACTGAAATATTTTGTGCCTAATACTACACAGAACATTCTGTAACTAAAATAGTACTAAGTATAAAAATCCTTCATACTTAGCCAAACCTGAACTGGCGAGCTGGCAGATCTGGGATTTGTCAGAAGTGCTTATATGTTTGAGATTCATATGTATACATTCAGAATCAAGACAGAATTATTAGACTGGTTTGAAACATAGCTGTCAGTTGTTCCTCAGTTTATCCTTAGTTAAACTTTTAATACAATTAGATAGCTTTGTTTGAATCTTTCCACTGCCATGCACATATCAGAAAGGTTATGGCTCTTGTCCCTCCTTTACAGTTGTGAATGTGTTTATTATATCCTGGCTGTTAAATTATATTTTTGAACCATTATTCATGTTTAGAAACATAACTTTGAGTTCAGCAGACAGTGCAAAGGGCATGTCTGTCTCTTTGTAATGGCAGTAAAGTAAAAAAAAAAAAAAATTATTGAAAAATGTAGTAATAAAATAATTATAAAATGCTTATGCAACACACACACATCATACATATGTATACATTTAGAGCCCACATGTGTACATAAACTCCTTTAAATATCATACGCTAGCTGTGTGTGCTGATGTTTAAAATAAATGTGAGGCAAAATTTTAGTTTGATACTAAATCAATTAAGTAATAATATCCCCTTTAAAATTTTTATATTTTTATCTTTTGTAGTTAACAAGAATGCATATTTTTAAATGTTGTATTTTGGTATATATAAAATATCATATTAAAAGCTGAAGTTTATTCTGTATATTTTGTGCCTTCTCTGGTTCCTCCCCTCCACCTTTTGAACTATGCTAAAATATGCTAATTACATTTTTAAATTAAACCTTTCCTTTTTATTGCATATTTTGTTTTAGAACCATTGACATTATCACTGGGTGTCTGTGCTTCTTTGAACGATGTAGGCAGATCGTTGCTGATGGAAGGGGTTAGAAGGGTGCTGTACAAAGCACCCTGCCTTAGTACTGCTTTAAATTCTTTCAGCTCTGATGCAAGCAGTGGGCTGGCTCTTGGTTGGAATTATTCAAATATCAGAATGCCTTGACGGGTTGATGTCAGTCTGGAGGAGTGGACATGCACACCACCCTAAATATCATCCACATGTGATGCAAAGCCACCATGGTTAAAATAACTGGAATCCAAAAATGAAAGGGTAGGGAATTGGAATGTATTTTTATCAGTACATGTTTCATTGCCATGGACCCTTAACAATAAGAACCTCACCCAAACAACTTTGTCAATAAACTGTAATGAACAAGTGGGGTGCTTGTGAGGCAAGATGGCCACTTGATGATTCTGCTACAATACCCCTGGGCATATCAACAACTATTTTAGCCATTTGGAGAGCCCAAAACCTTGCATGACCCTTTATCCTTACACATGGCTGTCAACTACCCCAGGCTCACAATAGGGAAGTGAATCCTGGCGGTATGGGGGTCTAGCACCAGATCTATTGGGGAATCTCAAGATGAGGCCCACCTCTGGAGCAAAATGCCAGAAGCCCTGGTTTTGATTTTGGAGCCCTCCTTGCCAATAACCACAGGAGACCTAGAACCATTCTGACACCGAAAAACAGCAGACCTTATCACTCCGCTATGCTGAACCTTTCACATGATTCAAATCAATGCTACAGAAAGAACTAACAGCAGCAATTAACAAACTCGCACTTTCGGCGGCATTCCTAACCTAACCTAACATGCATCTAACCTCTACAGACACAGATTTCAGTAACTGACCCCCTCCATTCCTATTGATCACTTGGACTTCAACCTCATTCATCATTCTCTAAGATAGCCCTCCATGCGACATCATTATCAAGTTTACCATCTTTTTTTACAAAAGGTGACCCTCCTTCAGGCAGCCCATGATAAACCTGACCTTGTCTTCAGGGCCACTAGTATCAACTTTTCACAGGCCTGTTCCCGATCACTATTCAGCAACGCAGGCAAATGAAACCCTACACTATAAATGGGGATTCCTATTTAAATTGAAGTTCAACTACCAGGGCCAGAATCACTTCATCAGTATCCTGGAGGACACCCGATCCAAAATGGAATCTCTACATCTGCTACACCAAGCTGACAACAGCAGCAGCCCAGTGGGACCTTCATGGGAGTAAGGTCGAACTGAAAATGCACCCTCCTGCATACACCCTCAACATCTGGACCCCCGCACTCAGATCCAGAGTCCACATAGGGGTATGGACTTTCTTTCTGATGTAAACTACCCAGGCTCCTGTTTGGACATTTTTCAGAAGTCCACACTAGGACAGATCTACTGATTTGCACTAGTTTTTATACAGAGAGTCCCTCAGATCTGAACTACCTGACTAATATCCACTTCCCTGTGAACTCATGGCCACCTTTGAACCGCTCTACAGTAGAGGAGCTTAATTTCATTCCTGTGACTGATTTTGATACATGTTGACCTGGTAACCAACTTACGCTGATTATTTTAGATGAGAGCAGTTTGCCTTACTAAAATTGTATAATCTGTTCTAGTTGGGCCTTCTCCAGACTCCTATTAATACTTGAGCTCTCAAGCTCTTATGGCAGCTGTAACAGGTTCCTGGATCAGGCCTAACTCATAGTTACATAGTTGGTAAGGTTGAATAAAGACACCAGTCCAGCCAGTTCAACATGAGTGAGTGTGGGTGTGTGTCCACAATTGTCCCTATCCCTATACATTGTGTCTCATTAAGAAACTCCTCTATTATATATTATTTATTCATGGTACCCATATAGCGCTGTCAATTTACGCAGCGCTCCACACATACGTCTCACACTCACATCAGACCCTACCCTCAAGGAGCCCACAATCCAAGATTCCCAACTCACATTCATATACTAGGGCGAATTTTGGACAGAAGCCAATTAACCTACCATCATGTCTTTGGAGTGTGGGAGGAAACTCACACAGGCACAGGGAGAACATGCAAACTCCAGGCAGGTAGTTTCGTTGTTGGGATTCGAACCAGTGACCCTTTTAACTGCTAGGTGAGAGTGCTACCCACTACACCACTGTGCCACCCAACTCCTGTTAGATATAATCACAAAATGATCAGCAAGCTTTTCAGCCATCTACTATGGAAATCAGCAGTCTGAGTAATTGAAGGAGGTCGCTGGGTTGACATGCACTTCATTTGATTAACAGGTCCTCCATTCCACAAATAACAGGAGACTTTGACCTTGCCGTATTGTTCTCGTCTGATCACTTACAGCCAATAAGGTGAATTCAACACTTAATTTCTTCTCTTAAATGTGATAAAAGCCATCTAGTGGGAAGCAGAGCTGTTGCTGCTGGGATTATAGAGAGATCTTTTTTTCATGCTGTATTACCACTTATAACTTTGGGGTTGACAACTCCTGGTAAGCAGTTTGCACAGGAGGAGGTGGTGTTTCACATGGAGGTGCATGGTTGTGCCTAGAGATTTCACAGCACCAGTCTGCCTTGGGATTTATGGACTTTTGATGGACTTTCTTATGTATTAATATATTTATTTTTGTATTTTTATTTATTTATATATTCATTTGATATGCAGATGAGTACTTTTTTGATGATCAATTCTTTCTAATTGTTTATAAATGTTTTTTATTTATTTATTGGATAAGCACATGAGCACCTTTTCTTATAAGTGACATATCTAAAGAGACAGCACCACCTGCTGCTGGTTGCATTCTGTGGACATATCTTGTGTTCAGATTGCAGCAGTCTCCACTATTGTTGCAACACGGAGTGCAGGTAGATCTTTCTACTTGCTTTTTGTTAATACAAATACCCTTGGTTGACAGGATAGATATCCAAACCACTCCCTGGTCAAACCATAACCCTATTTTCCTAAATTGCACGTAAACTCACCCTAACTGCACAGTTTTTTAACTGGGGGCTAAATGAGTCCCTTCTGAAGATTCATGAGACTTCACTTCACCTCCATTCACATATTGAAACCTACTTGCTAGAAAACATGTGTTCTGTAGCTTTCTCAATCATACTCTGGGAGGCCTAAAAGGTCACTATCCAGGGATTGTGTGAACACAGGATTTGAGAAATCTCTTTACTTTTAGCTCAAGCAGAGAAACCATGGATATCTCAACCTACACCCTCAAACAGAATTACACCTGACACTTATGCCAACAAGTTGGATTTTTTTTCATACTGCCCCTAGGGTGGTCTAAACATAAATTTTACTCCTGTGCAAACAAACTTGGCTCTATGATGGCTTTATAGAGTTCCTCTATGAAGGAACTTAACTCAGTGGGGAAACCCTCCAACCCTTTTCAACGTAGAAAACATGGTAATGACCCTACCTCTGACCTCATACCATTTTTAACAATATCTACAACTCACTACCCTCTTTAATGAAGCACACAGACATTTTCAAATAAGACATCCCTGAGGCTGAGGTTCATCTAGTTATCAAATCTCTGAAACCCTTCAAATCACCCAATCTGGATGACTTCTCAGGTCTTTACTATAAAAAATATTCCTCACTCTAAGTCCTCCACCTGACCCATCTTTTTAACATACTCAGAATGGGAATCTGTCCCTCACTTGTGTCCTTGCAGGCATACATCACAGTGTTCTCTATGAGCTCAAACAAGTCCTCTGATCCCCAGCATTGTAGACCTATGTCACTTCTAAATGTTGACCTGAAATTAGTAGGTACATTTCTTGGCTTCCAAATCAGTGGATATCTCTGCTCTCTTATTCAGAGACCAAGTGGGATTTGTCCCAAAACATTGAGCAGGGGACAATATCCACAAAGTGATTCATCTCACTCACTTTCTACACCAATGTCAATTCCAGGCTTTCTCCTCTCCTGTGACATTTAAAAAGCATTTGTCTCCCTCTCTGTGGATTACCTACAACATGTCTTGCAGTATTGGGGTTTTGGGGATTTAACACTCTCGTGGATATCTGCCTTATACTCTTCCCCTTCTGCTATGGTAAGAAAGGCAGAATACTATTTACAATCTTTTAAGATGTTCTGAAGTACTTCACAAATCTAATTTTCCCTACCACTGGACATATTTGGTGATGGATCATTTGAGTATTAGCCACTTGCCTACAGAGGCAGTTTTTTATTTTTTTTGCACACATGATAAAATATGCATTTTTTTATTAGAAATTACTGTAAACTTCCCAAAAACTATATATTTTCTGAAAGCATAGATCCTGGAGAATAAAATGGTGATTTTTTTAAGTTGCACAATGTTTGCACTAAAATAAATTTTAGTGCACACAAACACAATATTTTACCCATTTTTGGTCAAATATAATGGATTGGGTTGCATCAAGTAAATAGATACCAACCATGTCAACCCTTAAAATTGTGAATGCCTGTGAAGTCACAGGTATCCAAAATTCTCCATAGGCAATGTTCTAAAAGCTTTTACAGGTTAACAGTTTACAGTTAACCATGAACTATGACCCTAGAATTATTGCTCTCACTCCAAGATTCATGCTGATACCTCACATGTGTGGCAAAATTGATGTTTATATACACATGCTCACTCTACTTCGGTTTCTAAATGGGGTATATACAGTTTTCTTTTTTTTATTGCTATCAGAAGGGGGCAAACACATCCCTATTAGACCCTTAATGTCTCCTCTGTCCTCCAATGCTCAATGTTCAAGAACAGATCACGCTTGAATAGCTGCATTCTCAGCTATATTAGCCAATAGGGATGAGTCGAACATCCCCGGTTTGGTTCGCACTAGAACATGCGAACAGACTTTGTGAAAATAACTTTCTTGACCCCTTACAGTCTGGCTTTTGCTCGCAGCACTCCACGGAAACTGCCTTACTAAAACTCACTAAAGATTTACTAACTGCTAAAACCAACAGCCAGTACTCCATACTCCTACTACTTGACCTCTCTTCGGCCTTTGATACTGTTGACCACCCGCTCCTTCTCAATAAACTACATTCCCTTGGCCACCGAGATTCTGCTCTATCCTGGTTCTCTGCCTACCTATCACAGCGCTCCTTCAGTGTCACCTACAACTATGTCTCCTCCTCTCCATTGCCCCTTTCTGTGGGGGTCCCCCAATGCTCTGTTCTTGGACTCCTTCTCTTCTCTATCTACACCTCCTCTTTTGGTCAGACACCCAAATCTATCTGTCTACGCCTCACCTCGCTCCTGCAGTTTCCTCTCGCATTACTAACTTACTAACTGACATATCAGCATGGATGTCGTACCACTTCCTTAACCACTTCCCGCCCGGTCAATAGCATATTGACGTCCGGGAAGTGGTTCTGTTATCCTGACTGGGCGTCATATGACGTCCTTCAGGATAACATGCCGCCACGCGCCCGTGGGGGCGCGCATCGCGGCGATCGGTGGAGCGGTGTGTCAGTCTGACACACCGCTACACTGATCTCGGTAAAGAGCCTCCGGCGGAGGCTCTTTACCACGTGATCAGCCGTGTCCAATCACGGCTGATCACGATGTCAACAGGAAAAGCCGGTGATCGGCTTTTCCTCACTCGCGTCTGACAGACGCTAGTAGAGGAGAGCCGATCGGCGGCTCTCCTGACAGGGGGGGTATGCGCTGATTGTTTATCAGCGCAGCCCCCCCTCAGATGCCCACACTGGACCACCAGGGACTCCACTAGGATCACCAGGGAAGTGGGCAACATGTGGATGGCCAGGTATGTACCCCCTGGCCATCCACATGTGCAAATGATGCCCAATCTGTGCCAGTCAGTGCCCACAAATGGGCACTGGCTGGCACCATCAAGTAGCAACCAGTGCCACCCATCACCCAGCAATGCCACCCAGTGTTTTCAGTGCCACCCATCAGTGTAATCAGTGCCACCCATCAGTGTCCAGCAGTGCCACCTATCAGCGTCCATCCGTGCCCATCAGTGCCCACCTATCAGTGCCCATCAGTGCCCATCCATGCCACCTATCCGTGCCACCCATAAGTACCCATCAGTGCCGCCTATGAGTGCCCATCAGTGCCGCCTATGAGTGCCCATCAGTGCCGCCTATGAGTGCCCATCAGTGCCACATATGAGTGCCCATCAGTGCCACATACCAGTGCCACCTATCAGTGCCCATCAGTGCCACCTATCAGTGCCGCCTATCAGTGCCCATCATCAGTGGCCGTCAGTGCCACCTCATCAGTACCACCTCATTGGTGCCACCTCATCGGTGCCCATCAGTGCCGCCTTATCAGTGCCCGTCAGTGCAGCCATATCAGTGCCCATCATTGAAGAAGAAAATGTTCTTATTTACAAAAAAATTAACAGAAACAAAGAAAAACTTGTTTTTTTTTCAAAATTTTTGGTCTTTTTTTATTTGTTGCGCAAAAAATAAAAATCGCAGAGGTGATCAAATACCACCAAAAGAAAGCTCTATTTGTGGGAACAAAATGATAAAAAATTTGTTTGGGTACATTGTTGTATGACCGCGCAATTGTCATTCAAAGTGCGACAGTGCTGAAAGCTGAAAATTGGTCTGGGCGGGAAGGTGTCTAAGTGCCTGGTATTGAAGTGGTTAAACAAAATCTCTCTAAAACTGAGCCAATAATATTTCCCGTGCCCCCTTCCCTGACTTTTCCATTAAAATCAACAATGCAACTATCAGTCACTCCTTTCACGCCAGGGTACTAGGTGTAATCCTAGACTCTGACTTGTCATTTCAGCCTCAAGTCCAATTATTGTCAAAAATTTGTAAAATTCACCTCCGTAACATCTCTAAAATTTGTGCCTTTTGTACAAATGAAACCACCAAGCTCCTCATTTACTCCCTTGTTATCTCTCGCCTTGACTATTGCAACTCCCTTCTCATTGGCCTGCCTCTCCATAGGCTATCCCCTCTTCAGTCTATCATGAATGCTGTTGCCAGACTTATCCACCTTACCAACCGCTCAGTGTCTGCCAACCCTCTCCTACAATCCGTACACTGGCTCCCAATCACCCAGCGAATTAAATTCAAAATACTAACCACAACATACAAAGCCATTCACAACTCTGGCCCAAGCTACATTACCAATCTTGTCTCCAAATATCACCCAAATCGTCCTCTCCGCTCTTCTCAAGACCTCCTACTCTCAAGCTCTCTCATCTCCTCCTCCCATGCTCGTCTCCAGGATTTCTCCAGAGCCTCTCCCATCCTCTGGAACTCGCTACCTCAACCTGTCCGGCTATCCCCTACTCTTGCTACCTTCAGGCGATCCCTGAAAACTCATCTCTTCAGGGAAGCCTATTAAGTCTCCAACTAATCTTTTACCACTTCCATCAGCTCATTCCCCACAGTTACTACATTTTGTAACACCTGCCCCACCCTAATAGATTGTAAGCTCTTCTGAGCAGGGCCCTCTTAATCCTCTTTTATTTTATTGTATTAGAACTGTATTGTTTCCTTTTTATATTGTAAAGCGCTGCGTAAACTGTTGGCGCTATATAAATCCTGTATAATAATAATAATGTAGCGCCAAGCTCCTGAAGAGCACGCGATATCTTTTTGTAAATGTAATGTTTCTAAAACCATAGTTGGGTTTTAGGGTTAATTGTGCTAAATTATGGTCTCAGTACCAGTTTGGCTGGGCTGTATTTTGTTCTGCTTGGCCATAGGTGTCGGTGTCACCTCTGGAAAGCATGGGAACGCAGTCCGGTTGGACGCATTGGGTGCCAATCTTTCTCAGAGCCAATCAGTGAGTGTGTTGTCTCACTGTGCATTCTGAGAGAGGGTACTTAAGGTACTGAGGTCACGTGATTTGGGGTTCCGGTCCAGAAGATCTTTCTGACTGTTTGGTCCTGGTCCTCCTGACCAGCACCCAGGGGCCCTCATGGCATGGGGTGCGGATCCATCCGTTTCCAAGCCTCAGGACTGGCTAGCCTGAGGCGCAGCAATTGGAAGGAGGGTTCCAAGGTGGTCCAGTGCCGTCTCGGTTTTGGAGAGGCCCAGCAACTGAGAACGCAACCAGGGGAGGACTCTTCGGAAGAGGGCCACGTACAAGGCGGGCTGCTCGGCAAAAGCCTGGAAGCTAAATTGGAAGGACACCAGGTGAATCCACACTCATACGGTATCGCCGGACCGGCTCCAAGAAACTGGTACCGTGTGAGGGTTCTCTAAGTTTGTCATCCTCCAGTTACAACCAAGTCTGTGGCAGAGACTTTTCATCTTAAAGTTCTACAACCAAGTCTGTGGCAGAGACTTTTCATCCTAAAGTTCTACAACCAAGTCTGTGGCAGAGACTTTACTTTATCCGAATCACCTGTCGGTTGCTAAATTCACCAAAAGGGGATTTATCTGATAGCTGTAGTATCCAGTTGCGAATAGCTATTCCCTGGAATTCATAGACATTTGATGTCAGCAGTTCCAAGAGTGCCTGAACTTCTTACCCATACCCTCTATTCCTTGTTGAGAGACTGTGTTTTGTCTGACGTTTTTGCAAATAAAAATCCCTAAAGAGGATCCAGTGTCATTTTCTACAGTTCTTTGGGCCATCTACCTCGGGAAACCCCTAGACGCATACAAGGTCAAGAAGGTAACGGTAAGCCCAAATCAAACCAGCAGCTCCTTTGGGGGTCAGTGCTACAATAATAATTCCTTTTTTTTTTTAAAGTGTCCTGCGATGTTCATCCATCGTCAATCACTGCACCCGGACCCAAAAAAAATTTAAAAAAAGCTCTGCCTTGATGTGAGGCGTCCCACCAATTGCTGTCTCTTGGCTGTGACAGCTGTTATATAGGCAAGGGCGGGGCTACCTGGTGAGATAAATGGGTGACCCCACCCCCTCTGACGTCACGTGAATTGTCAAAAACCTCCTGACGTTTTTACTTTTTTGACACTTTCTTTAAAGAATGGGTAGGGGTACAATGTACCCCATATCCATTCACATAGGGGGGATGGGATCTGGGGGCCCCCTTGTTAAATATCCCAATAGGGGACCCCAAAGAATTCTCCCCATGTTGAGGGCAAGCAGGCTGGTATGGTTCAGGAGGGGGCGCTGGCGCAGGGTTCTCCTTAAAATCCATGCCAGACCTGAAGGGCCTGGTATGGATTTTGGGGGGACCCCCATGCCATTTTTTTTAATTTTGGCATGGGGTTCACCTTAACCACTTCAATACACTGTGTTATATATACTACACTGCCTGCACTGACTGAATATAGAGTCTACACTGAATAGCTAGTCTACACTAAATGCAGAGTATATATATATATATATATATATATATATATATATATATATACAGTATATATATATATATATATATATACAGTATATATATATATATATATATATATATATATATATATACTAGACTGTATATGTGTAAGCAACCTTATATAGTGTGGGGCTTGAACTTAGTCCCCCTGAGCCATGATTAGCCAAAGGCATCCTGCCTTTAGCCAATTATGGCTCTCGCAGCAGAGCGCGCTGTGGTTGGACAAAGCATGCAGGTCAGGTGCATGCTTTGGCCAATTATCAGACATCAATGCACTGCAATCTCTCAGTGCATTATGGGGGGTTCCGCGGCACTCAAATTTTCTGTGAACGCCCCATAATATTCGCTGTTCGGCGAACACCCACTGTTTGACTTGAACAGCAAGCTCATCCCTATTAGCCAAAAAATGACTGCTGTAACTCCAGATGTGACATAATACACATTGCTTCCGGGGTCATCAGTTGTAGGGGAACAGATGTTCCTCGTGTTCCTCCTGCTCTCACTGTACAAAAAGTTTCCTATAGTTCTGGGTGCCCAATTAGACAAGTGGTTAAACTGACCCCTAATTACAATTCATTATTCTCTGCAAACTATTACACTTTACTGCAAATCTTTAGTACAACTTTGCATTCATGGAAATTCACATACCCCTGTTGGATAGGCTATGTTAATGGGATAAAAATTATTATCCTCTCTAAAGCTTTATATTATTTACACACTTTACCATTTAGCATCCCGTTCTTTAATTTTAGCCTAATCAGAATTAGATTCTTGCCTTTGTCTGGGCCTATAAATGACCCAGGGAGGTTTAGGAGTTTCCAATATAGAAAGATACTATAAGATACTATAAAGATACTATAAAGCAGCACAAATTTCACAACTTTCTTTATTACACTCCACTTTGGATGTCCCCCTATGGGTATTCTTGGAACTCCCAAATTGTCACTCAATTCCAATCATAGCCTTACTTTTGCTTCTACATGAAGCCAGTCCATACTCTTTAAACACTCTGATGATGCACAGTTTGAAACTTTGAGACTTATATTTAGGACATTTAATGTCTCCAGTATTGCCTAATCTTAATAACCCACTATTTCCTTTATTTATGGATCAGCTGAGGTCTTTTGTTTGGTGGACCATACACAGATTCACCCATGTACACCACTTCTTGACTTCACACACTTTTCCCACCTAGGCATCCTTACAGAAACAGCATAAAGTGCCTAACGCAGAATTTTTTTTATCTACACCTCCAACAGCAGATTCCATGGAAAAATTTAAAATTTTTATATACAATATCAGTCTTCAAGTATACATGTCACATTTCCCCCAGGGTCACCTAGACTCACATCACTTTTATACTCTACACGTAATGCATGTGGGTCTCATTAATCTCTTTCATATGACCTCATCAACCCCCTAAAGCTGGAGGACTAAGGTAAAATCTGGTCCAGAATAGAAAAATGTTCCTTTAATACATCTATTTTAGAAATTGCCTCCAAGGTTCTCTTTAGGTTGTATTTGATTGCAGCTCACAGTGACAGGTGCTTTAGGGCATGTGGTCAACACGATCATGTGCTACACATTAGGTGGTCCTGTCCAAAGCTTACCACATTCAATAGCCCCCAAGGAAAAGGTGATGACCCTCCTTCACCATACAATTCCAGCTCTTTTTCTTTTTCCTGGATGTAAAGCAAATGATAGCCGAAGACTGGAAGAAGCCCACAGTCCTGCATGGGTGTGACTGTTGTTTTATCTCCTAAATAATAATAAAAATGATTGAAACATAAACTGTAATGAACAAAAATAGATATTAGCTAGCAAAAGTATGGCCATCCATTTAATAGAATTAATATTGAATTACTGGAAAATATCTCAGTTGTATTTACAATATAATATATAGCATTTACCAGTCTGGTAAGTGTAATATATAATATAAAGTATAGTACAGTGCAGCAATTTGTGGATATCTGGTGTGCCATTGCATTACTGACAATCAGTAGTAAAGTTGTCAGGAGCAGTAGTGAATAGTGTAAAAGTGCATTGGTGCAGAGAAGGTCAGTTGAAAAGTATGCTGTGTATGCTATTGGTGCAAAGGGGGTCAGTGGAGAAGTGTGCGCATGTAGTAATGTTCACTGAAACGTGCTGAGGCGCAGTGCTAGTCAGTTAAGAATGCAGGTGCAGTGATGGTCAGTGAAGTGTGCATGTGCATTGGGGTTTTTTGAGGAAGCGCATGGGTGTGGGGAAAGTCTGTGCAGAAAATAGTGGGTACAGTGGTTGTATGTAGAGACATGTTTAGCCTTGTCAGTCAGTGGAGCACTGATTCGGGGGAACTTTTTTGCAGTAAGTGGGCTTTTAGCACTATATGACCATATAGTGTGACCAAACCCCCGTATTTTTGAATATGTTCAGGTGTTTTTAACTAGCCTTGCAGGATAAAGGTCATTTTTGTATTTGTGCGCTGTAATCTATTTTGTACTGTTTTTGGTCTTATAGCAGCACCATCTTGAATGTAGAGCATTTTAGGGTGTGCCCCCAAGTATGTTTTTGTATATTGTATGGACCCTGACAAGGTCTCTTGGGCTGTTCTCTAGGCATTTCTAGAGATTTTGAAGTGCTATTGCAAAGTGAGTAAGGCTCCCGTCCTTCTGCTGCCTCTGGACAAAGAATCTCTGCCTTAACTCTGGGACTGCGCGTTCTCTCCGAACATGCCTTCCAGGCACACCACAAACTGTTCCAGAGTAGCCCAATCTACTTCAGGTAGCACCATCACTGCTCAACGGGCATCATCCTCCAAAGAGTTAATGGCCAGCTTTGCGCGCAGCACTTTCTAGCCTCTCCTCCCACTCTATTTGACTATTTGAGCCATTAAACTTAGACACCAGAGCCAGGGCCGATCCTAACTGTGCCATGATGGTTCCTGTTCCTTCTTCCACACCCGCTGTGAGAAGTGTGGGGCACTGCAGCGTGGTGCGGTGGCAGTAAAGACTTAAGCCCCATACACACGCGCGGATTATCCGAGGACCAGGTCCATCGGATCATGTCCGTCGTACTTTGTCCGATGTTGGTTTTGCGTACACACGGTCGGACAAAGTTGTCGGAAAATCCGATCATTCTGAACGTGGTGACGTTTGTTGCCTACGACGGGACTACGTAGAGGCTAGTAGCCAATAGCTTTGGTCTTCTAATGTGGTCTGAGCATGCGTAGCACTTTGTCCGTCGGACTACCATACACACGATCGGATTTGGTGTGATCGGACCTTGTTGTCCAAAAATCTATCCAGCAGGAGATAGGACTTTGTCCGTCGGACAATCCGACGTACACTGTTCGATGGTGCATACACACGGTCGGATTTTTTGACAACATTGTCCGATCGGACAGAATCCATGCGAAAATCCGACCGTGTGTTTTAGAGTCCAGTTGTAACAAAAGAACTGTATTGTATTAAAGTCCAAGCAAACGCAACCACCCGGCAGGGAGACAATCCAGCCAGGTACACTTATGAAATGTTACAGGAAACAGGGTAGCAGTAGGTCTCGGATGCTCCGACAGCATCTGTCCTGAGGGATAGAATGTAGACGTGCGCCGTCAATAAATTCGTTCCGTTTCGTGTTAGAATAAATTCGTATTTTGTTATTCGTGTCCGAAATTTTGTACAAATACGAATTTTCATTAGGTTTGTTAACTTTTCGTAACAATTACAAACGTTCGTTTTGATGAATTTATCATTATGAGAGGCTCCCACCATCCCTGTGCTGTGCTGACTTCCTGGGTTTTTAACTTTTAGGTTTGTTAACTTTTTGTAACAATTACGAATGTTCGTTATGATGAATTTATCATTATGAGGGGCTCCCACCATCCCTGTGCTGTGCTGACTTCCTGGGTTTTTAACTTTTAGGTTCATTAACTTTTCGTAACAATTACGAATGTTCGTTAGGAATTTGGATCCGAAATTTGTAAACAAAATGTCATATTTCGTACAGAATTCGTATTTCGGATCCTCCCGCATGTACAAATTTACTGGAATTCGTACGAATCTTAGATTCGTATGAAACTGATCGCGCATGTCTAAAAGAATGTGGCTTTGCCAGTATGCGCCCAAATGGGGAGGCTTCCAGTAAAGATAGCGTGTCCTTACTCATCAGAAACCTCTCCCTACCACTATTACTGTCTCTGCCAGAAAAGTGACCTTTCCCTACACTACCCACATGCTAAGCCTGAAAGTCAGGACCTTAGATAGGCTCTGCCTGACCCAAGATGGCTGCCAGAGTCACATGGGGTGGCAGTATCCAATTGGATATCTTCCTCGGTGACCCAGGAAACTATAGAGGAATCATGTCCTTCTTGACTTCCCCTCCAACTGCAATGCCGCTGAGTCAAGCACCACCTACAGTGGAGAAAATAGACTGCACCTGTCTACACGCTGTCCAATTCCAAGTTCCTTCTGGATAAGATTTGTACTTGCGCAGAGCATCTGAGTGTGACCACCACCTTCCAAGCAACTGCACTGAGACAGATGTATTCTCCACAAGCCTACATTTAAGGTTCTGTATACCACTTACAGTGGTTCTTTTGCAAACTCACCAGATGTGAGTGACTTTTTTCCTTTGTACCTGTCTATTCACAGTATCTCACGTCCATCATTCGTGTCCTAATGGTTACTACACAAAAGGGCTCTCCGGTTTTCTCTCTCTCACGTTTTTTCACTGGGAGTAGCACACATACTTTTAGTTTGAAGCTTCTATAGCAACTTTGTATAGACAGTGTTGGACAGATATCTTCACCAGCACACTGCCTGTGCAGACATGCTCTGTTGATGTTTGTCAGTAGTGCTGTCTGTCTCCATAACGACATAATGGTGGACAGTGCGGGTTGATGGAAAAACTAAGAATGCATGTTGTACAGCGTACTTGTGGCTCTCCACTAATATAGGTGGCCTAGAATCACAAGTCTATCTGACATTTATAAATGGCTTTTGGCTTTTAATAAAAATAAAACATTTTAAAAATCCCTTGCTTTACAACCCTGAAGAAAGTCAAATCATCCAGCAGGAATAGTTAAACAGTATCAGTATAGTGTATTCCTTAGGTAGAATCATTTTTGCAATAAAGAAAAAAAGAAAACTAAAATAAATGTAAACTTAGCATCTTAAAATGAGTGAAACTTCAATCAGTTATTATCTCTGCAGTAAAGTAAGTCTTAAAATAGTTTGTGCTTGCTACATTTTCAACGACTTAATAGTCAATGCGCTCTCCTTTCTTGTCTCCTTCTGGTACTGAATAGAAGGCAGGCGAATGATCAGTTAGGATTTAACATCTATTGTTCAAAAGACATCTATTTATACATTAACTTTATCTTAAATGATTTTGATTAATAGCCTTGGTGAACACCCCCTGATTTTTTGAAAAGAGATAATTTTTGCTGCCGCAGCTGTTTAGCTTTCCAGGGACAGGAGCGTAACAGTCTCTGAGCTCTCATATGATCAATGCCTGTCACAGCTGATTCCAGGTGAGAAATGAGGAGGGTGGATTTTTAATCCCCACATTTTGCACGCATTAGCCAAAGGATGTACAGGAAACAATGTGATTCACAAGCAAAGCAAATCGACTCCTACAGTCCTACATTGTTTACATTCCCATGTCTCCTTCCATTGTCATCTCAGTGTTCCAATCGTATCCATCCCAAAAATTACAGATGTGCAATGAACCAAAAGATTCATATTAAACTGCACATCCAAACAAGCAAGAGATTTAAAGTTTGATATGAAGTCATGACATATTTACAGACCTAAAGAACCTTTGATTTGCTTCATATGTGTTGTAAATTGATAGGAAAACACATATACTGTAAACTTTATTTAATTTTAAGTACAGTAGGTATTTTTACTTATATTGTATGTAACCTGTTTACAGTTTTATAATCATTTTCCTAATGCATATTCTGTATGTACAGTATAGATAAAGAGTTGCCGCGCTGAAAAAAGATAATGTGAAGAATAAAATGTGACAAAAAAAGAAGAAAATATAGTCTATTTGACAAAGCAATTCATGTTGTTATCCATGGAGACCAAACAAGGTGCAAATTCCACTGGCTAGGAACTAATGTGCATCCAATATAACTGGGTGTGACAAATCAATGAATCGATCATGCAGGTGCACCTCCAACAAGAAACAAAAAGATTGCCTCCTTACCAGAAACCATGGACAAAGTTATGAGCCAGAAGCACTGTATATAATCCCAAAATTGGAAATCCAAAACTTCTCCCCTCTTATGATTGTAAAGGTGGCTAATAATAGGAATCACTCCATCATGATGGGCATGGGGATAAATGGAAAACACCCACAAAGTGTAAAACCGTAAACTCATTTATTAAAACAGAATAGTGCTAGTAATTCACAGTGTAGCAGATAAAATCCAGCATGTAAACAGAGATATTTGTTCCCAGAAACCGATTCAAATTCCTTGTAGCTTTGGCGTGCCTGATGATGTCACGAGCGTGGAGTCCATGCATGTGACGTCACCACACATGCCGAAGCGACGAAGCGCAGGAATATTCCATAGGCATAAGAGGATCATTCAGAAGGTTTGGAACAAGCGGGCCAATTCCTTACTTTTTTCTAGTAATGGCGAAGAGATTCTCATGAGCTGCCCATTAAAAAGAAAATAAACTGTGGAAGCTGTGACAAAAAGGCAAGCAAAGGACACTGCCAGTATTGTCTGTAGGGTACCTGTAGCTTCTTTTTCCTCATTACCAACTCACAGTGCCTTGTTTTACACTGTGTCTCTGGTGGTCATCTTGTTAGAGGAGAAAGGCTTTACCCTACATGTCATAGATGCCCCCCAAATGACTGGTAATCTAATGACTTGTGGGGGTAATAATCCAAAACTGAAATGAGCAGAAGCAGTGCATTTCAGATCTCTTTTCAGCAAGGCCAGCAGTAAGCAGCACAGCAGCGACAACAAATCTCTTACAGCTATGCAGCTCAAAGCCTAGGAAGTGCTCTGCTATTTATGTGGCTCTCCTGTACACTTGAATAGGAAATGCGGTGGGGTCAGCATGTAGAAGAATGGATACCCTCCATTTTCCTCCTGCAGCTGCTGAAAGCCTGCTTCTCCTCCTCTCCCTTCTGCAGGCATCAAGTAGCTGCTGAAATGGCATTGGTTCCTCTATATGCTGTCCCCACAGTCGGTCCTATCCAGATTACTTGTCTCCTGCTGCCCCCAGCCTCTGTGTGCTCCCCTGGTTCACCTCCCCCTGCAGCACTGCCGGCTCCCCCCTTCCCCTCTCCCGCAGGCTGAGGGGAATGTGTCAGGATGGAGAGTGGGAAGGGACTGGTAAATATGTCCCCTTCCTTTTCTGGATGATGCAGTCAGTGATCGGTACAGATCCCTCCTGTGTCTATTCATAACTAAAGCATTGTAAACTGTGCTTACTATGCTTGGTGTGTGAATGAACAGAGAAACTTTGTACAGAGCTATTCCTGTCCATTCATTTTGTGCAGCTAAGGCTGCAGAGATGGAGATTGAGGGTTGTGTCCTAAATCTCCTTTCTGTGTCTCAAAGGTCAAACTTCAGAGGTCTGTTTAGACCCCAACAGAGCTCCTAAAAAAATAGTATTTTTTTTTAAATAATATTGTAAAAAATAAAATAAAATTACAAAAATAATAATAAAATTACAAAAATAATAATAAAAATTAAATAACAAAAATAAAAAAAACTACTTGCACCAGTGGCAGAACTACCAGGGTTGCAAGGGTCAAACTTGCTACCAGGCCCTGGCATTCCGCCACTATGGGGGGCCCCAAGACTGCAGGAAGGGGGCCTGCTGTAGGACATGTGAAAGGGTCTCGCTGCAGAATCATAATAAAAGGTCCCGCAAGGGTCCCACTGATCCAGGGCCCCTGGATCAGTGGGACAAGCCCCAGGCCCAGAGAGAAGGGCCTCAGCTGGGGATCAGGGAAGGCCTTCGTGGTTTCTTGCACCCAGGCCCTGAAGGTTCTAGTTACACCTCTGTATTCAGGATACTGCTTAGACACAATTAATACTTCTGAATGTTTCCTATAACATAAAAAACATTGCTCCTTTCAATTGCTTTCTGGTTTTGTGCAGCTGAAAAATAGTTTGGCATAAAAATCAGACAGCATGTTGCCTCCAAAAACACACTTTAGCATCAGTTTTTATTTTACAATAAATAAAATACAGACTGTGCTCTAAAGGTTGCCAAACAGGGTTCAAATTTCAACTAATTCATGCTAAATCAGCTCAAATTAGGCCTGATGGCACCACCCGGCTCAACAGGAGTCCACTCAATAAGAGTACGTTTTGTCAACGCTCCAAATGAAAAATGATTCCTAAACAGTGTTTGCATCCAATTAAATGTAGGTACTGTTTGGGTATTCTGAGAGCCGCTGGAGCTGGCTGTCAGAATAAAATAGCCAGCAGGGAACATTAATCCATTTTCTCTGTTTAGCATGGATGAAGGAACGTGTTAGTTCAGCCGGCAGAAAGAAGTGCCTGATGACAGTGCCCCATGTGCAAAAGAGAGAGAGAGAGACTATGCTCTGGGTATGCCCTGGTTGAAAAGAGAAATAAAAATTGTCTTGTAAAAGTGAAACTGTGTAAGGAAAATTCTGTTCATTGATTTCCCTATACAAGAGAGGGAGAGAGATTATCCTGTTAGGGTGTACTGTACTGTATAAGAGAGAAAAAGTGAGTGACTGTTCACTATGAATGGGTCTGTTTGAGAGAAAGATGGAAAAGCATCGCCGACCTCTTTCCCAAAGAGATTGAGATAGCAGTGTCATATCCAGGATGTGGCAGATATGGCATGTGCCCTGGGTACTGTGCAGGGGCAGTTTCTGGGGAGGGGGAGGTACAAATTCTGCTATGACCTCCATGTGATTAGCAAATCAAAGCTCCCCTATTTTTATTGTAAAATCCTGAAGCTCCTGGCATCCTCTATTTGATGGTGCAACACAGCATCATGTCTTTCCATGGTGCTGGTTCAGGGTGAGCGACATCCAGCGCCATCCCCAGTGTCCAGAAGAGAATGAAAGCGAACAGTGTCCATCCAGACTTGTTTAGTCTCCCCACCCTCGGCCATGCTGCCGCTGATGTACTAAATATAGGGTAGAACACTGATGTGAGGGGGGCTCTGAGAACTCTGATGTGAGGGGGGCTCTGAGGACACTTGTGATGGGAGTCACTTTGGGGCAGGTGGCTTGTGGAACCCAGGTTACCTTGGAGAGCACTGGAAGCTCCTTGTCCAGCTCCCCCAAACCCTCCTATGTGTAAGTTACCCTGTGTCTATTAGGGGCACAGGGTGACTGAGAACCCCAGTCTGACCTCAAGAATATATGAAGATAAAGTCCACTGTTCATCAGAGACCATTGCTAGATGGTTTGAGATGGGGTGGGGGTTGCTATGTGTTTGTTAGGTGTGAATGTATCCCATTGTTCTATTGTGTCTGTCTGCCTTGTGAGCAACCTATTATGGAATGTATATGTCTATGTAGATTAGCTGTAAGAGGGGAGAATATCCAATCAGCAGGGAGAGCTGTTGGGGGAAGTCTACTGATGAGAAGTTTGAAGATCTCTGTGTGCCTGTGTCCAAATAAACAGTTCCACGTTTCAGCTTTGTAACTGAGCTAGTCTCGCCTGTTTTTTTAGTTGCAATATGTGGCTGTAAGATCTGAAATCTATATTCAGACTGGAAGGATGCGGTATATGACGAAAGCACTTAAGCGGAGTGTGGGACGTTTCGTTACAGCACTGATATAAGGGGGCCCTAAGGACTCTGATGTGCGGGGCCTGTGGATGCTGATGTAAGGGGGCTTTTAAAGACTCGAAGGGGAGACGCTGATGTGAAGGGGGATCCAGATGTGAAAGGGGGGACTCTAATGGGAAAGTTTTCCAACTCACAGAGACTGCTGAGGCAGGAGTGAGTGGCACAGTGACACTCACAACAACGCAGCATGAGTGTTGCTAAGACAACTGGGCAGAGTCAGGAGTGATTACACCGTCCCACAGCGCAGAGATTGATTAGACTGAACTTACAGCATACTGGGTTAGTAAAACAAGCTCATATAACCTCTGTTGTGGATATATCGTTAAATAAACAAATAAAACTATGTTTTTTTTGGTGACTTTTAGGTGATATTATGGTAAAGTTATGGGTATTGGATATTTGGGCAGGGGTGCAATTTTACTGCTTGCCATAAGCAATATTTTATGTCTCGAAGTAAAGAAAGGTCTCCCTATGGCCGCACATGCATGCCATTCCAGGATAGATGTAAGTGGCAACCTCAGCCTGGGCTCCAGCCAGGCCACGCCACCAGGCTAAGGTTGTCACTCACATCTTTCTCAGGGGTGGCATGGATGTGCAGCCATAGGGAGACCTTTCTTTAATTTGAGCCACTGCAGGAGCCGGGACGAACTCACTCCCAAACCAGCACTCATAATGGTGTAAGTTGAGGACTTGTACCCCTTCCAGAGAGCCTGAGGAGCACACGATACAGGCTTTGGGTCACTATTTTCTGTCGATATGCTCCTGCAAATTAGTGTCCTTTGTGAGAAAAAACAAGAATGGCAGCTGTTTGGAACAAAATAAAATTAGTGCTAAAGGAAATATGCTTAACATCTCAAAATAATCCAAGTTGTTAGTTATGGTATATATTTGTCATGTATGATTTGAGTTAGGAAACACAATTTACAGATGTGCCTTTATAGGGCAGTGTGACTTCTTGTGTTTCCAACAGAAATGTCTCTTAATAAACAATGGGGTCAATTCACTAATGTTTACCATTTGCGATAAGGGTATCATGGTACTCATTTGCATTATCGCATGCGGTAAACGAAGTCCAATTCACAAAAAAAAAAGAATTATGTCTGTAAATACTGCATAAAAAGCTCTTTAGCCTCAATCGGGAAACGTTTCGGAAGCTTAAACATGCCCCTTTATGAGGCTGATGAAGGAGGCGTGAGTAAGCTTCCGAAGCGCATCCCAATTGGCTCATACAGCAGTTGGACTGACAGCTTCTCTCACTACTCCAGCTGGACACATCGTCTTTTGGCGGACATCCCATTTCTGGATATATATTCATGGCCACACAGGGCAGCCTGACGCTGGTCTCCCTGCATGGACTCCAGGCTCATCTTCCTCCCCACCACAGCCAGGTCTCTTCTCCACCAAGGACTACCACACAGCTCCCAGCTCATTGCAATCCACTGTGGACTGTCATCCTCTCTCTCCACCTCACCCGCTTGTGAGTTCTATTTGTTTTATATGGTATTTTACTTAAACAAAATGTGCTACACTATCCTGGTTTGGCGCTTTCTTCCCTCCCCTTCCTATTTTACATATTGTGGATTTCCAGCCCACAAATTAAAGCAGCCTTGCCAGCACCACAGTGTCAGGCATTTTCTACTAATTTACATTTTTATTCCTATACCTCTAGGAATAAGTATCTTTCAATACTTATTTTTTACCTGGTATATGACATTTTATCACTATAGGATGGGCACAGTGTCAGTGCTGTAGTGTTTTTTGGTTATGTTTTTTGACAAATCCCGGTCCGCTCCTTATTAGCAACCAGCTCAATGCTGTAAATGATGTGGTAATTGCTGCTAAATCGAACAAGTACTGCATTCGGTATTTAATGGTAAATTCTAAGTGAATTGAACTTTCACAACTGATTTACTGCATTTTATTTGCTGGTAATTTACTCTCAGTGAATCCACCCCTATGATGTTTAAAAGTTTGAAAGTGTGCTGGAGAACTTTTGTATTTCTTTGAGGAGAAAGGAGACTGTCATGTCAATGCTGCTGCAAGGAAGAGCTTTCTTCTGCTGACAGCACCTCTAGCGTCTGTGATCACTTTCAAAGCCAGAGGACTCCTAGGACGGGTGATATAGGAGAAGAGTAAATTACTTGAGTATCTTACCAAACCCCCACCTTTACCCTCCATTCATTGTGTTCCAGGCAGCTGCCTTTATTGCCTTGCTGGTAATTTGGCCCTGGGTTTAGTACATATAAGCACTTAACACGCGTTGATATTAATGTTGCCTGGCTGAGATACTGATGGTAGCTCTGCAGTCCGCAGAAGAAATTACTATTGACTGTATGACCTACGGTCATAAATCATGCAGTATTTTGACCCTCAGCAGTAATACAGTTCTCAGACACTTAGCCTGAGATATCACTGGACTTCTAGGATTTTCAGGAAAGTATAAAGCATGAATCAAAACTCAGATTTCGTAAAAAAATAGGCATGGTACATTAAGCACAAATTCATGTAAAAGCAACCCATTTAATAGGCCTACAATGTCCCAATCAAAATACACACAATATATATATATATTGTGGAAAAAAAATATATGCTTGTGGGTGGGGCCTACTCACTCTGCATGTGGGGGTACCATTCACTGTGTAGGTACTTATCAATGAGACGATCGTTAGGGAGGGAGCCAGAACATTGCCCCCGCTTGCTACCGAAGGACTTGCCACCATTACAAGGTACCATGCCTAATGACTCATCCCATCATAACTTGAACTAGTGCTTGGATACCCATTGCAACTACACTGCTTGTTTTACTTGACTTGCAGAATTTTGTAGCAGCTGAGCTTCATACCCCGTATGTGCTTTACAGACCCTGGTTCTTTTGATAAGGCATAACCAATATGCACCCCTTTGAATAAATTCAGACCAGACTCAGAACAGTTGATGCAAATTTACTGAAAATCTTCCTAGTACACTCCTACATGAACAGTTATACCATCATGTCCCTAACTACCGCTAACTGGCAGTCCAGGCATACCTCAGAACGGTGTCCAATTTGGTGTTCTCCAGGTCTTTGTTGTTTCCAGGAACCACAGTGCCTCTGATGTGCTGCAAGGTGCAGCACTCCACAGCAGCTGTGGCATGTCCTTTTCGATGTGGTCTATCCGAATCGGAGAGAGGATCCTTCTTCCATATTTATATATGGTGAATAGGCTGGATCCAAAAAGCCCAGGAACTGAAGCACACACATTAACTCCCCCCCCCAACCTGGGCCAGCCACTATCTAATGTAGGCAACCTGACTATACACTATCATATACTGTAGATTGGAAGTGTTACATAATGGTGGGGATTTTCAACTGAAGATCGTGCAGGGTCATGATTAGCAGTGTTTTCTGCTACAGAACAAATCAGTTAATTTATAAACACATTGAAAAGTGCTTTGGCCCCCATCACTGAACAGGTATTAGCACAGCTCATTCTTCTACCTCATATGTAATATCTGTGCTCTAAATTTAAAATATTTTCAAATTCATACATCTCTGAAATTCAAACTCACATACAAACCTCAAGTAAAAAAAAAATCCACTTGATTGTACAAAAAAAACTATCAGAAAAATCCCCATTTATTAAAGTAAGCTTAGAAAGCAACTGTTGTCAAATTGTGCCCATAATGCCAAGACAGCCCTTTAGCAAAATTCAAGTTTATTGTGACTGATGGTAAAGCTTAGTTCTATAAAATGGACCTTGAGTTCAAGCAACAATACATTTAGCACAATAAATGATAAGTTCAAAGAAGACATTTCATATACCATGACTATAATATACTGTATAGCCAAGTATTTGTGCCTACTTTTAAGCACAAGAAGTAAAAGTAATGTTGCCTATTTCTTGTCTTCCCAAGACAGACTCAAAAGCCTATTACTGATACCAGTTGTGCAAAGGGCAGACTAGGTACTAGGTAGCCTATTTACATTGGCCACCGGGCACAATCAAAGATACGTTGAAAGAAAACATTGCATATACCACAACAGTCATTTATAGACAATCATTTGTGCCCACTTTTAAGCACAAGAGGTAAAAGTAATGTTTCCTACTTGTCTTATATAACAGACTCAAAAAGCCTATTACTGACACCATTTGTGCAAATAGCTGACTTGGTTTTAGGTAAACTATTTGTGCATAGGAGCATATTTAACACACCATTTACATAATCAATATTATTACTGAAAGATTCGGAAAACCGAGCAATTCACTTTAACAATAATATGGAGTTTTGAAGAGGCAGTGTTGATGCGGTGTGACGGCTCGGAGGTCGGGCGTATGCGCAGTAGAGCACGGCCCGGTGTGTGAACCTCATATCAGGCCCAATGGACTGACGTCACTTCGCGGATGGGCGTACAAAGAGGCGCTTTGGGCTGGCGTCCCTCACAGCTGTTCCTATCCTGTGCGGCGCTGTTATGTGAGTGGTGAGCTCCAGGAAACATCAACGTTTAAGGTAATTACCTTATGCTGGAGATGCTATTCTTGAATTGTCCTAAGCCCAATAGTCAGAGATACCTCTCTGACTATATACATTGACAGAGGTTCTTTCCTTTTCTTGTTGTATTCCCCTAATAGATACCCACCAGGGACCACTGGCTTTCATATAATGGGAGGCTTCCCCAAACTGATTTAGTCTGTATTTGGTTGTTTGTCATGGATGCTATCGTCTGTATCAGCTATCACTATTTACCCTAGGGTATCTAGTACAATGTGGTTCTATTAGGTGAGACAATGAATATTTATAATTGTATTCCTTCTTTATCTTTCTTCCAAAATAACCGCTTTAATTAGAATTCATTTTAATGAATTACATAATTTTGTAATTATAACATCTATGTATACACACAGATCACTTCAAGAAGTGACTTGAAGATCTGTCTCTCTGAATGTCTATCAGGGTCGAGGACATTATTCTCTGCTTAGTTTATCTTATTTCTTTTCTTTTTTGAAAATGTAAGTAAATACCTGGTTACAACTATATCTTTATGCTGACAAGTTTCCTATTTACTGCCCATTTATCTAACAATCCAAATGTTACACCCGTTCCCATAATTCCCATATCCCATGCCAAGGTTTTTCTGTTTCTCTTTTTTCTGTTTTTTCATGTGTTTTCTTGTGGTAATGGTGTTGTGGGAGGCTGGGGGTGACGGCCTGAATTGCCAAGGTCACTGGGGCAATAGTATTATACATTAATGTTTGATATACACGTAGAATGCGATGAACTTATGCAGATTTTTTTGTTCATAGAATACGCCAAAAGCTCCTGAAGAAGCGTTATTGAACGGGCAACATGTAGAGCAAGCTGAGTTTTTATATGACATACTGCCTCTTCAAAACTCCATATTATTGTTAAAGTGAATTGCTCTGTTTTCCGAATCTTTCAATAATAATCTTGATTATGTAGATGGTGTGTTAAATATGCTCCTAGGCACAATCTGTGAATATATGAAATTCTATGTATTTGTTTTTTAGTTCTATCTTTGTAATAAATACCTTTTTAATATATCTGTGTTATGCCTACAAAGTCCATCATCTAAAAATTCCTCTCTCAATAGGCTATAAGATTGCCAAGACCCTGAACTGAGCTGCAGCACGGTGGCCAAGACATACAGCGATTTAACAGGACAGGTTCCACTCAGAAAAAGCCTCGCCATGGTCGACCAAAGAAGTTGAGTGCACATGCTTAGGGTCATATCCAGAGGTTGTCTTTGGGGAAATAGACGTATGAGTGCTGCCAGCATTGCTGCAGAGGTTGAAGGGGTGGGGGGTCAGCTTGTCAGTGCTCAGACTATACACCGGATACTGCATCAAATTGGTCTGCATGGCTGTTGTCCCAGAAGAAAGCCTCTTCTAAAGGTGATGCGCAAGAAAGCCTGCAAACAGTTTGCTGAAGACAAGCAGACTAATGACATGGATTACTGAAACCATGTCCTGTGGTCTGATGAGACCAAGATAAACTTATTTGGTTCAGATGGTGTCAAGCGTGTGTAGCGGCAACCTGGTGAGGAGTACAAAGACAAGTGTGGCTTGCCTATAGTCAAGCATGGTGGTGGGAGTGTCATGGTCTGGGGCTACATGAGTGCTGCCGGCACTGTGGAGCTACAGTTCATTGAGGGAACCATGGATGCCAACATGTAGTGTGACATACTGAAGCAGAGCAGGATCCCCTCCCTTCAGAGACTGGGCCGCAGGACAGTATTCCAACATGATAATGACCCCAAACACGCCTCCAAGATGACCACTTCCTTGCTAAAGAAGCTAAGGGTAAATGCGATGAACTGGCCAAGCATGTCTCCAGACCTAAACCCTATTGAGCATCTGTGGGGCATCCTCAAACTGAAGATGGAGGAGCACAAGGTCTCTAACATCCACCAGCTCCATAATGTCGTCATGGAGGAGTGGAAGAAGACGCCAGTGGCAACCTGTGAAGCTCTGGTGAACACCATGCCCAAGAGGGTTAAGGCAGTGCTGGAAAATAATGGTGGCCACACCAACTATTGGCACTTTGGGCCCAATTTGGACATTTTCACTTAGAGGTATACTCACTTTTGTTGCAGGCGGTTTAGACATCAATGGCTGTTGAGTTATTTTGAGCGGACAGCAAATTTACATTGTTATATAAGCTGTACACTCACTACTTTACATTGTAGCAAAGTGTAATTTCTTCAGTGTTGGCACATGAAAAGATATAATAAAATATTTACAAAAATGTGAGGGGGTGTACTCAGTTTTGTGAGATACTGTAGATGCTTTATCAACCCAGTTCCAGAGACACAAAAAGTTAGTCCAAAAAGAGTGGCTATACCAAATGTGGTGTGATAAGGCCTCCAAGGGGTTATACTGATTGAAGTTTCTAAAGCAGGAACAAAACTTAAAAACATGGCTTGCTTGGTCCCCAAGAAACATGTGCAGTCATGCGCTGCAACCCCTATATGACTATATGACTTTTTCATTCAATTCATGAGGTTCTTATGGCCATGATAAAAAAGTAAATATCTGTGGAACTAGGGGTTAACAATGATTTTGTTTCATCAATTTCATTTAGTGTAATTTACATTAATAGAGTAAAACATTCATTTGCGCTAATTTGTATATTGACATTAAACATCAATGTCATATTACATTTTGCCAGCAAAAAGCTTTTCGCTATAATATTTTAATTCTGTAGAACACGATTTTTAGCCAGTGTCTATAAATAGATCATTGACTGAAGTGTTTCATATCAAAATAAAACGCATATTGACTGAATGAGGCCATGCTGAGTGAATATCAGTTTTCCACTGGCATAAAAATACAAGATTCTTCCTGATTTTTTAAAACGGTTATTTTAATGTCATTTACTGATGCTATTTAGTGTGTTTCAGGTCAGCTAACTGTATGCTAACACTGTCTATCGTATAGCAGATTACTTAATGTTAATGGCATATTAGGATGTTTGAAGCTTTGGACAAGCTGTTTAGACAAGTCGAGGATAGAGAACTACTGTAAATCTAACAGGTGCTGCTATAGTTAAACTATTATAGCAGCTTACAGACCATTTGACCTATCGATGTTGAGAAGCTTAGCTATGGGACATTTTATAACAGAATGAAATTCATTGGATGATTTTCATTGTTGCACCCTTGCTGAATGCCTACCACAAAAGGTGCTTCAAAATGAAGAGATATCTTTTGCTGCTTAATGCGGACCTTCAGCCTCCCAAGTACAATCCTACCTTTACTCCCTTCCTCTGCAGGAATAGGGCTTTTTTTCTCTCTTTTTTATTAATCCTTTTATTTATAGAATGTTTGCCCGGCCTTCCTATGCACATAACCTTGTGCACACTGGCCGCTTTGCCCCTCAGGATATGTACGTCACATATCCCAGGAGGCATAGCCTTTCATTGAAAGAAGGAGAAGGGGGCGGACCTGTCAGTGCATCATCCGGAACAGCCAGTAGTCTAGCGATGATGTCACAGGGAAACATGGTGGCGCAAGACTGAGCGCTGCCTGAATAGAAGAAGCTCTCCGCTGGGTGGTTGAGTATCAAAAGTTAGCAGAACTCACCACCACCAGGCAGGTAAGGCTTAAAAAAAAAAAAAAAAAAGCGATGGAGTGGAGGGTAAAGTTCCGCTTTTATCTGCATAGCATTAATGTGTTTGTCCTAGAGCAGCTGCATCCCCCAAAAGAGTTGATTTAGGTAATTGAGTGGTATTGAGTTATTCTTTTTTTAATATCTCAAAACATTTGAACTTTTGACCCTTACTGTTATTAAGAAAAGTAAAGTCTTTCTTTTGCTAAAACTAGAATAAAAAAATAACTACCATATAAAACTCATAAAAGGTGTTATCACACTTAATACGTCATTGCAGTGGTCTACCTTCGGGCTTAGCAGCACCCATGTCACCTATGAACCCTTGAGCTAATCCTCATAACGATTTCTAGGATTGCCCTACTAGGAAACTGTCGATTGAAATCTAACTGACATTATACAGTATAATAAACTGCAAAGCATATGTGTTAAGTTTTACTAGTTTTCTCCTTCTACTTTTCAACAACTTTGAATATTATTACCCCTAATCAAAAGACAGAGAGCCACAGCAATGGTCGACCATTGCTGTGGCTCTGAAGAAGAGGGTCCTCCCTCGTAACGTGTAAGCCGTTTGTGATGCCATCTTGTTTCTCCAACTATCTGGTCCAGGTTGCAGGCATCTAGAGATACTGCTCGCAATTGCTGGAGTATTGATAAGCCTTGTTTTAAAGCTCGTTTGTGAGTATAATTCTTGTTATATTTTATAAATAAATGTTATCATTGGTAATGCACAAGGTCGGTGCGCCCTCCTTCTCTTTTTGTATGTTTCAGTTCTAAGGATACCCATTGTTCTGAGGAGGGCAGCAAGACCTGCGACATTCCATATACTTTTTCATAAGGGTTGGCTACACCACCCACTCATTTGACCAAGCTCCTGAGTGCAGGAGATTGTATTGTGTTGTTGGGATCTCTCAAACAACCAGTCTGGTATGTTCCAGATAATGTATTCATGGCCGTGTGTGAGGAGCACATAGTACAAACCTTTGTAAATCATTTTAAAGTCTACATTGGTTATGAACCCTTTTTACAGCCGATTAAAGCAATTATAGCCTGACTTATACATTGCATCTTATTGCTAAACTAGACCTTTCCATGTCATTCCACGTAAGCCCTAAAAAAGTAGGAAACCACATCCCACTAAATGCGTTCCCTGTATACAACATTCACGACTAAGAAAGACCATAGAATGATTAGAAAAAGACTACAAACATAAAATGATTTCCCAAGTCATGTGATTGTTTGTACTAGGTAATTCTCACTACACAGTCATAAGTAAATAGTTTAATAAACACCCCCACTGTTATCAAAAGGGCAGAAGCCAAAGAGACAGGGTCTCCACAAACCCCACTGCATGGGTTCATCCCAGACAAAGAAAACCACCCACAGGGAAATAGTGCTGACCATCACCTGTGCAGTGTTACCACACACTTACCAGATATATTGCATAATCATTCAACATTTCAGCAAATTCATCAAGATAAGGAGATAGCTCTGCTTTGGTACAAATGCTGATTCATTAAGTAATGGAGAACATTAGAAGGGAATACATTATATAGTGGTATTGTACAGACAATATATATATGAATATATTTAATTTTTTTATGTAGCCGGCAGATCTCCCTTTTTCATGTGTTCCAATCCTTCTTACCATTTGTTGTAAAAAGCTTCGTATATACACAGTTCAATAGCTGCAGCTGATATTTACACTTACAAGTAAACGAGTTCATCCTTTATTGGATGGCTCCAACTGAGATTTCAAGAAGAGACAGCTTGCCGGAAAGATAAGTTCCTGTGTTGTGTTGTGGTGTTTATATTATAAAACATTTTTCAAATCTCCTATTTAGGTTATTTGAACTAATTGTATGAAAGAGCAGCAAGCACAAAATTCTGATAAGGAATAAATTAGAAATGTAAGGGCCAATTCCCACTATATGCAGTGATAGACGTTTTACCACATTGTAAAACGTGGATCACTGCAGACATGCTGCATTTTATCGCAGCGCACCTACCCGAATCGCACTGCAGTGTCAAGCATCACAGTGTATTGCTCCGCCTGATATTCCAGTGAACACTTATTTATTTATTACAGGATTTATATAGCGCCAACAGTTTGCGCAGCGCTTTACAATATAAAAAGGGGAGACAATACAGTTATAATACAATAAAATACAGGAGGATTAAGGGGGCCCTGCTCAGAAGAGCTTACAATCTAATAACTTCAAATAAAGCTAGTACAAAACAAAGAAAAGAAAGGAGCAGTGCGTTGCAATTAGTCGCGCAGCACACTGCCCCCTAGCACAGCGGCAACGCAGAGCAGCCGGAGCGGTGAATCGCTCTGGCTGCTCTGCAATTTTAGTGTGAATTGGCCCTAAAACCATCAAGGTGCTGCGCTGATCACTTATGAAAAGAGTGTTACTTTACAGACACAACTGGAAGCAAAAAGTGCTTACAAAACCAAGCGCAAAAATCAAACACAAATAATTACAAAAATCATGAAAAACATTGCATAAATCGTGAACAATGGCACAAACACTATAAACCATGAAATGACCCTGTGTGGTAAAAAGTAAGCAATTAACAATACTGTGTGACACTCGCAGAGTGCAAAACATAAAAATAATGCACAGAAATTGCATAAAATTTGAAAAATTGCATATATCAAGGACAATGGCACACACACCAAACAGCATGCCTATGTGATCTAAAGTAAGCAATTTATACAATTTTTGTGCAATTTTTCATGTTTTGTGTTACTATTTGGATTTTTGCACTGTAAGGGTTACATAGCATTGTTAATTGCTTACTTTTTATCACATTTTCCTGTTTATAGCATGTACACCATTGTCCACGTTGTATGCAATTTTTCATGGTTTATGCAATTTCTGTGCAATTTTTTATGTCTTGTGCACTGAGAGTGTCACACAGTATTGTTAATTGCCTGATTTTTACCACACAGGGTAATTTCATAGTTCATAGTGTGTGAGGAATATGCATAAAGAGTCCTTATTATGCCATGAACTCAACAGAGAATGCTGCAGAGAGCATCACTAGGTTATTATGTGGTGCCACTTTCTACAGCAATCAGGATCCACTCAATGCCAGAGGAGAAGGGTTACGAGGACATGTGACAAAACCAAAAACAACTGCAAAAAAACAATAGTATACAGATTTTTTTAATGGTCTGGCTGATTCAATGTGAGGCTAAGCAAGTGAAGGGGGATAGGCTTAAAACTCACACATTTCTAATTTAAAGTGGATCTTCACCCTTCCTGCCCCTTTTTTTAAACACCTACTTAGTGGGTTGTGAGTTCTGCAAAGTTTTGATACCCACCCATTGTCCTGAAAAATCTTCTTCTTTTCTGCCACCGAACAGGTCCCACATTGTCATGTTCTTTGTGATGTCATCGGGAGGCTGCCATCTTTTCCAAGTTCAGCCAGCATGCCTCCTGATGGCACTCTGGTATGCCCACTCTCCCCTCCCCTTTTTTGAATGGAAGACTGTGCCTCCTGGAATATGTGACCTGCATATCCCATGAGGCACAGGGAGCACAGTACACGTCACTCGCCTAAGCGAGTGACATGCATGGGTGGCGGGACTGAATGCTGTACATGAAAAAAAGATAAACAAACAACAACAAAAAACAAAATACTTTAATGTTAATGACAATAAACATTTTGGGGTTGATTTACTAAAAAGCAAATAGACTGTGCACTTTGCAAAGTGCAGTTGCACTCTGCAAAAGCAGTTGCTCCAAAGCTTAGTAAATGAGCAGAAGCTCTGCTGACTTCCATAATCCAATCATGTGCAAGCAAAAATGCAATTTTTGTTTTATTTTCCTTGCACATGATTGGGTATTCTTTGCAAAGTGAAGCTTTACCTCATTTACTAAGCTTCGGAGCAATTGCACTTTGCAAAGTGAACAGCCTATTTGCCTTTAGTAAATCAACCCCTTAATGTGTAGCTGCATTCAGACCAAAAGTATGGAGATAACCACATATCCCTTTACAGCAGGGGAAAACAATTTATTTAAATGTTTGTGAACTTTATAAGAACTGCTACACATTTAATATAAAATGTGAAAAGTAAACATGCCCAGCTCCTCACCACCCGCTGTCAGGATTCTGCTAAGGAACTTATAATAGACAGCTCACCTACATGCACTCCTCTGCCCCTAAGCTGGTTCAATGGAAAAGCAAAATGGCAGTGCTTATACCATGTTTTTTACTTGTTATGTACTAGTGTAGCAGTACATTCATAGACAAATGTATAATACTAATTATTGTGCAGAAGGCATATACAATCTATTGGGGGTTTAATTTGTGGAAGGGGCAAATGAGTACAGGCTTTCTCTAAAATCAAAAATAACTTTAAACGGTGAGATGAGATTTGTATATAATCTTTATTCCTAAAAGATTACTTTTTAGCTACAATATTTCTTTCATAATAGACCATTTATTTATGTTCACTTACATTTGGTCAAACCTTTTTGTACATTTACTGGCAGAAATTTGCAAGCATCACAAGTTTTGGATAAGACATTTGTAGCAAAAGAATAGTGCAAACATTTCAAGAGCGGTACTAGTGACATCTTGTGGTAGGAATTATTAGTAACAGACCATGTTTAGCATCAAGAATTCTGCTTATTTTTTCTGTGTACATGCATTGACTGTATGTATATGCTAACCAGGAGACATAAGAATTTGTTTTACATCAGTGTCTCTCCTTTGTTTTACTATTGAAAAACAATATAAGTCCTCAAATGTCAAACATTATTGAGGATAAGCTATGGATATTTTTCATGGTTTGAAAATACCAGATCTGCAGACTGAAAAAGTAAAACTATGCAAAGAAATAAATAAGAAATGCATAACTGTAGTATAAACCAATTTGCCTTGGTAATGAAAATCTTTTTATATTTTAAATGTAATATCTAAATGTTACCGTATATTAAAGTGAGAGGACATCTTCCCAAAGTGAGAGGGATTCCCAAATTAGACAGTTTATATCCCATAGAAAGATTTCCCCTCACCCTTTGCTCTTATGGAAATCTTTGAATATAGGAATTGCCCCTTATTTTCTTACTTTCTGTTTTAGTGTCAGTGATCATCAGGACAATTAAAGGTGTGAATCCCTCCAGCAGAAAAAACAGGACACACACACACACAAAAAAAAAAAAATTGTCGGTGGATCGAATGCTACAATTAAAATAAATGATCGAATGATCCAAATAAAGTTGTGCTTTTACATACGGTTTCACTTTTACATTAGCATTACTAAGGCAGCCCATACATTCATCATGTTTTCCTTAAACCCACTGTACTATTGTGTTCTGACAGAATACAATGATCAGCTATAGCACTGATTAATCAGGAAAAAAACAGACAGGCCGATTGGTAGATCAACTTTTGTACAACCAGGGTGCCATGCAAATGTATGGATCGAAATTTGTCTGGTCCCTGCTGAGCCGTCTAAATTTTGATCAATGCATGTCTGGCTTTACACTACAATAGATAACTTTTCTGTAGTTTGTAAAACAAACTGCCCAGCCTCAATCTTCCCTTTACCAGGAGGGCTGCCAGCTATTCAAGAATAATTTACCATTCATAACATGCAGACCAAATATGAATGCATGAAATGTCCATGAAAAATGACATTGTATAACAATTTTTCCAGGCTTTGAATTTCAACCAACCAACATGTTTACATGTCCTTAACCACTTCAATACTGCTGACTGTCATATGACGTCCACAAGGTGGATTTCCCATCCTGGGTGGACGCCATATGATGTCCTCCCATTCCCGGCCATCTAGGGGGTGCGCGCGTGCCCACGGCGCCGCTCGGGACCCGATGCGCGTGCCCGGCGGCCGCGATGTCCGCCGGGCACCCACGATTACCCGGGAACACAGCAGGACCGTGGATCTGTGTGTGTGAACACACAGATCCACGTCCTGTCAGTGGAGAGGAGACCGATGGTGTGTTCCCAGTACAGAAGAACATCGATCGGTCTCCTCCCCTTGTGAGTCCCCTCCCCCTACAGTTAGAATCACTAACAGGGAACATACATTAACCCCTGCAGCGCCCCCTAGTGTTAACCCCTTCCCTGCCGGTCACATTTACACAGTAATCCGTGCAATTTTATAGCAACGATTGCTGTGTAAATGTGAATGGTCCCAAAAATGGGTCAAAAGTGTCCGAAGTGTCCGCCGCAATGTCGCAGTCACAAAAAAAAATCGCAGATCACCGCCATTACTAGTAAACAAAAAAAAAATGCAATAAATCTATCCCCTATTTTGTAGACGCTATAACTTTTGTGCAAACCAATGAATATATACGCTTATTGCGATTTTTTTTAACCAAAATTTGGAGAAGAATACATATCGGCCTAAAAATTTTATTTTTTTATTTTTTTTAAATGGGATATTTATTATAGCAAAAAAAGTAAAAAATATTGTGTTTTTTCAAAATTGTCGCTCTTCTTTTGTTTATAGCGCAAAAAATAAAAACTGCAGAGGTGATCAAATACCACCAAAATAAAAGGTCTATTTGTAGGGAAAAAAGGACTTCAATTTTGTTTGGGTGCAACGTCGCACGACCATGCAATTGTCAGTTAAAGCGATGCAGTGCCGAATCGCAAAAAGTGCTCTGGTAAGGAAGGGGGTAAAATCCTCCAGGGCTGAAGTGGTTAATATGATGTAGGAATTACCTTTAAGGTGGTGGTTGCAAACAGTGGGGGGTTTGCTGCATACCTATCTACAGTAACCCACACCAGCATTTCATCTAACACAAACAACAGTTTGATTCTGTCACATACCTTCTAGTAGAGTAGTAGAGCCTAATGAGTAGAGGGAGACCTCTCGTACAGCCCCAGCTCAAGGACCGCTGGAGTTGCGACAGTGGCCATGAGAGCACAGCGAGATAAGAGTGCTTGCAAGATTCTCCGTTGGTAGCAGAGATGAGTAGCTGATGAGTAGCAGGACCGGACTGGTCGATGAGCACAGGGTAAAGCTGCAGATCAGACAGCAAAGCACTAGTGCAACTGCTGCCCTTATATACAGGCATGCGCATTTGCATTGGCCAAGACGGGCACCCGTAGGAGTGCACCTGCAAATGTGTATTCACCCTTGCCTTAGAACTTCACCTGAGCTATGGCCAGCACTTCCCTGACAATTTCTGGTATAGATCATATTTGCAATTTAATGAAAAAAACACAACAAGAAATTATACCAATTTATCATTGTAGGCAATTCAGTATTACTAGTTGATCTGTTTGAAATTGTCACTATAATATGTATACTAGGTGCCAAAGAAGGGTAGGTTGTACATGTATTACACTCAGAATCTGGGGGAAAAGCAGTACAGGTCCAGGAAAGCAGGTCCTAGATGGTGATGAGGAGGAAGAGCTGAAAATGGTCAGGATTTCCCAATTGGAGAGTTTTCCATGCACTGTCAAAGTGATCTAAGGACAAAACGTGATCAAATATATTTTTAGTAGAGCAGAGAAGGGTTAGAATATCACACATGTAAGAATTTATATGTATTTTTAAGAGTTCCGTTTCAAAGTAGGTATGTCAGTGCAGTGCATATATTTTTTGCAGATTTTCTTATAATCACATGACTGCCTTGGCTTTCTTCTTCTTTAATGTGGCAGGATCTTGGTGCCTCCATGTCATCTTCTCCTCCAGTCATGAACTATGGTCTACAAAGCCCAGCAATATCAGAACTTCCTAAACTTCCTATAGGCTGACAATGTCTGTACACAAATGTGCCAACCCTGCAGAGAGTGGGTGACAATAATCTTGCAGCATTGACAGCCTTTTATGGCCTTTTATGGAAATTATTTTAGTTGCTTAAAACTGGCAGGATCAACAGGTAAGAAATACATTATTAAAAGGAACTCCAGCTTAACATTTAGATAACTGCAATGTAAAAACAAGGGACAAAAAAAATGTAATTTGCTTGTACACATACTTTAGGTTATATATATTACTTTCTTTACTTATTTTTTTCTTTACTGTATTTATTTCAGCTTTATTATTTTCCTCTTAATCATTTAGCACAGACCTGGGCTTTTAGTAGTCGTAGTTTTAGAATATGCTGCTTTCTTTTCTTACTATATTATATATATATTCTAATTATATTTTCGTGTATTTCTTATTTTCTTTCATTGTCTTTTTTTTCTCTTCTATCCTGTTTCTTGTTTTTGTAAATATTCTGACATTGCAGTGTCTCTCCTTAACATGCATACAATGAATATTGCAATGCTATCAAATCAATTTTATTTTCACATGTGCAAAGATAAAAGCATTAAGCAAAAACACAGCAAAACTGTACAGCACCGGTTGCCACATTATAAAATAAATAGGTGGAAATATATTTAATAAACGTCTCAAAGCCTGAAAAAAAAAGAATATGAAGTGAATCTTGGCTTTATATAGACTTCACACAAGTCTAGAAACAATGAAATATATTTAGTTCTCTTGGAGATGTCAGCATGTTTTACCCAGGTCAGTGAAAAATCCCTTATTACTTCTGAGCACTAAAGACAGTTTTCACTTCAGGGCAACTCCTCTCTGCCACCCTTGTCCCAAGACATTTCTTTAGTGATATCTTTTTAATGTAAAATAAGTGCAATATCCCGTGTTGCAAGGGAAATGACACAGTATTAAAGGGCTATTCCACTGGAAAAAACTTTATCTTAAAAGCTTTGAAGGTCCAGAAAGGCCACAAGTGATGAGTGAAAGATTCGCCTAATGCAGTTACCTTACTGAAAGGTTCACTTGCAAAGTACTGGATTTTTTAATTAAAAAAGTGGTAAAGTCACTTAATTATTGGCAGAGAAATTAAAGCAAGGTGGTATGGATTACGGTTACTGTACAGTATATCAAATTGGTAATGCACCAAAAAAAAAGAAGAAAAAGGGAAAATATTCCCTTAACTAAACCACCCATCAAAATGTTTCATAAAGCATTCCTTGATGGCATACTTAACAATAGTTCCCGATACCACATTAGGTAGTATGCACTAAAAGCTTGCACTAATCTGTTACATTTCCGATGGACAAAACAGATTACAATGTATGGAGCCGTAAGCTAAAAAGGCCACATAAAACAATGATCATTTCACATTTCTAAGGCAAAGTAAGTATCTTCTGCTGGAAACAGATTGTTTTAGGGAAACATAAGAATATGTTACACTTTGGAAATGTTTTAATGGAGTAGGTTATTTTAAACTACAAGATCTATCTAGGATGAAAAAAAGAATTAATTGAATTCTAAAATCTCTAATTTTTATTCTAATTTATTACATTACATAATGGGATTTAAAGAAATACATAAAAATCTACACACTGTTCTTTGTTAACCTTTTAATAACAAAATCTATTTTTTTAAATAAAAAATAAAAATTACTTATTTGTTTATATGCTATGAAAAAAAAACAGTTGAGCAACTGCATGTATGTAGGGGCAAAATGCAATGAAAAACATTTATGTCCACCTCTAAAAGTGCTGCAGCATTTCACTGGGGTTATATAAATCTATAAATTGAATGATTTGGGACTTAGGTGTAAAAAGAGTGCTAACATAAAAATAGCTTGCTGCTGATGGCAACCAATCAGCTTCCAACTGTCATTACTGAAGATCAGAGTTAAAGCGGTAGAAAACCGCCATGGATTTTTTTTTTCTTTTAGACCTGCAAGGTAAAGGCATAGGGGTAGATTTACTAACACTGGTGCACTCCGAATCTGATGAGCTGTGCATTGTAGTCAATCAGCTTTTAACTTCAGTTTGTTCAATTGAAGGTTTGTAAATAGAACTTGGAAACTGATTGATTTCTATGCAGAGTTGCACCAGATTTTTCACTCTCCAGCTTTAGTAAATAACCCCCAGTGTGTGCTAGTATGCATCACATACTAGCACATTATGTGAAACTTACCTTAACCATTTAAGAACTGCCTCATGCCGATGTATGTCGGCAGAATGGCATGGCCGGGCACAACAACGTACAGGTACGTTGCCTTTTAAGAGCCCAGCCGTGGGTTGCGCGCGCGCCGCTGGCGGCACACTCGCAACCCGATCCTGAGCTCCGTGACCGTGGCCGCAGGACCCGTGGACTCGATCGCCGCCAGTGTTCTGCGACCGGGTCACAGAGCTGAAGGACGGGGAGAGGTAAGTGTAAACAAACCTCTCCCCGTGCTTCCTAGTGAGGCTGTCACTGATCATCTGTTCCCTGTCATAGGGAAAGACGATCAGTGATGTCACACGCCAAGCCACGCCCCCTACAGTAAAAAAAACACATAGGTCACACTTAACCCCTACACTGCCCCCTAGTGGTTAACCCCTTCACTGCCAGTGATATTTTTACAGTAATCAATGCATTTTTAATCGCACTGATCGCTGTATTAATGCCAATGGTCCCAAAAATGTGTCAAAATTGTCCGACGTGTCCACCATAATGTCATAAAAATTGCTGATCGCCACCATTACTAGTAAAAAAAAAAATTATTACTAAAAATGCCATAAAACTATCACCTATTTTTTAGACGCTATAACTTTTGCGCAAACCAATCAATAAACGCTTATTGCGATTTTTTTTTACCAAAAAGAGGTAGAAGAATATGTATCGGCCTAAACTGAGGAAGAAATATGTTTTTTTATATATTTTTTGGGGGATATTTATTATAGCAAAAAGTAAAATATATTGCATTTTTTTCAAAATTGTCGCTATATTTTTGTTTATAGCGCAATAAATAAAAACCGCAGAGGTGATCAAATGCCACCAAAAGAAAGCTCTATTTGTGGGAAAAAAAGGACGCCAATTTTGTTTTACGACTGCGCAATTGTCAGTTAAAGCGACGCAGTGCCGGATCGCAAAAAGGGGCCTGGTCCTTTATCTGCAAATTGGTCCGGGGCTTAAGTGGTTAAAACAAAGCCCTCCAGCGATGAGCTGTCACTGCTGACAAGGCTTCCATCTTCACCTGGTCTTCCTTCCAGGTTTGCATCCTCCAGGAGCAGCTATTCACGGCACAGGACGCTGAAGGAATGGCATAGGCATGCCTTTCCTTCACAGCACTTGCGCCAGTGACGTCAGCAGCCCATTCACAAGTAAATATCTCCTAAATGGTGCACGTTTAGGAAATTTTTACTGTACCTTTAGGTAAGCCTAGTTATAGGCTTACCTATAGGTAGATATCAACCATGGAATTATATACCCACTTTAAAAATAACAGAAGGGTTCTTATTAGCTGTTAGCAGTGGTAAGATTTTTCTTGTTGCCTCTAGGGGTATGAATGGTAAATGAGTGAGATGTGTGCCCCTCTTTCTTCTACAATACGCATACCAAGAATGAGAGTTACTACAATACGCATACCAAGAATGAGAGTTACTGCTGGGAAAAATCAGAAGTCCACTTTTAGTTAGGATTTCAATGCAAGTTATTATTTGTATGTATAAGGAGAGAGAAAAAGACAATGTACAAATGGGCTTTACTTCATAACATTTTTGGTATGTCTAATAGCATTTCAACAGATTTACCACTGCCCTGAATCACATTATATAAAGGCTTATTGTCAAATCCACAAACCGTAACACACAGACCATTCAGACTATAAAAGAAACCGCAGGTTAAAAAAAAAAAAAAAAGAATAAAAGTTGTTTTATGTGGAGTTCCTATAATGCACTGCTGCAGGCCCATGCTTACCTTCCTTTTTCCTGCTTACACAGGGCTATGGATTCCTATGTGACAGTGTTACTTGGACTAACACTATTACATGGACTGCTGAAAAGAGGGGCAGGGAAGTGAAGGATATGGGTGGATTAAAGCAAAACTGGGCAAAGCACAGGTTTGCTTTAGGCTGCTTTAAGTTTTTGGACCGCATTGTCAGATGAGTGGAATGGTCCTTTACAAAAAGCCTCAATGCCCCCTTACTTTACATGCAGTCAGTGTGCAGTAAGACCTGTTTCTATGTAGCAGACATGGGAGTAAGTCACACATGTGCAAGTCACAAGCAAGTCTCAAGTCTTAACCTTCAAGTCTCAAGTAAGTCCCAAGTTACTGTGGCGAAAAGCAAGCAAGTCAAGTCGAGTCATTTATTTTGGTCAAGTCACAAATCAAGTCAAAATACTGATCTACCCCATTTCCACCTTTAACCACTTCCCGACCGCCCCATGTACATATACGTCAACAGAATGGCACGTACAGGCAAAAGGACGTACCTGTACGTGCCATTCTTCCGGCGGGTGGGGGGTCCGATCGGACCCCCCCCCCCCGGCCGGCGGGGACGGTCGGTGTCGCTTCAGGAGCGATCCGGGATGAGGGGACGGCCAGTGGTTTCTGGCCACCCCCTCGCGATCGCTCCTGGCGAATCAGATGCTTCCTCTGTCTGTGTCAATAAAAACACAGGCAGAGGAAGTGATGTCACACTCGGCGCTGGTCAGAAAGACCGGAACGCCGAGGAGTCAACACACACAGGTTAGTGCACCAACAGTACACTGACACCAGTACACATAGGCACACAAATAACCCCCCTGTCAGCCCCAGATCACCCCCAGATCACCCCCTCCCCCCCCAGTCACAGTGTCACTAATTGCAGTGATCATTTATTTACTGATCACTGCATTTAGTGTCAGTGTGACTGTAATAACTGTCAGTGCAGTTAGTTTTAGGTCCAAGGTAGCCCCCTACCCCCCCCTAATAAAGGTTTAACCCCTTGATTGCCCCCCAGGTAACCCTTTCACCCCCTTTTGCCAGTGTCACTAAGCGATCGTTTTTCTGATCGCTGTATGTGTCACTGGTGTCGCTAGGTAACCATTTTTTTTTTTTAGGTAACCGCCATGTTTATATAGGTTCATAAATAGGTTTATAGGTCAGGTACCCCATATTACAACCTAAATAAAGGTTTTAACCCCCTGATTGCCTCTAGAGTTAACCCTTTCACCAGTGATCACCGTATAAGTGACGCTGGTTAGCCAGTTAGTTATTTCGTTATTTAGGTTCCCCGTCAGGTTTTTATATAGTGTCAGGTACCCCCATATATTACCTAATAAAGGTTTTAACCCCCTGATTGCCCCTAGTTAACCCTTTCACGCCCTTTTGCCAGTGTCACTAAGCGATCGTTTTTCTGATTGCTGCATTAGTGTCACTGGTGCCGCTAGGTAGCCAGTTTTTTTTTTTAGGTAACCGCCAGGTTTATATAGGTTCATAAATAGGTTTATAGGTCAGGTACCCCCATATTACAACCTATATAAAGGTTTTAACCCCCTGATTGCCCCTAGAGTTAACTCTTTCACCAGTGATCACCGTATAAGTGTCACTGGTGACGCTGGTTAGCCAGTTAGTTATTTAGGTTCCCCGTCAGGTTTTTATATAGCGTCAGGTACCCCCATATAATACCTAATAAAGGTTTTAACCCCCCTGATTGCCCCTAGTTAACCCTTTCACCAGTGATCACCGTATAACTGTTACGGGTGACACTGGTTAGATAGTTTGTTTTTTATACTGTCAGGGCACCCGCCATTTATTACCCAATAACGGTTTAACCCCCTGATCACCCGGCGGGTGATATCAATTAGGTTTTAGGGTCAAATAAGGTCTGCGTCGCCCCAGGTTAGTGCCAGTACCGCAAACACCCACGCACAAAGCATACACCTCCCTTAGTGGTACAGTATCTGAACAGATCAATATCTGATCTGATCAGATCTATACTAGCGTCCCAGCAGTTTAGGGTTCCAAAAAAACGCATTGTTAGCGGCATCAGCCCAGATACCTGCTAGCACCTGCGTTTTCCCCCCTCCGCCCAGCCCAGCCCAGCCCACCCAAGTGCAGTATCGATCGATCACTGTCACTTACAAAACACTAAGCACACATAACTGCAGCGTTCGCAGAGTCAGGCCTGATCCCTGCGATCGCTAACAGTTTTTTTGTGGTAGCGTTTTGATTCAGTCGCTAACAGTCAGGAGCTTTTTTACCTGTAAATCTCAAAAAAATAAAAAAATAGTTGTCGTTTTATTGTTCTCTCTCTATTGTTGCTCTTTTTTTACTCCATTCTATTCTGCAATGTTTTATTATGTTTTATCATGCTTGCTTTTCAGGTATGTAATTTTGTTTACTGTGTTTTAGTGTTAACCATTTTTTTGTTTTCAGGTGCGCCATTCAGTTGCAGCGCGGATTTATTTATCTTGACAGCAACAGCGTTTGCTCCCACGATACATAAAGACGCGACTCCAACACTGTAGGAGGTGATTTCACCACCACAGTTAAAAAAAAGAGCATATATGCCGAAGCATGGGGGCAGCAGGGGCGGAGGAGCGATTGGCTCCTAATGCTGCGTACATACGGTCGAAATTCCGACGGAGCCTTGCCCCGTGGAAAAGTGCAACCGTGTGTACATGGCATAACTTTTGTGGGAGGATGCCCCCATGCTTCGGCATATATAAATGGTGCATGTATGCCCATCATTAGAAGTGGGTGGATGAAGGGAGGTATTCTAATGGTGGGCATACCCACCGATCAATCTCTTTTTTTCGTTCAGCCAAGAGGCTGCATGAAAAATAAAGATTACAATATATGTCCAGTATGTTGCTGGACTTTGAATGGTTATACCAGAATGATGCCTGCAGGTTTAGGTATCATCTTGGTATCATTCTTTTCAGCCAGTGATCGGCTTTCATGTAAAAGCAATTCTAGCGGGTAATTAGCCTCTAGACTGCTTTTACAAGCAGTGGGAGGGAATGTCCCCCCTCCCGGATATAAACCGCGCCATTGGGAAATTGGGAAAGCGTTTTATCACACCGATCTTGGTGTGGTCAGATGCTTTGAGGGCAGAGGAAAGATCTAGGGTCTAACAGACCCCAATTTTTTCAAAAAAAGAGTACCTGTCACTGCCTATTGCTATCATAGGGGATATTTACATTCCGTGAGATAACAATAAAAATGATAACAAAAGAAAAAAATGGAGGGAACAGTTTTAAAATAAAAATAAAAAAGCTAAATAAATAAAAAAAATTAAAAAAAAAAAAAGCACCCCTGCCCCCCCTTCTCTTGCGCAAAGGCGAACACAAGCGTTGGTCTGGCGTCATACGTAAACAGCAATTGCACCATGCATGTGAGCTTTCACCGCGAAGGTCAGATCAAGGGCAGTAATTTTAGCAGTAGACCTCCTCCATGAATCTAATGTGGTATCATGTAAAGGCTTTTAAAGGCTTTTAAAAATGTATGTAGTTTGTCGCCACTGCGTGTTTGTGCGCAATTTCAAAGCATGTCGTGTTTGGTATCCATGTACTCGGCCTAAGATCATATTTTTTATTTCATCAAAAATTTGAGCAATGTAGTGTGTTTTAGTGCATTAAAATAAAAAAAAGTGTATTTTTTCCACAAAAAATGCGTTTGAAAAATCGCTGCGCAAATACTGTGTGAAAAAAAAAAAAATGCAACACCCACCATTTTAATCTGTAGGGCCTTTGCTTTAACAATATATATAGTGTTTGGGGGTTCAACGTAATTTTCTTGCAAAAAAAAAAATATGTTTTCATGTAAACAAAAAGTGTCAGAAAAGGCTTTGTCTACAAGTGGTTAGAAGAGTGGGTGACGTGTGACATAGGCTTCTAAATGTTGTGCATAAAATGCCAGCACAGTTCAAACCCCCCCTCCCCCAAATGACCCCATTTTGGAAAGTAGACACCCCAAGCTATTTGCTGAGAGCAATGTTGAGCCCATTAATTTTTTTTTTTTTTTGTCCCAAGAGATTGAATAATGAAAAAAAAAAATATATATATATTTTTTTTACAAAAAGTTGTCACTAAATGATATATTGCTCAAACATGCCATGGGCATATGTGGAAATACACCCCAAAATACATTCTGTTGCTTCTCCTGAGTACGGGGATACCACATGTGTGGGACTTTTTGGGAGCCTAGCCGCGTACGTCACCCCAAAAACCAAGCACCGCCTTCAGGCTTTCTAAGGGTGTAATTTTTTTATTTCACTTCTCACTGCCAATCACAGTTTCGGAGGCCATGGAATGCCCAGAAGGCCTAAAACCCCCCAAAATGACCCCATTTTGGAAAGTAGACACCCCAAGCTATTTGCTGAGAGGTATTGTGAGTATTTTGCAGATCTCGCTTTTTGTCACAAAGTTTTGAAAATTGAAAAAAGAAAAAAAATATTTTTTTTTCTTTACTTTCTTGATTTTCAAAAACAAATGAGAGCTGTAAAATACTCACCATGCCTCTCAGCAAATAGCTTGGGGTGTCTACTTTCCAAAATGGGGTCATTTGGGGGGGTTTTGTGCTATTTTGGCATTTTATGGCCTTCGAAACTGTGATAGGTAGTGAGGAGTGAAATCAAAAATTTGCACCCTTAGAAATCCTGAAGGTGGTGCTTGGGTTTCGGGGCCCCGTACGCGGCTAGGCTCCCAAAAAGTCCCACACATGTGGTATCCCCATACTCAGGAGAAGCAGCAAAATGTATTTTGGGGTGCAATTCCACATATAACTATGGCATGTGTGAGCAATATATCATTTAGTGACAACTTTTTGAAATTTTTTTTTTTTTTTTTTTTTGTCTTTATTCAATCACTTGGGACTAAAAAAAAAAAATATTCAATGGGCTCAACATGCCTCTCAACAAATAGCTTGGGGTGTCTACTTTCCAAAATGGGGTCATTTGGGGGGGTTTTGTGCTATTTTGGCATTTTATGGCCTTCGAAACTGTGATAGGTAGTGAGGAGTGAAATCAAAAATTTGCACCCTTAGAAATCCTGAAGGCGGTGCTTGGGTTTCGGGGCCCCGTACGCGGCTAGGCTCCCAAAAAGTCCCACACATGTGGTATCCCCATACTCAGGAGAAGCAGCTAAATGTATTTTGGGGTGCAATTCCACATATAACCATGGCATGTGTGAGCAATATATCATTTAGTGACAACTTTTTGAAAACATTTTTTTGTCTTTATTCAATCACTTGGGACTAAAAAAAAAAAATATTCAATGGGCTCAACATGCCTCTCAGCAAATAGCTTGGGGTGTCTACTTTCCAAAATGGGGTCATTTGGGGGGGTTTTGTACTTCCCTGCCATTTTAGCACCTCAAGAAATTAGATAGGCAGTCATAAATTAAAAGCGGTGTAAATTCCAGAAAATGTACTCTAGTTTGTAGACGCTATAACTTTTGCGCAAACCAATAAATATACGCTTATTGGCATTTTTTTTACTAAAGACATGTGGCTAAATACATTTTGGCCCAAATGTTTGATTAAAATTGAGTTTATTGGATTTTTCTTATAACAAAAAGTAGAAAATATCTTTTTTTTTCAAAATTTGCAGTCTTTTTCCGTTTATAGCGCAAAAAATAAAAATCACAGAGGCAATCAAATACCATCAAAATAAAGCTCTATTTGTGGGAAGAAAAGGACGCCAATTCCGTTTGGGTACAACATTGCATGACTGCGCAATTACCAGTTAAAGCAGTGCAGTGCGAAATTGAAAAAAGACCTCTGGTCCTTTGGCTGCCAAATGGTCCGGGGCTGAAGTGGTTAAATGAGTTAAAAGTCAGTGTTCAGGAAAGGTTTTGTTTTATTTTCAACATTAACAAAATTGCTTTGTGCTTTTTTCTTGGCATATTAAAGAAACACTTTGAATGCCCAAACAGCAGACAAGGAGCAGAACACTCAGCAATTAAATGGCCAACAAGCCTAACAAGTAGGGTTTTAATATACTTGGTAAATAGCACCCTATACATTTATAGTCAGTGGTAGTTGTATCCTCTGCATTATGCCCTGATAAAATAGCATTTAATTACAGTGCAGGTCAGTGTGATAATCACTATGATTGTATCAGTTAGCACTTATTTACAAGTTTCATATATAAACACAATTTTTAACATATGTAAAACAAGTGACCTAATGGACAATTCTGAGTGAGATTCTTTTTGAACCAAAGATGTGGGCTTTATTTTTTGATTGTGCATTGTACTACATTGTACTACAGCAGAATTAAAAAACATACTATATAAAAATATATATGCATATACAATATACTAAACCTAGTATTGACAAGATATCTTCTCTATTAAAGAAGAGGATATGTAGAGGTGGTTGTCCATATAAAAATGTCAGGGATGAGGAACACGGAAATTAATTCTCACTAGTATATATATATTACTTATTTATATATTAAATTACTTCTCACTAGTTTTTTTATATATATATATATATATATATATATATATATATATATATATATACATATTAAATTACTATATATATATATATATATATATATATATATATATATATATATATATATATATATATATATATATTAATATACTTTATATTAAATTATACAGTATATTATATTAAAACCTTTATGGTCAGGCAGCCGTGTGCCTGATCGGCGGTGTCCCGGCGGGCGGCGGCCATTCCAGTATTCAAAAGCCGCGCCTCCTCCTCCTCATCTGTGATAGGCGGAACACTCAATTTCCCAGCATTCAGTGTTCCGCCTATCACGGACATCCGCTCATCCTCATAACACAGACGAGGATGAGAGGATGTCCGTGATAGGCTGAACACTGACTGCTGTGAAATTGAGTGTTCCGCCTATCACAGACGAGGAGGCGCGGCTTTTGAACACTGCAATGTCCGCCGTCTGTCTGCATGACACGCTGATCAGGTAGGCAGACGGCGGCTTGCGGTTAATGTGTTAGTGATGGTTACGGTTAGGGGTAGTGTTAGTTAGTGGTGGTAGTGTTATGGTGCCAACTTGGCAAGTCATTGCAAGTCATATAGCCCAAGTCAAAGTCAAGTCGCAAGTCAGTAGTGACAAGTCAAAGTCAAGTTGAGTAAGTTATTGAATTCAGTCAAGCAAGTTGCAAGTCCTCAAACAGGTGACTCAAGTCTGACTTAAGTCAAGTCATGTGACTCAAGTCCCCCACCTCTGCTATGTAGGGAATACACCACTGCTTAAAGACAGTGATTTCACTGCTTCAATACTGGGCACTTTTACCCCCTTCCCACCCCAGGCCAATTTTTAGCTTTCAGCGCTGTCACAGTTTGAATGACAATTACGCACAATCATGCAACACTGCACCCATAAGAAATTTGTATCATATTTTTTCACACAAATAGAGCTTTCTTTTGGTGGTATTTAGTCACCACTGTTTTTTTTTATTTTTTGCCAAATAAACAAAAAAAGACAGAAAATTAAAAAACAAAAATGTGTTTTATTTGTTTCTGTTATAACATTTTGCTAATAAATAATCATTCTTCATAAATTTAAGTCTGCTACATTCCCCCTTGATGAAAATAACCTAAATCAGTGTTTATTATGTAGTCTGTAGGAAAGCTATAGAGTCCACAAAATGGAAAATTTATATCAAATACTTACCGTAATTTTCCTTTCCTGATGGACTCCATGGCAGCCTACGTATGGGTTAATCCCGCCTCTCCTACCTCATAGGACCCCACTCCCATAAATCTTTGCTCCCAGCTAGGTACCGTGTTCCATAACTTAGCCTACTCCAGCAATGGGAGGGAACTCCTGCTGCCATGGAGTCCATCAGGAAAGGAAAATTACGGTAAGTATTTGATATAAATTTTCCATTTTCCTGACAGACTCCATGGCAGCCTACGTATGGGAAATAACTAGCCATACACTCCCGGTGGGAAATATTGCTGGTTTAAAGAAAAAAGGTTTTAATTGGCACTGTCAACAGATAAGACATTCAAACCAAAATTAACAGAGGAAAGAGCCGCCGGCTCAACACAATAGTGTGTCATAAATGTATTTATCGATGACCATGATGCTGCTTTGCAAATCACTTCTGCAGACACATGACGGGAAGCTGCCCAAGACGTTGAAACACTCCTAGTCGAGTGTGCCGTCACTGCCTCTGGAGGGACCAGACCCTTAGCCGTATACGCCCTTTGAATAGCCTGGACAATCCAGGCTGATATGGATCTGGAGGAAGCACGTAATCCTCTGTTCTTCCCTTGGAAGTAGATGAAAAGGTAATCCGATTTCCGGAAGGGAGCCGTTGCTTCCAAATAGAATCTTAGGATTTCTCCGACATCTAGAGGATGGATGCTAGAATTGTCACGTGAATGGAATGTTGGGAGAACTATTTCTTGATTCTCATGAAAGACAGACGTCACTTTGGGGTTTGATCCCAACATGGGGATCAAGACCACTCTATCAGGAAAAAAGGTGATAAAGGGTTCTTTGAAACCCAGAGAGCTGATCTCAGATACCCTTTTGGCAGATGTTATGGCCACCAGGAATACTGTCTTGAGAAAAAGATCTTTGATGGACAATTGATCCATTTGCCGAAATTCTTCTCCTGAAAAGAAGTCCAAAACGAGGGGAAGATCCCACTTGGAGAATCTTGGCCTCCTTTGAGGTCTAAGTCTTGTTGCACCCTTGAAGAATTGCCTGACGAGAGGATGTTTTGCCCAAGCAACGCCTGTGAATGCAGAAATCGCAGAGACCTGAACTCTAAGAGAGCTAATGGCCAAGGGCAACTCCAGGCCTGTCTGCAGGAAACCCAGAATGTCCGATATTTTTGGGTCTTTGAATGAACCTCCAACAGTAGGGATGAAACTCACGAATCTTGCCCAAATTCTTTGGTATACTCTGTTAGTACCCTCTCTCCTGGCACTCATCAGGGTTTCAATTGCTGTGTTCGGACACCCCAAGGCTGTCAACCTTTCCCTTTCAACCACCAGACCATCAGGTGGAGATGGGATGGACATGGGTGAAGCGATGCTCCCTGTAGCAGGAGATCTGGCCTGGGAGGAAGAGGGACTGGGTCCCGACAACTGAGCTGCGTCAGGAGAGGAAACCATGGCCTGTTGGGCCAGTATGGAATTACCGCTATTATTTCGGCTTCTTCCCAGCGGAGTCTTGATAGAAAACGGAGAATGACCGGGACTGGGGGAAAGGCATACGCCTTGAGAAACCTCCACTGGTCCGTCAACGCATCTATCCCATAAGCCTGGGGACAACGATTCCTCGTGTAATACCTCTCGAGTTTCGCGTTGCAGGGTGATGCAAAGAGGTCCACTTCCGGTGTTACTCCTAGAGACAGAATCCAATTGAACACTTCTGTGTGGAGGGACCACTCGTTGTTGTCCAAGGCTACTCTTGAGAGGAAGTCCGCCTGGACATTCTGGACTCCGGGGAGATAAACTGCCGTTAGATTCGACAAATTCGCCTGGGCCCAGACCATAATCGGACTGACCTCTTTTAGTAGGTCTAGACTGCGTGTGCCCCCTTGTCTCTTGATGTATGCTACCGCAGTCGTGTTGTCCAACCTCAACAGAACCGAAGCTCCTGAAATCAGGAGACGGAAGGCTTGAAGAGCTTGAAAGGCAGCTCGGAGTTCCAAGACATTTGACACTATCCCTTGAGATGGGAAGTCCCATTTCCCCTGGGCTACTTCTGACAGACAGAGGGCTCCCCAGCCGCTGTTGCTGGCATCCGTCGTCACCGTGATCCAGGAGATTGGTGCAATAGAGTGGCACTTGAGGAGATTCTCCTGATGAAGCCACCATGGAAGACACTCCCTCATGGACGGGGTCATTCTGATAAAGTGATCTTGTGACTCTGGGATCCATTGTTGAAGAAAACCCTTTTGCAAGGGCCGCATCTTCCACTGTGCCCATTTTACCATGGGAACTGTGGCCACCATGGTGCCGATAACTCTGAGGCAATATGATGCCCTGAGGCGAGGACATGCCAGGGCGAGCCGGATCCTGTCTTGAATTACTGGGATCTTCTCCATGGGTAAGGAAATGGTACTTTTTACCGTGTCAAACTGTGCCCCTAGGAATATCAGGGACTGGGTCGGATCCAACTGACTCTTCTCCCTGTTCAACAACCAGCCGAACTCCGTCGAGACCGAGATGACTTGGTCCCGATGTAAAAGAAGCTGGTCTCTGTCCTGCGAGAGCAGGAGTAGATCGTCCAGGTAGTGGTGTAACCGGACACCTTTGACCCTGATTAGGGCTACCACTGCCAGTAGTACTTTTGAGAACACCCGAGGCGATGTTGTCAGCCCGAAAGGAAGACAGGTGAACTGGAGATGTCTCTGCTCCACTGTGAACCTGAGGTATTGCTGAAAATTCTTCGCGATTGGAACATGAAAATACGCGTCCTTCAGGTCTACTGAGACCATCCAATCCCCTGGCTGAATCGTTTGACTTATGGTCAAGAGAGTCTCCATCTTGAACCTCTCCTTCTGAATGAAGGAGTTCAGATATGTTAGGTCGATGACTGGCCTCCATGACCCGTTCTTTTTGAGGACCATGAAGAGGGGGGAATATACTCCCTGAAATTTTTCTTCCACTGGTACCGGAATGACGGCCCCTTGAGATATCAGGGAGTCTGTATAGGATAATAGAATTTCTCTTTTCTCTTCTGACTGTGGTAGAACTGTGGGAATAAAGCGGTGTGTAGGTGGGTCGGTGAAAGTCCAGGTATGACCTGTAGAGATAGTTTTGACTGTCCAATAATCTTGGACCGAGGCTGCCCAGACGTGCTGGAAACGAAGTAATCGTGCTCCTACCTGCTCCACCTGGACAGGCTCCATATCAAAAGGACTTAGTCGCATCCCGACCCCCAGAGGATGTGGCCTTTGTGGACTTCTGTCCTGAAGGTTGGTTTCTTCTCCAGTTTTTCCTGAATTCCCTGCCAGGTCTGTAACGACGTGCGTCTCTAGCACGTTCCTGATCCTGTCTGGGTTGAGCTCTTCTCTGACTCAAGAGACGACGATCCTGGGGTAGGAAACCCGACTTACCCCCGGTAGCGCGTGTGATGGCCGAGTCCAGCTTGTTCCCAAAGAGGGAAGAGCCCTTAAAGGGAATTTTGCACCATGCCTGTTTGGAGGCAGGATCCGCTACCCATGGACGTAACCACAGGGCCCGTTTAGCTGTGACCGAAGATAGCATGACACGCGATACCAACCGGATAATGTCCAGGGATGCCTCACCCAGAAAAGCCGATGCCATCCTCAGTTCATGCACTGGGGAATTCCTGACCACGTCATCGGATATACTTCCCAGGGTTGCACCCACGTCATCTGTCCAAGATTCCATGGCTTTTGACAAAGCCGCAAGGGCTAGAGCCGGTTTGCAGGCCATCCCTGCAGTGATATATATTCGTTTGAGATCAGTGTCGATCTTTCTTTCCAAACCATCTCTGAATGACACTGTGTCCTCCAGTGGAAGCGTGACATGTCTCACTAATCTCATGAGCGCCGCATCAATGAGGGGGGCTGAATCCAGATATTTCACCTCCTCGCTCCTGAATGGGTACATTTTTGCCACTTTGGAGATTAAAGAGTTCTTTCTTTCAACCTTCCCCCATTCATCAGATATGATTTCACCAAGCTCATTTAAGAAAGGGAAATTCGGGCGCTCTTTTTTCAGATGCTTAAAATACTTTTTTTGTTTGGAGGGCATCTCTATTGGGTCTTCCCATTTTAGAGCATCTTTAACTGCCCTGACCAAATGAGGGACTTGAGAGAAGTCGAATCCCGCTCCATATTCATCCACCTCAACTTCCTCATCTGAGGATCCATTTGACGAGAGATAGTCATGAGAGGGACCCGGAACTTCAAGTTCGACTGCGTCCGCAGTTGAGGCTGGTGCTGAAGGGGGAATGGTTATGTTGGCTGACTCTGTCCTGCTCAGAGATTCTTGCACAACCTTCCTGACCAGTGCTTCCACCTGCTGGTCACCTGCACCTCTCTCTTTCGCAGCTCTGGAGTAGCATGCTTCACAGAGAGATCTGTCCTCCGGGACATGAGCCCTACACCCCCAGCAGGCTTTTTTCTCCGTGCGACCGAAATGGCGGCGGGAATCATGTTTAGAGCCGGACCTTGACCTGTCCGTGTGATGTTTAGAGGAAGATCTTGACTTTGATTGGTCACGCTGTGACCTGGATTTCTCTTCACGTGCTACTGGATGATGATCGGACCTAGAAGGGCTGAGGAAAGAACAGGAAACAAAATATTTTATAATTCCCCAATAACCCTGACAACCCATGCAAAACAGATAGAGGAAAAATATTCCGTCCTACCTGCGGCATAAGGGCTGACCACTAGGCGGCGACGACACATCCATGGCCATAGAAAAACAGCAGAGACTGCAGGCAAGACATAATACATAAGCACCCAATAATAGCAGAAGCAAAAGTAACACATTGCTGCATAAAACAAAGGGGGGCTCAGCCTACCTTCCACAAATGTCGCTATTAGGAACAAAAGAACCGGCGTCTGCAGATTCCTCTGGAAGCCAGGGCATAGCTGTATCTGACAGCTATTTAAATCTGCCGCCCTGGATGACGTCACGGCGCTCCGAGCATCGTCGTGCGCCGCCTTACGACGTCCGCGCGCATGGGCGGCCACCGCTGTTCCGCACGGACCGCGCATGCGCGAGCCAAGCCTTGATCTGGCTCGGGGCAGTGCACACGCGCCGTAGGGACAAACAGCGGCGGACTGGAACGCAAATGCGCTCCAGCCGCCATACCTGAGGACATACAGAGACAAAACAGACAAATATAAACACCGGCTGCCATGGAATATGTAAGAATGAAAATACGATACCCATCCAGTATGAAAGAACGATCCAACCTGACCCTCCAAGCGCACGACACAGGCGGGCAAGACTGGGCATCAAATGGAAGGCCTCCTGCTAATAGCGAGGACGATTGGCCAAACTGCCGCTTGCCAGTCAATGACTGGATAGTAAGCTCTTCAGGGCACCACAACATCACCCGTGTCCACCCTGCTAATAGCTGGGCAACTGGACTTCCAATACCGCCATCTCTTCACCGCCAACGCAAGGGGAAACGCCAGGACTGGACCACTACTCCTTAAGGTAAGAACTACCTCTTTAGTCCTAAGGAGGAGGACAAAAAAGGAACATGGTACCTAGCTGGGAGCAAAGATTTATGGGAGTGGGGTCCTATGAGGTAGGAGAGGCGGGATTAACCTATACGTAGGCTGCCATGGAGTCTGTCAGGAAAGTATGGTATATCTAATTTCTTGAGGCCTGAAACCGTCAGGACAGTACAAATACCCCTAAATTACTAATATTTGGAAATTAGACAGTCCAATGTATTTAGTAGGAGACATAGCAAGTTTTTTGAAGTTGTACATTTTTGAAACAATTTTTTTTTTCTTTTACATACTGTCACCAGTGCAGTACATTGTTATCATATAACTGGTGTTGGGTTATCAAGACACTGACTAGTGACAGTATATAAAAAATAATAAAAATAATATTTTCTATTTTTTATTTTAGTTCCTTTTTTTTTACGATTTTTTTTTAACACACAGTGACCACAGCAATACAGTGTTACCATATTAAGGTGTCTTTTGTTACCATAGTAACACTGTACTACTCTGGTGATCAGGATTTTTTTTCACACATTATGATTGCTTATACCAGTGAATTTTATTGGTATAAGCAAACATTTTTACTGAATAAAACTGGTTCATTCTGTGTCTTTTGTTGTGATTAGCTGTGATTGGCCAAAGCTAATCACATGGTACAGATGAGCTGTGATTGGCCCTGTCTGTACCATGTAATCACTGTGACCAATCACAGCTAGCGGCATAATTGTATAAAATGGATGTCATGAAAGGAAGCCATCCATTGTTTACAATTGTCATGTGATCTGCTGTGATTGCTCACAGTGATCACATGGTTTTTCGCAGCGGGCCGGTATAGAGACTAGTCACAGCTGCGTGGCCCCGCAGCCATGAAACGTCATATGATGTCCACCCAAAATGACGAAAATCTTGCCTTGCCATTTTGCTATAGGCCGGACGGGAACTAGTTAAGCATGAGTGCACTTAGATAATAGGCAGATGTCAGACCGGTGCTTGCTTGTGTGTTACAAGCTGTATAACAGGCTATTCGTTCTTTTTTTTTTTTTACTTCTTTTTATTATTATTTTATACAAGTACAGAACAGAAAAACAGTCAACAACATTCAGCACTAAAATGCATCAGCACCACTAAGCAATGCAACTTTTTTGAGTACTTGGGTACAACCATTCAAGGAGGCAACAACACAGTGGGGGCTATTTACTAAGAAGACGGCACTGAACCACATACATACATGCATTAATTGGTGCGCTGGAAAATCATTAATCGAACGTGCGAACCGGCACACATTGAAACGCAAATAGCGATAATAAATATCTGCATATGTAAACTGCAACTGTCGCTAGGGTAACTAGGGTAACTGCGGTTTTCTCTTTGATAAAAGCGCACGCCCGATACAATTGGTTAATTTCATCTCATTGGATGTGTCTTGTTAGGCAATTAGTAGGTGTTCTCAGTTAATTAACCCTTTTGATGCTAATCTCATTCCAATCACTTCTAATATATCTTTGAAATTCGTTTTTTTCTTTTTTTACCCAAATCTTTCAATACATTACAAAGAACAGAGAAGTATTTATAAACCCAATAAATCCGATCTTGATCTTTAAAGGTGACAATACACTGCAATCAGTTAGATCTTAAATAAATTAGATTTTGTGCAAGAGCCTGTTTGATTTCCTAGAATTTGAATTAATTGTTCAAGTGCTTCTTCCTATTACCTATTTTGCCTAAATATCGAGTTGTGCAGAGATTGGCCAATCAGATTGCATAGTGCATGACCATCTTAAGTGCCAAATTTGGGATGTAGATGTGCCATGACCCACTTGTATTTTCCAAACAATATTTATTGGGCATTATACAAGGCACATGAAAAAAACACCTTTTTTCAAGACATGCTAGAGTGATCAGGAATCTTCAAACTACAGCTCTCCAGCTGTTGCGGAACTACACATCCCATGAGGCATTGTAAAACTCTGACATTCACAGACATGACCAGGCATTATTGGAATTGTAGTTCCTGAACAACTGGAGGGCTGTAGTTTGAGGACCCCTGTGCTGGACCATTATTATACCTCCAGAATTGGGATCCATTATTATGCCTCCAGAATTGGGAAGTGTGGCATCTACCCAACTTCTCTCTGCTGGTGGACACAAGAACCTACATCTATAGATATATCTATATATACACACACACACTGAAGCAGGAAGCAGTATACATTGGCATGGAAGTGAATCTGTACACAGGAAGTAGGTGTGTGTTTTGAGGCCACCCCATGTAAAAATAAATCAAAAATTATCTTAATTTGCAAATAAGGATCATCTCTTCCTCAGAGAACAGTAAGCGGGGCATGGTGGTGGGAAGAAATTAGCAGCAGTACAAACAACTTTCTGTAGGGGCGTGATGTCATTCCTGTGTTCTGGCCACTGCTTCCGGGAACTAGATATGCGCCATTGGGTACATACCTCCGCGCACACAGCAGTTGTGCATCTCACATACACAGCGGTCGCGCATTTAGATGCATTTGGCGCATCAATCTGCATGAACCCAATTTTTAAGGAAATTAATAGTAAAGCAGATGCAGAGTTCCAGGACTGGACTAACAAATGTTTATAGTGAAAGCCAACTGGTGTTTTCTATTAAACAAGGTCTAAATGGGCCATTGACATGCATCACAGTTGAACTTAGGAATGTGTCTTTGCAAAGGTAAACTAAATGAAATCCTTTCTTTTTTTGCTTGGGGATAGGGTGCAGATGGATTAGAAGTCTTGTCAGTTTTTGGGGATGTCTGCACATCTGATTTATTCAAATTATGTCACATAGCCAAACAGGAAGTGAGGGTAAAACCCTAACAATTTCTTTCCTTGGGAACAGGTCATAAATCTAAATAGTTTTCCCATTAGGTAAATTGCACTCTAGCATTTTGCTCTGTACACCCCAAATGATTAGGTATCTTGGACTTTGGGGTTTATTTACTAAAGGCAAACCCACTTTGGACTACAAGTGCACTTGGAAGTGCAGTTGCTGGAGATCCGAGGGGGACATGCAAGGAAAATAAAAAACAGCATCTTTGCTTCTACATGATTGGATAATAAAATCACCAGTGCTTCCACTCAGATTTACAGTGAGTACACTTGTATTGCAGAGTGGATTTGCCTTTAATAAACCCCAAAATGCCTAATAATTTGGGGTGTACACAACAAAGTGATAGAGTGTAATTTGTCTAATGGGGACGCTAGTTAGATTGACCTGTGTGTCCCCAAGAAAAGACATTGGTAGGGTTTTACCCTCACTTCCGGTTTGGCTATGTGACAGGAAGTGAAGCCAATTTTCAGAAAAGGGACACAAAGCCCAACCAAAAAAAGACAAGCAGGGGTTCTAACACAAACTTGGTTTCCCTCAAATGCCCACAATTTGAATAGGATTGTCTTGAGCTAGATTTTAGCTCCGTGCTCTAAATCAGTGGTTTTCAACCCTGTCCTCAAGTACCCCCAACAGGCCATGTTTGCACGTTTTCCTTCACCTTGCACAGGTGCTTTAAATAAGAGTCAATGGCTTGGTATTTTGGACAGCTATTTTAGCTAAGATAAATTCCCAAAACATGTCCTGTCGGGGGTACTTGAGGACTGAGGCTAAGAACCACTGCACTAAAATGGAAAATTGAATACTTACCTCTCTGTCATTTTCCTTTCCTGGTGCCTATCCATGGCAGCATACATAAAATCCATGCATATGCTACCTTGAGGCTTGAGGAAAGTAGCTTTTAGACAAATCACACCTTTTTTTGGTTTGCCATGCCAATCAGCCTAGTTAAGCTGCTGCTGGGAAATCTGTTGCATGAGAATTGTTTGGGGGGGGGGGGGGGTGAAATACATTACTTGGTTTGAGCATGCATCAGCAAAACAAAATTATTAACAAAACACATAAAACATAAAAAATTGCTACAAATTGTATTGGTCAACAAAACAGGACTTGGAAAAGAGCAAGGAAAGCAAAAAACACATGTATGTTAATTTGAGACACTAACAGAACATGTTTTTGAGGTCTGACCATTTTCCAGAGGAAATTAACAGGAGTTAAAAGGACTGTGCCCCCAAACAGGCAGTCTCTTAAGGATTTAAACATTAGTCACAACATCACAACAAGATTTTGCTAAATAATGCAGCACAGACAATTAAATCAAAGTGAAAATAACAACCTACAAACAAACATTGACCACATCAAAAATATTTCAGTGAAAAATAAACAAAAGTAAAAATACTTGCTCTAAAACACATCTGTTTTGCAAAGACAAATCAAAATACAAAGAGAAAATACAAAGTGCTACAAACTCTATAAGGACACCCAAATGTGCTCTCTTGACACACTGACACACACTGTCCTTAAATTACTAACTCAAAAAACACACTCTCTGAGCATGCCCAGAAAAATCAAAGTGCTGTTCACACACAAAAAGCAAAAAAACAAAAAACAAAGTCCCTGAGCATGCCCAGACTAACCCAAATGAATTTCACGCACCAAAAGCCACAGCAAAAAACAAAGTCCCTGAGTATGCGCAGAACAACCCAAATGCAGTTATCACAAAATAAGCACATCGTCCAGCATGCTACAAAATTACAGATGGGATAAACACCCCCCTGGTTCAGGGGGGCAAACAAAGAGCCTAACATGGGCAAAAGTTATACAACAAATACCATTGCAGTATATGGGAACTTAATTTTGCTAGTCCCCACTTGGCTGGCTTTTATTCTAGTTATTGGCCTTAAAATGGGTATGGGGGCCCAGGTCCCACCCTGAGGGACATATATCAATGTCACCAATTAGTACAACCCCAAAAATGAAACAAGGAGAAGTGCATTTAAAAAATGCAAAATTGCATAAAAGCTAGTAACTTTGGGGGGGGGGGGGGGTACTCTGCCTGTAAAGTGGTGCATCTGTAGCATGTATCCAAAATGCTGCTTCAAAAATAGCCTCCCCCCCCCCCCCCCCAATACATACAAGGCATTTGGGTCTGTTAGGGCTTAAAATGAGAATCCCCACAAGAAAAATACCACCCCAAACTAAAAAAAAAATTGTGCCCCTCCCACACACTAACAAACCCCTAGCCAAACACACAGAAAGCCAGCTCATGGAAGGGGGTGGATGCTTGGGGGCAGGAGGGACTCAGGCACCCCAAAAGTCAACCACCTTGTTCCCATATTCAGGGGGACAAGGGCCTCTTCCACACCATAGGCTGGGGTTGTTAGGGGCTGCAGACAGGGGGCTTTACAGAATGTGTAAAGCCCCTTTAATCTAGTGGGTACAAGGTGTGGTTTGTGGTTGGTATTTGGCTGAGCCCAACATGCCCCAAAGGCAGCTAGCTATGTTGAGTGCATGTGGCCTTGTATGGTTCAGGAGGGCATTGGGCGATTGCTTTTCTCGTCCCTTTTCTATCTGGCCCTTTTGTATGCTCTGAAAAAGGATGTGGTTTGGATTGGTGAAGGCAGCTCACAGTCTTTTGAGAATGGAGTGGAGTGTAGAGTTCCCCTTTAAAATCAAAAGCAGTATTCATGTATTCATTATTCACATGTATTCATTTATTTTATCCAGCCTTCCCACACCTTGTCAAATTTGGTTGGTACTCCTCTATTGGCATATGTAGCTTTATACAAAGGTAACGCTTTATTTATCAACGCCATCAATGCCATTACGGGGGGGCACAGGTTTTTTCCATGAAAGAATAATTATATAATGGGTCCATCAGGGCCAATAAACAGGTTTCAACAGAAGGACTTATACTGATAGTCGTGACTGACCTTACTCATTGTACAACCTCCAACCAGAATTGTTGAATGGCTGTACAGTGCCAAAATATATGCATGAAACCCACCCGAGGAGAGGCGCATCTCCAACGGTTTGCTGAATCTGTGGGAAAAATTCTCGCCAATTTAGCAGGGGTAAATAGCGCTGCACCTTTTTTATTATTAGCTGGGCTGGAAAAAATTTTGTTTGTACTAATCACTGATTGGCTGCAGCTGCTGATTGTCTGTCAGAAAAATTCCCAACATAATATGAATAAGTAACTGACTTATGTAAAGTGGGGAGTACAAACATTGATTGAAATGTGTCCGGTCCCTGCTGGACCGGATGAATTTCATTCAGTGTATAGGGAGTTTAACACCTACATTTTTGAAAAAAACAATCTATATTTTGTCTATAATTGAATCAGTCATATACATTTGTATTCATATGACTACATGACAACCCCCAAGGTTAGTTGTTTGTGAACTGGTTATGTTTTGAGCTGATAAACTACTATTTTCCCATGTTTCATGATTTCCACTAGTGTGTTACTCATTAAATGCTGTTCCTCTCCTTCTGAGACTTCGTAATACACTGGAACCTCAATTATCTGTGTTCCAATCAACCAGCTACTTGATTATCTGTGCAGGAGTTTGGAGGGGAGAGGCCCCTTTTTTCTTAATTATAGTCAATACAAAGTCTCTGTTGGCTTTATTTTTTACTCCCTTGCCTTAAAATTTCATTCAGTGAAATTGTGTTATTCAGCTTTCTACTCTTTAATATATTAAGAGTTCTTCCATTATCTACTAAAACATTTAACCCCTCCAGCTATGTCATATTATACTGGGACATCCAATGAAATGTTTACTTATTTTTCAACTTAGTATTTACTCAATTTCTAATAACTAAACTGTGATCTCCATGTAATCTCCAAAGTCAAATGTCAAAACATTAGATTTTTGCAGTACCAAGATCACAACTTTCTTTTAGGACTTTATTATTACTGGAGGTGTAAATATAACTCATGAATCCCCCTAAGGAAGTTACCCCCCCCCCCCCCCCCCCCCGGCCCCTCTCTGTGACAACAGGCAATGTCATTTGGGACAATAATGCAATTGATCTCAATATAAAGTATGTCCAAATCAAGGACAGGGAGAAAGAGAGCTCTTAACATACTCAGTACACTACCAGGGACCAGTGCTGTGAACAGAAGTTACAAGCAGGGCCCCCATCAAGGGGGGACAACACCATACACTTGTAGGGGGCCCAAGCGTCCCAAGGGGCCTGGGCCCAGCAGCAGAAGCATAAGCAGTTTGGCAGCCAGCCGCTGGCCCAAGGGAATAAACCACGTGCTGCAACAGGGACGCGCAGTGCCTTCATGCTCACACAAGCTGCTGAAGCCGAGACATTCCTCCTCCCCCAGCTGATCAGTCTCCAGATCCAACCCTCAGGAGGAGCCTGCCGAAAGACTAGCAATGTGATTGGGCGGGACTCGGGGAGGGGGTGTGGCATGGCTTGGAAGTGGTGGGACTTAGCCCACCTTTTCAGGTGCTTCAGATTGAGACAACAGCATGGAGGGCAAGTGTGTGTGCAGTCTGCTGGCTGCTCTAGCCTCATCTCAGCCTGTGTGTGGAGAGTGGACTGTCTGTACTGTCTGCCCAGATGGGACATCATACACCTTGGCATTATGGAGTTACATTGTAGGTTTCTGGGTGGGGATAAGGATGGGAGTTAAATTGTGGAACGCCTCACTACAATGTAACTCTCCTCATTCCCACACAGAATTATCCTCATCCCTCTTCACAATGTAACTGTCATACCCACCCATTGTGGAGAGGGATGAGGATGATTCTGGGTGGGGATGAGGATAAGAGTTACATTGTGGAGAGAGATGGATGACTCTGGGTGAGGATGAGGATGAGAGTTACATTGTGGAGAGGGGTGAGGATGATGAGTAATGATAATCTGGGGATGAGGATGATGGGATTATAATGTGGAGGGGGGTGAGAATGACTCACCCCCCTGGACAGGGATAAGGATGATGTGGTCAGAACATGGAGAGAGATGAGCATATACCAGTAATAATAATCTGGGGATGAGGATGATGTTTACTGAGAGGGATGAGGATGATGGGATTACAATGTGGAGGGGAACAAGAATGACTCTGGAGAGGGATGTTGGTGATGAGAACAGGCTTGTAATGATAAATATGGGATGATGATGATGATGGGAATGGCATGTTGGGGATGAGGATGACTCTAGGAGGAGGCTGATGATGGCTGTCTCTGGATTGTTGTGTATGTGGATGGGCCCTGGGGAATGTTGGTGGTCAGGCCCCGGGGGGCCCAGGCCTAAAGCTGTGTAAGGGGCCCCAAAATGTATGATGGCTGCCCTGGCTGCAAGAGAAGTGCAGCAATCCAGGAGTTCCACTTTTCAATTGAATTTTACAGCTACCAGCTAGCTTAACAACATTTTTTAGCAACAAAGTGGTTTAAAAGGCAAATTGTGTGTGTATATATATATATATATATATATATATATATATACATACCGTATTTATCGGCGTATAACACGCACCCTAAGTTTGGAAGGGAATTTTAAGGAAAAAACTTTTAGGAGGCAAGTTTAAGGAAAAAAACTTACATTAAAATGCCCATCAATGCAGCCTTATCAGTGTCCATCTGTAGCCTTGTCCATCATTGTAGCCTTGCCCAGTGTCCATCTGCAGCCTTGTCCATCATTGTAGCCTTGCCCAGTGTCCATCTGCAGCCTTGCCCAGTGCCTTTGCAGCCTTGCCAGTCTCTTTGCAGCATATTGATTTAAATTTGGCGCCGATTTTTGACTGTGACAGCGGAGAGGAGCAAGCGCCGCTGACATGCAGAAAGCCGAATGTACTTCGGCTAGTCTCGGCTCTGCTCACAGTCAGGGGCGGGACTGCGAGAGGAGCCGAGACTAGCCGTAGTACATTCGGCTTTCTGCATGTCAGCGGCGCTCGCTCCTCTCGCAATCAGTGGAGGTGGGCAGGACTGTGAGAGGAGCAAAGACTAGCCAAAGTACATTAGGCTTTCTGTATGTCAGCGGCGCTCGCTCCTCTCGCAATCAGTGGAGGTGGGCGGGACTGCGAGAGGAGCCAAGTAAAGCCGAGTGTACTTCGGCTTTGTGTATCTCGGCTCTGCTCGCTCGTTTCCTTAAAATCAGCGGGGGATCGGCGGGGATCGGCGTATAACACGCACCCACGATTTTCCCCTGATTTTAAGGGGAAAAGGTGCGTGTTATACGCCGATAAATACGGTATATATATTTTGTGACAATTTGAAAGGCGAGGTGATAACTCTTCTCTACTCTATCCAAAATGTTAACAATGTATAGAGCTCTGCTTAAATGAAACAAACATTAGTTCTGATATTTATATGCCCAAATGCCAGACTCAAAACAATGTGGGTTAAACTAAAAAAGGTAATATTGCAGTTAGCTTACAAATAAAAAAAAAACTAAATACACTATATTGTCAAAAGTACTAGGACGCCTGATAATACATGCACATGAACTTTAATGGCATCCCAGTCTAAAGCCTTGTACACACGATCCAATTGTTGGCCAACCGAGCGTCTGATTTTTGTCCAAAGATAGTGTGCCAGGAACTTGTCTTGCATACTAATGGTACACATTTGTCTGCCAACAAACACGAACATAGTGACGTACTAGAAGGAATTGCAGCTCTTCAGTGCCACCCTTTGGGCCCCTTCTGCTAATTTTGTGTTTGGTGAGCATTCATTCCGAGCATGCGTAATTGTACTTTCGACTTTTGTGTGATGGACTCGTGGACTGACGATATGAAAATCAGACAACAGACCGTTGTCCGCTGAAAATTTACTAGCCTGCCATCCAACATTTGTTGGCCAAAAGTTGGACAACAATTATCAGAAGGCGCATACTAACGGTCAGATTTTAGGACAACAGTCTGTCAACAGACAATCCCCTGCCAACAATCTGATCGTTTGTACGAGGCTTTAGTCCGTAGAGTTCAATATTGTGTTGGTCCACCCCTTGCAGCTATAACAGCTTCAACTCTTCTGGCTGTCCACATAGTTTAGGAGTGTGTCTATGGGAATGTTTGACCATTCTTCCAGAAGCGCATATGTGAGGTTAGGCACTGATGTTGGGCGAGAAGGCCAACACAGTCTCCGCTCTAATTCATCCCAAAGGTGTTCTATCAGGTTGAGGTCAGGACTCTGTGAAGGCCAGTCAAGTTCCTCCACCCCAAACTCGCTCAGCCGTGTCTTTATGGACCTTGCTTTGTGCACTGGTGGGCAGTCATGTTGGAAAAGGAAGGGCCAATCCCAAACTGTTCCCACAAGGTTAGGAGCATGAAATTGTCCAAAATGTCTTTGTATGCTGACGCCTTAAGGGTTCCCTTCACTGGAACTAAGGGGCCAAGACCAACCCCTGAAAAACAACCCGACACCATAATCCCCCCTCCACCTAATGATTTGGACCAGTGCACATTGCAAGGTCCATAAAGACATGGATGAGCGAGTTTGGGGTGCAGGAACTTGACAGATAGAACACCTTTGGCAGTTAGAGCCTGTGAGCCAGGCCTTATTGTCCAACATCAGTGCCTGACCTCACAAATGCGCTTCTGGAAGATTGGTCAAACATTCCCATAGACCAGGGGTCTCAAACTGGCGGCCCTCCAGCTGTTGCAAAACTACAAGTTCCATGAGGCACTGCAAGGCTGACAGTTACAAGCATGACTCTCACAGGCAGAGGCATGAAGGGACATGTAGTTTCACAACAGCTGGAGGGCCACCAGTTTGAGACCCCTGCCATAGACACTTCTAAACCTTGTGAACAGCCTTTCCAGAAGAGTTGAAGCTGTTATAGCTGCAAAGGGTGGGCCAACTCAATATTGAACCCTATGGACCGGGATGCCATTAAAGTTCATGTACGTGTAAAGGTAGGCGTCCCCATAATTTTGACAATATAGTGTAAATTTAACACTCAGATCTAAATTTTTGTTTATTAGTATAAAAAAAATAAAAAAATTGAATCTACTGTAATTGAATTTTCTATGGCAATAAATATGAAACCTTCCAGGGGGTGAATACTTGTTATAGGCACTGTATCAACTGAGCAGTAAGTATTGAGTGGATAAAAAATGCACCCTTTGAAAGCTGCATATTTTAACCTTCTCATTTGTAATGGATGCTAGTAATATATATCTTTTTTTTCTAATACTGAAAAAGTCAGTTTCCTTAAAAGGATCTTATGATCCATGAACCTCGTCCATGTGAATGCACGGGTTATATTTTTTACATATAAAAAAAGAGTAACCTGAAGATTGAATGGTATTATTTCCTGGAAATTAGTGATATTAAATTATATAATTACAGTTCTGACTGAATGAAAAAAAGAAGTTATCTTAAAGCAGTAAGCGTTTTAATGCCCAGATTTTCATTATTCTCTCTTTGAACTCACACCTTAACATGTGCCAGAGAACCTCTGAGACACATTAAAAGCTTCTGTACTTTTTATCATGCAAATTTAATTAAGCTAGCAATATTTTTAATTTTTACCACCTATCTACAGAATAAAGTTATTACACTGAACTTCTTATATTAATTAGTCTTTAAAAATAACATTTCATTTTAAATACCTACAAAATCCAATATTAGAACAAGGCGTCCTAATGTAGAGTTTAGTGGTTTGTTCAGCGGACAACTTTTGTAACACATTGAATAAAAAAGTAAAAGATAATGAACTATTTCACCCCAGATGGCCAAAGCAGATGTTAGGTTTTCATTTTTTAACAGAATTATCTTGGATTCTAAAAAAACTTTAACGTGGTTGCAAACCTTTGTAATGAAAAAAAAAGTCAAAGCATATTCTCAACAAAGTGTGTACTTGCCTCAATCCATAACAACGCACATGGATCCTGGATATTCTTTCCTTCCTCTGCAATCTGCATGTGTCTCAGTTTTCTAGGACACCAGGCAATTCATGGTGACAGCCACTCCCCTCTATCAAACAACTAGTGGTAGGCTCAGACGTGCATGTTTCCCAGTGAGGCTGTCAAAGTGGGTGTGTCCATTCCCTCAATTTAGGTGTCAGATTACACTCCCTGCCTCCTGTAAACTGAGAAATACCATCTAATCTGCATACTTTGAAAGGTACAGCTTATGTGGGACGATTTTCTTCATCATTGTTTATTACGTGAAGCTAATCAGTTTAGTGAGTTTAGGTAAAGATTTATAATTTTTAAGTGAACGTCTACTACATTTTAAACTTTCTAAACCTATGTAGCACCCTCTAGTGTGCTAGATGTAGATAGTTTTTTTTTGTAGAGTAAGTTGTAGTGTAGGGAAATTTATCTTGGTTAAGAGCTAAGACTAGGATGAATCTGGATCACGGTTGAGTGGCTCAGTGAGGCTGGATGACTCAGCAACCAGCATCTCTGGTGCCCCCCCCCCCCCCTGTTTCTGTAGGAGACAGAGGCTAGGAGGAGCTGCTTGGCATATTTATGAGGGCCCCAGCCAATCCCAGTCATGGCAGCAGGGGCAGTCAGGTGGAAGATGGAGTGTTAAGGAGGCTGTCGGTGGTCCTTGAGGGTGCCTCCTAGTTTGGGGTGGTGACCTCAGGCCTGGGGCTCAGGTGCTATAAGGATTCCCCACAACACACAGAGAATCCCCTTCCTGGAGTCACCGGGCAAGGAGAGGACAGCGGGAGCAGGTCAGCACATCTGGGAGAGGGCTTCTGAGTGAGCAGTCTGGGAGGACTGTGGAGAGAGTTAGCTAGGAGGGCTAGAGAAAGGGGCAGCTGCAGGCAGGCGAGCTTGCATTGCCTGAAGAGGTGGTGCTGGGATCAGTAGCCACAGGGATGTAAGCTAGGCACTGACTTTTATTACAAACCTAAAGGGGCCTCAGGTTCCTGCCTGTAATGGGCCATTGCTCTGATCTGACTGAGTGATTTTCTGTCAGATCCACAGTGTGCCAGCTGGAGTTCTGCAAGCAAGTGTGCTGGGGAAGTGAGTGGGTGGTTTTCCCTGAAGTTGTTTGAAGTCAAGTGGGCATCCCATAATCTTCCCAATCCCTATCCGAGTTATTAACCCTAAATAAAACACAATAACAATGTACTGGACTGTTTCCTGACTCTGGAGTGCATGTGAAGATTTGGTGTGCCTGGCTGTGCAGGGTGGGGGATCCCAATCTACTTGCAGCTCCATAGGGGGTGAGCTACACTTATCAAGCTTAGACCCCTTTCACACCAAGGGCGTTTTGCAGGCGCTATAGCGTTAGAAATAGAGCCTGCAATCTGCCCTCAAACTGCTGCTCCATTGTCTGCAGTGCCAAAGCCCGAGTGCTTTCACACTGCAGCGGTGCTCTGGCAGGGCATCACAAAAAGTCCTGCTAGCAGCTTCTTTGGAGCAGTGAAGGAGCGGTGAACTCACCGCTCCTCCACCGCTGCTCCCCATTGAAATCAATGGGGCAGCGCTGTAATACCACCGGCAAAACGCCACTATTGCGGCGTATTGCCGGGGGTTTTAACCCTTTCTCAGCCGCTAGCGGGGGGTAAAAGCGGCCCACTATCGAAATGCGCCGCAAATCCGACGGTAAAACGTCGCTAAAAATAGCAGCGTTTTACCACCGACGCTATGGGCAGTGTGGTGTGAAAGGGGTCTAAGTGCAAGAAAAGTATCCTATGTGATCCTCTCTGACTTAGATTCAAATGTTTCAAACTGAGTACAGTTTAATTTGTATCCTTGGTGACTTAGGAAAACCAATAAGTGGTCGTTACCATAAATAATCATAAACTGATCAACTGCAACTGATGGTCTTCTGTGTCAATGACAACTGGGCTGTCTTTCAATGTTAACCACTTGAGCTCCAGAAGATTTTACCCCTTCATGACCCAGCCATTTTCTGCTATTCGGTACTGCAATAGTTGAATAAGTAATTGCGCCGTCATGCAAAGCTGTACCGAAATCATTTTTTTCACACAGTTAGAGCCCTTTCACACTGGGGCGGTGTGGCCAGTAGTGGTAAAGAGCTATGTTACCGCTGTTATGGAAAATTGGAGAAAGAAACTGTGCTAAGGTCTCGAGCACTCAGGTGTATCTACACCCGAATAGATGTGGTCTGTTTAAGGACCTCTGATTGGAGCAACTAAACTGTGTTACATAATAACAGCAAAAACAATAGGAAAAACAAAAAAGCTGCGCTAAACAAATATAAACCATAAATGGATGGGGGACGCACTGAGCATCCAAACAAATGCCCAAATTTCACACAGGAATGGCAGACTGTGGCTTCCCAATTCCACCACCAGTGGGATTTTCCCAATTGTGGTGGTGCTATGGATGGGAAGCATTTGAGGATTGTTCCACCACCCAACTTGGCTCTTATTACTCCAACTATAAGGGCTTTTGTAGTATTGTCATGTTAGCGGTGGTGTCAGGCAATTGCAAATTTTTATACCTGGATGTTGGGAAGAACGGCAGAAACCCCTACGGAGCAGTGATAGCCCAGACAGAGTTCTACTGGCGGCTACAAAATGGCACCTTGCGGTTGCCACCTCCTGTGGAGAATGTGGAGGGCCTCAACTTTGTTTTTGTAGCGGATGAGGCCTTTGCTCTGGGGAAATATCTCATGAGGCCATTCCCCATGAGGAACCTGACCCAGAGCAGAGGATTGCCAGAAGAGTGGTGAAGAATGCATTTGCATCATGGCAAGTCAGTTTTGTAATTTCCTTACAGCCATGAACCTGGCAGAATATAAAATCAATCATGTGGTATTGTGCTGCTGCATTATTCACAACTATTTAAGGAGGAATGCAGCCAGCTATCTGGCCTCAGTTTTAACTGAGGCAGACTTTGCAGTAGAATCATCAGTGCTGATGGCTCTGGAAAGTTGGCCGTGCTGGCTTACCCACCCAAAGTGCCAGAGAAGTCCACCAAAAATATCTGGAGTACTTTGTGGGTAGAGGGGCAGTTGCTTTCCAGCTAAATTTGGCGGATGTCCAATAAAAAAATTTTTGAAAACGAAACTCATATTTCATTTGAATTACTGTGTTTCTTATCTGTCTCCTAGGTTCTTAAATGGCCTTTTAATTTTGGCCATTTTCTTCAATAGTACATTTGTTACATGAGGTGACAATCTCTTCTTCAGCTAACTATTATGTTGTGCTTATAGATTGAGGCCTATATTGAGACAAGATTATGAGAGTTTAACCTGACATTAAGGTTTTTGTTTTGTGTTGTGTTTTGCATATAAAATGGCTAAATTTACTGCCCCTGATTTTCTCCCTGACTTTATCCAACAATACCGGGAGCTGCCATGTCTCGTGGCAGGTTAAATGCAGGGATTATTCCAACAAAATAAAGAGGAAGGCAGCGATGGAGAAACTGTTGGAATTGGTGAAGCCTGTGTATCCCACGGCAGACATCAATTATTTGAAGGCCAAAATTGGTAGCCTGAGGAGCACATATAATAGGGAGCGCAAGAAGGTCCAGGATTCCCAGAGATGCGGAGCAGCAGCAGATGACATTAGTGTCCCCAGGCTGTGGTGCCACAGCCTGCGTTTTTTGTTAGACCAGACCGAACCCAGGCCATCGCTCTCAACCACCCGTGGCCTGTTGTTGATCAGGCCACACAGCGGGAGGTAAGCGGCGACCGCGGCCTGAACGCGGGTAACACAGGCCGCGGCCGCCGCTCTCCTACCGCCACGCGGCCGTGCCTGTGTCATCTCTGGCGGCTGCATGGGCTGGGCTGTGTGTGTCTTGTAGCAGCTACTACAGGAGACATGGAAAACGAAAGAGAGGACCGTGCTGGGGAACTAATAGCCCCAGCACCACCAGAGAAAGTCACACTGTACCGCACCACCAGAGAGAGAGCTACGCTGTAACCACACCACCCGCATGAGAGCCACGCTGTATCCGCACCACAAGAGAGAGCCACGCTGTACCCACACCACCAGAGAGAGAGCCATGCTGTACCCACACCACAAGAGAGAGAGCCACGCTGTACCCGCACCACCAGAGAGAGCCACGCTGTACCCGCACCACTAGAGGGAGCCACGCTGTACCCACACCACTAGAGGGAGCCACGCTGTACCCGCACCACCAGAGGGAGGCTGCATGGGCTGGGCTGTGTGTGTCTTGTAGCAGCTACTACAGGAGACATGGAAAACGAAAGAGAGGACCGTGCTGGGGAACTAATAGCCCCAGCACCACCAGAGAAAGTCACACTGTACCGCACCACCAGAGAGAGAGCTACGCTGTAACCACACCACCCGCATGAGAGCCATGCTGTATCCGCACCACAAGAGAGAGCCACGCTGTACCCACACCACCAGAGAGAGAGCCATGCTGTACCCACACCACAAGAGAGAGAGCCACACTGTACCCGCACCACCAGAGAGAGCCATGCTGTACCCGCACCACTAGAGGGAGCCACGCTGTACCCACACCACTAGAGGGAGCCACGCTGTACCCGCACCACCAGAGGGAGCCACGCTGTACCCCCACCCCCAGAGAGAGTCACACTACCGCACCACCAGAGAGAGAGCCACGCTGTACCCGCACCACCAGAGAGAGCCACGCTGTACGCGCACCACCAGAGAGAGCCATGCTGTACCCGCACCACTAGAGAGAGCCACGCTGTACCCGCACCACCAGAAAGAGAGCAGGTCAGTGTCACTGGGCCGTGTGGGCACAATAGGAGACAGACAGTACTGGCATTGTATGGCCACAATAGGACTGGGACACTGTAATATAAAGGGGACTGCACTGTAATCATTGCAGTGCCCCATTATAGTGCAGTTCCCTTTATATCACAGTGTCCCTGCACATTACAGTGTGAAGGACCGACACCAGCCACCCCCGCAAATGTCTACCGACCCCCCGCCCTGCCCCCCCCCGGTCCCTGGAAAAGTTGGCTGCTCAGTCTAAAATGCCCGGACCTATTTTTTGTCCCAGTCCGGGCCTGCTCTCAACACTTCCTTCCACATCAGCTGAGGCTCCTGAGGTCCACCCTGGGCCTTCGACACAGGAAGAAGATGTGGAGGAGCCCAGCTTGACCCAGGTATAGCATTGTTGAACATATTTGTTGTCAAAAATTGAATGATGTTAACTAGATGTTATTGATCCCAAATGTCTGCTTTAACAAAGTGGTTTACATATCAATAGACAGTAGTTACCAAAAATGATTGGGACAAGAATGAAAAATGCTGGGGTCAGAATGATAGTCTTTTCTATTTGTTAACATTCAATTTGCAACAGTCATGAGCTCAAAATTGTGTGTTATTGATTAACAAAACCCTAAAACTATGTACCATTTTCATACACAGGAAAGTCTCAGCCAAAGCCAAGAGTAGGCCGTGCCGAGCAGCCAGACTGAATGCCAGGTTCCTCCCCTCCGCCCTCCAACAAAAAGGGCCAGGAAGTTCAGAAACCTGGATGAGGCCACAGATGCATTTCTCCGGCATGCCACAAGTGCAATTAGCACGGCCCCTGGTGCCCAGGAGGCTTTTGGCTGCATGACAGGCAACAAATTAAAAGAGATGGAGGAGGACCAGCGCACTATGTGCGAAGAAATCATACTTCAGCTCCTCAACAAGGGGAAGAAGGGCCAAATCACCCCTAAAACGCACATATGCAAGTTCGATCATCCTCCTCCACCACCTCCACCAACACCACAGCCACCTCACCCACCACAGCAGCATGGCGGACCGTGGCCAATGCAGCATCAACACCCCCAACAAGGCCACTGGGCTGGGAATTATCAGCAATATCATTTATAATTCTCTTTTTGTTTAATTTGGATTTATCTTTTTTTTTTTGGGTGCAGAGAATGCATTTTTGATTTAATTTCTTTAATTTGTGTGATGGTCTGGGTTGGGTGTGGTCTGGCAAAAAACGCAGGCTGTTGGAAGACCACAGCCTCAGGACATATATGTCATCTGCTGCTGCTCCCGATCTCTCAGAGTCCAAGACCGTATTGTGCTCCCTATTTAAATAGATTCCTCAGGTTACCAATTTTGAAAGTCAAATAATTGATGTCTGCCCTGGGGTACAAACGCTTCACCAATTCCAACTGTTTCTCCATCGTTGCCTTCCTCTTAATTTTTATATAACCTTATGCTTCCTATTGAATAAAAAATTTTGTTTTTGCCAAATACTTGGCAATGTGTTTTACTTAAACAGTTTGTTTGTGAGTAGGCAGGTACATTTCAAAAATACAATGTCAAATTAACAAAGGACACCAACATAGTTGTATCTTTGAGCTTTAAAAATATGAGATAATAATGGTGTTGTGGTAACTTGACAAAAAAAAAAAATTATTCTGGAGATGACTAAAAAAAATGTATTATTATTCTAGAGATCACTAGAAAAATAAATAAAAATTAAATACGTTTGGCAGAACTCACCAGCAAAGCAGTGTCATTATTATAGCATTATAAAGAAGAAGAGAATGCGCTGCATTGAGAGATTTCATAATTTGTCGCGTCACGAATGTGATATCTCCATTACGAACGCTAGTTTTACAAGACCAACCGTTTCCGGCTTGTCCTTGCTTCCGAGCATGCGTGTTTGTACTTTGGACTTTTGTCCGACTGACTTGTGTACACACGCTCGGAAAATCCGACAACACACATTTGTCCGCGGAAAGTTTGAAAACCTGCTAGCCAACATTTGTTGGTGGAAAGTATGACAACAATTGTCCGATGGAGCATACACATGGTCGGATTTACCGCCAACAGGCTGACATCGCTCATTTCCAGTCAGAAAATCTGATCGCTTGTACAAGGCATAAGGGTTCAAAGAAGACCTAACCCAATAGCCAAGATATTTTTTTTTGTTTTTCCCCCACTTATGTACCATTTCTTATTGTTTATACAGAGAATGCAAGGATTCTGTGCTGCGTTGCACAGTGATCTTGTTGTTTGTTTTTTTAATATTTTCTTACAATATTAATAAAAAATATTGAAACCGAAAAGTCAATAAATAAAAATAAAAAGGACTTGATCTAGCTGTGGCAGTGTTAGTGCCAGATTGCCAATTAGTGTCAGTGTTAGGGTCAGTGTGTTTTAGATAGGAAAAAAGTTTTATTTTTAGTGTGAGTGTTATGCCCCGTACACACGGTCGGAAATTCCGACCACAAAATTCATCGGATTTTTTCCGACGGATTTTGTTCGACACTGGTGTTGCATACACACGGTCGGACAAAGTTGTCGGAAAATCCAATCATTCTGAACGTGGTGACGTTCGTTGCGTACGTCGGAACTACGTAGAGGCTAGTAGCCAATAGCTTTGGTCTTGTAATGTGATCTGAGCATGCGTGGCACTTTGTTCGTCGGAATTCGCTACACACAATCGGAAAAAGTCAGATCGGACTTTGTTGTCGGAAAATTTGAGAGCAGGATCTCAATTTTTTTCCGTCGGAAATTTCGATGGAAAAAGTCCCATGGAGCCCACACACGGTCGGATTTTCCGACAACATGGTCCGATAGGACATTTTCTGTCGGAAATTCCAACCGTGTGTACGGGGCATTAGTGTGCTTAAGTAAGATAAAAATAATGCTTATTGTTGTTTTGCCCCAAGCTTCAGGAGTAGAAGAATTTATTTGGGGTTTTTGTTGTGGTGGGTCATGGTAAAGGCATAAATGTATACAGCTAAATAAAAAAAAATAATGTTTTACTATTTTGACCAAGTTTTTTTTATTTAAACTAAATAATTAGATATCTATTAACATTTACTAGATGAAAGTCCAATCTGTACTGAAACAAGTCATAATTCATCTAGATATACTAAGTAGTTACAAAGATATGTACATGTAGCACACCCCTTAAGGGCCGCAAGTAAATTAGGATCCCCCACCCTGCACAGCCAGGCACACCAAATTTTTACAGTCACTCAGAGAGCAGTCTGTCACTTTGTTTTTTTTTTGTTTTATTGAGGGTATTAACTTGGATGGGGATAGGGGTATTATGGGATGGCCACTCAACTTCAGAACAAACTTCAGGGACATGTCTCCTATATACAGTCTATATACACTCCTCTGCTTTCTCCAGCACTCGCTTGCTTGCAGTACTCCACTGGCACAGTGAAGGTTAATCTAAAACAGCACTTTGATTTTTGAGCAAAAGCCTGTTATAGGCAGGAACCCAAGGTCCCTTGGTTGTGTAGCAAAAAAGTCAGTGTCCAACATGCATCCTTATGGCTACTGGTCCAAGCACCACCGCTTCAGTTACTGCCAGCCCGCCTGGCTGCAGCTGCCCCTTTCACTAGCCCTCCTGGCTAACTTCCCCACAGTCATCCCAGCCTGAACACTCAGCAGCCCACCCAGCTGACTTCTCAGGAGATCTCCCAGACGTGCTGACCTGCTTCCATTGTCCTCTCCTTGCTCACGTGCCTCCAAGAAGGGTTTCCTCCGTGTGTTGTGGGGGATCATTCCAGCACCCGAGCTCCAGGCTCGAGATCACCCCCAGACTAGGGGGCACCCTCAAGGGCCACTGACAGTCTCCTCAGCACTCTATCTCCATCTTCCACTGACTCCCCCTGCTGGCATGACTCATGCCTATCTATGGTGTTGCCTACCCCCTTCCAGACCCTTTTTTCTGGGGACTGGTCAAGGACCTCATAAATATGTTAAACAGCTCCTCCTAGCCTCCACCCACTACATCTGGAAGCTTCTCCAAGGTTACAGAAACAGGGGGAGGCACCAGAGAATATGCTTGCGGAGCCATCCAGCCTCCCTGTGTCACTCAATCCTGACCCAGATTCAACCCGGGCCTGGCTCTCAGCCAAACCAATTTTCCTATACTAACAAACCTATTTACATTTAGCACACTAGCTAGAGTGTGCTACATACAGTTTTACTAACTCGTGACAAAATTGCAAAATTGGACGTTAAAATATGTTTTCATCTTGGTCATAAAGGGTAGTATGTTCTTCAAAGGATTACCTGCTGGTCTTGCTTACACTGGCATCCACACAATGTCAGGCTGGCTGGCAGAGAGTAGAAATGAGCAAACCACCCCATCCACTTTCATAAAGACTGGCTGCCTGATTGTACTGCAATTTATGAATAACAATTCATATATTTTTCCTAGGGACTGGTACAGGTGTTCTTTTTTTTGGGAGGGCAAAAGAAAATATTCTCCTGAGTTCACAAAACTGGTGTTTGTTAAAGGCATTTGGTAAACAGAATCTTACAAAGGGTAAGGAATCTGATTACAGCAAACATAAAAAATTTAAAAAAATACAGATTTTCTTTCCTGGGTGTGGCAGCGCCAAAGTAAAAATTCATGAATCTCTAACAGTGAAGTGGACAGGGTGGGCAACAATGACATTTTTTCTCCAGGGTATGGCAGAAGACTAAAGCTGGATACACACTATACAACTTTTGTTGTTGGATTTCATTAAGATTTACCTTCAACTATGTAGTAGCTAGGGCCTGCCTGATTGCATACAAAATTGAAAGTGTTTAGGTTTGACCTCATATTATATGGTTTTGGTAAATCTAAAGGAATAATTCTGCAGAAAATTGTATAGTGTGTATCCAGCTTTACTCCATCGGTATTATGACAAACCATGATAAACGCACCAATAAATGAGAAAAGAACCAAAACACTCAGATAAGATGTAACAACTGCATATGAAGCAAGATGTTAGCTCACAGGTATTATCAACTTTGTATGCTTATCCTTCAGGGAGTACAGTAGTTCATATAAAGTACTCACTAGTCCCTACTACATAAAAGCATAGTGAACAAAATATACCTAATGAAAGATATACATAGGGGGGAGATTTACTAAAATCCGTTCACACAGATTCTCGTGCAGCTGTGCATAATAATAAATTAGCCTCTATGTATTAGCCCTCGCTCACACTGAACACAGCTTTGAAACCATGCAAGTTCATCTGAACTCGCACAATTTCGAAGCCGCATTTCAGTCCGACTTTGGGGGGCAACTTGAAAGACATCTGTGCAGGTTCATGTACAGATGTTTATTGAAATTGCCCCCGAAGTCACCAAAAGTAGTGCAGGAACTACTTTTGGAAATTGGTGCGGTGCCGCAAAGTTGTTGTCGTACTGATCGGGACGCTCCTATTGCCGGCAATAGGCTCAAATTTGACATGCGATTTGACCTGTCAAATTGCACCGATGTGAATGGGGGCTTATTGTCAAGGCTTACTTGAACAAGCTGGAGTTAAATGTTTTTTTTTTTTATTCGATTTTAGTTGAATAAAAGGATGTTTTATAACTGTAGCACTACCCCTCTATGGGCCGCTAATGTCCCGGGTCCCCAATGCTGCACAGCCTCTCACACAGCATTTCCTTCATACATTCCAATACAGAAAGCAGTCCTTGGCTTGTTTTTGATGTTTTATTAGGGGTTGATAACTTGGATGGGGTAAGTACCGTATTTTTCGCTCTATAAGACGCACCTGACCATAAGACGCACCTAGGTTTTAGAGGAGGAAAACAAGAAAAAAAATATTCTGAACCAAATGGTGTACTAAAATATTTAATAAAATGTAACAGAATAATATACCACTCTGGTACCACTCTGTATATGCATATTCCACAAACAGAGCATTGTGGTTATTTTCTATATTATCTCTGTGTATATTCACTCCAACCACATCTTTTTGTACTATTTTAGTCACCATTTTTGAACTTTCTACAATAAAATAGTAGACTGAGGAGACGATAGCCACCTGGCTCGTGCTGACAGGATGGCGTGCATTCCACCGCCATATATGCTTGTATAGAGGCCCTCAGCGACATGAGCATGTCTTTCATGACATGGGCTGGCCTGTAGTTGGAAACTGTGCAATGGGGTCTGGGAGAGTGACAGGAGGGTGCTGTGAAGGAGAGGAGTCTGCTACATCCATAATAGGAGAAGATACATCTGGCTCCCCAGAATCTAGATTTCACTGGGCTTGTGGAGGGAGATAACCTCCAGGGAATGGTGTGAAGTTTGCTCACCTGACATGTTAATCTGAGCCTGCGCTTGCTGCTCGAGCCGAGTAGGAAGGCTCTGGAGGTCCAGCAGCTGGCGGTGTATTTTGACTCCCGTCGCCATTTTGGTAAAGCATGCGCGGCAGGGTATGAGGAAGCCAGGAGGCTAGATGGATCGCTGCTGGAGAGGTCCTGGGCTGTGATGTTGAAGCCGATTCCCTGGTGCAGAGTGGATCTATGCGGCCATACTGCTCGGCGGTCGCCACGGTATTGTAACACGGTGGCGGGGGGTGGACTTCTGGTCAGTATTCGCTCCATAAGATGCAGAGACATTTTGCCCCATTTTTTGGGGGGGGGGGGGGGGAGTGTGTATTATGGAGCAAAAAATACGGTAATGTCCAAAACTATTAACAAGGGGACAATTTCCTCCCTTTTTCACAAAAAGTAATTTTCTTCCCTCCTGCACAAACTTGGTTTCCAGTGCACAGCTTCTGCTGCTCTATCCTGTGGGAACTAGCAGGATGTTACTAGCTCAGCAAAGGCCCATTACAGGCAGAAACTCTCAGTCCCTTGACAAAGTAGTGCAATGTGAGTGAACAGCATGACATTTCTCCTTCTGCTTCCCTGTGGCCGCTGATCCCAGCTCCACTTGCTTGCAGAAAATGCTAACCAACCTGGCTGCCACCAGCCATGCCTGGCTGATCTTTCTCCCAGTCCTCCTGACTGAATTTCCACCCAGTCCTGCTCAACTGGCTGACACACATGGAGATCTCCCAGGGGAAGGTTAGATGAAGAATTGTCACTCTGCGATATTTGAGAGGCCTGCTATAGATGGCATTCTCTCCCCTTGTCTGTCCCAGCACCATGCTGATCTACTCACTGTCTTTCCTTGCTCATTCCCGCTTCCTCTTCAGCATGAATCCTACCACTGCCTCCTGTGTTAGGATATTTCCCGGCCAGCTTTTCTGAGCACCCGTCCCGAGGTAGAACCCCCTCACCCAGTAAGGGGACCCTCAAGGCCACGAACAGCCTCTCCCCAGCACTGCTTCTCCATTTTCCACCCGACTCCCCTTGCTGGAAAGGCCCATGTCTATTTATGGGGTTGTCTCAGTCCCCTGCCAGCCCACTTCTGGGGGTTGGCTGAGGCCCCATAAATATTCATGTCAGCTCCTCCTTACCCCTCGAAGGTTCTTCAACCTTCCACACACCAGGGAGAGGTACCAGAGAGCTGCCAGGATGAGTCATCCAGCCCTGGCCTCTCGTAACCCTGACCCAATTCAGTGACTCAGGTTATTCCTGGCCAGGAATATGTTTTACCTACTCTCAACTAGTAGCACACACTAGAGGGTGCTACATAACAAATGCACAAATAAAGAAAAAAAACACAAAAGGAAACATAGAAGAAAAGAAAATAAACAAATATCAAGTTACCTTTCAAGGTAATAAACGTACACATAAAAAAAATCACAGCATTAAAACATTTCATTTAGTACCATCACATTTTGCAAAAAAATAGTATATTGTATCAATAATATATAAAAACTCTCTATAGCCACTCAAAGCATACCAAACCTCTATTGTAAATCAAGATTAGAATGTGATACATCCATCCATTTTTTCCGTATGTTTTCAAAATTTTGAGAAGCATTACATTAAAGCTGGCAATACACCTATAGATTATCTGCAGATTTTCTATGGTTAGATGGAAAAAGTGCAACAGGTTTCTCCATGTTCGTTAACTGTGTGGATGGAGGAATCTCCCACTTTTTCCATCTAACCATAGAAAATCTGCAGATAATCTATAGGTGTATGGCCAGCTTAAGCATATATGTGTATTTTCCAAACATTACATGTTTATCAATTTTGAATGTTAATAAAAATTACCTTTTCTCTTCAATCTGCAGCCACTGTAATTTTCTGTAAATGCAGTGCAATATGGCTACCTGGAGGTGTACTGACCACTCCCCAGAAACATAATTTCCTGCTTGAGTAATTGGCTCACCAATTTTCCCATAAGTCTGGCTAAGATACAAGTCAGATTTCCGGCACCCCTTGCAACAAAAATGTCATTTTTGGTCAGATATTTCCAATAGGAACATGTCTAAAGGGATGCAGGCCCAGTAGATTTCCTAATTAGTGCTCTTCAGCTGCCACAGCTGACTAATAATTATGAAACCACTCCCATTAGACCCACTCAGACAACACACATGGATTTCTCCAGAATAACAAAAGGTAGGAATCTGCAACAAAGGTTGTTATAAACCTTGTAATGTGCATACTAAATCACCCAGAGGGGAATGTTTTTTTTCTCAACAAAAGAGTTACGCTTTAATGTAATGCTTCTCAAGAATGTGAAAAGATATGGAAAAATGGATGGATGGATCACATTCTACTCTTGATTTATAATAGAGGTTGGGTATGCTTTAAGTAGCCATATAGAGTTTTTATACATTACTCATACAATTTACTGGTTGCTCTCGAATATTTTCAAAACCCCACCAGAGCACAGTTGTATCAGGGTGGTGATTCCTGCACCTTCCCACCTAGAAAATCGCTCTCTTTGCCCATAAAGGCATAAATATAGCATACCCTGAAATAGTCAGTAATGTTTTGGTAGACTGCCAGACCTTATATATAGGGATGGGCAGTGGCGGCCCATCCATAGGGGGTGCCCGGGCGCCGCCCCCCCCTCCTGTAGTCACCAAAAAAAATATAAAAAAAAGTAATTTAACATAGTGCACTGTGGTGCCGGACACGGCGCTTCATTTGCGGGCCTTTAACCTACCTTTTGGCGCAATGCAGAACGCCAAGTAGCTTCCGCCCTTAAAATCACTGTGATTCTACGGGCGGGAGCATTGTTGTTTAAGCCCTGAGGTCACTTCCGGGTTTCGTGACGCAGATGAAAGCCGGAAGTGACGTCGGCAGCTCCGTTCTTTGCATGGAGCGTAGCTGTAAGGTAGGAGAGCGTGCCAGGCAGCCCTGATATTCAGTTCACTAACTTAGTGAACAGGAGATCTGTGCGCAGTCTGTGCACAGTCACTCGTTAGCATCATACTACTGAGCGTCCCTGTCACAGCCATTGAGTCACAGAACATGCAGCTGACACAGCCGATTTCTCCAGGAAACCTGACACTAGGCTAATCTGCCATCAGCTTCACTGTGCTAGCTGCCCCCTCCTTGATCCCAACCCACCCACCATCCATCTGTCCCTAATCCATCCCACCCACCATCCCTCTGTCCCTGATCCATCCCACCATCCCTCTGTCCCTGATCCATCCCACCATCCCTCTGTCCCTGATCCATCCAAATCACCATCCCTCTGTCCCTGATCCATCCCTCTGTCCCTGATCTATCCCACCATTCCTCTGTCCCTGATCCATCCCACCCACCATCCCTATGTCCCTGATCCATCCCACCCACCATCCCTCTGTCCCTGATTCATCCCACCATTCCTCTGTCTCTGATCCATCCCACCCACTATCCCTCTGTCCCTGAGCGATCCCACCCACCATCCCTCTGTCATTGATCCATCCCACCATCCCTCTGTCCCTGATCCATCCCACCCACCCATCCCTCTGTCCCTGATCCATCCCACCATCCCTCTGTCCCTGATCCATCCCACCATCCCTCTGTCCCTGATCCATCCCTCTGTCCCTGATCTATCCCACCATTCCTCTGTCCCTGATCCATCCCACCCACCATCCCTATGTCCCTGATCCACCCCACCCACCATCCCTCTGTCCCTGATTCATCCCACCATTCCTCTGTCTCTGATCCATCCCACCCACCATCCCTCTGTCCCTGAGCCATCCCACCCACCATCCCTCTGTCATTGATCCATCCCACCATCCCTCTGTCCCTGATCCATCCCACCCACCCATCCCTCTGTCCCTGATCCATCCCACCATCCCTCTGTCCCTGATCCATCCCACCATCCCTCTGTCCCTGATCCATCCCACCCACCATCCCTCTGTCCCTGATCCATCCCACCATCCCTCTGTCCCTGATCTACCCCAACCACCCATCCCTCTGTCCTTCATCCATCCCACCCACCATCCCTCTGTCCCTGATCCATCCCTCTGTCCCTGATCCATCCCACCCACCATCCCTCTGTCCCTGATCCATCCCTCTGTCCCTGATCCAACCCACCCACCATCCCTCTGTCTCTGATCCATCCCACCCACCATCCCTCTGTCCCTGAGCCATTCCACCATCCCTCTGTCCCTGATCCATCCCACCCACCATCCCTCTGTCCCTGATCCATCCCACCATCCCTCTGTCCCTGATCCCATCCCACCACCCATCCCTCTGTCCCTGATCCCATCCCACCCACCATCCCTCTGTCCCTAATCCCATCCCACCCACCATCCCTCTGTCCCTGATCCCACTCCCCCCACCACCATCCTTCTGTCCCTGATCCCACTGCCCACCCCACCTCCATCCCTCTGTCCCTGACCACCACCATCCCTCTGATCCCACCCCCAAAGGCAAACATGTAAGATATTGCATTATATAGACTGTATTTGTTTTATTTTATTAGGCTTTCTTGTACTTCATTGTCTGCGGTGACCTCTGCCTATTGTTGTTTCCTGAGCACCTTTTTTGTGTTTCCTGTTTTTTTTTCTCTGGTGAACGAGGAGTGTGGCTGGGCTGTCAGACAGATTGATGTGTCATTAGAACCTGGTGTATAATGTAGAGCTTGGTTGTCGGGGCTCCACTTGCGACGTGCGGTCGAATCGGCGCGCGCGCATGCGCACACGCGCCGCTGATTCGTCCGGGCGTCGAAACGAGGGTACGCGCCGGCGTGTCCCTCAGGCGCGCGCACGTGCGCAGTGAGCGTGGGCATGCGCGTCGCGGGCGCACACGTGACGCGCTAGCGCTGTTTGGCGCCAGTTGGCCTTTAAAAGAGTGACAGCTGCACATGTCAGGTGCTGTTCGTCTACAGTTTGTCCCTTGTGAAATCTGCCTCTGCTTGTGTACTCCTGTTAACCTGATCTGGCTTCCACTTGACTCTGCTGCCTTCTCCATTCCTGATTCCGGCTTGTTGACTCTGCTTTGGACTGATACCTGAACGCTGACCTCCTGCCTGTCTGACCTCTCTATTGCCTGTGCCCACTTACCTGCCTGCCAAGTGTATCCAGACCCGGCCTGCCTGACGACCCCTCTGCCTGCTTCCCTGCATGCTGCATACCTCCAGAATTGCTGACGCCATCTCAGGGTCACCCTACATCCGGGCCCTGCTCCACTGTCTGCCAGTCTCTGCTGCTTCAGCATCCAGGAGATCGCTACTGACCAGCTACATCTGCCACAGCATCCATTCCAGGCACTCCTACCCCGCTGTGCTCACGGGACCACTGTCTCCACTCCAGTGGGCCCTGGACCAGAGCCGTAAGAGAGGCCCTCTCCCAGCGAAGTCAGGCTCTCCACTCAGGTGCCTAACAGTACGAACAGCCATGACTGAGCCTGCGGGAGAAGCCTCTGCCATGAAGGAGTTCTGCTCACACCTGGCAGCCCTCACTCAGGCGGTGCAATCCCTCCAAGAAGGATATACCAGACTGGAAGGTCGAGTGCAGCAACTTGCTGACCCCAATGTTGCAGCTCCTGCACCTCCGCAGCCTCCTGTACCACCTGCTACTCCTCCTGCAGTGATGATGCTGCCTCCTGAACCAAGAGTACCTGTTCCTGATCGGTTCTCCGGAGATCATTCCAAATTCCGTGTCTTCCGCAACGCCTGCCGGTTATATTTTGCTCTACAACCCAGAACCTTCTCCCTAGAGGCCACCAAAGTGGGGTTCGTGATTTCTCTGCTGCAGGGCGAACCTCAGATCTGGGCACATCGCCTGCTGGAAGGGAATAGCATGTTGACTCAGTCCCTCTCGTCTTTCCTGGAAGCCATGGCGCAACTCTACGAGGACCCCCAGCTAACCACCACAGCTGAATCTGCTCTGTCTGCGCTCCAACAAGGCCGCACAACGGCCGAGGACTATGTGACAGACTTTAGACGATGGAGCGCCGACACCCAGTGGAATGACTCGGCATTAAGGCATCAGTTCCGCATGGGCCTCTCCGAAGGCCTAAAGGATGAACTTGCCCGCGTGGGCACCCCAGACACCTTGGAGGGCCTGATAACCCTGAGTATACAGATTGATCGTCCGCTCCGGGAACGCAGAGTCGAGAGATCCGCTCAAGTCCACCGCCCGGCCTGGATGACCGCAAGGGCTCCATTACCGGCTAGCCGTTACATGCCCGCTCAACCAGTGGCCCCTGCCCATTCTTTTCCCGATGCCGGCGAGCCGATGCAGCTTGGCCTCATGCGACCCACTCTGTCTCCGGAGGAACGTGCCCGACGCCGACAACTAAATTTGTGCCTGTACTGCGGTGGGTCCGGACACTTTGTGAACAGATGCCCGAGCAAGCGGCGTAAGTGCCTTTCGTCTGTGTCAACCAACTCTGTTCCCTTACCAGTCCATGCCACCCACATCTCTCTACCCCTGTCTTTTCAGTTCCTGGGAAGGACGATTCTCACCAACGCTATCCTTGATTCGGGAGCCTGCAGCTGTTTCATCGATGCCACTTTTGCCAGCCGGCACGACATTCCTCTTCAGAGGAAGGCCCACGGACTAACCGTCTTCCTGGCTGACGGTTCTCACATTAAATCGGGCCAAGTTGTTCAGGAAACCCAACTTCTGCTCACTATCTCTTCTCTCCATCACCAGGAACTGTTAACCTTGGATGTAATCTCGTCCCCCCTGTTCCCGGTGATCCTGGGCATTCCCTGGTTGCAGGCACACGACCCGACCATCAGCTGGTCCACGGGGGAGGTCAAGTTTCAGTCACCCTACTGCCTGGAACATTGCTTACACGAAGCTCCGGCACAACCCGCTACGCTTCTATGTCTGGACTCTGATGTTGACCTGATCCAAGCGGTGCCGGAACCATACCATGAATTCCTAGACGTCTTTAGTAAATGGGGAGCGGACTCCCTACCTCCACACCGCACCTACGATTGTCCCATAGAACTTTTGCCGGGGGCCGAGATTCCATTCGGGCGTATCTTACCCCTTTCCGAGAAGGAACAAGAGGCCCTGAAGGCCTACATTTCAGAAAACCTAAAGAAGGGGTTTATACGTCACTCTACCTCACCCGCAGGGGCCGGCATATTCTTTGTAACCAAGAAAGACCAGTCACTCCGACCCTGTGTGGACTACCGGGAACTAAATAAAGTTACGATTAAAAACCGTTATCCCCTACCCTTAATACCAGAACTGTTTCAAAAACTAAGAGCGGCCACCATATTCTCCAAACTGGACTTAAGAGGGGCCTACAACCTGGTTCGCATCCGATCAGGCGATGAGTGGAAGACTGCATTTCGTACCCGTTTTGGGCATTACGAGTACTTGGTCATGCCCTTTGGCCTTTGTAATGCCCCGGCTACTTTCCAGCACCTCATAAATGAGGTCTTCAGGGACTTTCTGGACATTTTTGTCATCGTGTACTTGGATGACATCCTAATCTTTTCCAGAACGCTTGAGCAGCATCGGGGGCATGTGGGCCGAGTCTTACTCCGTCTCCGCCAGCACGGATTATATGCAAAAGCAGAGAAGTGCACCTTCGAACAGCAGAGCATCCAATTCTTGGGTCTTCAGATCTCCCCAGCAGGCATTGAGATGGACCCACAAAAGGTAACAGCTGTACTGGACTGGCCGGCACCCTCTGACAAGAAGGGTGTGCAGCGTTTTGTCGGATTTGCGAACTTTTACAGAAAGTTCATCAAGGGGTTCTCGGCCATCATCTCGCCAATCACGCAGCTAACAAGGCAGAATGTACGGTTTCATTGGGGTCCAGAGGCCCAGGAGGCGTTTGTGAAACTCAAGGGGCGATTCACATCCGCTCCCATCCTCAGTCACCCTGACCCATCTCTCCCATACATCCTGGAAGTGGATGCCTCCGAGGTAGCAGTGGGGGCTGTGGTCTCCCAACGCCAGGGTAATAATGACCTAATGCACCCTGTGGGCTTCTTCTCCCGGAAACTTTCACCCGCAGAAAGGAACTATGATGTAGGTGACAGAGAACTGCTAGCCATTAAATCAGCACTGGAAGAATGGAGGTACTTGATGGAGGGAGCAGTCCACCCTGTATTAATATACACGGATCACAAAAATCTCGAGTACTTGAGGACGGCGAAACGTCTAAAACCACGACAAGCCCGCTGGGCCCTGTTCTTTTCACGTTTCAGCTTCCACATTACCTACCGGCCTGGATCTAAAAATGTGAAGCCAGATGCGCTCTCACGCATGTATGACTGCCCTAAAGACCTCACACCTCCTGATACCATCCTTCCTGCAAGCAACTTCCTTCTGCTACAACCGGACTTACTGTCCCAGATCAGGGAAGCCTCCCTGAACCCGCTCCTTCCCCCAGGACTTTCATTAACCCGTAGAGAAGGGCTACTCTGGAAGGATAGCCAGGTGTTTGTCCCCGAACCCATCCGGGTTAAAGTATTGGCTCTCCTCCACGATCACCCACTAGCAGGACACTTCGGGGCCCGAAAAACTCTCGACCTGGTGCAGCGCACCTTCTGGTGGCCTGGTCTGAAGGAATTCTGTTCCAAGTATGTTAGTTCATGCCCAGTGTGCTCCCGAAGCAAGACTACTAGGGGCCGGGCATGGGGTCTACTCAAGCCTCTCCCTGCACCTGACCGACCCTGGCGTATGATAACGATGGACTTTATAGTCGAGCTGCCCCCCTCTGAAGGTCACACGGCCATCTTTGTAGTTGTTGACCGACTCTCAAAGATGGCCCACTTCCTACCCCTAAGGGGAACTCCATCTGCAGCAGAGACGGCCCGTGTATTTATCCGAGAAATCATTAGGTTACACGGGGTACCCAAGAATATAGTTTCGGACAGGGGAGTCCAGTTCACCTCGCGGTTTTGGAGGGCACTGTGTGATAGCCTAAAGATCGAGCTGGCCCTATCCTCAGCTTACCACCCCCAAACTAATGGGCAGACTGAGCGCACGAACCAGACTCTCGAACAATATATTAGGTGTTTCACTTCATTTGTGCAAGATGATTGGGTGTCTCTGCTGCCCTTAGCGGAATTCGCGTACAACAATGCCAGCCACTCGACCACGGGGCAGTCCCCATTTTTTGCCAATTATGGGTTCCATTTAACATTTCTCCCAGATTTTCTTACAGAGTCCTCCGTTCCAGCAGTCCAGGACACGGTGACCTTCCTTAGCCGCAACAACCAAATCCTCCAGGAAGCCATAACCAAGGCCCAGGCGGACAGTAAGAAAGCCTTTGACCAAAAGAGGAGGGGAGAGTTGAATCTGCAAATCGGGGATCAGGTATGGCTTTCCTCTTCTAATTTAAAGTTAACCTGTCCCTCTAAGAAGCTGGCACCCAAGTTCCTGGGCCCTTTTCCTGTAAAGAGGAGGATTAATGAGGTGTCCTATGAACTATCCCTGCCTGACACCATGAAGGTACATCCTGTGTTTCATGTCTCCCTATTGAAACCCTCGGTACCCGACCCCTTCCCCAATAGGGAGTCCGGGCCTCCTGAACCTGTCCTAGTGGATGGAAACGAGGAGTACGAGGTAGAAGTTGTACTAGACTGTAGAAGGCGACAAGGGCAAAGACAGTTTCTGATTAAATGGAAGGGCTTCGGCCTGGAAAGCAATTCTTGGGAACCTGAGGACAATATACATGCTGAAAGACTAATTCGTGCCTTTTTCATTTCACACCCCGAGAAGGACGACCAACTGGGCACCCGGAGGTTGCCCCTTGTGGGGGGGCAATGTCGGGGCTCCACTTGCGATGTGCGGTCGAATCGGCGCGCGCGCATGCGCACACGCGCCGCTGATTCGTCCGGGCGTCGAAACGAGGGTACGCGCCGGCGTGTCCCTCAGGCGCGCGCGCGTGCGCAGCGGGCACGCGCGTCGCGGGCGCACACGTGACGCGCTAGCGCTGTTTGGCGCCAGTTGGCCTTTAAAAGAGTGACAGCTGCACATGTCAGGTGCTGTTCGTCTACAGTTTGTCCCTTGTGAAATCTGCCTCTGCTTGTGTACTCCTGTTAACCTGATCCGGCTTCCACTTGACTCTGCTGCCTTCTCCATTCCTGATTCCGGCTTGTTGACTCTGCTTTGGACTGATACCTGAACGCTGACCTCCTGCCTGTCTGACCTCTCTATTGCCTGTGCCCACTTACCTGCCTGCCAAGTGTATCCAGACCCGGCCTGCCTGACGACCCCTCTGCCTGCTTCCCTGCATGCTGCATACCTCCAGAATTGCTGACGCCATCTCAGGGTCACCCTACATCCGGGCCCTGCTCCACTGTCTGCCAGTCTCTGCTGCTTCAGCATCCAGGAGATCGCTACTGACCAGCTACATCTGCCACAGCATCCATTCCAGGCACTCCTACCCCGCTGTGCTCACGGGACCACTGTCTCCACTCCAGTGGGCCCTGAACCAGAGCCGTAAGAGAGGCCCTCTCCCAGCGAAGTCAGGCTCTCCACTCAGGTACCTAACACTGGTATATGATGTACAGAGCCCTGTGCATAATGTAGAGCCTGGTATATGATGTACAGAGCCCTGTGCATAATGTAGAGCCTGGTATATGATGTACAGGGCCCTGTGTATAATGTAGAGCCTGGTATATGATGTACAGAGCCCTGTGTATAATGTAGAGCCTGGTATATGATGTACAGAGCCCTGTGTATAATGTAGAGCCTGGTATATGATGTACAGAGCCCGGTGTATAATGTACAGCCTGGTATATGATGTACAGAGCCCTGTCTATAATGTAGAGCCTGGTACATGAAGTATAGAGCCCTGTGTATAATGTAGAGCCTGGCATATGAAGTATAGAGCCCTGTGTATAATGTAGAGCCTGGTATATGATTTAAAGAGCCCGGTGTATAATGTACAGCCTGGTATATGTTGTACACAGCCCTGTGTATAATGTAGAGCCTGGTATATGATGTACAGAGCCCTGTGTATAATGTACAGCCTGGTATATGATGTACTACAGGGGACGGAGTTGGTGAATTTTATAAGGGGTGGGGCTTATGAGAAGTGGGAGGGGTCAAAAGGATGGGTGGGGTCTAGCGCCCCCCCATCTTAAAACTAAACCAGCCGCCACTGGGGATGGGCGAACGGTTCGGCCCGAACATAAATTCAGGCCGACCTTTCACTGTTCGGTAGTTCGTCAAACAGCCGAACAAACGGGTCATTTGACTGTTTGTTCGCCCCCCCCCCCCCCCCCCGGAACCAACCACAATGCATTGCGGTGCTGAACAGTGCATTGCAAGCCGTGATTGGCTGAAGCAGTGAAAGCTTCAGCCAATTAGGGCACAGAGCATAGGACACTGTCATCATGACTTCATCCAATCATGGGTCATTCCGCCCCACAGTATAAAAGTATTCTTTCAATGGCAGCCATTTTCAGTGTAATTTTGGCATGGAGAGAGATAGAACAGGGCTCTGTTCAGTGCTATCAGTTAGTTAGTGTGCTATACTGCGCTATTTTGCTTCAATTGTCAGTGTAGAATATTAGTTTAGTGTCAGTCTAGGGATAGTTTGAGTGTAGTGAGGAGGATCATCATTCAGCTTTGCATAGTGTATAGCTCGAGTAGGGACAGTTCAGATAACGTCAGTGTAGTGACGGTTGAACACCATCTATTTGATTGCGTTACTGCCAGTTTAACACCATTTACTTCTCTGTGCGTCACTGACAGTTTAACGCCATATATTGTTTTACGTGCATTACTGCCAGTTTAACGCCATAGAGTTCTGCTTTACTGTACGTTTGGCGCATTAGATTGCAGTATATTATAGTGCATCCGTGGAGTGTGTCTGTGTGGTGTGAGTACTCAAATTAAAGTGCACCAATCACATCTTTACATTGATTAAAGTACATCTACGTACAGATTTCAACTTCTTTACATTTGCTTATAAGCACCACCCCTTCCCTCCCAATAATGTCTGGGAGGACAACAAGGAGAGGCAGACGTTCCCTTGGCACTGTAAGGGGGCCAGCAACAAATGTGTCCACATGCAACGGTGGATGTGGTAGTCAGTCCTCAGGCAGGGCATCATTTCCTCTGTTTAGTGAGTTTTCCCGTGCTGCTATCCAGCCACAGCATGCAGAGGAAGTGGTAGACTGGCTTACTAAAGCTTCCTCATCATCCTCTGTCACGCAAGCAGAGACAAGTTTGCAGTCCCCTGCAGTTGCCAGAGTGGATAAACATGCCTCCTTGTCCACATCGATTCCTGCTATATCCCCAACATCAGCCATTGAGGAGTCAGCTGAGTTATTTGACCACAGCGTCAGCCACTTGCCCCTTGATGATGCCCAGCCATTACTGGATTCAGATGTTGGTTCTGAGCTTGAGGATGACAGGAACATGAGCCTAGAGAGAGGGAGGAACACTAGTAGACAAAATGTCATTCATGTTCGCCAAGCCGCAGTGTATTGCCAAGTTGTCTACAGTGATAATGATGAAGATGGAGATGATGACGATGATGATGCGGTCACTGATGCGATTTGGGTGCCAGATAGAGCAGAAGAGGAAACTGAAGGTGAGACGGCACAACTCCAAGGAGGCCGACAGCAAGAGAGTAGAGAGCCGCCACCCTATTCCATCGCATTCTGCTGCTGTTATCTCCCGGCCCACTCCCCAAAGCTCAGCTGTCTGGGCCTTTTTAAGCACATCTGCAGCAGATCGCACTGTTGCTATCTGCAAACTGTGTCTCAGGCACATCAAACATGGCAAAAACACCAACCATTTGGGTACCACATGCTTAACAAGGCATTTAACATCCAACCACTCTGCCCGTTGGCAAGAGCACCTAAAAGCCACACAAAAGGGGCAAAAATCTGTCCCTCCTCCTCCTTCTCCTTACCCACTTCAGTCTGCACATGCGATACCGAGTCATTACCTCTCAGCAGCCTCCACTAACAGGGATGATGGTATAGCACAGGGTGTCCCAGGTCCTAGCAGCACATCTGCCAGCAGCACACCACCAGCTGTAGACTGTAGCCGGCACATTTTTCTGCCCCATCTGCTGCAGCGGAAATAAAAATACAGTCCCTCCCACCCACATGCCCAGCGTCTGAATGCAAGCTTGTCAAAGCTGTTGGCTCTCCAACTTCTGTCTTTCAGCCTGGTGGATTCTGCCCCCTTCTGTGAATTCGCACAATGTGCTGTATATTTAGTTCACAGCACACTGGGTAACGCTGCTTGCAACTCGAAAGGATGCAGGACAGGGCTCTGTGCTGCAGCTTGTTGTGCCCCCACATCTCCATACAGCTGGTGGTGATGGTGCCAGATCTGTGAGCTCTACCCCCCTCCTCTTCCTCCTCCGCCACCTCCATGCCCTTCTCTGCAGAATTGTCCTATGAACATCAGGTACCCCCTAAGCATTCAAAGGGCTATTCCCAGAGCCAGGCTAAAAGGTGCCATGCAGTGCTGCAGCTGGTGTGTTTAGGGGACAGGAACCACACCGGAGCAGAGATTCTTGCAGCTCTGCAGGGACAGGCCCAGAGGTGGTTCACACTACGCAAGCTGGAGCCAGTAATGGTGGTGTCCGATAATGGCTCAAACCTCCTGTCTGCCCTTAGACAGGGAAAATTGACACATGTGCCATGCCCAGCACATGTCTTCAATTTGGTGGTACAGCGTTTCCTAAGTACGTACCCAGGGTTGTAAGATGTACTAAAGCAGGCCAGGATAGGCTATACATGCAGCAGAGGGCCGTCAACAAGTACTTATGCCAGTACGGTACAACGACAGGTTCAGGCCGCCTCGGCTTTTTTTCCCCATGCCAATGGCTGATCATTAGGGATGCATGCACTCTATTGTTACCATTTGCGGAGGCCACAAGGATGGTGAGCCGTGACAGTGCATGCATGCATCAGTGACACAATCCCGGTTGTGTTCCTGCTGGAGCAGACTCTGCGTGGCATTATGGACAGGGCATAGGAGGCAGAGCAGCAGGAGGAAGAGGAGGACTTCCTTTTCCTCTCAAGGCCCACTTTATCCAGACACCATCATTCCTATGTCACAGAACACACAGGAGGAGAGAGGGGAGGGGGATGAGGAGGAGGATTCTGGCACTTTCATAGGCTTCGAAGAAGAGGAAGACATGCGTCAATCTATAAGCAATGGCTTTCCAACCCCAGGACCCTTGGGAGTAGTACTTGGCTGGGAGGAGGAAGTTCCAGATGCTCTCATCCTGAGTGACCCTGAGGAGTCTGCTTCTCAAGCCTCTGCAAATTTGAGGCACATGGGCAACCTCTTGCTTCGAAGCCTGCGAAAGGACCCAAGAATACGTGGCATAAAGGAGAAGGATGATTACTGGTTGGCAACCCTCCTTGACCCCCGTTATAAGGGGAAGGTCTCAGATTACGATTACGATTACCTCGTGAGGGCCAAAACAGAGGAGAGCTTTCCAGATGATGATCTACTGACTTGCTAGGTCATGAGAAGCGATCACTGGCCAGAACTCGCCCAGTATGCTATTGAGTTGTTGGGCTGCCCTGCATCCAGCGTGCCGCAGGAGGTTTTATTACTGATCACAGAACGCGTCTGTCCACAGACTCCGTGGACCGTTTGACTTTTATAAAAATGAATCAGTCCTGGATTACCAGCTATAAAGTCCCTGATGCCGATATTACTGATTAAGTCTTTTTGGGATGTGGAATCTCTGCAGGACTTCGAGGCTGCCTAGCTTTGAGGGTGTTCAATCGTTTCATCTGAAAGAATGTTTTTGGTATAGGTTTCATTGGCACAATTAACACCCAAAGACCAGTTTTTCTGCCCCTCTTTGACAGGTGCATATTATTGCAATTTTTTACAGCAAGGCCAATTCTTGCTTTCATCAAGATTACCTTTATAGGGTTACGGTGGGAAGGCACCACCGTTATCCAAAGACCAATTTTTATGCACCCGTTACTTCTATCCAAAGTCAAAGTGACACCAGAATATATCCAAAAAATCTCTAATCTTGTTCCCAGTGCAATACATTGTGGCCTCATCTTAAACACTGGCTCCCCAGCTGTTGCTGAGCAAAATAAAGGCAGCTTGCAGGGAAAATTTAATTTTTATTTTGGCTTTATAAATACAATTATTGCTGCAACAGATTATAGACATGGTACATATCTGCCACTTTACAGGTAGACTAAGGGGACCCCTAGGCACTATATTGGAAGTAATTTTTCATTTTTATGCTTTTTAAAATCAAAAAATCGCTGCCCATTTAAAAATTATGTTTTTCACAAACTTTTTTATTGATATATGTCCCCCAGGGCGGGGCGGGGCGGGGCGGGGCCCGGACCCCTATAACCATTGTATGGCCAATTAATTGAATTTAAGCCTTCAAAATGGGCACTTTTGATTTTTGACATTCGTGTCCCATTGACTGTAAAGGGGTTCATTATTTGGGTCCGAACTTTCGCAGTGTTTCGAAAGTTCTGGTGCAAACTGAAGAGGGGTCTGTTTGGCCCATCCCTACTCAATACAGTATCATATACAATGTAGGATAAATAAATTGATTGCAAGGTGGGATAATGGAATCCAGAGCCAACAGGGGATTACTGTTATGAAGTAGAAAGTAAGTATTTTATAAGAGGATGTCTGTAAGCCAATATTTTCCCAACCTGTAAGATGTTGAAGTTGGGCCACCAAAAAGTATACCCAGTAGACCCCCTTCATCATTTAAATGTTGTAAGAATTCATATTAGGAGTTACTATGCACATCTGCACCAGATTCTGTGCTCACCAGTTTTAGTAATTCTCCCCCATAATGTATAGGAGTAACAATGATGAACCCAACAAAGGCATCACAATTAAACAAAAGTTACAAAAAAATATATTTATTCCCAACTGAAGTACTGATAATATATCACATGCAGCCATGTGTGCTAATATTGTAATTGTACCTGAGCTGTAGCCAATTTCAGTCATAACTAAAATGTAAAACATACCTGCGAAGCATTTTAGATTGACAGTCTCTTTTGAACCCAGCAAGGATATGGTTTTGAACTGTCAGCAGGATGTAAGTCAGCGAGTGATGGCAGCAGTCAAAGTTCAAAAATACCATATTGGGAACATATTGGAGTAATAGATTGAACTGTTTTGTACAATTTAACCTGTCTATCATATGACAAAAGCATAAAGATACAACTAGCAAGTAACATTTGGAGCCAGTGGTAGACAATGTTATATAATGTGTCTTTGAATGCCACCTTATTTGGAAAGGGGACACTGGCTAAGAATTATGTAATCCATTTCAAGATGCCACTCAAGAAATACGCTTTTGTTGGAGAACAGCATTTTAGACATGCTGGCACAAGTGATGGAAGTAAATGTAAGACTGTTGAACTTGGATTTTGCCAGCAAAGGTCTCAGAGGAGACCCTGATACATTGCTCACTGTGCCTTGGTTAATTACTTCCATGATATCATAGAAAACATTGGCCCAGGTTTATCAAGCTTCAGTAGAACTAAGCATGCTAAGCAGAGTGTAGAGAATGTGAAAGTGGCTTCTTAAGCAAAAGTAGCAAATGTTATTTCAACATGCCTAAAGCACTATATAAAATGGCTTATGTGCTATTGCTTCATGACTCAACACCACTGATTGTTTGATCCAAACCTGGCAAGTCAAATCACAGAAAAAGGGTTGCAAAAATGTCAGGCCTAACAGATTTTTGATTAATTGGTAATTCATCCACTTGCCACCAAATCACATACATGTACGTGATTGACTGCAAGTGGCTATACCAGGGTTATGGCTGCAGCTGTCAGCCATAACTTTGGTATTGCTAATTAGCCACTGGATTTTTTTTACAGACAGCAGAATGGGGTTCCCCTCCCACTGCCCCCTGATTCCTCTCTGGGCTCTCCAGTCCTGGCAGGGAACCTGGCATCCGAGTTGCGCTGGCTTACAATAGAGGTGATCAGAGACAGGATCATCTCCAATCACTAGTCTAGGAGATTGGAAGCGACTAGCATTTTTGTCTCTTCCAGATTCCCGGATGTAAACAGCGAAAGCATCTGATCACACAGAGCTTAGTGTGATCAGATGCTTTAAAGGGCGGAAGAGATATCTTGGGTCTAACAGATCTATCCATAAAGAGTACCTGTCACTGCCTATTGCTGTCACAAGGGATGTTTACCTTCCTAATGACAGCAACAAAAGTGGTAAAAAAAAAAAGAAAGAAACAGTGTAAAAATAAAATAAAATAAAATAAATAATAAAATGTTAAAAACTTAAAGCACCTCCATCCCCCCCCTCCCCCATGCTCACACGCAGAGGCAAATGCATATGTAAGTACCAAAACATTGGGTTTTATATTGTGTTTTTTTGCATTAAAATTCATTAAACTGTGTATGTATATATATATATATATTAGGGGTGCGCATCTTCACTGGGCTCACGATTCGATTCGATTACGATTATCATGTCCACGATTCGTTTCGATTCCGCGATGCATCACGATGCATCACGATGCATCACGATTAATACCCAAGTGCCCATGGTTTTCAAATTTTCATCAAAAAATTAATACAAGCAGTCAGAAATTGAATAAATATATTTATTTGTATCTGCTAATCAAACAAATACACCAAGTCCCCTGCATATAGCATAGTCTGAACATGAACAGGGCAGCAGACAACAGTATTTCTTTAAAACAGTACTGTGACATCAAACTGTTTTGTAATGTGTAGTGCTGCTGGCCTGGTGCAGTGCAGTAGTTTACATTTTAATATTTTCTTTTATGAATAAGTAAACTATAACTTGTAAACAGTAACTATAACACCCACATCTATAAAACAGAGCACTTC